>LR738711.1:893741392-893761027 GCA_902687465.1 Secale cereale | reverse complement strand
GATTAGTTAAGCCAGAAGGCAATGCTATATATACCATAGTTCACTAAACTATGCGCAACCCTATTATGGTGACGAGAAACTTTTACCGGAACAAACACCCCCTTTTAATCTCCTTCGAGAGGTGATCATATGCTGACTTCTCCAGAGACACATATGTAAGTGCCGCAAGAGCAACCGCACAATCTGATTGATGCTGAACAGGAAGATTTGAACGTTGGATGACAGATACAGACCTCCTCGTACGGGTTCTACGCATGATGGTTACATGCTAGGTTCACTAAACTATGCGCAACCCTATTATGGTGACGAGAAACTTTTACCGGAACAAACACCCCCTTTTAATCTCCTTCAAGAGGTGATCATATGCTGACTTCTCCAGAGACACATATGTAAGTGCCGCAAGAGCAACCGCACAATCTGATTGATGCTGAACAGGAAGATTTGAACGTTGGATGACAGATACAGACCTCCTCGTACGGGTTCTACGCATGATGGTTACATGCTAGGTTTTGGTTGGACATTCTTTTTTTTTTGTGTGTGTGTGTGGATGGGGAGGGGTGTTAAATTGGAAGCTTCCCCGAAAACTTATGTTGTTGCATTGTACTTTGAAGCATGTTATTCTTAAAATTGCTATGGTGTATGTGCTATGTCGTAGTTAACTATGTTGATTGTGATCCCTTTGCTAGAAGTGTGGTAGGCTTGATTTTCGTAGCCCATAATGGTATCATGGCACCATCTTGAGCTACAAAATGTTGCACGACCACATTTAATGTTGTTTTGCTGCCATTACAGCCATGATGCAATGGTAGCAAAACCGGGCACAAAATCATGCATAACATAAAAAAATATTCAGATAAATTTCACTAGCAGCGTTCGGAGATAATATTCAGATAAATTTTACAACTTTAGTTATCTAAACTTTCTTATATTAGTTTACAGAGGAAGTACTTACCAGTAGCGCCGTACCAGTGTCGCCTGCTGGAATTTTATCTACTTATGGGCCAGTCCAATAATAATTTTAGAAATTCATAATAAATCCTAGTGGCCCACTTAGCCCATTCGTGCAAAGCAAGGGGCACTACTAAAGTTTAGTCCCACATTGCTAGTTTAGAGGGAGTTGTACCTCCTTATAAGGGAGGTTCTTTCACCACTTGTACGAGCATGAGAACAAGAGGGACATCCACGCGCGCTCCTCCTCCGCCGCCCGCCACGAAAGGTCACTCGGGAGCTCTGAACACGAACGTTGCACCCTTCTGAGCTGTTGCTTTCTTCCTCATCCCGGCTTGCGGCGTGCACCGCAGGTCCGGACAGTAGGCCTCCGAAACTGCATCTTTGAGTCATGTACGGGAGAAGGGTGATAAGGTTTTTTAGGAGCGCTCAGCGTGACTACTGGCTGCTTCATCATGGACGATCCGGTCACCGACGAATTCTTCCCCGACGTCGACAACCTCTTCGGCGACATGGCTGGCGAGGACACCAACCACAAGACCGATGCTATTATCTTGTTCTATTCTCTGTTCTACATGAGTTCTGTTTTAGTTCACATGTACAAATGCTATTTTCTATCACTCTGCTAGATTACATGCCTTGTTCCATCTCTATTATATTAGTCATATTTTATCTAATATTTATGTTCATAAAATCATATGGTAAATTTCTCATATTTCCAACAATCGAAAAACCTTATTATAGACAATTTACCCCAAGTGGTTTTGCTGCTTCCATGATACCTCCTGTGTTTGAGAGTATCCACTATAAGAGGTGGCGCGTGAGAGCGGTCTTATGATTTCAAACCATTAGTTGCTATGACGCCACTCTCGGCAAACCTGAAGGAGATTATGATGCTCAACAGGAACAAGCTTTTCAGAAAATGGATACCCTGTTTAGGGCTGCTCTCTTGAGTGTCTTGGTGAGAACATAGTTGATTCTTATGCGTCAATTGATAATGGAAAAGATATGTGTGACGCACTCGAGGCCAAGTTTGGGGTCTCGGATGCCGGCACTGAGATGTACATCATGGAGCAATTCTATGATTATAGGATGACTGAAGAGCGCTCCATGGTTGAGCAAGCTCATGAGATACAGTCATTTGCTAGAGAACTTGAGCACTTCAATTTCATGCTACCGGACAAGTTTGTTGCCGGTGGTATCATCACTAAGCTTCCTCCTTCATGGAGGAACTTTGCTACATTACTGAAGCATAAGAGGTAGGAGTTTTCCGTTCCTGATCTCATTGATACTCTAGATGTGGAAGTAAAGGTAAGAGCAAAGGACACACGTGCTCGAGGTATTGAGGGAGGATCTAGTGCCAATCTAGTACAGAAGAAAAACTTCCAGTCCCACAAGTTCAAGAACAAGGGCAAGTTTGATGGTAAAGCAAAGTTTGATGGGAAGAACAAGGTTGTACAACACACGAACTTCAAGAAGAAGAATGACAAGAAGAAAGGTGTTTGTCATGTGTGTGGAGATCCTGATCACTGGGCTCCTAGTTGCCCTTATTGCTATGACAAGCGTCATCTTGGGAAAGGCGGCAAGACCGCTAATGTTGTCATTGGAGACACTGACATGAAGGATGATGGGTATGATATATTTCCCATTATTCTTTCAGTATGTCATTCTCCTGGTTGATTGATTGACACGGGTGCTAATGTGCATGTATGCGGTGATATTTCTATGTTTTCGTCTTATCAGACCGTAGGAACTTCCACCATGCTGATGGGCAACGGTTCAAGTGCTTCTGTTCATGGTGTTACCACGGTCTATCTGAAGTTTACTTCGGGGAAGATTGTGTGGCTGAAGAACGTGCATTATGTCCCCTCCGTCAATAAGAATCTTGTTAGCGGATCTCTGTTATGTAGAGATGGCTACAAGCTTGTCTTTGAGTCGAATAAATTTGTAATATCCAAGTATGGAACGTCTGTTGACAAAGGCTATTAGTCAGGAGGCCTGTTTCGTTTATCATTGTCAAATGTTTGCAATAAAGTTGTTAATCATGTTTGCAACAATAGTGAATCAAATGTGTGGCGTTCACGTCTGTGTCATGTTAACTTTGGTTGCATGTCACGACTAGCCAAATTAAACTTGATCCCTAGTTTCACCACCGTCAAGGGATCTAAGTGTCAAGTTTGTGTGCAATCTTAACAAACTCGTAAGTCTCACACGACTGCGGAAACGAGAAATCTTGCACCACTAGAGCTCATACATTCAGATCTATGTGAAATAAATGGTGTTTTGACAAAAGGTGGAAAGAAATATTTCATGACTTTAATTGATGACTCCACTAGATAATGTCATGTGTATCTTCTGAAATCGAAGGATGAGGCTTTGAACTTTTTCAGGATCTACAAAGCTGAAGTGGAAAACCAACTTTATCGTAAAATCAAGAGGCCTAGGTCCGACTGTGGTGGAGATTATTTTTCCAATAAATTTGATGCTTTTTGTGCAGAACATGGTATAATCCATGAGAGGACGCCTCCCTATTCACCTCATTCAAATGGGGTGGCCTAAAGAAAGAACCATACTCTAACTGATTTGGTTAATGCCATGTTAGACACATCGGATCTATCCAAGGCATGGTGGGGGGAGGCGATATTGACTACATGTCATGTCCTAAATCGAGTTCCCACAAATAACAAAGAGATAACTCCATTCGAGGAATGGGAGAAGAAAACGTTAAAACTCGCTTATCTACGAACATGGGGTTGTTTGGCGAAAGTCAATGTGCCAATCTCAAAGAAGCACAAACTTGGACCAAAGATTGTGGATTGTGTTTTCCTGGGATATGCTTTACATAGCATTGGCTATATATTCTTGGTTGTAAAATCTGAGGTAACTGACATGCATGTTGGAGTCGAATTATGCGACTTTCTTTGAAGATATCTTTCCCATGAAGGATATGGCTACCTCATCTACTCGGGAGATGCCTAGTTCGTCGAATCAAGAATCAGTTACAATTACTGAATCTACCATTTCGATGGAACACTTTGAAAAATCCATGGAGGAGAACAATGAAGCTCCTACTAGGAGTAAGAGACAGAGGACTGCAAAGTCCTTTGCTGATGATTTTCTTGTCTATCTAATAGATGACACTCCGAGTTCTATTTCAGAGGCCTATGCATCTGAAGATGCTGACTACTGGAAGGAAGCAGTTCGTAGTGAGATGGATTCCATCTTGGCGAATGAAACTTGGGAGATTACTGATCGTCCCTCTGGGTGCAAACCTATAGGGTGCAAATGGGTATTCAAGAAGAAGCTTAGGCCTGATGGTAAAGGCACGACTCGTGGCTAAGGTTTATACCCAAAAGGAAGGTGAAGACTTCTTTGATACTTACTCACGTGTGGCGTGACTGACCACTATTCGAGTTCTACTTTCACTAGCCGCCTCACATGGTCTTCTCGTTCATCAAATGGATGTTAAGATTGCTTTCCTAAATGGAGAGTTGGATGAGGAAATTTATATGGAACAACCAGATGGGTTTGTAATAGATGGTCAAGAAGGAAAAATGTGCAAGTTGCTGAACTCTTTGTATGGACTCAAGCAAGCCCCCAAACAGTGGCATGAGAAGTTTGAAAGAACTTTAACAATTGCAGGCTTTGTTGTGAACGAATCTGACAAATGTGTGTACTATCGCCATGGTTGGGGCAAGGGATGTTATTAAGGAGGTCATGGATTTCCTATCTCGTTGTTTTGAGATGAAGGATTTAGGAGTGGCTGATGTCATTCTGAACATCAAGTTGTTGAGAGATGATGATGGTGGGATTACGTTGCTTCAATCTCGCTATGTGGAAAAGATCTTGAGTCGCTTTGGCTATAGTTACTGCAAGCCCTCTCCAACATCATATGATGCCAGCGTGCTACTTCGAAAGAATCGAAAAATTGCTAGAGATCAATTGAAATATTCTCAGGTTATTGGCTCGCTTATGTACTTAGCCAGTGCTACAAGACCTGAGATCTCTTTTGCTGTTAGCAAACTGAGTCGGTTTGTCTCAAAACCAGGAGATGTGCATTGGAAAGCTCTAGAGAGAGTTTTGCGTTATTTTAAAGGCACTGCAAATTATGGAATTCACTACACCGGGCACCCAAAGGTGCTTGCAGGGTATAGTGACTCAAACTGGATCTCAGATGCGGATGAGATAATGGCCACGAGCGGATATGTATTCACTCATGGAGGTGGCGCTATTTCTTGGAAGTCTTGCAAGCAGACCATCTTAACGAGGTCAACAATGGAAGCAGAGCTCACAACACTAGATACATCTACGGTCGAAGCGGATTAGCTTCGTCGGATCTTGAGTGACTTGTCGGTTGTTGATAGACCTGTACTAGGTATCCTTATGAACTGCGACAATCAAACTGTGATCACGAAAGTGAGCAGCTCAAAGGATAACATGAAGTCATCAAGACACGTTCAGAGAAGGTTAAAGTCTACCAGGAAAATGAAAAACTCCGGAGTAATTGCATTGGAGTATATCCAAACGTCTACAAATCGGGCAGATCCTGTTACTAAGGGTCTATCATGAAATGTGATAGATAATGCATCGAGAGAGATGGGTATGAGACCCATACTATGAGTTATTCACAGTGGTCACCTAGTCTATGTGATCGGAGATCCCGTCAATTAGATGTGGAAGACAAACTGTTGATCAACTGAGAGGAGAGTATCCTTACTATTAACAATACCACTCCATGAAGATGCAATACTCTCCTAAATCTGCATGGCAGGTTGATGTATATCTTAATGTGTTCTAAGCGGCTCATGTAAGCAGAGATGTTGTCCTGCAGAACATCTTTTGAAGAACACACCTATATGAGTCTGATTGTCAAATGTCGCAACCTATGAGAGTAGGGTTCTCTCTAGTAAACTCATGAAATGTCACGGAGTATGACGCATAAGCTCCACCCGCGGGGAATACCCACGGTAGCCAAGTATCGGTCAAGGCTTTGTGTGAAGCTAGATTCGCAGAAAACTTACAGTTCAAGGCCCAGTCCACTGTTCAAGTTGCTTACTAGTGTAATATAGAATTCTAGGTGGAAGTTCAACTTAACAGTCTCCACTGCAGTACCGGTATATAAAATAGTGTTTTGGAACCAAAGGAAAATTTTGTGTGCCTCTGGGATCTGGTGGGGGATTGCTGGAATTTTATCTACTTATGGGCCAGCCCAATAATAATTTCATAAATTCCTAATAAATCCTAGAGGCCCACTTAGCCCATTCGTGCAAGGCAAGGGGCACTACTAAAGTTTAGTCCCACATTGCTAGTTTAGAGGGAGTTGGACCTCCTTATAAGGGAGGTTCTTTCCTCACTTGTACGAGTATGAGAACAAGAGGGACGTCCACACGCGCTCCTCCTCCGCCGCCTGGCTCGCCACACCACGCCTCGCCTCGTCACGACGCTTGCGGGTTGCGGGAATGAGCCGATGTCTAATTTTTTGCCACGCACTACGGGTGTACGAAAGGTCATTCAGGAGCTGGAAAGTTTTTGTTGTAGTGGATACTGAATACGAACGCAGCACCCTTCGGCTGCTGCTTGTTCGTTTCATATCCCTCGTTCCCTTCAGCTCCCGGCGCAGCCTCTCGCCTTCGTCTTTTGCACCTATAAAAGGGAGGTCGCTCCTCTCAGAGAGACGCACCAGAACTACTCCTTCCTCTCGCCATCGGTTCCATCTTTGAGCTGCTGCTGTTGTCTTCCTCATCCCGGCTTGCGGCGTGCACCGCAGGTCGGGACAGTAGGCCTCCGAAACCGCACCTTTGAGTCCTGTACTAGAGAAGGCTGATAAGGTTTGGGGAGCGCTCATCGCGACTACTGGCCGCTTCATCACGGACGACCCGGTTGGCGACGACTACTTCCCAGACGACGACTTCTTCCCTGACGTCAACAATCTCTTCGGCGACATGAATGGCGAGGACACCAACCCCAAGACCGGTGCTTCTGTCGCTGCTTCGTACGTCTCCATGATCTCTCTGTTTAATATCATGCAACCGTTTTTGCTCTAATTTATCTTGTTCTATTCTCTCTTCTACATGAGTTCTGTTTTAGTTCACATGTACAAATGCTATTTTATGTCACTATGCTAGATTACATGACTAGTTCCATCTCTATTATATTAGTCATATTTTATCTAATATTTCTGTTCATAAAATCATATGGTAAATTGCTCATATTTCCAACATCGCCCTCGTCTAACCAAGAACTTCAAACAAGACTCTTGTTAAGATGTTTCGACAATTTTTTTTTCGTTGCTACCAGTTAGCGGATTTAGAGTATGTGGTTGCCAGATTACTTATATTGAGTTATCGGATTAGTCATACAGTTAGGTTTCTCTTTTCTCTGTCTAGTTATTACAAAACAGTAAAACTGAGCTACCTATGCTCTCTCACAGCGATTTAGTGTTTTTAGCGGTCGGATCAAACCTACCTACGCTCCAGATCCTCCAAGCGTCCCGCATTCTTTTTGTACCGTCACAGTGCGTTCACTCTAGCCCAACTTAACCGGGCCGCTGCTCCGCAAAGCGAGCTGGATGCCCTGTTGTTAATCGGGCCGATATGTTGTGGGCTGCACAATCGCGGAAGGATGAATCTTTTTTATGTCGTAGGCCCCTGTAATTTTGCACCGATGCGCCTCCTCATCCTTGTGTTGCCGGCGACGGTGTCGATGGAGCTCCTGGACTGGCTTAACCTTCACCACGATGTAGACGAGCAAATCCTTTCTGGTACTGGGCAGGGGATCAATGATGGAAAAGAGGGATGCGAAAGGACGGAAGCAGGCACCAGCAACCACCTCCTGGCTTCGAAGGGGAACCCTAGGGAGGTTGGGAAGGATGATGGGAGCCATGGAGCCACAACAGTATCCATGCAGCTGCTCCAAGGAGCACCCAATGATGGTGCGCCTTCGAGGATTCCGCCCCATCCGTCCCAATCTTCTCCTCCCCTACCATTTTTCCCATGCCGATTTCAAATAGGTAATTTCGTTTGTGTTGTGCTGTATTCGTGGAACCTCTTGCCTGGCTTACATCCTGGAGTTCGATTCTCATTGTTTTCTCCTACTGTTAGCGTGAAATAGATAAGGAAAATAAACCCAGCCTTTATTCGTCGAGATTATTTATTTTTGTCATTTTATTTAATTTCAACTGCAACATATAGATTCTGCTGCTTGCATGCTTCTTGCACGTGTGAAATAATCTCCATTAGGGCTTGTTCGGTTGGAGGGGATTCGAAGGGGATTGGAGTGGATTGGGGGAGGATTGGACCCCCTACAAGTCAAAATCCCCCTCAATCCCCTCCAAACCTCTCCAGGAGAGGTTTAACCAAACAAGGCCTTACTGTTTTGGCATTACATAACGAGTATGGGCATAAGCTGGTGAACCTTAGACTAAACCTACCTATATTTGTTTTCTTCTAATTTCTTGCACAATTTGATGATTCATTCCACACAAATTGACAAACTCATCTCAATCTGATGTGGAGCTTAATGTCGTTACATAAAACCATAGTGGCGTATTTGCTATACAAATCACTATGTACGTGTTGATTTAATAATTGTTTTGCTGGACTGTGCAAATTAGTGTTCTATTGTTTTATATATTGAATATTGATCCGTTGCACCAATCGCACATGCTTGTTGTTGGTACTTGTATGTCATTTGTCTCCAATTTTATTTGAAAGACACAATTCAAACAAATATGCCTTACTTGTAAGACTAAGGGACAACTGCTTAATTTCCATCTATTTTATCATGTATATTTTCTTCCATCTTCTATTTTCTTAAAAATGAACGGGCGCGGCAACACGTGCCTCCATGTTCTAGTTAGGTAGTACGAGGAGAGTGATATTTCATATTCTGTTAAATAATTAAGTTATTATACATCTGGTAACAAGTATATATAAATTAAGTAAGAATGCAAAAATTATATGGTAAAAACATATAGAGACGAGATCTAGTTTTGAGGATCTTGTCGAAAAGAATCCAGCTATTAAAGCGGACCCATCAATCAGACTGGGAGATCAAACTTGTGTTGTTGTCCCTCACACATGACACCGTTAGACACATCTCCCATATAGTACAGCTCATAATCAATGATGTACAAGAAGATGATCACATCGCAAAATCATCAAGCCGAATTCTTTCCATCCTCCAGTTAATTTGCAAGATCATTGGCGCTGGAGGTGTGAACTGCTTCAAGATCCATGTTAGGTCACTCATGTTGGGGAACGTAGTATTTTAAAATTTTCCTACGATCACGCAAGATCTATCTACCAGATGCATAGCAACGAGAGGGGAGAGTGAGTCTACGTACCCTCGTAGACTGAAAGCGGAAGCGTTTGAACAACGCGGTTGATGTAGTCGTACGTCTTCACGACCCGAGCGATCAAGCACCGAAACTACGACACCTCCGAGTTCTAGCACACGTTCAGCTCGATGACGTCCCTCGAACTCCGATCCAGCCGAGTGTCGAGGGAGAGTTCCGTCAGCACGACGGCGTGGTGACGATCTTGATGTTCTACCGTCGCAGGGCTTCGCCTAAGCACCGCTACAATATTATCGAGGAGAACTATGGTGAAGGGGGGCACCGCACACGGCTAAGAGATCAAGAGATCAATTGTTGTGTCTAGAGGTGCCCCCCTGCCCCCGTATATAAAGGAGGGAGGGAGAGGCCGGCCCTAGAGGGGGCACGCCAAGTGTGGGGAGTCCTACTAGGACTCCCAAGTCCTAGTAGGATTCCCCTTTCCTTTCCGGAGTAGGAGAGAAGGAAAGAGGGGGAGAGGGAGAAGGAAAAGGGGGCTGCACCCCTTGTCCAATTCGGACCAGAAGGGGGGCGCGCGCCTCCTTCCTTTAGGTCTCTCTCCTCTATTCCCGTAACTCCCCGGTACTCCGAAAATACCCGAATCACTCGGAACCTTTCCGATGTCCGAATATAGTCGTCCAATATATCGATTTTTACGTCTCGACCATTTCGAGACTCCTCGTCATGTCCCCGATCTTATCCGGGACTCCGAACTCTTTCGGTACATCAAAACTCATAAACTCATAATAAAACTGTCATCGAAACCTTAAGCGTGCGGACCCTACGGGTTCGAGAACTATGTAGACATGACCGAGACACGTCTCCGGTCAATAACCAATAGCGGAACCTGGATGCTCATATTGGCTCCCACATATTCTACGAAGATCTTTATCGGTCAAACCGCATAACAACATACGTTGTTCCCTTTGTCATCGGTATGTTTCTTGCCCGAGATTCGATCGTCGGTATCTCAATACCTAGTTCAATCTCGATACCGGCAAGTCTCTTTACTCGTTCCGTAATACATCATCCCGCAACTAACTCATTAGCTGCAATGCTTGCAACGCTTATAGTGATGTGTATTACCGAGTGGGCCCAGAGATACCTCTCCGACTATCGGAGTGACAAATCCTAATCTCGAAATACGCCAACCCAACAAGTACCTTCGGAGACACCTGTAGAGTACCTTTATAATCACCCAGTTACGTTGTGACGTTTGGTAGCACACAAAGTGTTCCTCCGGTATTCGTGAGTTGCATAATCTCATAGTCATAGGAACATGTATAAGTCTTGAAGAAAGCAATAGCATTAAAACTTAAACGATCATAGTGCTAAGCTAACGGATGGGTCTTGTCCATCACATCATTCTCCTAATGATGTGATCCCGTTGATCAAATGACAACTCATGTCTATGGCTAGGAAACATAACCATCTTTGATCAATGAGCTAGTCTAGTAGAGGCATACTAGGGACACTCTGTTTTGTCTATGTATTCACACATGTATTAAGTTTCCGGTTAATACAATTCTAGCATGAATAATAAACATTAATCATGATATAAGGAAATAAATAATAACTTTATTATTGCCTCTAGGGCATATTTCCTTCAGTCTCCCACTTGCACTAGAGTCAATAATCTAGCTCACATCGCCATGTGATTTAATACCGATAGTTCACATCGTTATGTGAATAACACCCATAGTTCACATCACCATGTGACCAACACCCAAAGGGTTTACTAGAGTCAATAATCTAGTTCACATCGCTATGTGATTAATTCCCAAGAGTAATAAGGTGTGATCATGTTTTGCTTGTGAGAGAAGTTTAGTCAACGGGTCTGTCACATTTAGATCCGTATGTATTTCGCAAATTTCTATGTCTACAATGCTCTGCATGGAGCTACTCTAGCTAATTGCTCCCACTTTCAATACGCATCCAGATTGATATTTAGTGTCATCTGGATTTAGTGTCAAAGCTTGCATCGGCGTAACCCTTTACGACGAACTCTTTATCACCTCCATAATCGAGAAATATTTCCTTAGTCATCCAATTACTAAGGATAATTTTGACCGCTGTACAGTGATCTACTCCTGGATCACTATTGTACCTCCCTGTCAAACTCATGGCAAGGTACACAACATGTTTTGTACACAGCATGTCATACTTTATAGAACCTATGGCTGAGGCATAGGGAATGACTTTCAGTCTCTCTATATTTTTCTGTCGTGGTCTGGCTTTGAGTCTTACTCAACTTCACACCTTACAAGTCAGGCAAGAACTCCTTCTTTGACTGATCCATTTTGAACTACTTCAAAATCTTATCAAGGTATGTACTCATCGAAAGTCTTATCAAGCGTCTTGATCTATCTCTATAGATCTTGATGCCCAATATGTAAGCAGCTTCACCAAGGTCTTTCTTTTGAAAAACTCCTTTCAAACACTCATTTATGCTTTCCAGAAAATTCTACATCATTTCCGATCGACAATATGTCATTCACATATACTTATCAGAAAGGTTGTAGTGCTCCCACTCACTTCTTGTAAATACAGGCTTCACCTCAAGTCTGTATAAATCTATATACTTTGATCAACTTATCAAAGCGTATATTCCAACTCCGAGATGCTTGCACCAGTCCATAGATGGATCGCTGGAGCTTGCACATTTTGTTAGCACCTTTAGGATTGACAAAACCTTCTGGTTGCATCATATACAAGTCTTCTTTAATAAATCCATTAAAGAATGCAGTTTTGTTATCCATTTGCCAGATTTCATAAAATGCGGCAATTCCTAACATGATTCGGACAGACTTAAGCATCGCTACGGGTGAGAAAGTCTCATCGTAGTCAACTCCTTGAACTTGTCGAAACCCTTTCGCAACAAGTCGAGCTTTGTAAATAGTAACATTACCGTTTGCGTCGGTCTTCCTCTTGAAGATCCATTTATTTTCGATGGCTTGCCGATCATCGGGCAAGTCAACCAAAGTCCATACTTTGTTCTAATACATGGATCCCATCTCAGATTTCATGGTCTCAAGCCATTTTGCGGAATCTGGGCTCATCATCGCTTCCTCATAGTTCGTAGGTTCATCATGGTCTAGTAACATGACTTCCAGAACTGGGTTGCCGTACCACTCTGGTGCGGAACGAACTCTGGTTGATCTACGTAGTTCAGCAGAAACTTGATCTGAGGTTTCATGATCATCATCATTAGCTTCCTCACTGATTGGTGTAGGAATCACCGGAACGAGTTTCTGTGATGTACTACCTTCCAATTCGGGAGAAGGTACAATTACCTCATCAAGTTCTACTTTCCTCCCACTCACTTCTTTCGAGAGAAACTCCTTCTCTAGAAAGGATCCACTCTTAGCAACGAAGACCTTGCCTTAGGATCTGTGATAGAAGGTGTACCCAACAGTTTCTTTTTGGGTATCCTATGAAGATTTACTTCTCCGATTTGGGTTCGAGCTTATCATGTTGAAACTTTTTCACATAAGCATCGCAGTCCCAAACTTAAAGAAATGACAGCTTAGGTTTCTTGTCAAACCACAGTTCATACGGTGTCATCTCCACGGATTTAGATGGTGCCCTATTTAACGTGAATGTAGCTGTCTCTAATGCATAACCCCAAAAGCGATAGTGGTAGATCGGTAAGAGACATCATTGATCGCACCATATCTAATAAAGTACGGTTATGACGTTCGGACACACCATTACACTGTGGTGTTCCAGGTGGCGTGAGTAGTGAAACTATTTCACATTGTTTTTATTGAAGGCCAAATTCGCTAACTCAAATATTTTACCTCTACGATCATATCATAGAAACTCTTATTTTCTTGTTACGATGATTCTCCACTTCACTCTGAAATTCTTTGAACTTTTCAAATGTTTCAGACTTGTGCTTCATTAAGTAGATATACCCATATCTGCTCAAATCATCAGTGAAGGTCAGAAAATAACGATACCTGCCGCGAGCTTCAACACTCATTGGTCCGCATACATCAGTATGTATGATTTCCAACAACTCTGTTGCTCGCTCCACAGTTCCGGAGAACGGAGTTTTAGTCATCTTGCCCATGAGGCATGGTTCGCAAGCACCAAGTGATTCATAATCAAGTGATTCCAAAAGTCCATCACTATGGAGTTTCTTCATGTGCTTTACACCAATATGACCTAAACGGCAGTGCCACAAATAAGTTGCACTATCATTATTAACCTTGCATCTTTTGGCTTCAATATTATTAATATGTGTATCACACGATCGAGATCCAACAAACCATTTTCATTGGGTGTATGACCATAGAAGGTTTTATTCATGTAAACAGAACAACAATTATTCTCTAACTTACATGAATAACCGTATTGCAATAAACATGATCAAATCATATTCATGCTCAACACAAACACCAAATAACACTTATTTAGGTTCAACACTAATCCCGAAAGTATAGGGAGTGTGCGATGATGATCATATCAATCTTGGAACCACTTCCAACACACTTTCACCTTTAACTAGTTTCTGTTCATTATGCAACTCCCATTTCGAGTTACTGCTCTTTAGCAACTGAACCAGTATCAAATACCGAGGGGTTGCTATGAACACTAGTAAAATACACATCAATAATTTGTATATCAAATATACCTTTGTTCACTTTGCCATCCTTCTTATCCACCAAATATCTAGGGTAGTTCCACTTCCAATGACCTTTTCCTTTGCAGTAGAAGCACTTAGTTTCAGGCTTGAGTTTAGCTTTGGGTTTCTTCACGGGAGTGACAACTTGCTTGTCATTCTTCTTGAAGTTCCCCTTCTATCCCTTTGCCCTTTACTTGAAACAAGTGGTCTGGTTAACCATCAACACTTGATGCTCTTTCTTGATTTCTACCTTCGCCGATTTCAGCATCGTGAAGAGCTCGGGAATTACTTTCGTCATCCCTTGCATCTTATAGTTCATCACGAAGTTCTACTAACTTGGTGATAGTGTCTAGAGAACTTTGTCAATTACTATCTTATCTGGAAGATTAACTCCCACTTGATTCAAGCAATTGTACTACCAAGACAATCTGAGCACATGCTCACTGGTTGAGCTATTCTCCTCCATCTTGTAGGCAAAGTACTGTCAAAGCTCTTATACCTCTCGACACGGGCATGAGTATGAAATACTAATTTCAACTCTTGGAACATCTCATATGCTCCGTGGCATTTCAAAACGTTTTTGAAGTCCCGGTTATAAGCCGTAAAGCATGGTGCACTAGACTATCAAGTAGTCATCATATCGAGCTTTTGTCAAAACGTTCATAATGTCTACATCTGCTCCTGCAATAGGTCTGTCACCTAGCGGTGCATCAAGGACATAATTCTTCTGTGCAGCAATGAGGATAATCCTCAGATCACGGAACAATTACGCATCATTGCTACTAACATCTTTCAACTTGGTTTTCTCTAGGAACATATAAAAAATAAACGTGGAGCAACATCGCGAGCTATTGATTTACAACATAGATATGCTAATACTACCAGGACTAAGTTCATGATAAATTAAAGTTCAGTTTAATCATATTACTTAAGAACTCCCACTTAGATAGACATCCCTCCGGTCATCTAAATGATCACGTGATCCAAATCAACTAAACCATGTCCGATCATCACGTGAGATGGAGTAGTTTCAATGGTGAACATCTTATGTTGATCATATCTACTATATGATTCACGCTCGACCTTTCGGTCTCCAGTGTTCCGAGGCCATATCTGCATATGCTAGGCTCGTCAAGTTTAACCCGAGTATTCTGCGTGTGCAAAACTGGCTTACACCCGTTGTATTTGAACGTAGAGCTTATCACACCCGATCATCACGTGGTGTCTCGGCACGACGAACTTTCGCAACGGTGCATACTCAGGGAGAACACTTATACCTTGAAATTTAGTAAGGGATCATCTTATAATGCTACCGTCGTTCTAAGCAAAATAAGATGCATAATAAGATAAACATCACATGCAATCAAAATATGTGACATGATATGGCCATCATCATCTTGTGCTTTTGATCTCCATCTCCAAAGCACCGTCATGATCACCTTCGTCACCGGCGCGACACCTTGATCTCCATCGTAGCATCGTTGTCGTCTCGCCAACTATTGCTTCTACGACTATCGCTACCGCTTAGTGATAAAGTAAAGCAATTACATGGCGATTGCATTTCATACAATAAAGCGACAACCATATGGCTCCTGCCAGTTGCCGATAACATTACAAAACATGATCATCTCATACAAAACCGTATAACTCATCATGTCTTGACCATATCACATCACAACATGCCCTGCAAAAACAAGTTAGACGTCCTCTACTTTGTTGTTGCAAATTTTACGTGGCTGCTACGGGCTTAGCAAGAACCGTTCTTACCTACGCATACAAAACCACAACGATGTTTCGTCAAGTATGTGCTGTTTTAACCTTCACAAGGACCGGGCGTAGCCACACTTGATTCAGCTAAAGTGAGAGAGACAGACACCCGTCAGTCACCTTTAAGCAACGAGTGCTCTTAACGGTGAAACCAGTCTCGCGTAAGCGTACACGTAATGTCGGTCCGGGCCGCTTCATCTCACAATACCGCCGAAGCAAAGTATGACATGCTGGTAAGCAGTATGACTAGTATCGCCCACAACTCATTGTGTTCTACTCGTGCATATCATCTACGCATAGACCTGGCTCATGATGCCACTGTTGGGGAACGTAGTATTTTAAAATTTTCCTACGATCACGCAAGATCTATCTACCAGATGCATAGCAACGAGAGGGGAGAGTGAGTCTACGTACCCTCGTAGACCGAAAGCGGAAGCGTTTGAACAACGCGGTTGATGTAGTCGTACGTCTTCACGACCCGACCAATCAAGCACCGAAACTACGGCACCTCCGAGTTCTAGCACACGTTCAGCTCGATGATGTCCCTCGAACTCCGATCCAGCCGAGTGTCGAGGGAGAGTTCCGTCAGCACGACGGCGTGGTGACGATCTTGATGTTCTACCGTCGCAGGGCTTCGCCTAAGCACCGCTACAATATTATCGAGGAGAACTATGGTGGAGGGGGGCACCGCACACGGCTAAGAGATCAAGAGATCAATTGTTGTGTCTAGAGGTGCCCCCCTGCCCCCGTATATAAAGGAGGGAGGGAGAGGCCGGCCCTAGAGGGGGCACGCCAAGTGTGGGGAGTCCTACTAGGACTCCCAAGTCCTAGTAGGATTCCCCTTTCCTTTCCGGAGTAGGAGAGAAGGAAAGAGGGGGAGAGGGAGAAGGAAAAGGGGGCTGCACCCCTTGTCCAATTCGGACCAGAAGGGGGGCGCGCGCCTCCTTCCTTTTGGCCTCTCTCCTCTATTTTCGTAACTCCCCGGTACTCCGAAAATACCCGAATCACTCGGAACCTTTCCGATGTCCGAATATAGTCGTCCAATATATCGATTTTTACGTCTCGACCATTTCGAGACTCCTCGTCATGTCCCCGATCTCATCCGGGACTCCGAACTCCTTCGGTACATCAAAACTCATAAACTCATAATAAAACTGTCATCGAAACATTAAGCGTGCGGACCCTACGGGTTCGAGAACTATGTAGACATGACCGAGACACGTCTCCGGTCAATAACCAATAGCGAAACCTGGATGCTCATATTGGCTCCCACATATTCTACGAAGATCTTTATCGGTCAAACCGCATAACAACATACGTTGTTCCCTTTGTCATCGATATGTTTCTTGCCCGAGATTCGATCGTCGGTATCTCAATACCTAGTTCAATCTCGTTACCGGCAAGTCTCTTTACTCGTTCCGTAATACATCATCCCGCAACTAACTCATTAGCTGCAATGCTTGCAAGGCTTATAGTGATGTGCATTACCGAGTGGGCCCAGAGATACCTCTCCGACAATCGGAGTGACAAATCCTAATCTCGAAATACGCCAACCCAACAAGTACCTTCGGAGACACCTGTAGAGTACCTTTATAAACACCCAGTTACGTTGTGACGTTTGGTAGCACACAAAGTGTTCCTCCGGTATTCGGGAGTTGCATAATCTCATAGTCATAGGAACATGTATAAGTCTTGAAGAAAGCAATAGCATTAAAACTTAAACGATCATACTGCTAAGCTAACGGATGGGTCTTGTCCATCACATCATTCTCCTAATGATGTGATCCCGTTGATCAAATGACAACTCATGTCTATGGCTAGGAAACATAACCATCTTTGATCAATGAGCTAGTCTAGTAGAGGCATACTAGGGACACTCTGTTTTGTCTATGTATTCACACATGTATTAAGTTTCCCGTTAATACAATTCTAGCATGAATAATAAACATTAATCATGATATAAGGAAATAAATAATAACTTTATTATTGCCTCTAGGGCATATTTCCTTCAACTCAAAGGGGTCCTGAAGTTGCTATTGTTTGTTGGTGGTGGCCCCTCTCGGAATAGCCTTTCACCCTGCTTTATATACAAAGCAACAACCGAGGAAAGTACATGGCCAAACGATACAAAATGATGAGGTAGCCCTCTTACAAAGTCGATCTCAGGATAGCCGGCTCACTCAGAATGCACGCGACTACGCTACCGAAAGAGAACACGGGAAGAACTGAATACAACGCCATGCTACGACCTAGTGCACCTTGATAGATTCTCTAATATCACCCAGGCTAGATTAGATCGGTAGTTTATCTTTGCTTGGCATCTCTCTAGGCATTTGAGAGAGATGGGAAGGAGGGATACCTTCACCTTGGCTCGATGAGCCCGACGAGGTGGTCATGGTGGAGGGTGACGGCGGCGACAGTGAGTGGGCAGTGGTGTCGGTGCTTCCCGTCACTACTGCGCTGACCTAGATCAGTACGTGTGTCGGTGGGGCGTACGACTCGCGATGAACCTCGTGTTGCGTGCCCCCCCACCTCTTTATATGGCGCAGGTGACAGGGACCCGTCAACCATAGTGGGTTGGGTGCCCCCGATCAGGGCGCGGATCTAATGGCCCGGTGGGCCATTGGGCCCACACGAAAGGAGATCAACCTAACACACCTAAGCTCCACGAGAACGCCCTCAGGACGGAGAACTGTGCAAACTATCACCGCTGTCGAGTCCACCACAGACAAAGGTCTACACCCAGAGCCTTGACACGGAGAGAAGAGCCACGATGACATTTTCAAGAAGAGACGGGCACCTGCAAGTGTCGCCGTTGTCGGCGACAAGGCACAGAGCTTTCGATCAGTTTCTCGCCCATGCCACTACGAGATCTCCAGGACAAGCGCGACGAGAACAAAACCCCAGATCTGGATCAGAGCATTAGCCCCACGAGACAGAGGGCACACCAGACGAACCCACCGCTACACCTCGCGTCGCACACACGACTCGAAAGGAGAGCCACTGCCGTCGCGATGTTGCCCGCCGGAGAGTAAACCATGTGAACTGCCATCCAGGGTCGCCGCCCCTGGCATACCCATCGCAAGACACCGTACACTTCGCACTTCACAACACACTCAAACATGATAGGAAGAGGAGAGGCAAGCCATCTACACACACCACATACTCCCTGCCTGGCATCAACCTCTGAGTCTAGGTAAGCGCCTCCACCTTAGGAGGTGCCCGCACCTGCGTCGCCATCCAATCCTGGTGGACTAGGGGAGACGCGACTCCGTGACTGCCGATGACCGTCGGTGAGCAAGCCTCAAGTCCTGGCCCAGGCGAGCTCACACGCCCCATGTCTGTGGCCATGGCACCGGTCCACACATTGGCGCAATGGAATCATGACCGCCACAACCGACCATTGCATGCACGAGAAGAGCACGAGCACCACCTGCGAGCACCATTCGGACCGCACTCAACCTCACCTACCCGGAGCAGCACAAGCTCTGTTCTGCCTTGGGCCCTGATCTGGTCCGCTCGAGCACAAATCCTAGGTCGTAGCCACCTTGACAAGCCTGAGACGCGCGCCGCCGACTCATAGCCAAGAGAAGGGAGGTCACTACCGCCAGCCGCACCCCATAGTCCAGCACCAAACATTGTGCCGCGCCCATGACGACGACCCGTGCAACCCCCACGAGCTACCACCACCGCGTCGGCCCGAAGCACAGCGCCACCTGAGGTGTCGGTGGCCAGATCTGGCCGCACCAGATCGAGCCACGACGACCACCACGGGCACGCATCGGACGGCCCCAACGCGGCCACCAAGAGTCATCGCGGGCGCACGGGATGCGCGAAACCCAATGCCCATGACCGCGCCGCCACACCCCATCACCAGTGCGCCGCCAGCTGCTGGAGTTGCCCGCCCGTGACAGACCCGGCAGCCGTGAGGAGAGGAGCTCTTGCCGCCCCCCTCCCC
>LR738711.1:893622794-893741314 GCA_902687465.1 Secale cereale | reverse complement strand
CCCCCCCCCCCACACCGACCGGGCTTTGCCCGGTGGCAGCGAGGAGAAGGAATGGAGAGGATGGGCCCCTGCCGACGGCTAGGGCTGGCCCGCCCCGGCAGCCCGCGGGGGCGGGAGCAGGTGGGGAAAAGGGGCCGTGGTCTGGCAGGCCCTCTTCAGCCATGGCGGTGGAGACAATGGGATTCATGGGGACCATGGACAGTTAGCGCGACACATGGCACATGTGTGCTTTATTGTGCTCTGATGTCTCGTGTTGTTACATCAGTATCCTCACCCCTTCTCTTGGTTCCGCTTGTAGTCTAGTGTTGTAATCGTGTAGGGCTCCACTTTGAGCTAATGAAGCTGGGCCGGGAAAATGTTAGCAAAACTTTAAAAAGGAGGCATCGTCCACGTGAAAACACGGAGTTCACCAACGATATGTAGGTAAACAGGGCCAGAACGGACACGTGATACCACAAAATTTAAACCAGCTTAGCGTGACTATCAAACAAATAAGTTAAACAAGCTCGACATGCCCTCCCAATTTCGTGGTGCGAGACCACACCGGAAGGCTTGTGCGTGCACAAGCCAGACGGTATGAATTTGCTTACTCGGACAGTTTAATGAAGGCTATGGCAATCAGAGATGCTGTGGTGCTACCAGCCGATATGGGATGGGCAAAGATAGCAGTGAAAAGTCATGTCTTGAGATGATCAACATGTGGAAGTCTCAGGAGTTTGCTAGAGCAGATGACCAAGCCACTGCAGGAGTTTACGGAGCTAAGCGAAAACTTCAGTAGTTTTTCTATCTCTTTTGTATGGCGAGAGGCCAACATGGCTGCTCACCTATATGCCACACAAGCTAGTGAAGCTCGTAGGGATGTGTCTGGGTCAACTATATTCATGATTTTCTTCGAGATTGTATTATCCGCGAATGTATTACCCATGTTTTCATGTAAATAAGTATAAATAAAGCTCCGAATTGCAACAAAAAAACATAGTTTCTGACTGCTTCATTTATAAACAGAAACACTAACGCCCACACATGTAGGCATTTCCATCTCGCCCACACGCGTGGATCCGCATCCGTTTGTGGGTGCACGAATCTTGGCATGTTTGTGATGCCACGTAGGACTAGACTGGTGTGTGGGCATTTATCCGTCGCCCACACGTTCGTTTCACCACACGGAGGGGTCGATGTGTGGGCGTTTAGCAGTTCGTCCATACGCCAGTTTTCACTCACGCACAAGGGCTGGTGTATGGGCATTTGCCATCTCGCCCACAGACCCGTCTTCTCTCCCACACCCAAGCTGCCAGTTGCCATGCGTTTTACAGTGTACATGGCAACTGCCCACACGTGTGCTTGTAAGCAGATGGCAACTCTTTTTTTTATCCGAACATGTCAGTTGCCATGTGCTTTGCAGGGTTACACGGCAACTGCCCTAGTGTGCTTGTAAGCAAATGGCAACTCTCTCTTTTACCTGAACATGTTGTTTTACCATGTCTCTTTGTAGCGCTACACGACAATTGCCTAGTGTTAGTAGGTGGCAACTCCTAATGTTTCTAAATCATGGCACTTGTAGTAAATCAGATCCTACATGGCAACTGCTTAATGTTAGTAGGTGGCAACCTCTAAAGTTTTCAATCATGGCAACTATAGTAAACCAGACCAAGTAAACCAGACCATACATGACAAGAACTGCAGTTGTCCAAAATGACATCTGGCACTTGACCTGAGATGGCAACTGCAGTTGAGCAACCATGGCAACTGTAGTTGTCTGACATGTCAACTATAGTTCAGCGACATGGCAACTATAGTTCAGCAACATGGCAACTGCAGGTAAACGGACATTGAAGAGGGTCCGGACCATGGCAACTGCGGGGACGCGTGGTGACTGTCACGCTGGACGTGCGGGACCGTGAGGTAGGTGGCTGAGAGAAGTCGTGTGGGCGCTATGCATTTTGTCCACACGTAGGCGTGTGAGAGAGACCGCAAGGGAAAAAAGAGGCGTGTGGACGCTAGTTGTTTTGCCCACACATAAGCGTGTTAGCTGGTCCTTTTACACATCACACAAAACATGGACAGACCTCTTAATATCCATACGTATGACAGTTATCGTCGTCCTTTATAAAAGGATGGACGGGGGTGACCCGTTTCTTTAAAAGAAAAACATGCCCTCCGAATGCACTATCTCATACGTACATGAAACGTGACACCCAACGCGTACGTCCTCCGCATGCAATGCATGCAATGATGCAAATGTCATAGGAGAGACGTGACAAACTCAACGCACCCTCCGCCTGCAATGTCACATACCTGCCCGAGACGTGACTACTTCTACACCTATTATTGGCAGCAGACAAATGTGCGGGTTGGTTGACTAAGTCCAGCACGGCACAATGCAGAAATGTAGTTCCACTTACACACTCGTGCCTAGAGGCATCTCCAAACTCTCCAGCTCTCAAATTCACAAACTCCAAAGTCAAAACGCAGCCGAAAGGTTTAGCTCTTAAAAGCTAAATTCAAGAACTTGTTCCGGGCCGTAGTGTACGGTATTTTTTAGAAGCAACCCAAAGCCGGGCTCCCTAACTCGTTCACAGGACCGAGTCCTTCCTCTTGAACTCATTAATTGAGGAGTATTCCTTGCGGAGATCACTTCAAATCCTCATGTTGTGACAAATGATGCGCTGCATATGCATCATTTGTTGCAACCTGAGCGTTTTTTTCTTTTTTCACAGATCCGTTTATTCAAAATATTTTATTTTTTAAACCGTGCGTCCAAATCTCAAACTGCTTTCATTATTGAATTCCTCGCGTCGAGATCTTCAAAACTAGATCCTATTTTGATAATTTTTGACGAACTTTTTTTTCATAGAAAAAACCAGACAAAAAAAGGACGAAACAACCGAACCGGGCGCACTGGTTTTTTCTCTTTCCGAAAGAGACACGCCCGTGCCTCTCGCGAAATCACAACCGTGCCTCTGGCGGAAGCAAAACCGTGACTCTCGCGGAAGAAAAAAAAAAGAAAATGCATTTTTTTCCGTTTCCGAGGAGGCATGACCGTGACTCTCGCGAAAGCATAACCGTGCCTCTCGCGGAAGCAAAACCGTGACACTCGCGAAAGAAAAAAAAACTGAAAACGCGTTTCTTTTGTTTCCGTGAGGCACGTCCGCAACTCTCACGAAAACACAATGCCTCTCGCGAAAGCAAAACCGTGACTCTCGCGAAAGGAACAAAAAATATAAAAACGCGTTTTTTTCCGTTTCCGAGAGACATGGCCGTGACTCTCGCGAAACTACAACCGTGACTCTCGCGAAAAAAAAACAGAAAACGCGTTTTTTTTTTCGAGAGACACGGCCGTGACTAGCGAAAGCACAACCGTGCCTCTCGCGAAAAAACGCGTTTTTCGCACAATTTTTTTTCGATTTTTTTTATAAAAAAATAAGGAAGACCGGTGGAAAATCAAAACGTCGAAAAGACAGGAAAAAGAACCGTTTAAAGAGCCGAAAACGCATGCGGAAAAATAAAATGAAAACATAATCCGGAGGGAGCTCCCAGAGCGCGAGACGGGGAGAATGACTGATAGCGCCAAGTGGCGTTGATTGTTGCGAGGCTCCCGAAAGAACGCTCGTTAACTAGTTGCTCCCCCTTCCTCTCGATCAAATCATTTTTCCTCTAGTGGGCTTCCTCGAGCTAGCCCAAAGGGGTGCCCCAACGGGCTTTTGCCTTCCAGCTAGGAGAAGCCAGCTTCACCCCAGAACGTTTTTCGATCGCTGCATGTAGCCAGAAGCTCGCTCGAGAAGCTAAACCTACGGATTCGGTGGAGTTGGAAGAGTTTCAGAACAGACCCTAAGTTGAGTAAAAACAAAACAAGCTGCAACGGAAACCCTTTTTCCCCGTGAGAGGCAAACCCCAGACGACTAGGGTTTTGGTTGATCCGTCGCTGCCACCTCCTCGAAACAGGCTTTCGCCCCGCTTTGTAGATAAAGCATACGTCCATACAACCACGTCTCAAACAAAGTCATAAAAGAGAAAAGCTAGCGCCACAGCACAAAGATGCCCAAATGAATGAAACAAAAACGACAAAGGCCACCAGGAGCAAGCTACGAAGCAGGCAGGCGGTCGGAGAGCCGACGCGCGGTAGACACCAGGGCGTCCAGCAAGAGCTAAAGACGGTCACGATCCCTCGGCCTAGTGAGCGGATGCCAGTACTGCAAGAAGACAAGAAATTTGAAGAATGAGTCAGAAGCACGACGCGGGAAGACCCGCCCAATCACCATCTTGTTGCGAGTAGTCCAAAGAGTCCACATCATAGCCGCGAGGATGAGCCAGAATAGTCGGCGCTTACGGACAACCTGGGTGGCCCTTACCAACAGAAACTCTGCAAGGTCATGGGCCTCCCACTCTGGTCCTAGAGCCTCATGAACAAAGCACCAAAGTGCCTGCGCTGCTACGCAAGAAAACAAAATTGCGTTCCTATTTCCGGGACATGGCACAAAGGGTAAAGGCCATTGCTCGGACCATGGCGTTTCAGCACCTCGGTCCCCGAAGGGAGACAATATGGTAGAAGCTGCCATACGAAGATCTTAATCTTCAAGGGCATTGTTGCCTTCAACAGTGGGGATAGCCACTGTAGAACCGACACACGACATAATGCCTGGT
Organism: Secale cereale; assembly: GCA_902687465.1. Taxonomy (NCBI): domain Eukaryota; kingdom Viridiplantae; phylum Streptophyta; class Magnoliopsida; order Poales; family Poaceae; genus Secale; species Secale cereale. The sequence continues at coordinate 893,736,673 of LR738711.1, read as the reverse complement.
AGGACGAACTAATGGAGAATTCACCCGAAGGAGAAAGGCTCCACGAAACAGTGTTAGGGTCCTGGGACAGAGGAAGAGGTACTACTTCCCTCAGGTCTGTCCATTACCATACCTCATCTGGTCCGAATAAGTGGCAGAACGCAATGTTCCATCCCTCATCCAAAGCAGTCGCAGAAAGAAGGATGGTAGGGTCGTCACAAATCGCAAAGAGCCTCGGGAACCGCAAGCGGAGAGGCTCGCCCTCCAGCCAGGGGTCCAACTAAAACTAGGTCCCAGACCCATTGCGAACCGAGAAACGCAAACCCAGCATAATCTCTTACTTGATGGCCTGAATAGATTTCCAGAACTGGGACCCAGCCGAGTGAGAGCAAGCCAAGAGCGGTTGTCCCTGCAACTACTTGGACTCAATCAGCTGCAGCCACAAACCCCCATCTCCCCGCAAGATCCGCCAAACCCAACACATCATAAGCGCAACGTTCAACCGGCCAGACGCAGGGATGCCCAACCCACCTCGGTCCTTCGGCAAGCATATGTCATCCCACTTCACCATATGGTACTTGGGCCGACCATCCCCTGCCTGCCCTATGTACACCTTCGGGCAAGATCTACATCCCCATCATATACATGGGGAGACTGGCAAGGTTAGAGCTAATGAGGACAATTTTGCTGCCTTTAGAAGTGAACCTACCGCACCAGGGGTCCGCACAGGACCCCACTCATCCCACAAGCGGATCATACCCACTCACCAAAATCCCGGACTCAGCCAGGGGCATCCCGAAGTAGGATATGGGGAATGACGCCAACCTACAGTTGAGGCTATCCGTGATCCCAAGCTGCTCAGCCTCTGAGTAGCCAAGGACCACCACCTTGCTCTTATCAAAGTTAATCTTAAGTCCAGACATTTCCTCAAAGCAGAGCAGAAGGAACTTAAGATTGACAATGTTCGAGTCCGAGCCTTCCACCATAATCATGGTGTCATCCGCTTACTGCAAGTGAGTAACCCCCCCCCCACCATTCGGAATGAGGTGACTAACTACACCCTTAAGGTGGCCGGCTAACTTGGCCTTATCTAGGATGCCCGCAAGGGCATCAACTGCGAGGTTGAAAAGCAGGGGGAGCCAGGGTCCCCTTGCTTTACCCCTCTGAAAGCCTGGAAAAAGGGTCCCACTTCGCCATTGATGTTGATCGCCGTGTTACCAGATGTAACCAGTTGCATGGTCCAGGAACACCACCTATCGTCAAAACCTCGTCGCGGCATCACCAACCTCAAAAAGGACCAGTCCAGACGATCATACGCCTTCTGGAAGTCCAATTTAAGGAAGACCCCCTTAAGCCCCTTCAACGTCACCTCGTGGACAATCTCGTGAAGGGCAAGAATCATGTCATGGATCCGCCCGCCCTTCAAGAACGCAGACTGAAGGGGGTGGGAAATCCTTTCCTCCACTGGGGATAAATGGGTCGCGCAAACCTTCGCAAAGATTCGCTCCAGCATGTTGATCACCATGATGGGGCGGAACTGCCGAATATACATAGCCCCAACTACTTTGGGGATCAGAGATATGACACCATAGTTAATCCTAGCCATGTCCAGGGTTCCAATACAGAACTCATGGAACATGGGCATAATGACCGGACGCAGGATCTCCTAGAATTTCTGGAAGAAAACTACCAGGAGGCCATCCGGCCCAGGGCCGAGCAAGCTTTCATAGAAGCAATCGCCCGATCCACCTCCTCAGGAGAGAATGGGAGAGTAAGTTCTGCATTCTCCGCATCGGAGACCTGGTCTGCAAGCGGCGAGAAATCCGCGCAGAGGGAGACACCTCCATGCGGCTCAACCGAGAATAGCTCCTTATAAAAGGAGTATATATTGGGCCAGATGTCATCCGGGTTCTCCAGAAGGGCATCCCCATCCCAGAGGAAAGGGATGGCACATTTCCTCCTGCGGCCATTAGCAATCGCCTGAAAGTAGGCAGTGTTTGTATCCCCCTTAAGGAGCCAGTTCTGGCCCCCTCGACGCTGCCAGAACAGCTCCTCACTCTTGTAGATGTCCATGAGCAAGGCCTCGAGGGAGTATCTCCTAAGCAAATCGTCAGGAGACAGGCCCTGCCCGTCTGCAAGGCCATCCATCACCTTAATCTGATCTAGCAGGGGCCCTTTACGGTCCCGGATGTCAGCGTCAAGGTTCGACCCCAGCACTTCATGGCCTGACGAGCCAATTTAGCACAGTGGTGCCAGACATCCACAACACAGAACACACGAGGCGGAGACGCGGTCGCCTCTAGCCAGCGGTCGCAAACCAACTCAAAGAAACCTAGTTAATCCAGCCAGAACATCTCAAAGGGGAAGCGACGGGTCCTAGGGGGGATCACCCCCCGACGAGAAAAGCAGGGGGGGTATGGTTGGAGCCAATCAGAGTGACCGCTTTGAGTGAGCCCAATTGGAACACCACTTCCCACTGGGCCGACACAAAGACCCAATCTAAGACACTCCGGATGGGGTACACCTGCTTATTTGTCCAAGTGAACCTAGCCCCTACGCGGGCTATCTCACGAAGCGCAAGGTCTGCAATGCAGTCATTGAATAGACGCATGCAAACCCGATCAACATTAGGCGAGCTTTTATTACAAGCCCACCTAATGAGGTTGAAGTCCCCGGCCACCACTACCGGACTGGTGCACATCTCCACCTTATCTTTCAGCTCGGCAGGGAAGGCGGCTGAGCGCCCATGATCCGCAGGACCATAGACAAAAATCACCTCCCAACTGAAGTGGACTCGTCAGTCGGTGACAGACATGCTGAGGAAGAATTCCCCTCGGTCCATATTCTCAACGAAGAAAGCATCCTCCCTGACTTCGAGCAAAATGCCCCCAGATTGACCCGTAGTAGGCAACCCCTGCCAGGCAAACTGGTGGCGAGAGAGCCCCTGGAGCTCATGCATACTAAAGTCCTGGCGAATTGTCTCCTGAAGACCTACAATGTCTAGCTCCTCTTGTCGCAAATATTCGATGAGCTGGCGCCGCCGGCCAGAGAGGCCGAAGACCCTAATGTTCCAACATAGGAGCTTCATTTAATAACCTCAGTGGAATCCCTAGGCCCCGCAAGTGGGGCCGATCAAGCCCGCCCGTCAATCGCAGGTCGGGGGGATGCCTTCATCGGGCGGCCACGACGCCCCCGCGTAGGAGGGAGAGGGGATGCCTCCGGTCCGAGGGAAGCAGACCTGGAACTAGACGCACACACCTCTATTCGGTGTTTAGTGGGGTTGAGACGTGTGGGGGGACTCCCACACAGTGCCCTCACCGAGGGGGGCTGCCAGGGGCGTCTCCAACACAGACTCCACAGGGGGCGTCGCACCCTCCCTGGTCTCTCTATGACCTGGGTCGGTGTGCGCCGGGGTGCTGGGATCACCACGTGCAGCACAAGCACGGGCTTCAGCCAACGCCCCACCGAGCCGCTCCTAGGTGCAAATAGCAGAAATCTGCTCAAGGATATGCCCCTTCTCGCCACGGAACACAATGCCACTATCGGTAGCCACCTCTGCCAGATGGGACAACGGAGCGGAACCAAGCACAGAAAACCGAGAACTAGAACATGAAGGATCAGAAGGGATGGTGGGAGTACATGAAGACAAGTCGCGAGCAGCCGCCCGCATGGCAGCCTTCTCCTGGATCATCGGGACCTGGCCATCCAGGAGGACCCGAGACTGGCTGAGCCTCGCACTCTGCCATGCGGCCACCAGCAGGGACGCCCCACCTCGAAGCCTGGGGCGCGCTGTAATAGGGGTCACCACAGTCCGGTCGAAGGGTGGAGGCGGCTCCAAGTCCGGGGACCCCAAGGCTGGGGAAGGGGGGACCCCGGCGAACGCAAGTAGAAAACCACCCCAGGCGAGCGCGGCGACGACGAGCGGCGCACCTCCATCCCCACACTCACCATGTCCTCCTCTATGACCTCCAGCTCAGCTACTGGAGTTGCGACAGGGGGAGGGGCGGCCACGACCACAGACCCACCCCCCGATGCCACCTGAGAAGCCATCCCAGCATGACAGGAAGACCCACCACCAGCAGAAACCGGGATACATCGCCCATCAGATGGAGCCGAAGGAACCTCATCATCATCATCGTCATCCTCACTAGAAGAGCTCCCACCAGACGAGGCCCCATTCCCACCATGCACATCACCCATGCGAGGCACAGTGGCAGCGGGGACTGGCCCAAGCAGATCCTCGGGAACTGGAGACTCAAGCTCGAAGGTGAGATGCTTCCCCTTAGTGCAAAGTAGAATATCAGGGACAGACCATCAATCTCTACTGTAGCGGGGCAGAGGATCTCAATGCGGGCGGGGCCATCATCCTCGAAGGACGCCAGGTCAGCAGTCACCAACTTGCCCACCGGCTCGACGATCGCCTTGAGGATGTGTGCAAGCTTGCCACCCCTCGGAGTTGCCCTCCCACCTCTAGGCAAGCCGTAGACAAGGACCCACACCTTCTCCAGAGGAGGCATAGGGCCAGGCTCCGCATTAGCAGCATAGACGGAGATCATGAACTTGTTGATGGGGCAGTGGATGAGGTCGTGAGAACACACACAGAGCAGATCAGCAGACGGGAAGGGGACCGAGAAGGAGAGGGGGGCGTTTCGGTCACCTCCCAAGTGAAGTCAGAGTCGCGGAAATCGCCAATGTAGGCAGCAAGCTCAGCCCGGATGAGGTCAGCCGAGATCACCAACCCAGATGGCAAGTCTTTCTCGGGGCCAAGAGTGACCGTCGCCAAGTGCGGCCGAGCCGCCACCTCCTCAATCTCAGCATCCACATAGTAGAAGCCACCCCCTCAGTCCCATAACCCATATAAGCAACGGTCGTAGGACAATGGGAAGGGGCTCGCACTCCGAGGGGAAGTGACCTGCACAGCCACAATTGATGCACATTGTCTCCTCATGGGTCCTGGGGCGACTGGGACGAGGCGTGGGATCCGCCAGAGCCGCCGGCTCCGGCGCACCAACCGGAATGGAGCTATCGGTCACCCCGAGGGCCTTCTACTTCTTGTGTTTCTTCTTCTTCTTTGTTTGGACCACCGCACCCGGAGAATCACGAGGCCGGTGAGGGAAGGCAGGCCGTCCAGGATGGGAGCCCTCTCGGCGCCACTCGGGGGTGTCATCACGGGCGGCGGGGTAATCCTCCCGAGGCCCATGCTCGGAGGTAGGATCACCACGGCCAGCAACCTCCCGCCGCACCTCCCGCTCAGATGAGCCACCCTGCAGCGCGCAAGTCTCCCCACGCCCCGAGCCATGACAACGCCAATCTCCCTCCGAGGCGCGCTGAGCGGCAGCCCTAGGAGCAGCCGAGCGGGGGCCGGAGCATCCTACGCCCGAGCCTGATCATCCCGCGCCCGAGCCGTAGGGTCCCACTCCCGGGAAGCCAGAGGAGGCTGGGACACGAGCTCCGCACGGAGGGATTCTTCCCGCGCCACATCTTCATCCCGTAGACGCTCCAACGCATGACGACGAGCGTCCCCCGGGGAACCAAGGAGCTGCAGCCGGGGATCCCTAGCTAGGTCACGGGAAGGGGCCGGACGCCGGAGGGAGTTGCCCTCATAGGTCGACGACGCACGGCCGGAGCGGCTCGATTCCCCCACCTTGCGGCGAGGGGAGTCAGCGGGCAGGGGGCGCTTGGGTCGGGGTAGGCTGTTGTCCATCACCCTAGTCAGCAAGGCATCGCGGTGGGAGTGAGGAAGTGGAGGACTCGCCGTCGGTGAAGAAGAAGCAGCAGCCGGCATCACGAGCAGAGAGGAGGGAGCGAGAAGAAGCGGCAGCGCACGGGAGGGACGCAGGGAACAAGCGAACCGACCGGAGCGCTAGACATCTAACCTAGAAGCGGGCATACCCCCCGCGGATCCGATCCCCCATGTTGGATCCAGATCCAACGCTTGGGATCCACCGGGCCAAGCAGCCAGTCGTGGTTAATGCAATGCATAGCCACTCTGGACCGTCCAGCGGCCTCCACCACCTCCCGGACCGACAACCCTGTAGGCCCAGCCACACACGACCCATGATCCCATAAGCTGACCCATGCGCGATGCAGCCCACCTAAAGCAGCAGCCCAAGTTGGCCCGTCTAACAGCTCCGCCCTAGCAGGTCCCGACTAGAGGGGATGCGCCAGGGGAGGGTGTCGGTGTCAATACCGGCAGATCTCGGGTAGGGGGTCCCGAACTATGCGTTTGAGGATCAATGGCAACAGGAGGCTGGGGACACGATGTTTACCTAGGTTGAGGCCCTCTCGATCGAGGTAATACCCTACTTCCTGCTATATTAATATGTAGGAATATGAATACAAGAGTTGATCTACCTTGAGATCTAATTGGCTAAACCCTAAAGTCTAGCCTATTAGGATTTGAGATTCTCCGTTAGCCTATATAGACTAAACCCTCCGGTTTATATACACACCAGAGGGGCCTAGGGTTTGTACATACCATCTTGTAGAGGAAGGAAAGATTACACCCAAACCTAAAACTTGCCATTACATGAATTCAGGAGTCCTATCCGGATACGAGAGATGATCTTCGACTATGATCTTCACGGCCCACTAGTCCGGCCCACCAAGAGTTGTGTGGCCTCCTGAGGACCCCTCTATCCAGGACTTCCTCAGTAGCCCCCGAACATGTCTTCGATGTCGATGAGTTCGGCTTTCGTATTGTCTTCGGCATTGCAAGGCGGGTTCCTTCTTCCGAATATATCTTCTGCAAAAAGTGTATTGTGTTCGGTTTTGCAAGGTTAGTACAACCCTTAGCCTCGAAGGCAAGGCTTATAAAGGAAAATGAATAGTGTGTCTCTACTGACAACTTTTGGGTGAAGCGTCGCGTCCAACCCACTAACATATTGAACCATTTTATTCGGCCCTGGTTTCGCGTTTCGAGGTAAATCCTCATTGACACATCCCATCAGAATAGAGATCGTGCCCGCTTTTAGTGGGATCCTTATCAATATGACGTGAGCACCCACGCCGCGCATTACGCACGACCGCTTCGGGAACCGGCGAGGTTTATGGCTAAAGTGGGGGGAGGCTCTATATCCACAGCGTTATAAAAGGATATATATCCCTTTCATCAGCCTCACGCCTTCCTCAAGCTCGAGCTCTCCAATCTCCCTTGCCCCTGTATTCTCATCTCCTGCGCCCTCTGCTCCTCGTTCGTCAACCACTACTCCCCTTCCCAGCAATGGGTGGATCCGGTGCCAGGGGCAAGTGGGAAGCTTCCACGGTCACAGAAAATACTATGGAGGATCTACGAAGCGCGGGCTATCTCGCCGCCCCTATTGTGCACCGAGTCCCTCTGAAGGGTCAGGTGATTCCCGTCCCTGAGGCGGGTGAGAGGGTAGTGTTCACTTCCCATTTTGTCAGGGGCTAGGGTTTCCATTCCACCCCTTTGTTCGAGGTCTTTTGTTCTTCTACGGGCTAGATTTCCTTGATCTAGCCCCGAACTCAATCCTTCACATATCCTCTTTTATAGTGGTGTGTGAAGCTTTCCTCTCCATCCCTCCACACTTCGGCCTATGGCTCAAAACCTTCAACGTGAAGCCGAAGGTGGTGGAAGGACAACACACGGAGTGCGGGGGCGCTATGATTAGCAAGCTCCCGAATGCAACTTGGCCCAAGGGCTCATTCGTGGAGACGAATAAGGTCTGGCAGCAGGAGTGGTTCTACATCACCGAACCCCGGGACGCCAAATGGGCGGCTGAGCCTACTTTCAGATTCGGACCCCCAGAGAGGCTGACCTCTTGGACCAAAAAGGGTCTCGACTGGGGGTGTACAACTGAAGTGACAGCTCTTGTGAGCCATGTGTCCGGCATGATTTCCAGGGGGCACATGCTCTCCTCCGTGGTCCATGTGATGCTGACCCGGCTTGTTCTCCCTTGCCAAAGCCGGGACTCCTCCCTATGGGAGTTTGATCCGGCAGGTGACCAACCGCTAAAGCATCTCTTTGGCTTTACGTACAAGGAGATCTCGAAGCATCTCTTCAAGAGGCAGAAGGAGTGGCCGGCGGAAACCAAAGACGCGGGCTTTAGCACCACGCTCTTCGCCCCAGAGGTAATAGAAAAATTTGCCGAACATATGTTTATTCCCTTATTTAATGATAACAGGAATTGGAGTTTTTGCGTGATATACAGTGCTGGACGAAGAAGGCGACCCGGATTAAGAATCCGACGCCTCTGCCCGAAGACCCAGCATTGCCTCTACTGACAGCGATGCTGGTCTCAGCACCGTACAAGGCGCCGACCAAGAATCCCAAGAAGACGAAGGGCAAGGGGGCCGGAGATAGCCCCCGTCCCGCGGACAGGAAGTATGAGGAAATCAACATCATCTCCTCCGATGATGTGGAGGAAGATGATGAGGAGGAAGAGGAAGAAGAAGAAGAGCCCCCTGCGCAAGGCAGGGGGAGAAGAGGGGGCCGGCGCTGACGCGGGTACGGCCGTGCCCCGGAGGATACTGAACCTCAGAGCTAGTTCAGATTCGTTTGAACATAGCTTCGTGGTGAAGCCCGGGGTGAAACCCATGCCCAAACCGTAAGTTTGTCCGGATTGGCTGCTGCACCTTTGTTCGTTTAGTATTTTTGATGCTTTACTTAGCATTTTTTTTCTCCTGTTGACCTACAGCCCTCCCGGAGGAAACCCCAACGCCTCCTTATCGGAGGGAAACTCTCTAGCGCATGGAGAGACGGAGACTGACCCGCCAGCCCGAGCTTCACTGCCAGTGATTGGCGGGGACACCGAAGTGTTGTCCCAGCGGGTATCCTCCGCCCTAGGAGACGAGGGCGGGGAAGGTGACAAGGCGGCCGGGGATAATACCTCGGCGGCTGCTGATCATGGGGAGACCATCCCCATGCAGACCGAAGACGTGGGGCCCAAACAATCCGGGGCCCCACCATATACTATCCCGGAGCCTAGTGCGGCTTTGGGGTCCGAAGACCCGACTCCTCAAGTGGAGGAGGATACGGCGGCGCCCGGAGTTAATCCGGAAGCGCCGGACTCCATGGAGGGAGCACTGCAAAGTGCTTTCGTCATCGAAGAACACCTCACGATGATGGGCGCGGTGATGAAGAAGATTCAGTCAGTGAAGGGCAGACTGAATAAAGCCTTCAACGACCTGTTAACAGGCTTTGAGGTAAGCAATTTAATGTTTTTATAGAACTTTATTATGTTTAATGCACATACATAACCAGTAGCCCTGATGCTTTGTGTGATTCTAAAAAGAATTGGACGAAGTATCCATAGTATAGCATACTTACAGAGCTGAGCTGTTGTGCAGGCTTCACTAGTTACGGCAACCGCGCAAGACGTAGAGGTTGCCGAACTAAACCAGAAGCTCGTGCTGGCCAACGCGGACCTCGACCTCGTCAATCAGCGTTTGGACGAAACGCAAGGTATGCGGAATTTAGGATGTCAATAAGACTTAATTAATTGAGTATGTTTATAAACCCTGATTTGATATTCTGTATTACATAGTTGGTGCCGCTGAGCTCGAGGCCCTCAAGGGCGAGGTTGCCAAGGCCAAGAAGAAGGCCGAGGCGAACAAGGTAGCTGCTGAAAAAGCGGCTGCTGATTTCGAGGCCAAAATGGCTGAGTACAAGAAGCACCGAGCTCGGGTGTCTGAAGTCAAGGTCGAGCTCAATGATGCCATCCTTAAATGTCAGGCATTGGAGAAGAAGACTTCAGAACAAGTGACCGAGCTATCTGCGGCAGTGAAGACTGCCCTTGATGCGCGAGGCGAGTCACGCAGCGCCCATTAAGAAATCGAGGAGGCATGACAGATAGCATCTAGTAAGACATTTCTCTTACAGAGCATCTTCAAAGGGAAAAAGTACATTGGGCAGACACGGTTATGGAGTTCTCCAAGCGTGTTTGCTGATATTCCGAGGAGCAGTGCTGACGCCGCCCTGTACTTTCGAGCCTTGGAGGGGAACAACATGGGGAAGCTGTTTTGGTCGCAGTTCTATGCACCAAAACATCTGGTGGCCCTCAGCAACCAGACGAAGCAGCTGGTCGAGCTGCACAACACTGAGGGCTCGGCCATGAAGGACTTAATAGTCCGGTTATGGCCCGCTGAGCCAATCCCAAGTAGCTACTTCGGATTGGTGAAGCGGCTCGTCGAGGCGAGTCCGCGGATCGACGCATTGACGCGTTCGGCCTGCATAGAAGGTGCTCGGATGGCCTTCGCTCATGTCAAAGTGCACTGGGCGAAGATGAACGCATGGCATATAGCTAGTGATACGTCTCCAACGTATCTATAATTTTTGATTGTTCCATGCTATTATTTTTTATTGTTCCATGCTATTATTTTTGGGACTAACCTATTAACCCAAAGGCCCAGTCCAGATTGCTGTTTTTTGCCTGTTTCAGGGTTTTGCAGAAAAGGAATATCAAACGGAGTCCAAACGGAATGAAACCTTCGGGAGAGATATTTTTGGAGAAAATCACGCACGGGAGACATGAGAACCACGGAGTAGGGACTACGAGGTGCCCACGAGGGTGGTGGCGCGCCCCCTTCCCAGGGCGCGCCCCCTGCCTCGTGGTCCCCTCGTGAGTCCCCCGACGCCCTCCTTCCTCCTATATAAGCGTACGTACCCCGAAACCATCAGTAATAGAGAGAAAAACCTAATTCCACTGCCTTAACCTTCTGTTCCCATGAGATCCCATCTTGGAGCCTTTTCCGGAGCTCCACCGGAGGGGGGATAAATCACGGAGTGCTTCTACATCATCATCATTGCCCTCATCATGAGTTGTGAGTAGTTTACCACAGACTTTCGGGTCCATAGCTAGTATCTAGATGGCTTCTTCTCTCTCTTTGGATCTCAATACAAAGTTCTCCTCGGTCTTCGAGGAGATCTATTCGATGTAATCTCTTTTTGCGGTGTGTTTGTCGAGATCCGATGAATTGTGGGTTTATGATCAAGATTATCTATGAGAAATATTTGGTTCTTCTCTGAACTCTTTATGTGTGCTCATAATATCCTTGCAAGTCTCTTCGAATTATTGGTTTCGCTTGGCCTACTAGATCTATAGTTCTTCCAATGGGAGAAGTGCTTGGCTTTGGGTTCAATCTTGCGGAGTCCTTTCCCAGTGACAGTATGGGCAGCAAGGCACGTATTGTATTGTTGCCATTGAGGATAAAAAGATGGGGTTTATATCATATTGCTTGAGTTTATCCCTCTACATCATGTCATCTTGCTTAAGATGTTACTCTGTTCTTATGAACTCAATACACTAGATGCATGCTGGATAGCGGTTGATATGTGGAGTAATAGTAGTAGATGCAGGCAGGAGTCGGTCTATTTGTCTCGGATGTGATGCCTATATACATTGATGATGCCTAGCTAGTCTCATAATTATTCGCTTTTCTATCAATTGCTCGACAGTAATTTGTTTACCCGCCGTAGAATATCGCTATCATGAGAGAAGCCACTAGAGAACACTATGGCCCCCAGGTCTATTCTCAACATATCAATCTACATCTACTTTACTTTTTCTGCTTTTACTTTCTGTTCTTATAAACAAAAATACCAAAAATATAAACTATCATCTCTATCAGATCTCACTTTCGTAAGTGACCGTAAAGGGATTGACAACCCCTTATCGCGTTGGCTGCGAAGTTCTTATTTGTTTGTGCAGGTGCGAGGGACTCGCGCGTGGTCTCCTACTGGATTGATACCTTGGTTCTCAAAAACTGAGGGAAATACTTACGCTACTGTGCTGCATCTCCCTTTCCTCTTCGAGGGAATACAACGCAAGCTCGAGAAGTAGCAAGAATAATTTTTGGCGCTGTTGCCGGGGAGGCTCACGCAAAAGTCATGTACCAAGTACCTATCACAAACCCTTATCCTTCGCATTACATTTTTTTCCTCTCGTTCTCCTCTCCCCCACTTCACCCTTACCGTTTTATTTGCCCTTCTTCTGATGTGTGTTTATCGTTTGCTTTCCTCTTGTTTGTTTGTGTGCTATGTGCCTTCTGTGTGCTTGCATCTTTGCTTGCTAAAAATCTACTGTTATGGATCACCTTAAAGTGTTCTACTTGGATCATCTTTGATCCTTATGTGCTCGTGCTGAAACCCAAACTAGCCTAGTTGATGGGAAATCTTTAGATGAGCATGCTCATTTTGTGCGTCATCGTTTGTCTGAAAAGGGGATAGCCTTATGGGATCAGATAAACAGGTTGATGTGTTATGTTGGGAATCTTTGTGAAATTTGCGATTTTACTTGTTGCTCTAAGAACCCTGAAAAACACCTCCCCTACCTATGTGAGTTTAATGATAATGAAATCTTATCTTCTTATACAAAGGGTGTTTATAGTTACTATGATATCGAACAAATTGAGGAATTCGTTGCTTTTAAGGGTGCTTATGAAGTTGCTCCTTTGATTGCAAAGTATGATATTACTCTATATGAATCTGAAATTTTTGACATACTTAAATATTGCTATGATAACTATGCTCATAATGCCAATGTCAACGAATTTATTGAAGGAATGACCATTGCTTTGAAGAAAAAAAATGATATGCATGAATCTATAGATAATTATGATTCCGATGATTTGATTGAAATATCCCTTGATTAACATGATGCTTGCTATTCTTGTGGACATGATGCCAATATTTATGAAGAAGAATTTGCTATAGTTCCCTATGTTAAACATGAGATCGTTGCTATTGCACCCATACTTGATAGTTCCTTCGATGAAAAACATGATTGCAATGATGTTATCATAAATTTTATTAATGTCAATTGTGTTAATGATACGCAAAACCCTAAGCTTGGGGATGCTAGTATTGCTATGTCCACTACTTGTTGCAGTGATCATGATTGGGGTGATGCTTCTTACGATGTTGAAAATTTATTTAATCCCCATGATGAATATAAGATTGATAATAATGTTTGCATTAATATTGAAAGTGGGTTTGGAAAAGTGTCAACTTTAGATCCCACATACTTGGAGAATGTTCAATCTTATGAAACTTTTGATAAAAGTGGGTTTGGAGAGGTCATGACTTTAGTTAATGTTAATCCCACTATTTCGGAAGAGTGTTAACTTTGCATGCATGTGGATCATGTTGAGAATATGTTATGTGATAGATATTTTGTTGAATTTGATCATGATCCTACATGCAATTATTATGAGAGAGGGAAATATGGTTGTAGAAATTTTCATGTCACTAAATTACCTCTCGTTATGTTGAGATTGCTATTGTTTCTTTCTCCTTCCTTGCATATGCTAGATCTTGCTTGTCTTGGTAATTTGTTTTCCTATAAGATGCCTATGCATAGGAAGTATGTTAGACTTAGATGTGTTTTTCACATGTCTTATGATGCTCTCTTTGTGCTTCAATCCTTGTCTTTCATGTGAGCATCATTGAAATATCGTGCCTAGCTAGGGGCGTAAAACGATAGCGCTTGTTGGGAGGCAACCCAATTTTATAATTTTTGTTTTTGCTGCTATTAGGGAATAAATATCGCATCTAGCTTATGTTTAGATGTGGTTTCATGTTTTGTTTATTGTTTGTGCCAAGTAGAACCTTTGGGAAGACTTGTGTGAAGTTTATGTGATCTTGCTGTGAAAAACAGAATCGTTAGCGCTCTCTAGAATGGTCATCAGATTTTACCGGAGCGTGCTATTTAGTTGATTCTTTTTGCAGATGATTAATAGAAAAATTCCCCACGTTTACCAATTTATTTTTATTTTTTGGAGTTACAGAAGTATGCGAAACCTGCAGATTACTACACACTGTTCTGTTTTTGACAGATTCTGTTTTTCGTGTGTTGTTTGCTTATTTCAATGCATCTATGAGTAATATTGGGAAGAATGAACCATAGAGAAGTTGGAATACAGTAGGTTTAACACCAATATAAACAAAGAATGAATTCATTGCAGTACCTTTGAGTAGTGATTTGTGTTCTTATACTAACGGAGCTCACGAGAATTTTTGTCTAAGTTTTGTGTTGTGAAGTTTTCAAGTTTTGAGTATTGCTTTGATGGACTATGGAACAAAGAGTAGCAAGGGCCTAAGCTTGGGGATGCTCATGGAACGCCAAGTAAAATTCAAGGGCAATCAAAAGCCTAAGCTTGGGGATGCCCCGGGAAGGCATCCCCTCTTTCGTCTTCATCCATCGGTAACTATACTTGGAGCTATAGTTTTATTCACCACATGATATGTGTTTTGCTTGGAGCGTCTTGTATAATTTGAGTTTTTGTTGTTAGCTTGCCACAATCATCCTTGCTGGACACACCTATTTGAGAGAGTTAAACATGGCCTAGGAATTGTTAGAACACTCTATGTGCTTCACTTATATCTTTTGAGTTGAATAGTTTTTGCTCTAGTGCTCCACTTATATCTTTTAGAGCATGGTGGTGATAATATTTTGAAGAAATTGTTGAACTCTCATGCTTCACTTATATCCATTTGAGAGTCTATTAAAACGCATGGTAATGTGCTTAGGCTGTAAAACTGGTCTTCACATGATAGAGATCCAATATCAATGTAGTAAAAACTTTCACACTAAGTGCATTGAATATGATGAGATGTTGGGTGCTTGATAATTGTTTTGAGATATGAGGACAGTCATATTAGAGTCATGCTAGTGGAGTTATTATGAAATTGAGAAATACTTGTGTTAAGGTTAGTGATTCCCGTAGCATGCACGTATGGTGAACCGCTATGTGACGAAGTTAGAGAATGAGGTATTTGTAAAGTGCAAACCTTTGTGTGGAGGTCGGGGGCGCGATGGTTAACTCCTACCAACATCCCCCATAGGAGCATGCGTTGATTGCTTTGTTTTGATGACTCGTAGATTTCTGCAATAAGTATATGAGTTATTTATGACTAATGTTGACTCCATGGATTATACGCACTCTCACCCTTCCACCATTGCTAGCATCTCTTGTACCGCACAAATTTCGCCGGTACCATACACCCACTATATATCCTTCCTCAAAATAGCCATCATATTATTCCTCAAAACAGCCACCATACCTACCCATCATGGCATTTCCATAGCCATTCCGAGATATATTTCCATGCAACTTTCCACCATTCCATTCATATGACACGCATCATATTGTCATATTGCCATGCATGATCATGTAGTTGACATCGTATTTGCGGCAAGGCCACCATGCATAACTTTTCATACATGTCACTCTTGTTTCATTGCACATCCGAGTACACTGCCGGAGGCATTCATATAGAGTCATACTTTGTTATAGTATCAAGTTGTAATATCGAGTTGTAATGAAAGTGTGATGATCATCATTATTAGAGCATTGTCCCAAGGGAGGAAAGGCTAAATCAATAAAGCCCCTCCGCAAAAAAAAAGAAAAAAAAAGGCCAAAGAAAAAAAAGAAAGGCCCAGAAAAAGGGGGAAAATAAAAGAAAAAGGGACAATTGCTACTATCTTTTTTCCACACTTGTACTAGTAGCACCATGTTCTTCATTGTAGAGAGTCTCATGCTTAGTCACTTTATATACTAGTGGGAATTTTTGTTATAGAACTTGGCTTGTATATTCCAACAATGGGCTTCCTCAAATGCCCTAGGTCTTCGTGAGCAAGCAAGTTGGATGCACACCCACTAATTTCTTTTGTTGAGCTTTCATACATATTTAGCTCTAGTGCATCCGTTTCATGGAAATCCCTACTCATTCACATTGATATCTATTGATGGGCATCTCCATAGCCCGTTGATACGCCTAGTTGATGTGAGACTATCTCCCTCCTTTTTGTCTTCTCCACAACCACCTCTCTATTCCACCCGTAGTGCTATGTCCATGGCTAACGCTCATGTATTGCGTGAAAGCTGAAAGGTTTGAAAGAATAGAGTATGAAAATAAGTGCTTGGCTGAGATCGGGGTTGTGCATGATATGAATATTTTGTGTGATGAAGAGGGAGCATAGCCAGACTATATGATTTTGTAGGGATAACTTTCTTTAGCCATAGTATTTTGAGAAGACATGATTGCTTTGTTAGTATGCTTGAAGTATTATTTTTTCTTATGTCAATATAGACGTTTATCTTGAATCTTTCAGATCTGAACATTCATGCCACAATTAAGAGAATTACACTGAAAAACTATGTTTGTTAGCATTCCACATCAAAAATTCGGTTTTTATCATTTACCTACTCGAGGACGAGCAGGAATTAAGCTTGGGGATGCTTAATACGTCTCCAACGTATCTATAATTTTTTATTGTTCCATGCTATTATTTATGATGTGTTGGATGTTTAAAGGGCTTTGTCATACACTTTTATATCATTTTTGGGACTAACCTACTAACCCAAAGGCCGAGTCCAGATTGCTGTTTTTTGCCTGTTTCAAGGTTTTGCAGAAAAGGAATATCAAACGGAGTCCAAACGGAATGAAACCTTCGGGAGAGATATTTTTGGAGAAAATCACGGATGGGAGACTTGAGAACCACGAAGTAGGGGCTACGAGGTGCCCACGAGGATGGGGGGCGCCCCCCCTTCCCAGGGCACGCCCCTGCCTCATGGGCCCCTCGTGAGTCCCCCGGTGCCCTCCTTCCTCCTATATAAGCCTACGTACCCCGAAACCATCAGCAACAGAGAGAAAACCCTAATTCCACCGCCGTAACCTTTTGTTCCAGTGAGATCCCATCTTGGAGCCTGTTCCGAAGCTCCGCCGGAGGGGGTATCCATCACAGAGTGCTTCTACATCATCATCGCCCTCACCATGAGTTGTGAGTAGTTTACCACAGACCTTCGGGTCCATAGCTAGTATCTAGATGGCTTCTTCTCTCTCTTTGAATCTCAATACAAAGTTCTCCTCGGTCTTCGAGGAGATCTATTCGATGTAATCTCTTTTTGTGGTGTGTTTGTCGACATCCGGTGAATTGTGGGTTTATGATCAAGATTATCTATGAGAAGTATTTGGTTCTTCTCTGAACTCTTTATGTGTGCTCATAATATCCTTGCAAGTCTCTTCGAATTATTGGTTTGGTTTGGCCTACTAGATCTATAGTTCTTGCAATGGGAGAAGTGCTTGGCTTTGGGTTCAATCATGTGGTGTCCTTTCCCAGTGACAGTAGGGGCAGCAAGGCACGTATTGTATTGTTGCCATTGAGGATAAAAAGATGGGGTTTATATAATATTGCTTGAGTTTATCCCTCTACATCATGTCATCTTGCTTAAGGCGTTACTCTGTTCTTATGAACTCAATACACTAGATGCATGCTGGATAGCGGTCGATGTGTGGAGTAATAGTAGTAGATGCAGGCAGGAGTCGGTCTACTTGTCTCAGACGTGATGCCTATATACAATGATCATGCCTAGATAGTCTCATAATTATTCGCTTTTCTATCAATTGCTCGACAGTAATTTGTTTACCCGCAGTAGAATATCGCTATCAGTAGAGAAGCCACTAGAGAACACTATGGCCCACGGGTCTGTTCTCAACATATCAATCTACATCTACTTTACTTTTTCCGCTTTTACTTTCTCTTCTTATAAACAAAAATACCAAAAATATAAACTATCATCTCTATCAGATCTCACTTTCGTAACTGACCGTAAAGGGATTGACAACCCCTTATCGCGTTGGCTGCGAAGTTCTTATTTGTTTGTGCAGGTGCGAGGGACTCGCGCGTGGTCTCCTACTGAATTGATACCTTGGTTCTCAAAAACTGAGGGAAGTACTTACGCTACTATGCTGCATCTCCCTTTCTTCTTCGAGGGAATACAACACAAGGGATCGAGAACTAGCAGCTACTGCTGGCCCACCCGCAGGGAAGGAGCACCGCAAGCCGGAGAAGTACTTCGAGGACGTCATCGACGGCGCCTGCCTTATAGAAGGCCAGTGTTCGAAGGATGTTGTCTTCTAGTGATTGTATCTGGATGTAAAGACTATGCTTATGAATCCGATGTATATAACTTGTGCGCTATGTATGATATCAACTTCTTTTACCTCCTGTTTGACTATTTATTTGAATCTGAAAGTTTCCAGTCATCAGCTTCAGCCCCCATGTACATAGTACTGGGGTGTTCGATCATATGCATATACACTCTTTATCCAACATCTTGGTCCGTGTAGGAGGCGTATGCAGAGCGAACCAGGCAATCAGACTATGCGGCGTTATTGCTTTCACTTAGTCGTAGGAGGTTGACATGGGGGGCTAGGTACTAGCCCCTGGTGCAGGTATGGTATTCCTTTACTTAAGGCATCCAATTGCACCTGGCTGGGCAAAAACCAACCCTTCGTATAACACGGGGTAGATCTCTATCGGTCGTAGTATAAAACTAGGTCACCGGATTGCGGACCAGGTTCTCGCCTATCATGACGGTCAGTTTTCGGCTTTCTCTACTGAGGGACTTGACCGGACGAGCCAGAAGTACAATCGCAATAGTTCTCCCTTTACACCCTAGCCGAACAATTGGGAACGTAGGGGTAAGCACAGGAGCCGGGCAACCTAACTATTGACCCAAGGCAGGATTCAGAACTGATGCATACAAGGCAAACATCCAGGACACCGAACACTCCCTATAGGTGTTCGGTCTTTTTAACATATACCGGGCTGAATACAACCTAACTATTTAGACCCTTATTGACAAGGCACATATGGCAATCTGATGTGGGAAGAGAACATTTATGATGAGTGAATAAAACTCTGAATGTAATGCAAATCAAGCTGCTCTATTAATATCCCTTCATGGTACGGCGAGCTGCAAACTTACAGACAATGGCAAAAACCTTTTTGGACATTTTACACGCCAAAAAGGTATATAACAAGAAAGATAATTTTTTTTACACACGGTCTTAATCTTAAAAGAAACCTTAGTGCGGGTCCCTGCTACACGTCTGCGCCGTTTCCTCCTCTGTAATGTGTCCTTGAAGGGTTGAGAGTATGATGGCTGCCTGTAAAAAGAAAAAGGGAAAACCTGGAAAAGAAAAAGAAATCCAGTGTGGCCATAACAAGTCTGGTTCATTTGATGAACCTAAAGAATATGAGTTTAGAGTCCGAATAGGGTCCAGCCAGACTATGGACTATATGCAGTCGTCCCTAGTCGCCGCCCAAGGAATTTATAAGGCATAATTATGTACTCGAGGCACATATGCTATTACCTCGTGGGGCAGTCGACGGGGGCGTAGCTGTCAATCCTGCTCTTGTTGATCTGAGCTGCCGCACTGAGGCTTATGTCGGACATGTTTAGCTATGTCCGCTATTGGTAAATTAACTGGCTTGAATAGGCCGTTTTGTACTTCGGCTGCTTAGGCCACAGTGTCCTCCTCCGTACGGAGGGAGCGCTCCATATTTCCATTGATAGTGATGACGCCATGTGGTCCGGGCATTTTAAGCTTTAAATAGGCATAATGCTGGACTGCATTAAAGCGGGCGAAGGCCGTTCTTCCTAGTAGCGCATGATAGCCACTTCAGAACAGAGCTATGTCGAAGATCAACTCTTCACTTCGAAAGTTTTCAGGAGAGCCTAATACGACTTCCAATGTTATAGATCCCGTGCAGTGGGCTTCTACACCCGGTATCACTCCTTTAAAGGTCATGCTGCTTGGCTTGATTCTTGATGGGTCGATCCCCATCTCGCGGACATTGTCCTGTTATATCAGATTGAGACTACTACCGCCGTCCATGAGGACTCGGGTTAGATGGTATCCATCGATTATTGGGTCAAGCACTAGGGCAGCCGAACCTCCATGTCGAATACTAGTTGGATGATCTTTGCGATCGAAAGTGATCGTACAGGCCGACCATGGGTTGAATTTGGGGGCGATAGTCTCAACGGCGTAGACATCTTGGAGTGCACGCTTGCGCTCCCTCTTTGTGATATGAGTGGCATATATCATGTTCACTGTTTTGACCTTCGGTGGAAATTTCTTCCGTCCCCCTATATTCAATTAGCAAGGCTCATCCTCGTCTTCGCTCTGAGGCTCCTTCCCTTTATGTTCGGCATTGATCTTGCCAGTCTGCTTGGAGACCCAACAATTAGGGTTGGTGTGGTTGGCAGGTTTCTCTGGGGTGCCGTGGATTTGGCAGGGCCTGTCTAATATTTTGTCCAAACTAGATGGACCATCTCTGTTGCCTTTAAATGGCTTCTTCCATTGACCGGGTCTGGAGCCACTAAATCTGGCGTTTACAACTGTATCATCTGGGCTTCCAGCATTGTTTTGACGTTTGTTTTTGTTATGTCGTGGCTTTCCATTGCCGTCCCTGACTTCAAATGTTCCAGTGTCACTGGTATTCCTACGAGCTAACCAGCTATCCTCACCCACGCAAAAGCGAGTCATGGGTGTAGTTAGGGCTACCATTGTCCTTGGCTTTTACTGTCCAAGGTGCCTGGCTAGCCATTCGTCCCGAATACTGTGCTTGAATGCCGCTAAGGATTCAGCGTCCGGACAATCGACGATTTGGTTCTTCTTGGTAAGAAACCAATTCCAAAGCTTACGGGCTGACTCCTCGGGTTGTTGGATGATGTGACTTATATCGTTGGCGTCCGGGGGCCGGACATAAGTCCCTTGAAAATTGGCCCAAAAAGCATCCTCAAGTTCTTCCCAACTCCCAATGGAGTTCTCTGGGAGGCTGTTTAGCCAGTGCCGAGCTGGTCCTTTCAGCTTGAGGGGCAAATTTTTAATGGCATGGAGATCATCTCGTCGAGCCATGTGGATGTGAAGAATAAAGTCTTCTATCCAGACGGCAGGATCCGTCGTTCCATCGTACGCTTTGATGTTCACGGGTTTAAACCCTTCTGGAAAATCATAACCCAGTACCTCATCGGTGAAGCACAGTGGGTGTCAAGTTCCTCTATATCTTGCTATATCGTGGCGTATGTCCAATGGTTGTGATGTTCGGTATTGACCCCGAACTGGTATGTCACTGGCACGATTGGCTTGATAGCCACCGCCCCGTGCGGGAGCCCGGTCCCTAGGTCCGTAGATAGACCTGGTCTTGCTAGATTTTTTGTTCAGGTCCTCACGCCAATCGTGTTTTCGAACTTGAGCCGCACCCTCTTTACCTTTATGGGGTGGTGGTGCGGGCTTGTGTACGCCATTGCTAGAAACTCTGCCCCATCCGCAAGGTGGTCGGTCCGGCTTGTCGGCGGTGTTATTCTTCGGAAGGACGGGCGCGGCAGCCTCCTCGTCGAATTCAGGCAGCAGTTTATGCTTGGAATAGCCTTTGGTTTGGCCGTTATAGACATGTTTCTGTTCGGCGTCTAGCACCTTGTTCCATCTATCGTTGAGCGTGTTCTGTGCGGCTCGAAGCTGTCTCTGCTACCTTTTTAGGCTCCGTGCGGTGGCAATAAGCCGCCGATGGAAGCGTTTTTGTTTAGAGGGTTCTTCTGGGACGGTATATTCATC
Organism: Secale cereale; assembly: GCA_902687465.1. Lineage (NCBI taxonomy): Eukaryota > Viridiplantae > Streptophyta > Magnoliopsida > Poales > Poaceae > Secale > Secale cereale. The sequence continues at coordinate 893,715,327 of LR738711.1, read as the reverse complement.
GTCATCCAGGCTAGCCTCTTCTTCGGAGACCGGTTCGTAGTCACCGTCTTTGGCATCACTGTCATCAGACAGCGGCTTCGGACTCTATTCACCGTCCTCTCGCTCTTCCTGCTCCATCGCTGGGTCTGAGGGGTCTTCGGCTTGTTCCGGAGTGTCACCGTCGTTAGTGACAGTGTTTCTATTTCTTCCTTTACGGGATTTAGATCGGCGTTTTGCATGCTGACATTTGGGAGGTTCTTCGACGGGCTTGTCCTCTACGGGATTGTTTTCGCCGTTGCCCTCTGCCTCTTTAGGTGTATCCACCATGTACACATCGTACGAAGATGTAGCTGTCCACCGCCCGGTTACGGGTCGGCTTTCATCTGGATACACTTCAGCTTCGAGGTCCATCCCTTCGAAGTCTTCGGAAGTGATACGTCCATTTTGCATCATGCTTTTATATTGAGATTTATTGCACTATGGGTTGTTATTACACGTTATGTCACAATACTTATGCCTTTTCTCCCTTATTTTACAAGGTTTACATGAAGAGGGAGAATGCCGGCAACAGGAATTCTGGGCTGGAAAGGGAGAACACATTGGTGACCTATTCTGCACAACTCCAAAAGCTCCGAAAATCCATGAACACCATTTCAGAAAATATAAAAAATGTCTGGCGAAAGAGATCTGCCATGGGGGCCACCACCTGTCCACGAGGGTGGGGGGGCGCGCCCAGGGTGCATCGTGGAACAACCGGTGACCCCAAGATGCCCATCTTCTCCTATATGAGGTGTTTTGACCTGGAAAAAGTTAGAAGGAGGCTTTCGGGACCATACGCCGCCGTCCCGAGGCGGAACCTTGGCGGAACCAATCTAGGGCTCCGGCGGAGCTGTTCTGTCGGGGAGACTTCCCTCCGGGATGGGGAAATTGTCATCACCAACAACTCTCCCATCTTGGGGATGGTTATCTTCATCAACAACTTCACCAGCACCATCTCCTCTCAAACCCTAGTTCATCTCTTGTATCCAATCTTTGTACCAAAACCTCAGATTGGTACCTATGGGTTGCTAGTAGTGTTGATTACTCCTTGTAGTTGATGCTAGTTGGTTTACTTGGTGGAAGATCATATGTTCAGATCCATTATGCATATTAATACCCCTTTGTGAACAGTATTATGTCTTGTGAGTACTTACTTTTGTTCCAGAGGACATGGGAGAAGTCTTGCTATAAGTAGTCATGTGAATTTGGTATTCGTTCGATATTTTGATGAGATGTATGTTGTCTCTCCTCTAGTGGTGTCATGTGAACGTCGACTACATGACACTTCACCATTGTTTGGGACTAGAGGAAGGCATTGGGAAGTAATAAGTAGATGTTGGGTTGCTAGAGTGACAGAAGCTTAAACCCTAGTTTATGTGTTGCTTCGTAAGGGGCTGATTTGGATCCATATGTTTCATGATATGGTTAGGTTTACCTTAATACTTCTTTTGTAGTTGAGGATGCTTGCAATAGAGGTTAATCATAAGTGGCATGCTTGTCCAAGTAAGGGCAGCAACTCAAGCACCGGTCCACCCACATACCAAATTATCAAAGTACAGAACACGAATCATATGAGCGTGATGAAAACTAGCTTGACGATAATTCACATGTGTCCTCGGGAGCGCTTTCCTTCATATAAGAGTTTGTCCAGGCTTGTCCTTTGCTACAAAAAGGATTGGGCCATCTTGCTGCACCTTATTTACTTTTACTATTTGTCACTTGCTACCAGTTACCTTATCACAAAACTATCTGTTATCGATAATTTCAGTGCTTGCAAAAAATACCTTACTGAAAATTGCCTATCATTTGCTTCTGCTCCTCGTTGGGTTCGACACTCTTACTTATCGAAAGGACTACGATAGATCCCCTACACTTGTGGGTCATCAAGACTCTTTTCTGGCGCCGTTGCCGGGGAGTGAAGCGCCTTTGGTAAGGAAACATTTGTATAGTGTGCTGAAATTTACTGTCACTTGTTACTATGGCTCATAATCCTTTGAGAAGCTTGTTTGGGGTATCTTCACCCTGATCAGTAGAGCAAAGAGTTGCTCCTCAACCTACTGAACCTAGTGAAAATGTGTGCTTTGAAATTTCTTCGGGTATGATAGAGAAACTACTAGATAATCCCTTTACAAGAGATGGAACACTGCATCCTGATTTGCACCTAATCTATGTGGATGAAGTTTGTGGATTATTTAAGCTTGGAGGTATGCCCGAGGATGTTATCAAGAAGAAGGTCTTCCCTTTATATATGAAGGGAGATGCATTGACATGGTTTAGGCTATGCGATGATATTGGATCATGGAACTATAATCGACTGAAGTTGGAATTTCATCAGAAGTTCTACCCTATGCATCAGGTTCATCGTGATCGTAATTATATATATAATTTTTGGCCTCGCGAAGGAGAAAGTATCGCTCAATCTTGGGGGAGGCTTAAGTCAATGTTATATTCATGCCCCAATCATGAGCTCTCAAGAGAAATGATCATTCAAAAATTTTATGCTTGGCTTTCTCTCAATAATCGCTCCATGCTCGATAATTCTTCTACTGGTTATTTTATGATGAAGACTATTGAATTCAAATGGGACTTATTGGAAAGAATTAAACGCGACTCTGAAGATTGGGATCTCGACGAAGGTAAGGAGTCAGGTATGACCCCTAAGTTTGATTGTGTTAAAGCCTTTATGGATACCGATGTTTTCCTTGAATTTAGCACTAAATATGGACTTGACTCTGAGATAGTAGCTTCTTTCTGTGAATCATTTGCTACTTATGTTGACCTCCCCAAGGAGAAATGGTTTAAATACCATCCTTCCATTGAAGTAAAAGTAGTTGAACCTGTTAAAGTTGAAGAAAGGACTATCACTTATAATGTTGATCCTATTGTTCCTACTGCTTATATTGAGAAACCACCTTTCCCTGTTAGAATAAAGGATCATGCTAAAGCTTCAACTGTGGTTCGTAAGAGTAATACTAGAACACCTACACCCTCTAAGCAAATTAAAGTTGAACCTAGTGTTGCTATGGTTAAAGATCTCTTGGTTCAAAATTTAGATGGACATGTTATTTACCTCCAAGAGGAAGCTGCTAGAATAGCCAAACCCGATACTAGGAATAAACCTAGGCCTGTTGTAGGCATGCCTGTTATTTCTGTTAAAATAGGAGATCATTGCTATCATGGTTTATGTGATGTAGGTACTAGTGCAAGTATCTCTACTCCTATAAAAAAGCGAGTTGGTGGTGATGGTGTGCCTGCCTTCACATCATCTATACCGTCTGATCTGGAATGTATGGCTGAGATCTAGACAATCCCCGTGCCACTTGCACTTTTGCAAAAACACCCTATGTTCAGACAGAATTTTAGAGCAGGGACATCCCATTCACAACATCACGTGGTGCCTTGTAATTCCAGAACGTGCCATACACATCTGGAGAAAGATAAAGAATATTCTAACCCCTCCAAATTTCCTTGCTACCGAGTACCGACCCTCCCCTCTATTTCCCAATGACAGTCAGAGTTGAATTGGGCGAGGGTCCCTCCACACCCGAGCTCTAAGCTCCCACAGCCATGGCTGCCGGTAGATAGAGCTCCGCCGCCGGGTCTCGCGTCACCGCTCGCCTCCGCTCCCTCGCGGACCTTCCTCGCTCTGGATCCGTTCCACCATGAGCCCAGCCCCGCCGCAAGTCCCTTGTCGCCACATGCATCCTATGCCCCAATGGCAGGCGCCGCCGCATCAGCCCCCCTGCTCGCCTCCGTCGGTTCGTGTCCAGCGCATGACCCAGCGACATGGGCGGCCCCAGCCTACTGGCCTGCGTCGCACCCTCCCCGCCGACATGGGCCTGAGGCCCACGAGGTGAGGCAATCCACCACTCCTCACCTCTCGAGGTAGCTGGAGAAGAAGCAGCGGGACCGGACGCTGCCACATGATGAGATCCTCTGCTGCTGTTGTGTTTGCTGGTTGAAAAAGGGGTGGGTTGGGAAGATGAGGCAGTGCTGAGAGTGCTCGATCTGGAACAGGACGAGCATGGGCGGCACCGCTGGTGTGTTTGCTGCTGCTGAATTTGCTAACTTCTACTTCTCCCTATAGCTATAATTACCCCTTTTACAAAAAAATACATGTGTACTTGCGTGACATCTATTTGGATGAGCTAATTGATAAAAGATATGTAGAATTAGTAATAACCTTTTGATATGTGGTCAAATATGTGACAACGAGTGCAATTTTGCTTTAGATAGTTTTTTCATGACTTTAACTTGTGCCTTCCATCTCCTTGATCATGTGAGTTCATATATCAGTTTTTATTTCTGCAAGTAAATTCTGATACTGAAGTTAGAATATGCTTGGAATCACAGGGTAAAGTGTGTGTATCTTTTCTTTCATGATAGTATACTCTTATACCTACATGACAACATACTCTTTCATGAAAGTATATGCTTCTGAAGTATATCTTCATTTATCTTAATTAGCTTACATATGTGGCGGGGGAAATTCTACCCGAAGCTCATTGTGTCAGATAGTCAACCAAACGCACCACATCATGGGCTGGCCCACCATGGTCGGAGATGAAACTGATCCCTCAAAGTGGAGATGGAGATGACGCGACAAGTAAAATTTTGCTGCGGTATATGGTTTCTCGGCAGCTTTAGTTTCCCCTGAAAAATGATACCGGTTTGTTTATGCTGAATACTATTTCAGTGTTGCGAGCAAACAATTATAATTTGGGGTGTTTAGTGCATTGGGGTCCGGAGTAGTTGTCTTTCAGTTTAAGTTACGTGTGATTCTGGCCACTTGCGAAACAAATATTGCAGTTTAACACTTTTGCCAAAATAAAACTCCTTCGCCAAAATATACTACAGATCCTCTACAGGCTCGTTAATTTTTCCTTTGCCTAAATATAGTAAGGACCATTATACATACTGATTGTCCGATATATTTTTAGGTGAGAAGGTAGATGAAGTGAGGGCTCAAGAGCTAATATTATTGGCGCTGATGTGTTAAGCAAATAGCTAAAAGAAGGATACTCTATGGTTGATAAACCGAAGCCCGTATGTTTGATTGTTGTCAGTGTGTACCTATCAAATATATGAAATCATTTTGATTGGTGTTTCGCTACATTTTTTATTGTCCCCTGGCATTGCACTCACACCTTCTTTTGTGATTCCGTAGCGTACCACGGGCATCTTACTAGTAATACCTATTTCTTTATATAAAGAAATTATGCATGATATTGCACCTGCTGAGTTAGAAGGGATTGATGTTACTATTAAGCTTGCTAATAGAGATACTATTTCACCAGTTGGGATTGTTAGAGATGTTGCAGTCTTGTGTGGGAAGGTTAAATACCCTGCTGATTTTCTTATTCTTAGTTCCCCACAAGATGATTTTTGTCCCATTATATTTGGTAGACCCTTCTTGAATACTGTTAATGCTAAGATAGACTGCGTAAAAGATATTGTTACTGTTGGGTTAGGGGATACGTCTCATGATTTTAAGTTTGCTAAATTTTGTAGACAACCCCATGATAAAGAATTACCTAGTAAGGATGACATTATTGGTCTTGCTTCTATTGATGTGCCTCCTAATGACCCCTTAGAACAATATCTGCTAGACCATGAAAATGATACGTATATGAATGAGAGAAGGGAAATAGATGAAATATTCTTTAAGCAGGGTCCCGTATTGAAAAACAACTTGCCTGTAGAAATTCTAGGGGATCCTCCTCCACCCAAGGCTGATCCCGTGCTTGAACTTAAACCATTACCTGATACTCTTAAGTATGTTTATCTCGATGAAAAGAAGATATATCCTGTTATTATTAGTGCCAACCTTTCAGAGCAGGAAGAAGAAAAATTATTGAAAATTCTGAAGAAGCATTGTGCTGCTATTGGATATACTTTGGATGATCTTAAGGGCATTAGTCCCACTCTATGCCAACACAAGATAAAATTGGAAGAGGACGCTAAATCGTTTATTGATCATCAACGATGGTTAAATTCTAAGATGAAAGAAGTGGTAACGAAGGAAATACTAAAGCTTCTAGAGGCAGGTATAATCTATCCAGTTGCTGATAACCAGTGGGTAAGTCATGTCCATTGTGTCTCTAAGAAGGTAGGTATGACTGTTGTTCCTAATGATAAAGATGAATTAACCATGCAAAGAATTGTTATAGGTTATAGGATGGTAATTCATTTCCGCTAATTAAATAAAGCCACTAAGAAAGATCATTACCCTTTTTCCTTTTATTGATCAAATGCTAGAAAGGTTATCCAAACATACTCATTTTTGCTTTCTAGATGGTTATTCTGGTTTCTCTCAAATACCCGTGTCAAAAGGGAATCAAGAAAAGACCACTTTTACTTGTCCTTTCGGTACCTTTGCTTATAGACGTATGCCTTTTGGTTTACGTAATGCACCTGCTACCTTTCAAAGATGCATGATGGCTATATTCTCTGATTTTTGTGAAAATATTGTTGAGGTTTTCATGGATGACTTTTCCGTTTACGGAACTTCTTTTGATGATTGCTTGAGCAACCTTGATCGAGTGTTGCAGAGATGTGAAGACACTAATCTTGTCTTGAATTGGGAGAAGTGCCACTTTATGGTTAATGAAGGCATTGTCTTAGAACATAAAATTTCTGAAAGAGGTATTGAAGTTGACAAAGCTAAAGTTGATGCTATTGAAAAGATGTCGTGTCCCAAGGATATCAAAGGTATACAATGTTTCCTTGGTCATGCCGTGTTTTATAGGAGGTTCATTCAGGACTTCTCCAAAATCTCCAGGCGTTTGACTAATCTCTTACAAAAAGATGTTCCTTTTGTCTTTGATGATGATTGTTTAGAAGCATTTGGAATACTTAAGAAAGCATTTATCTGTGCACCTATTGTCCAGCCTCCTGACTGGAATTTACCCTGTGAGATTATGTGCGATGCTAGTGATTATGCTATAGGTGCTGTTCTAGGACAAAGAGTTGATAAGAAATTGAATGTTATCCAATATGCTAGTAAAACTCTAGAAAGTGCCCAGAGAAATTATGCTACTACTAAGAAGGAGTTTTTAGCAGTTGTATTTGCATGTGATAAGTTTAGACCTTATATGTTGATTCTAAAGTAACTATTCACACTGATCAAGCTGTTATCAAATACCTTACGAAAAAGAAAGATGCTAAACCTAGAATTATTAGATGGGTTCTTTTGCTTCAAGAATTTGATTTGCATATTATTGATAGAAAGGGAGCTGAGAACCCCGTTGCAGACAACTTGTCTAGGCTAGAGAATTTTCTTGATGACCCACAACCTATTCATGATAGCTTTCCTGATGAACAATTAGCTGTCATAAATACTTCTCGTACTGCTCCATGGTATGCTGACTATGCTAATTACATTGTTGCTAAGTTTATACCACCTAGTTTCACATACCAGCAAAAGAAAAAATTCTTCTATGATTTGAGACATTACTTCTGGGATGACCCACACCTTTATAAAGAAGGAGTAGATGTTATTATTAGACGTTGCGTACCTGAGCATGAACAGGAACAGATCCTACGCAAGTGCCACTCCGAGGCTTATGCAGGACACCATGCTGGAGATAGAACTGCACATAAGGTATTGCAATCTGGTTTTTATTGGCCTACTCTCTTCAAGGATGCTCATAAGTTTGTCTGATCTTGTGATGAATGTCAAAGAATTGGTAATATTAGTAGAGGTCAAGAAATGCCTATGAATTATTCACTTGTTATTGAACCTTTTGATGACTGGGCTTTGATTATATGGGACCGTTTACTTCCTCCAATGGGTATACACATATTTTTGTTGCTGTTGATTACGTTACTAAATGGGTAGAAGCTATTCCAACTAGTAGTGCTAATCACAACACCTCCATTAAGATGCTTGAAGAAGTTATTTTTCCGAGGTTTGGAGTCCCTAGATACATAATGACTGATGGTGGTTCACACTTTATTCATGGTGCTTTCCGTAAAATACTTGCTAAGTATGATGTTAACCATAGAATTGCATCCCCTTATCACCCACAGTCTAGTGGTCAAGTATAATTAAGTAATAGAGAGCTGAAATTAATTTTGCAACAGGCAGTTAATAGGTCTAGAAAGAATTGGCCCAAGAAACTTGATGATGCATTATGGGCCTATAGAACTGCATACAAAAATCCTATGGGTATGTCTCCATATAAGATGGTTTATGGAAAAGCATGTCACTTACTTCTCGAGCTAGAACATAAGGCATATTGTGCTATTAAAGAGCTCAATTATGATTTCAAACTTGCCAGCGAGAAGAGGTTATTTGACATTAGCTCTCTTGATGAATGGAGAACCCAAGCTTATGAGAACGCCAAGCTATTTAAAGAAAATGTTAAAAGATGGCATGACAAAAGGATAGAAAAGCGTGAGTTTAACGTAGGTGATTATGTCTTGCTATACAACTCTCGTTTAAGATTTTTTGCAGGAAAACTTCCCTCTAAATGGGAAGGTCCTTACGTTATTTAGGAGGTCTATCGTTCCGGTGACATAAAAATCAACAACTTCGAAGCCACGAATCCGAAGGTGGTGAACGGTCAAAGAATCAAACATTATATCTCAGGTAACCCTATAAATGTTGAGACCAATGTTATTCAAACCGTAACCCCGGAGGAATATATAAGGGACACTATCCAGAACGATTCAGACTCCAAAAAGGAAGAGGTATGTGGTACGGTAAGTAAACCGACTCCAAAACAGATCTAATGGAAAATTTTCACCGTTTTAGAATATTTAGAAAAATAGAAAAATAAGAGGCAGTCCGAAAAGGACACAAGGCGTCCACGGGGGTGGAGGGCACGCCCCCTACCTCGTGGGGCACCTCGTGTGCTTCCCGGACTCCGATTTCTTACACGTTACTTCTTTTGGTCGGCAAAAATTCATTATATATTCTGTTGGAAATATGCCCTAGAGGCAATAATAAAAGAGTTATTATTATATTTCCTTGTTCATGATAATCGTTTATTATCCATGCTATAATTGTATTGATTGGAAACTCAAATACATGTGTGGATAAATAGACAGACTTTGTGTCCCTAGTGAGCCTCTACAGGACTAGCTCGTTGATCAAAGATGACCGCGGTTTCCAGGTCATAGACATGAGTTGTCATTTGATAACGGGATCACATCATTAGGAGAATGATGTGATGGACGAGACCCAAACGTTAACATAGCTTTTGATCGTGTCAGTTATCGCTATAGTTTTCTGCATGTCAAGTATAAGTTCCTATGACCATGAGATCATGTAACTCACTGACACCGTAGGAGTGCTTTGTGTGTACCAAACGTCACAACGTAACTGGGTGACTATAAAGGTACTCTACAGGTATCTCCGAGGGTGTCTGTTGAGTTGACATGGATCAAGACTGGGATTTGTCACTCCGTGTGACGGAGAGGTATCTCCGGGCCCACTCGGTAATACGTCATCTCAATGAGCTCAAAGTGACTAAGTAGTTGGTCACGGGATTATGTATTACGGTAACGAGAAAAGAGACTTGCCGGTAACGAGATTGAACTAGGTATAGAGATACCGACGATCGTATCTCGGGCAAGTAACATACCGACGAGACAAAGGGAACTGTATACGGGATTGCCTGAATCCTTGACATCGTGGTTCATCCGATGAGATCATCGAGAAACATGTGGGAACCAATATGGGTATCCAGATCCCGCTATTGGTTATTGACCTGGGAGTGTCTCGGTCATGTCTACATGGTTTCCGAACCCGCATGGTCTACACACTTAACGTTCGGTGACGCTAGGGTTGTTAGTGAGAAAAGTGTATGGTTACCGAAGGTTGTTCGGAGTCCCGGATGAGATCCCGGACATGACGAGGGTCTCCGGAATGGTCCGGAGACGAAGATTGATATATAGGATGAAAGGTTTCGGAGTCCGGAAGTGTTCCGGAGAGCATCGGGAAATCGGCGGAGTACCGGAAATGAGTTTCGGGGGGTCCGGAAGCAGTTCTGGGCCTAATGGGCCACAAGGGGGAACACCACAGCCCTCAGGGGGCTGTGCGCCCCCCCCTGGGCCCTCTCCTTGTGCGCCAAGGGGGGTGGACCCCTCTAGGGTGGCCGCACCCCCTAGCCTTGGGGGGCAAGGCACCTAGGGGGGGAAACCCTAGGGCCTGGCCCTGGCCGCCGCCCCCCCCTGCCTTGGCCGCCGCCCCCCCTTGCCCTGGCCGCCGGCCCCCTAGGGGGGAAACCCTAGGGCGCCCTCACCTCTCCACCCCCCTATATATAGTGAGGCAAAGGGAGGGCAGCAAACACAAGTTCGTGCCTCGGTGCTGCCCTCCCTCTCCCACAACATCTTCTTCTCCCGCGGTGCTTAGGCGAAGCCCTGCTGGAATTCTCCTCCACCATCACCACCACGCCGTCGTGCTGCCGGTTCTCCATCAACCTCTCCTCCACCCCTTGCTGGATCAAGAAGGAGGAGACGTCCCCGAGCCGTACGTGTGAAGAACGCGGAGGCACCGTTGCTTCGGTGCTAGGTCTTCGGCGATCTGAATCGCGACGAGTACGACTCCATCATCCGCGTTCATAACGCTTCCGCTTAGCGATCTACAAGGGTATGTGGATCCTACTCTCCCCTCGTAGTTGCATCTACTAGATTGATCTTGGTGAACGTAGAATTTTTTTTTTGTTTTCCATGCAACGTTCCCCAACAGTGGCATCATGAGCTAGGATCTTGCGTAGATGCTTTCTCGAGTAGAACACAAAAGGGTTTGTGGCGTTGATGTTTAAATTTCTGCCCTCCTTAGTCTTTCTTGATTCAGCGGTATTATAGGATGAAGCGGCCCGGACCAACTTTACATGTCCACGTACATGAGACCGGTTCCATCGACAGACATGTGACTTTTGTTGCATAAGATGGCTGGCGGGTGTCTGTCTCTCCTATCTTAGTTGAATCGGAGTAGAACAAGGCGGTCCTTGTAGAAGGTTAAATAGCAACTTGAATATCACCGTTGTGGTTTTGCGTAGGTAAGAAACGTTCTTGCTAGATACCCATAGCAGCCACGTAAAACATGCAACAACAAATTAGAGGACGTCTAACTTGTTTTTGCAGGGTATGCATGTGATATGATATGGCCAATGACATGATGAATTATATTTGATGTATGAGATGATCATGTTGTAATAGTTAATATCGACTTGCATGTCGATGCATACGGCAACCGGCAGGAGCCATAGGGTTGTCTTTAATTTTTGTATGACCTGCGTGTCAATCATTAAGCGCTTTGTAATGCTTTACTTTATCGCTAAACGGTGGCAATAGTAGTAAGAGCATGGTGGGCGCCGACAACCCCGATGGCGACACGATGATGGAGATCATGATGATGGAGATCATGGTGTGGCGCCGGTGACGATGGAGATCATGCCGGTGCTTTGGAGATGGAGATCAAAAGCACGAGTTGATGGCCATATCATGTCACTTATGATTTGCATGTGATGTTAATCCTTTTATGCATCTTATTTTGCTTAGGACGACGGTAGCATTATAAGATGATCCTTCACTAAAATTTCAAGATAAAATTGTGTTCCCCCCGAGTGTGCGCCGTTGCGAAGGTTCGTCGTTTCGAAGCACCACGTGATGATCGGGTGTGATAGACTCTACGTTCGCATACAACGGGTGCAAGCCAGTTTTGCACGTGCAGAACACTCGGGTTAGACTTGACGAGCCTAGCATGTACAGACATGGCCTCGGAACACGGAGGACCGAAAGGTCGAGCATGAGTCATATAGTAGATATGATCAACATGTTGATGTTCACCATTGACACCACCTCATCTCACGTGATGATCGGACTTGGGTTGGTGAATTTGGATCATGTCACGCTCAAATGACCGGAAGGATGTCAATTTGAGTGGGAGTTATAATTAATTTGATTAGGTAATAACTCACTTATCATGAACAATAGTCTAAAATGTCCTTGCAAATTTTGGTTGTAGATGGCTCGCGCAGTAGCTCCCCTGAATTTTAATGCGTTCCTAGAGAAAGCTAAACTGAAAGATGACGGGAGCAACTTTGTGGACTGGCTCCGCAATCTGAGGATCATCCTCACAGCTGCCCAAAAGGTTTATGTCCTAAATGCACCGCTAGGTGACCCCCCCGCTCCTGGAGCCTCTGCGGACGTTATGAACGTCTGGCAGACGCGTTCGGATGACTATTCGATAGTGCAGTGTGCCATGTTGTACGGCTTGGAAGGAGGACTTCAAAGGCGTTTTGAACGTCATGGTGCATATGAGATGTACACGGAGTTGAAGTTCATCTTTGAGAAGAATGCTAAGATCGAGAGGTATGAGACCACCGATAAATTCTTCGCTTGCAAGATGGAGGAGAATTCGTCTGTCAGTGAGCACTTACTGAAGATGTCTGGGTACTATACCCGCATAGCTGATCTGGGACTTGTGTTCCCGGATGAGGCTATCATTGACATAATTCTCCAGTCACTCCCTCCAAGCTACAAGAGCTTCGTGCAGCAGTATAACATGCAAGGGATGAACAAGACCATCGCCGAGCTGTTTTCGATGCTGAAAGTCGCTGAGGCAGACATCCAGAAGGAGTATCAAGTGTTGATGGTCAATAAGACCACCAGTTTCAAGAAGAATGGCAAGGGCAAGAAGGGTAACTCTAAGAAGGGTGGCAAAGCAGTTGCTAATCCAGTGAAGAAACCCAAGGCTGGGCCCAAGCCAGAGACTGAGTGTTTCTATTCCAAGGGGAACGGCCACTGGAAGCGGAACTGCCCCAAGTATCTGGCGGACAAGAAGGGGGCCAACAACAACAAAGGTATATGTGATATACATGTTATTGATGTGTACCTTACCAACTCTCGTTGTAGTGCCTGGGTATTTGATACCGGTTCGGTTGCTCACATTTGCAACTCTAAACAGGAACTGCGGAATAAACGGAGGCTGGCGAAGGACGAAGTGACGATGCGCGTGGGAAACGGTTCCAAGGTTGATGTGATCGCCGTCGGCACGCTCGCTCTTCGATTACCATCGGGATTAGTTATGAACCTGAATAATTGTTATTTAGTGCCTGCGTTAAGCATGAACATTATATCTGGATCTTGTTTATTGCGAGACGGTTACTCATTTAAGACAGAGAATAATGGTTGTTCTATTTATATGAGTAATATCTTTTATGGTCATGCACCCGAAGTTAGGGGTTTATTCTTATTGAATCTCGATAGTGATGATACACATGTTCATAACATTGATGCCAAAAGATGTAGAGTAGATAATGATAATACCACTTTCTTGTGGCACTGCCGTCTCGGTCATATCGGCGTGAAACGCATGAGGAAGCTCCATGCTGATGGACTTCTGGAGTCTCTTAATTTTGAATCACTTGACACATGCGAGCCGTGCCTCATGGGCAAGATGACAAGGACCCCGTTTTCAGGGACAATGGAACGGGCAAGTGACTTATTGGAAATCATACATACTGATGTGTGCGGTCCGATGAGTGTGACGGCGCGCGGTGGATATCGTTATTTTCTCACCTTCACTGACGACTTAAGTAGATATGGGTATATTTACTTGATGAAGCATAAGTCTGAAACTTTTGAAAAGTTCAAGCAATTTCAGAGTGAAGTTGAAAATCATCGTAACAAGAAGATCAAGTTCCTACGATCTGATCGAGGGGGAGAATATCTGAGTTATGAGTTTGGTGATCACTTAAGAAAATGTGGAATTGTTTCACAGTTGACGCCACCTGGAACACCACAACGTAATGGTGTGTCCGAACGTCGTAATCGAACCCTATTAGATATGGTACGTTCTATGATGTCTCTTGCCGATTTGCCACTATCGTTTTGGGGATATGCGTTAGAGACAGCTGCATTCACTTTAAATAGGGCTCCATCTAAGTCCGTTGAGACAACACCGTATGAACTATGGTTTAGTAAGAAACCGAAGTTGTCTTTTCTCAAGGTTTGGGGTTGCGATGCTTATGTCAAAAGGCTTCAGCCAGAAAAGCTCGAACCCAAAGCGGACAAATGTGTCTTCATAGGATACCCAAAAGAAACAGTTGGGTACACCTTCTATCTCAGATCCGAGGGCAAAGTGTTTGTTGCTAAGAACGGATCCTTTCTCGAGAAAGAGTTTCTCTCGAAAGAATTGAGTGGGAGGAAGGTAGAACTTGATGAGGTTATTGAACCTCTGCTTCAACCAGAAAGTAGCACAGCACAGAAAGATGTTTTTGTGGAGCCTGCAGAGGTTGAAGAGGAAGCCAATGATTATGATCAAGAAGCTTCTGATCAAGTCACTACCGAACCACGTAGGTCGACAAGGGTACGCACTGCACCTGAGTGGTATGGTAACCCTGTCTTGGAGGTCATGTTGTTAGACAACGGTGAACCTACGAGCTATGGAGAAGCGATGATGGGCCCAGATTCCGACAAATGGTTAGAGGCCATGAAATCCGAGATGGGATCCATGTATGAAAACAAAGTATGGACTTTGGAAGTATTACCTGAAGGGCGAAAGGCCATTCAGAACAAATGGATTTTTAAGAGGAAGACGGACGCTGACGGTAATGTCACCGTGTATAAAGCTCGACTTGTGGCAAAGGGTTTTTCACAAGTTCAAGGGATTGACTACGATGAGACTTTCTCACCCGTAGCGATGCTTAAATCCGTCCGAATCATGTTAGCAATAGCTGCATATTTCGATTATGAAATTTGGCAGATGGATGTCAAAACAGCGTTCCTTAACGGTTTTCTTAAGGAAGAGTTGTATATGATGCAACCAGAAGGTTTTGTCGATCCAGAGAATGCTGACAAAGTATGCAAGCTCCAGCGTTCCATTTATGGGCTGGTGCAAGCATCTCGGAGTTGGAATCTTCGCTTTGATGAGGTGATCAAAGCGTTTGGGTTCATACAAGTTTACAATGAAGCTTGTATTTACAAGAAAGTGAGTGGGAGCTCTATAGCGTTTCTAATATTATATGTGGATGACATATTGCTGATTGGAAACGATATAGAATTTTTGGATAGCGTGAAGGGGTATTTGAACAAGAGTTTTTCGATGAAAGATCTCGGTGAAGCTGCTTTCATATTGGGCATCAAGATCTATAGAGATAGATCAAGACGCTTGATAGGACTTTCACAAAGCACATACCTTGATAAAGTTTTGAAGAAGTTCAAAATGGATCAATCCAAGAAGGGGTTCTTGCCGGTATTGCAAGGTACGAAGTTGAGTAAGACTCAATGCCCAGTGACTGCGGATGATAGAGAAAAGATGAGTGTCGTCCCCTATGCTTCAGCCATAGGCTCTATAATGTATGCAATGCTGTGCACAAGACCAGATGTTAGCCTTGCCATAAGTATGGCCGGAAGGTTTCAGAGTAATCCTGGTATGGATCACTGGACAGCGGTCAAGAATATCCTAAAGTACCTGAAAAGGACTAAGGATATGTTTCTCGTTTATGGAGGTGATCAAGAGCTCGTCGTAAAGGGTTACGTCGATGCAAGCTTTGACACTGATCCGGATGACTCTAAGTCACAAACCGGATACGTATATATTCTCAACGGGGGAGCGGTAAGCTGGTGCAGTTCCAAGCAGAGCGTGGTAGCTGATTCTACATGTGAAGCGGAGTATATAGCTGCCTCGGAGGCGGCAAAGGAAGGTGTCTGGATGAAGGAGTTCATGACAGATCTTGGAGTTGTGCCTAGTGCACTGAACCCAATGACTCTGTTCTGTGACAACACTGGTGCCATTGCTCTAGCCAAGGAACCAAGGTTTCACAAGAGGACCAGACACATAAAGCGACGCTTCAATTCCATCCGCGATTCGGTCAAGGAGGAGGACATAAATATTTGCAAAGTACACACGGATTTGAATGTTGCGGATCCGTTGACTAAGCCTCTTCCACGGGCTAAGCACGATCAACACCAAGACTCTATGGGTGTTAGATTCATTACCTTGTAATGCTAGATTATTGACTCTAGTGCAAGTGGGAGACTGTTGGAAATATGCCCTAGAGGCAATAATAAAAGAGTTATTATTATATTTCCTTGTTCATGATAATCGTTTATTATCCATGCTATAATTGTATTGATTGGAAACTCAAATACATGTGTGGATAAATAGACAGACTTTGTGTCCCTTGTGAGCCTCTACAGGACTAGCTCGTTGATCAAAGATGACCGCGGTTTCCAGGTCATAGACATGAGTTGTCATTTGATAACGGGATCACATCATTAGGAGAATGATGTGATGGACGAGACCCAAACGTTAACATAGCTTTTGATCGTGTCAGTTATCGCTATAGTTTTCTGCATGTCAAGTATAAGTTCCTATGACCATGAGATAATGTAACTCACTGACACCGTAGGAGTGCTTTGTGTGTACCAAACGTCACAACGTAACTGGGTGACTATAAAGGTACTCTACAGGTATCTCCGAGGGTGTCTGTTGAGTTGACATGGATCAAGACTGGGATTTGTCACTCCGTGTGACGGAGAGGTATCTCCGGGCCCACTCGGTAATACGTCATCTCAATGAGCTCAAAGTGACTAAGTAGTTGGTCACGGGATTATGTATTACGGTAATGAGAAAAGAGACTTGCCGGTAACGAGATTGAACTAGGTATAGAGATACCGACGATCGAATCTCGGGCAAGTAACATACCGACGAGACAAAGGGAACTGTATACGGGATTGCCTGAATCCTTGACATCGTGGTTCATCCGATGAGATCATCGAGAAACATGTGGGAACCAATATGGGTATCCAGATCCCGCTATTGGTTATTGACCTGGGAGTGTCTCGGTCATGTCTACATGGTTTCCGAACCCGCAGGGTCTACACACTTAACGTTCGGTGACGCTAGGGTTGTTAGTGAGAAAAGTGTATGGTTACCGAAGGTTGTTCGGAGTCCCGGATGAGATCCCGGACATGACGAGGGTCTCCGGAATGGTCCGGAGACGAAGATTGATATATAGGATGAAAGGTTTCGGAGTCCGGAAGTGTTCCGGGGAGCATCGGGAAATCGGCGGAGTACCGGAAATGAGTTTCGGGGGGTCCGGAAGCAGTTCTGGGCCTAATGGGCCACAAGGGGGAACAACACAGCCCTCAGGGGGCTGTGCGCCCCCCCCTGGGCCCTCTCCTTGTGCGCCAAGGGGGGTGGACCCCTCTAGGGTGGCCGCACCCCCTAGCCTTGGGGGGCAAGGCACCTAGGGGGGGAAACCCTAGGGCCTGGCCCTGGCCGCCGCCCCCCCTGCCTTGGCCGCCGCCCCCCCTTGCCCTGGCCGCCGGCCCCCTAGGGGGGAAACCCTAGGGCGCCCTCACCTCTCCACCCCCCCTATATATAGTGAGGCAAAGGGAGGGCAGCAAACACAAGTTCGTGCCTCGGTGCTGCCCTCCCTCTCCCACAACATCTTCTTCTCCCGCGGTGCTTAGGCGAAGCCCTGCTGGAATTCTCCTCCACCATCACCACCACGCCGTCGTGCTGCCGGTTCTCCATCAACCTCTCCTCCACCCCTTGCTGGATCAAGAAGGAGGAGACGTCCCCGAGCCGTACGTGTGAAGAACGCGGAGGCACCGTTGCTTTGGTGCTAGGTCTTCGGCGATCTGAATCGCGACGAGTACGACTCCATCATCCGCGTTCATAACGCTTCCGCTTAGCGATCTACAAGGGTATGTGGATCCTACTCTCCCCTCGTAGTTGCATCTACTAGATTGATCTTGGTGAACGTAGAAAAAATAATTTTGTTTTCCATGCAACGTTCCCCAACATATTCTCCCAAAGGTTTTGACCACCGTATCACGCAAACATCCTCTGTTCTTGTTTTGACATATTTCTGCTAGGGTTGACAAGGCCAGGCATCATGTCGTCCTCCTCCTCCAATAATGAGGGCAACGATGCTTGGCTAATGAAGATAGAGCTGAAGAGGGAAGAACCCGAGGAGATCAACAAGGAGAATAGGATCAAGAAGGCTATGGAGCATCAGGCTCCGGCAACAGAAGAAGATGACATCCTTCAACCCCTTCCAAACCTTTTTACTTCCGCTGAGATTGATGCTTTCAAGATGATTGAGTTAGCTCAAATACAAAACGAGTATCTCACAAGTGAAAATATTTTGCTGAAGGAGCATATCGCCGCTCTCAAGGGTATTATCCGCAAGTTGGAGGATCTCCTATGCTCGATGTATGATAATCCGATGTCACAACTTTCAACTCCATCATCACCAACTTCGAAGAAGGAGACATAATCACATGGGTATGGGCACTACCCTTGGCAACTGCCAAGCTTGGGGGAGGTGCCCCGGTATCGTATCACCATCACACTCCTATCTTTACCGTTTTTATTAGTTCGATCCTTTTGGTAATATCTTGATTTAGTAGAATAAAGTTAGCATGATCTAGTTGTGAGCTTTTGCTTTACGATCTTTACCTTTGTAACCGAGTCCGTGAGCTATATAATAAAGATTAGCATTGAGTCAAGGGCTTGATTTCCTAACTTTGGTCATGAGAGAATAAAAGAAAATATAAAAAGTATCAAAGAGAACATATTGATCTTATGGGAAGTAATGACTTCACATATAAAGAGTATGATGAATAAAAGTTGTTAAAAGTTGACAAAAATAGTTTTGGTCATGGTTGCAATTAATAGGAAGTAATAAAGAAAGAGGGGTTTCACATACAAATATACTATCTTGGACATCTTTTATGATTGTGAGCACTCATTAAAATATGACATGCTAAAGAGTTGATGTTGGACAAGGAAGACAACCTAATGGGTTATGTTTTCTTATATTCGAAATAAAGTATATTGTCATGGATCATCCAACATGTTGAGCTTGCCTTTATCCCTCATGCTAGCCAAAACTTCTTGCACCAAGTAGAGATACTACTTGTGCTTCCATACATCCTTAAACCCAGTTTTGCCATGAGAGTCCACCATACCTACCTATGGATTGAGTAAGATCCTTCAAGTAATTTGTCATTGTTGCAAACTCTCTAAAATATGTATGATTTATTAGTGTGGGGGAAATAAGCTTTATACGATTTTGTGATATGGAAGTAATAAAAGCGACAGACTGCATAATAAAGGTCCTTATCACAAGTGGCAATATAAAGTGACGTTCTTTTGCTATAAGATTTTGTGCATCCAACCAAAAAAGCTCATGACAACCTCTGCTTCCCTCTGCGAATGGCCTATCTATTATTCTTGCGCTATAAGAGTCAAGGTGAAAATCACCTTTCCTTTTTACATTTTATCCTTTGGCAAGCACATTGTATTGGAAAGATCCTGACATATATACCCAATTGGATGTAAGTTATCATGGTCTATTACTGTTGACATTACCCTTGAGGTAAAAGGTTGGGAGGCAATACCATAAGCCCCTATCTTTCTCTGTGTGGGAGGCAATGCCATAAGCCCCTATCTTTCTCTGTGTCCGATTAAAACTCCATACCCATAAGTATTGCGTGAGTGTAAGCAATTGTGAAAGACGATATGATAGTTGAGTATGTGGGCTTGCTGAAAAGCTCTTATATTGACTCTTTCCGATGTTACGATAAATTGCAATTGCTTCAATGACCGAGATCATAGTTTGTTAGTTTTCAATGAAGTTTCGGAGTCATACTTGACATTGTGAATGAATTGTTACTTTAGCATAAGAATCATATGACCATATGTTCAGTGTCGGATTTAGGGCTCCGCAAAACCCAAGAAGTTTGAACACAGGGGCGTGAACGAAGATCTCTCCCACTCACGTCTACCTAGTGTCTCCCTCTCGTCTTGGTGAAGGGATTCAAGCAAACAATTGATAGTGCACGCAAGAGTTTACCCAGGTTTGGGCCACCGCGTGGTGTAAAACCCTACTTCCTGCTTTGGTCGATTGGCCTCAGGAGGGCTGGAATATGAGCTAGTACAGTGGTTCCTGAGCTTGGGAGGCGAGCTCAGGAGGGTCAGGAGACAAGGGTTCTTGCTCCTTTGCGTGGTGGCAGAGTTTATGGATCTGCTCTACTTGGCTAGGCTTGGTTCGACTTGTCCCTCCATAGTAGGGGTCCTAGCTACCTATATAGGCGGCTAGGGTCCTCTTCCCCCGAAATGTTTAGGCGGGAAGGGATCTCACAACGGTCATTTTTGAGCGGGAACACAAGGACGTTCCTATCCTAACAAAAGCGGTCTTCGCTTGCAAAAGGATTAGGCGGTGACGCGGTGGTGGGCTCGACGGTGACATCCTACTTGTCGTCCTTGCGGTCTTCGGTCTTGTTGCACCAAAGGGGAAACCTTTGTCCCGCTCCACGGGAACCCGCGGCTGCGCTGTCACCTTTGCACCGAAATGGCAACTGCACCACTGGCGGACGCTGGCACCCGCTGGCGCGGTGCGTCACTGGTGACATCACTGGCTCCTCCTGAGGCAAGCTTGGCCTTGGATTCTCCACCCCTTTGGAGCACCTTGTCGAGGCCGCTCCTGAGGGCGTCTTGATGTCGTTCTCCTCGCGAGGCTTAGCCCCCTCGTGAGGGTATTGGACGGCTGGTCGATCAGCTGGGCCGTACCAGGCCGCTTGTAGGAGCGCGTCGCGGCCCACAGATAGGCAAGTCTGGGTACCCTGGTTCCCAGGACGTCGACAGTAGCCCACGGGCCCAAGGCGCGCGCGGAGTAGGCTTCGTGGCGAAGCCTTAGTCGAGGACAAAGCGTCACGGGCCCCAAAAAGGCTGCGGGCCAGGCTGGCGCATGACGGTTGGATGGGACATGGGCGACCCCGCTCCCCACGCTATCTCGGCAACCGTGCGTCTTGACAAAAGGGGCCGTCTCCGCTGGGGGAGTTATCGCATCCTTTCCTTCCTGCTTGGATTTCTCCCTCATGCGCCTCCTGACTTCCAAAATCGCCTGCGTCCTTCGGCTCCTTCAGCAATGGCGAGGAGGAACAAGGGTGCTGCGACGATGTCTGGATCTGCTTCTTCCCTTGAGGCGGCGCTCGAGGAGTCCTCCATCACCAAGGAGGAGGACTACTCAGAGGTCCAACCTTTCTTGTCGAGCGTCCACATCGAGCACGGCCCGATGCGGATCTGGGCCGGATCCACCATGACACGGACCCTGCCGAAGTCCTGCTACCCCTTCTTCCTCCACAGAACCAGGTGCACGCTCTCCACATCCAGCCTCGCTCCATCTTCGTCCTGTTGCTCTTCGCCTTTTAATGTGAGGCGCTCGTGGGGGTGAAGCCGACTGTCGCCCTCTTCTGCCATTTCTTCTCCATGCGCCGGTACGACGATGGCCCGTGCTCGAGCTGCGTCTCCTTCGTCTTCCAGCGCCAGGGCTGTCGGCTGATGACGGACGGGAAGAAGATAGAGTCCCACCGGAAGAGGTGGGTCTATCTGGATGCCCAACACGTCCACCCTCTGCTGGCACTGCCTACAGCCCGTCCGGCGAAGCGCGCCGGCTGGAGCTACGCGAAGCTCACCGATCCCCCTGTCGGGCCTGTCCTGGCAAGGATTGAGGCCGACCTAAGCTCGAGGCTCAAAGGGGGCCAGATCGTGAAGGAGTTCTTGAGGCAGCGTCTGGCGCCGCTGCAGGCACACTCGCGCCCCTTGTGGGAGCTGATGGGCGACGACGATAGGCTCCGGCTGCACCCAGTGGTGTTGGCCGAGGATGATCTGGACTTCACCTCGGGAACCCTCCTAGGGATGGTTCCGGAGGACCTCCCCGGGGCCCACCTGCCGTTGTATAGCCATCCTGACAAGGCCGAGCTGTTGAAGACCGTGCTGGGTTTTGGTGCGCCCGTGCGCGCTCCGCCCACGTTCGACGTGTCTTCTGGTGCTGACGACAAGAGCGACGAGGGGGGATAGGAGAAGACCCTTGACGACGAGGGGAACTCCTCTGAGGCATTCACTGGAGCAATGACGCCAAGTACAGGTGATGCCGGACGGTCCCAGGCGGCCACTCCACGTCGATCCGGACGCACTGCGTCAGGGGAAAGCAATGTGGCGACCCCGCCGAGGAGTACCGTGCCAGCGAATTTGGCAACCGCGGCCGTGCCCAGGACTATGGCCTCGCGCCTCGCCAAGATCTGGGCTACCGGCACGCCCATGGCGCCAGCGGATGCTGCTGACCTGCTCGCGAAGAGAAGGGTGCGCCTCGCCTCCGACGAGTAAGTGTGCAATTTCCCGCCTATCATTAGTTACCGTGTCCCTGATGTGCTTCTCCTAACGCAGCAGCTTGGGAGGTATGATGAAGAAGTCAAAGAGGGAGGTCACGTCGTGATGCCATGCCCCTCCTGCTGCTGATGCGACCACAGGGAAGGATGCCACGATGCTAGGTGTCTCGGTCGACCACGCCACCGAGCATGCAGTGGCAGCATCACTTGAGGGCGTCCTCGCTTCCTGCGAGGTCGCGGTGGCTCCTGCTCCGGCTGCTCTGACGAGGGGGGCCGGAGCCCTCGAGCCCCTGGTCGAGCAGTCGGTCTTTTCAGTGCCCGTGCGCCGGTCAGCGCAGCCTGGTCCTTAGACCTTGGAGGCTACCTCCGCTGCGCGGGGTCAGCTTCGCGTCGAACTGTAAGATGGTGATGGCCGCCTGATGGAAGGGCGCCTGGGGCTGATCCGCGGGTGGCTCCTGGAAGACGAGTCTGCGCGGACCTCCTGGGACCAGGCCTCGGCGGTTGGTGCCAAGGGTCGAGAGGAAGCTTTGGCAGCCACGCGGGCTCGCGACATCGCGCGAGCCGATGCCGCGTCCTATGAGAAGCGCTGCCTCAAGGTGGAGAGCGAGCTGGGGGCCCTTCGCGAGGAAGGCACCGGGCGCGCCCTGGAGCTCAAAAGGTTGGAGAAGGAGCTCGATATGCAGAAGGCTGAGACGTCCCGGCTGCAACAGGAGCAGCTTGCTGACCGCGCGGCCCTGGAGAAGCTGAAGGTTGAAGTTGAGCAGGCCAAGGCGACCCAAGCTGCTCGCGACAAGGAGGATGCCCTTGCGGCCTCGGCAGCGGTGAGTCCCAAGGCCCTTGCCCCCTTCGACCTTGAGGCCCACAAGGTGCTGCAGGCCGCCTAAGGGGAGGGGTTCAAGGAACCGCTGGCCGCCTCGGAGGGAGGCCCCGCCAGGCTCCTCGCTGCGCTTGTGAAGTCCCTGTGGGAGGTTGCGAACGCAATTGGCCAATTAGCCGACGTTGAGAGCCGCACGCTCCTTACCTTGGTTCTGACATAGGTGTGCAGCCACCTAAGTCTTTGCGACCCCACCCTTGACCTGGCCTCGCTGTCCGAGCCCGTGACCAAAGTCATGGAGGGCACGGATGTCGAGGCCCTTGGGGTGAAGGTCACGATGCTGGTGGAGGCGTTTCTCAAGGGCACTGCTACCACAGCCGAGGAGGTGGAGACCGGTGATGATGCGCTTGGTAATGCCTGATCTGTTCCCGTCCAGAGAGACAAGTGCGAGTGCCTCGAGAAGATGTAAGAAGTTTGTTTGAATTTGAAAAACTTGGTATTATTGTAATAGCTAGATGATTTCCATGCTTGCTTCCTTTCATGTTTGCTTAGGTGCTCCGCGCATACCTCGATCACCATTGAGCCCTCCGGGTGACCGGGGTTATCATAATAACTAGACTCAAGGGATGAGGGGCTACGTGGCTAGTGAGGCCCCTGGGTCGCGACGCCCAGGGGTCCCCCTTGATGTTCAAGCGATCCCATTTGCGTTCTGCGTCGGTAAGGCCCAACCCCGCGCATACCTCGATCGCCATTGAGCCCTTCGGGTGACCGGGGTTATCGTCATAACTAGACTCATGTGATGAGGGGCTACGTGGCTAGTTAGGCCCCTGGGTCGCGATGCCCAGGGGTCCCCTTTGACGTACGAACGGCTCTCATGAAGGAGAACGAGCACCATACCGTGCCCACGAGCCTTTGCCTGGGATGGGGGTGCGAGAAGGCCAGGTGTATGGGCACCTGGTAGGGTGGCGTCAGCCAGGCGTGACCTGAGCATAGCCCCCATTCCTAGACCCGCTCGCGACACCCATCCAAGGAGAAGCTGTGAGCATCGTGAGCTGAAAAGCTCCCTGAGGTTGGTGCAACCACTGGGGGCCGCCCTCAGTTGTTTATAACTAGCGCGGAGCATAGAGCTACCACACTTGCGTGGAGTGTGGGCATAACCGCGCCTCGGTTGTAGCGGCCAGCGCGGAGCTTGGTGCTTCCACTGGTTCGTGGGCATAACCGCTCCTCGGTTGGATCTGCAAGCGCGGAGCTTGGTACTTCCACTAGACCGTGGGAGTGAGCCTCCCACCGGGAGAGACTCCGGGGCGTGTACAACCCCGTCCTAACACGTGGCTTGCACGTGAAGGTGTATATGGGCCCTCTTCAAGATGAGTTGAACGACTCTGACGAAGTTCTCGTGAACTTACGCATCACTCACGAGATCCTACCCTGAGGCGGGTTGCGCCTGAGTCTTCTTCTGCAAAATGCGAAGAGAGAGGTGTTGTGTCGACCTGTGCCGGGTGCATCTGTAGAGGGTATCGCATGAGAAGGCCGCAGCACCAGCGACCACAGGAGGTGACGTCACGGGAATAGCTCGCGAGATAGAGCTCAGTTGCTGGATTTGTCGACGCTGCAGGGACGGACCCGAGCACAGACGTCGTGCCCAGTCTTCTCATGCAATGAATCAAAAGAAAAACAACCGGCGCGCGGTTCCCGCGTGAGCGAGGCACCCGCCACGGGCCCATACTTACCCATCCACAATTAGCCCATGTGAGAACAGGGCACCAAGGACCACGGGAGGTGACGTCACGGGAATGGCTCGCGAGACAAAGCTCAGCCCTTGGGTTTAGCGACGCTGCAGGGACGGACCCGAGCACTGACACCGTGCGAGTCTTTAATCATGCGGCGGTCATGAGTGGGCTCACAAAGGCTCATGACCTTAGTGGTGGTGAGGACGACAAGCATGCAGATAATGCGAATGGAAAGAAACAACTAGCCTTGATCATGCAAAAAGGGAGACAACCGCGGTGGAATAGCACCCAGTAGTCCGAGGATGATGCAGCCCGAGGGGCGCCCTCGATTGGATACCTGAAGCATCACCTTATACTTGTCGAAGAAGAGTTGGGGTAGCTGAAGACGCGAGCCATGCGGGTCGCTCCTGAGGATCGTCAGGCTCCTGAGGCCCAGGAGCTCCGAAGGCTCTCAGTGGTCGTGCGGGTCCGGTTCTTGCTCCGTCCAGACCACCTGCCACTGAGTCTCCCGAGCCCCCAAGGCCTGCTGCGTGAGATGCTAGAACATGGCAGCTGCGTTGCAGAAGCCGAAGAGTGTGCAGACGTAGCTGCTGGCACTACGGGAAACTGTTAGTTTGCCGTCAGGCTTGTACAGACGGCAAAGACAGTTTTACAAACGGCAAAGATTTTGCCGTCAGCTGCAGAGGGCAAAGAGTGTCGGCAAATTCGAAATCGGCAAAATGGTACTTTGCCATCAGCCTTTCGACGGGATGACGACAAAGTTTTTGCCGTCAGCCAAACTGATGTTTTACCATCAATCGACATAACAACAGACAGCAACGAAAAGCTCATTTTGCCGTCAGTCGATTTAGTAGCAGACAGCAAAGAAGCTCCTTTGCCGTCAGCCCCCAAAACTCAAAGACGGTAAATAAAATTGTTTATTAAAATAAATCAACAGTAAATCACATTATCCATCCACACTTTATTTCTAGAATCGACGACGAACGAAAAATTTCATAATAGAATACATCATCACTCGCTGATCCAAGCCAAAACTGCTCTATTTGGTAATATGGCTGATACAAGCCAAAACAGCTCTATTTCATAATATGAATGGATTACACACAGATTTTTTTACAAGAGAACAAACAACGAAGAACACCACATTATCTTGACATCGAGCGACCCCCGTGCCTCCCTGCGAGCATCCCCGTGCCTTGTTCGCCGGAGCTGGAGCAACTAGCAGTCGTGCCCACTCCCTTCTGTTCATTCTCCAACGCCACAGGGGGTTGAGGCCGGCGGAGGCCTGCGGGGCTGATGGGGCCGGGGCTGATGGAGGTTGACAGGGGAGATGGGCTGACGAGCGACGAGACGCGGAGGCCGTCGGGGGCGATGGGCGATGAGACTAGGGCCGGCCGGCGAGATGGCCGCCAATGAGGTGGTGGCGGGCGGCGGCAGGCGTACGGGTGCGACGAGGGGACTAGACGGGGCCCGCAGTGAAGGCCGAAGTCAATGCGCCGGCGGGCAAGCTGGTGGCTAGCTGGCTGGGACCGACGAGCGAGATGTTGGCCGGCGAGACCGGGCATCGAGGCAGTGGCGGGCGCCGAGGGCGATGCTGGACGGGGCCGGCGGCGCCGGGCTTGATTGTGGCGGGGCCGGAGGCGTGTGGAGGCGGGCGACCGGGCGGAGGCCACCGGAGTCGCGCGTCGGGGGCAGTCGAGCGAAGGCGGGCGGC
Source organism: Secale cereale (assembly GCA_902687465.1). NCBI lineage: Eukaryota > Viridiplantae > Streptophyta > Magnoliopsida > Poales > Poaceae > Secale > Secale cereale. The sequence goes on along the minus strand of LR738711.1, from coordinate 893,688,911 downwards.
TTGGATGGCTACCGGACGTGGACGCCGGAGGCGTGCGGAGCAGGGTGGAGGCCACCGTAGACGTGCGGACCCAGGCACCCGTGCGGCGGCCTGTGGAGTTGGGCTACCGGGCGGTGGCCGGGGGCGCGCTGAGCGACGCAAAGGCCAGCTGCGGCCGGGTCCTGCGAGGCAGCATCATTTGGTGGATTGTTGCTGTGTTGGTGCGTGACAGGAGGAATCACGGGCGGGATGGTGTCTACATCATGCGCCAGAGATAAGGTGGGGCCGGTTACATCACATGGCGAGTGGATAGAGAACGTGGGGGAGTTGGGCGTGCTAGAGATACTAGATCGTGGGGTGTGGATCATGCCACTTCATCGATCGAGGAGAGTTGTGTTTGTTTGCTTTGCCGTCTGCCTTTACTAATACACACGGCAAAGATATTTGCCGTCTGCGTTTTTTATTACAGACGGCAAAGAGCATACTTTGCCATCTGTATTAATAAACGCAGACGGCACATATCTTTGCCGTCCGTATTTTTTTTGCAGACGGCAAAGTAAGCTTTTTGCCGTCTGTATTTTTTTCACAGATGGCAAAATATATTTTGCTGTTAGGTTTTCTTTGCCGTCTACTGATGACGGCAAACCGTTTCTTTGCCGTCTGCTCCGACAAAATGCTGACGGCAAGAAAGTACTGACGGCAAATCTTCTGTTTCCCGTAGTGAGGGGAGGGCCCCCTCCGGCCGACCGCCTTTGGCCAGAAGGGCTCCTAAGAAGCGGCTCGGTTGAGACCCGCGATGTCAACGCAGACACGGAAGCGGTCGCTCGGGCTGCGAGCAGGTGAACTTGGGGTTGTGCGGTTACGCCCACCGCGGATGCGTCTTGCGTACTGAAGTTCCTCGGTAACTTGGTTGATGAAGTCCTGAGCCCCCAGCGCTGAGCGGTTCACGCTGGGCTCACAAAAACACGCGTCAAGACATGCTTGCAGGTGGTGCCCGAACACCTCCCTCGAGACGCCGGTCAGTCCGGAGGCACTCCAGAGGAGAGCCCCCGAGCCCGTTACGAGAGGGGCGTCGGGCGCGCCCCCTATGCGAGGGTGGAGGGCGCCTCGTCAGCAGGCGCGAGTCCTGAGGCCAGGTCGTCAGGAGCCCCTACGTCCCGAGGTCCGTTGATGGGCAGGTTCTTCTTCTTCATGGGGGCGGTCTGCAGGGCGAGGATGGCTCCATCCTCATCGGAGCATTCGACCGCCGCGGTCTGGTAGGCACGCTCCAGGGTACGCACCGCTTCCTTCTCATCGGAGGTGATCGTGATCAGTCCACCGCTCCCAGGCTTCTTGAGGACAGTGTAGCCGTGATGCGTCGCCGCCATGAACTTGGCGAGGGCAGGATACCCAAGGATGTCATTGTACGGGAGGTGGATGTTGGCGACGTCGAAGTCGATGAGCTCGGTATGGTAGTTGTCGCGGTCGCCAAAGGTGACGGGGAGGCGGACCTGCCCCGTCGGGAGTGTGGAGCCATCCGTGACTCCGTAGAATGGCTAGGTCGGGTGGAGCTGATCGTAGGGAACCTGGAGCGTCTCGAAGGTCTGGACGGAGAGGACATTGAGTCCTGCTCCGCCGTTGATGAGGGTCTTAGTCACGACGACGTTGCTGATGGTCGGGGTGCAGAGCATCGGGAGGGCACCTGGGGCCGCAGTGCACTTGAGCTGGTCTTTGGGGTCTAAGGCGATGACTTGCTTGGTCCACCTGAGGTTGCGCGCGGCGTCACGCCTGGGAAGCATCGCGTTCACCTCACGGGCAAACTTCTTGAAGATGCGATGGGAAGCCGGAGCATGGGCTCCTCCCAAGATGCATGCAACTGCACGCGTCTCCTGGAAGCCCCCTGCTCGGTCTCCCTGGCGGTCGTCGTCGTCCCTTCTTGGCGGTGGCGGTAGTGGAGGCAGGCCTCCTTTGCCCTGAGGGCGACCCTCACGAGGCTGGTCGCGCCAGGGGGCGTCGCGAGGCTGCTCCTGCCAGTGGTCTTCATGAGGTTGTTCGCGCCACCCCTGGTGTGAGTCCTGCTGTCCTAACGTCCTCCTCCTCGGCCTCCTCCACGGCCGTAGCCACGGTTGTCGCGCTCAGGGCGCTACCCGACATGCCCGCCGCGCATCGCCCTGAGCTCCTGGCAGTCGTTACTGTTGTGGCTATGGACGTTGTGGAAGACGTAGTACAGTCGGTTGTCTCTGGGGAGGTCATCGTAGCCGCAGCCACGCTTCACTTCTGGTTCTGCAGCCAGCACGGCGGGTCCCTTGCGCATTGATTCTTTGGCCTTGGTCTTCTTATCGTCCGCCTCCACCTCAGGCAGCTCTTGGAGGGAGAGGCGTGCTTCCTCCGCCCCGGCGCACCTTGCCGCGAGCTTGAACATCTCGAGGGCTGTGCACAAGTCCTCGTGAATGGCGAGCTCCTCCCTCATCCTGATGTCGTGGAAGCCGTCGGAGAACGCCGAGATGATGGCCTCAGCCGAGACCCTAGGGATCCGGAGGCGCATGGTGTTGAAGCGTTGGATGTACTTTTGCAGGGTCTCTCGCGGCTGTTGCCTCACGCGGCACAGATCAGCAACTGCCGGGGCTCGGTCGCGGGTGCCTTGGAAGTTGGCGACAAAATGCTCGCGAAGCTCTTCCCAGGAGGAGATGGATCCCACGGGGAGGTTCAGGAGCCAGGAGCGTGCGCCATCTTTGAGAGCCATGGGGAACTAGTTCGCCATGACCTGCTCGGTGCTGTTGGACGCCTCGATGCTCAGCTCGTAGAGTTGGAGGAACTCCGTGGGGTCGATGGTGCCGTTGTAGCGCGGAGGCAGGTCCGGTGTCACATCCCTAGATCAACCCCTGTGGTCCTTGCCTGATCATCATGTCATCATGTTTAATTTTTGTTAAACTTGAAATGGGGATGACTAAACCCTAGCACCAAATCAAAGCAATTAGGTTTAACCTAAAAATATTTTCTATAAACCCAAAAATTGCCTTCAGTAATGTTTGATAATTTTGGCAAGGGTTTTGGTCCAAACCAAAAATTTTGAACATTTTTAGGGAATTATTGGGCTTTGAATTAAATCATAAGTATTTGAATTGGGGCCATTTAAATGCTATATATTTTTAAATTGCTCCAATAATTCTGGAAATTTGTGAGGGGCTTTGGAATAATTCTTTTAGTCCCTACAAATTTATCAGAAGAAAATAAATTGATTTAGTATTTTTTTTACTAAATAAGAAACAAATTACAGAAATAGAAAAGAGAACAAACAGAAAGAAATTAAGAGAGAGAGAGAGAGAGAGCACTTACCTGTGCAGCCCACCTGGCGGCCCAAGTGGCCGGCCCAGCCCACCAGCCGCCGCACCGTCCTCAAGCTCCTGCCAGGAGGACGACGCCGTGTCGCCCGCGCACGCGCCTGAGGTTTCCACCTCCTGCTTCGTGCTGGCGACCTCCCCTTCGAGCCAATCCGCGCCTGGAGACGCCCAGAGCCCCCTGGTCCCTTCTCCCTCACTCTCTGCTCTCTCCCTCGCCCTCTAGCCCCTTCCCCGAGCTCACCGAAAGCGCTGCCGTCGCCGTCGTTCGTTTTTGCCGCGGCCACTGCCACTTCTTCGCCTCGCTGACATGTCCAGAACCACCGCCGCTATGACCACGACCGCTACACCGAGTCACGCGCCTCGGGGAGCCCCGCTTCGTCTTCATGGGCGTCGTCTTCAACCTTTGGCCGACGAGATCCCCTCCGCCGCCCTGCTCGCTCTGGTCCTCCTCCGAGCTCGCCGTCTGCATCGTTGCCACCTACGTGAGCCTCTCCCTCGAACCACCTTCTTCGTTGTCTCTTTTTCACGCCGTAGCTGCCACTTCGCCGATGACCGAAACCCGCCGCCGCCCGTGTTTACCGCTGGCGATGCTCCGGTGACCATTTGGTCCCGGGCACACGTCAAACTTGCTCGTCACAGTGTGTAGATGGTTTAGGTGTCGCGCACGCATCGCCTAGGCTACCACAGCCCCAAACCCGCACACACCCGAACTCCGGCGCCGCCGCGAGCTCATCTCCGGTGAGCCCGCTCCACCCCAGCTACTCCCACTTGCACCATTCGACGCGGACGAGTCTCCTCGTTCCGTAGATGGCCTCGGCCTTTGATTTGGTCGCCGTGGGACGAAACCCGAGCCTCTCCGGCGAGGCACCGCCGCGGAATGGGGTCGCCGGCGACTAAACGCCGGCAGTGCTGACTTGGCAAGTCATTAGCCACTAATGACGCCCTAATTAACCCCCCTAGGGCCACTGACATACGGGCCCCACTGCCTAATTAACCTAGTTTATTTTCTGTTTAGTTTAAACTAACCCAACGGGCCCCACGTGCCAGAGTTGACCAAGCTGACGTGGCTGTTGACTGGGCCCACATGTCATTGACACTAACCAGCCCCGGTCACCGACCAGTGGAGCCCACTGGTCAGGTTTGACCTGGACCAGTCTCTGTTGACTGCTGACCTCACAGTGACGTCATGCTGATGCAATAAGTGTTTTCTGGAATTTTAAATAAATCAGAAATGATTTATTTATTTCAGAAAATAGCCAAAACTTCTAAAAATCATATAAAATCAACTGTAGCTCAGATGAAAATAATTTATATATGAAAATTGATCAGAAAAATCCAAGGAATCTGTTTATGGCATTTTCATGCATGTTAAAACAACTTATGGCTGCTGTTTAGGACAATTTGAATAAATGGCATTTGAATAATCACATATGGAGTTTGAATTTGAACCTTTGGTTCAAACCAACTTCATTTAATTGTGTTGCTAGTTGCATTAGCTCAATAAACATCATATTGCCATGTCACCTTCATGCATCATATTGTTGCATTGCATTGATTGTGTTTCTTTCTCTGTTGCCGGTGTTGTTCCCTTTCAGTAGACGTGTTCTGACGATGTAATCGATGACACCGATGAAGACTCAATGTTATCTTCAGAAGTGCCAGGCAAGCAAAACCCCATTGAGCATTCCGATACAATCCCACTCCCTCGCTCTTGCTCTCTTTTAATGCATTAGGACAACAACGCTTCAACTGTTACTTGCTGCGGTAGTTGAACCCCTTTCCACTGCATGACCTGTCATTGCCACAGTAAATAATTGAAACCCACTAGTATGAGTAGGAGTTGTTTGAGCCATGTTGTGCCGACTCATTCATGCTTTCTGGTTATGCCTGCTATTGCTTAGAGTTGTGTCAGGTCTGATTCATCGGGGATGAATTGGAATGGTGATGAACATGTCCTAATGTGTGTGAGATAAGTGTGTGAACACGATTTGGTAAAGGTAGCGACGAGAGGCCATGTAGGAGTACATGGTGGGCTGTCTCATTGCTACCGTCCTCAGGAACTGAGTTCTGTGTTGGTTGATCCATGACCAGTTACTACCATGCATTGGGCCCGAAACCAATGGACCCTCTCGACTTATTAACTACCCTTGTTCTCTGTCCAGGAGTTGCAACTAGTTTCTGGTGTTTGTAGTTTACTGGAGGTCGTGCGCAGCGCTGACCATCGGGGTGGGCTGTGACGCGGCAGGTACGTGGCACGGTGTACCGATCGCCTGTTTGGTGATGCGGGAACCCTGTACACATCATTTGGGGCTGTGAGCGACACCCCGGCCGGATCTCCCCACGGATGGAACCCAAATAGGCGATAAACCTGGACGAGAGACTTGTGTGCTTAGTCAGGTCGTGGGCGACACCCTCGCTGGGCCTCCGCTTGAAGGTTGCCGAGTACATGTCGTGTAAACGGCGATAAGTGGTGAGAGCGTGTGTGAAGAAGTACACCCCTACAGGGTTATATATATAATCTATTCGAATAGCCGTGTCCACGGAAATGGACTTCTGGGTTACCTCTACAGTTCATAGACAAGTGGAAGTGGATACTCTAAAACGCGCAAGATAAGCGTGAGTGCTATGGATGGCCTTCTCGTAGGGAGACGGGAGCGGATCCATAGTGGTGTATTGATTGGTGAATATGTGGACTCGTGTGCGCCACCTTAAAAGTGTTACTTGCAGTCATAGTTTAGGATAGCCACCGAGTCAAAGCTGGCTTGCTGCAGTCAAACTCCACCACCCCCTTTGTTGATACTGATGCATATGTAGCTAGTTCTGATGTAAGTCTTGCTGAGTACCTTTGTACTCACGTTTGCTTAATTTATGTTTTGTAGAGATACTTCAGTCTCGCTAGTGTTTCCGCGTGGACTTCGACGTTTAGCTTGTTACCTCAGCTATGATCTTGTACCCTTGGGAGGGTCTTGTAGATAGTCAGGCTTTTTCAGCCTTCTTCATTTGTAGTTGTCTGTACTCAGACATGTTATGCTTCCGTTGCCTGTATGCTCTGTATGTTGGGTCATGTGACCTCTGTTTGTAATAAATGCTATGATGGCTCTTCTGGGCCTTATCTATATGAGTTGTTGAGTTATGTTGTGATGCCATGTTGTACAGCACATACTTGCATGTTATGCGTACGTGTAATGTGTATTGCTATGTGTGGGATCCGACACCTAGTTGTTTACCTTTGGTAGCCTATCTTACAGGGAAATGTCTCCTAGTGCTTCCACTGAGCCTTGGTAGCTTGCTACTGCTCCGGAACACTTAGGCTGGCCGGCATGTGTCCTTCTTCGTTCCTATGTCTGTCCCTTAGGGGAAATGTCAAGCGTTGTTCCTTTAAGTCCTTGTAGCTTGCTACGACTTGGGTTCATACGTTGATGACCGACACGTTCGTTGCTGGGTCATGTATGCCTGTCTCTGTAATTTAGTGCCACTTTTGGTTTATAACTAGTCAGGTCGGCCCGGGTTCTCTATCATATGGATGCTAGCGACACTATCATATGCGTGTGCCAAAATGCGCAAACGGTCCCGGGCCAGGTAAGGTGGCACCCGTGGGGATGCCGTGCGTGAGGCCGCAAAGTGATATGATGTGCTACCGGCTAGACCTGTGTGACTTAGGATCGGGGTCCTGACAGCTTTGCTATCAGAGCCTGACTGCCTGTAGGATTAGCAAGCCAAACTGGTCGAAGTCGTGTCTAGAAACTATTTAGTTATATAAGGGAATTGATTGTGGAAGGGAACGTAAGGCTCTTTTTACTCCTCTACCCTATGACCTTCTGATCTGAGTCACCTTCTTCTTTTTACGGGGATTAGGAACTAGGATTCTCATTCTATTTATCAGGATCACATTAATTGTGAATTCAACCCTCAGTTCAGTTTCCACTACTTCTGTTGGTTCAACTGTTGGTCCCAGAACCTTGACATGATGGTGTTAAATGGTTATGCTATCCTTTTGTTTGGATCTCGAAAGTATTTTCGAGCATTTACAGCCGTTATTCTGTCCGAGTCATCCCAGGTTTCTAAATAGTCTGATGCATTTGCAAATCATTCCTATCTGTTCTTAATGTCCTTTTAGGCCAGACTAAGCACACTAGTCAGTGTGTTGAGGTACTCTGTTACCTCGACATATATGTTGGAGTTATTATTATCACCCTAGGTGTCTTAGAGGATCACCTAGTAATCCAGCAATGCTTTATATTCTCCGTGTGATGATTCTGGCCATTATTCTCGAAAGCATCCCGTGATGCCATTTAGTTAGTAGGCATTATATTTCTGGGTTCTTGAACCCAACATTCACTCTACTTACTTCATGTTGATAGTATTGCTCGTTCCTTTAAGATATTAGTAACCTTGTGATAGTCCTCGAGGTCCATGGTTATCTTTCTTCCAATACCATGAACCATCTTGGCAGAAGTTCTCCCGAACCAAAAGATCACAACCAGAGTGCTCCTGAGTGGTACTCCATTCATATTGTGACTCTGCCAGTCCTACCTTTCTGCATGGGTTATCCGGAAGAAATATGTGGAACTCGTTCGACATACTAACCTATGCATCCACAACTCAGAAAGATATATGTTCCTTTGAGTTGTCCCTTTTCAGTTGTATTATGACCCCGTCTATCAGTTGATAGCCAGGAGTGGTTGTGCATTCGTGTTCATCGATGCCTTCTACTCTTGTGGTCCGTCAAGTCATTCTATTCCGGAATGACTAGGAGAAACAAACTCCAGTACCTTATTCATATCCTGGAATGGGTCAAAGAAGTTGTACTCCGCAGATCAAATGCAATCAAGCTTTTGATCCGTTCTACTCAGAAGTTTTACCCTCTTTACATCAGGATCGTCATGAGAATTGCACTATCTCTTATGAATTCTTGACGCAGTAATACTTCTTGCCATCATTGTTCATTCCTTGGTTTCCATGTTATTGTAGCCGGAATGCTGACAAGTGAATTGTGATGTGTGAAATCAATACCCCTAGCAATCTCGTTGCTTGGTAGTTAAATGGACAATAACCTCATCCTTAGCGAGTTGATTATTGAATCATCATCCTAAGATTGATCGTGCTACCTAGTCCACTTTCTTGGTGCACTCCTTGATTGATGAGTTAGGATTTTGTTAAGTCCTCGCTCATTTGATCATATCGTCTTGCCTTGAAAAGCAAGATTGTTCTCGGACTTAGCAACATATCGGTGGTTCGTGATTTTACGAATATCTTCTCGGAAGTATTACCAGGTTGTCACATGACCGCTATGTTGAGTTCGTGATCAAGTTGGTTCCTTATAAACCACCACTTCTCCAAGAATCTGTGTTGGATACCCTGAACTGGTTGGTTAAGCTAAAACAATAACTTGGAGAGTTGGAAGATAAAATCTTGCCAGCTTAGTTCATCTCAAGGGGTATGTTTGCATGTGTTGAAGATAGATGACATCTTCATCAATTGGTCCCTGTGATCAGTTGTTGGACTATTGTCATGTCAAACTTTGATTTGACTATGGGGAATCATCAAATCAAATCATAACCAACGATGTTCATAATGTTGTCTTACTCGTGGTTGATCCCTCGAGCATACACCATTATATCTTCTGGGTCTGACCAATACTATCACTTGTTCACATAATTATGGAATTCCATCTCCATGGAAATCTGGATGGATTATGGTTGAGCCCATCGACAACATCCCTATCCTCTCCATGATTTTGATGGACATTAAGCTAGTGTTGGAAACTTTGTAAGCATTGCCTTCGTGTCCCGTTCATGAGATATATGTTGGATGAGAGGAGAGACTTTCCCTAATTCATGTGTAATTGATGTAAGTTGCCACCGTGAGTTTGAGAAAGTTTGTTTTGCTTCCTGTGGAAACATCCCAAGTCAGTCATGCATACGTGCGAAGTATTCTGTGGTTTGGAGCCTTGCAACCTTCACTCTATATGTATCCCTAGCACACCAAGCCACTGATTGATTTGTTCAAGGAGAAAAGTTCCATCATAAGAGCTAATCATATGACTTATGTAAGGACTTCGATATCCTAGACGATGGTTCCCCACCAGAACTCGGTAGTGTTTTATCATAAGACTGCTATGTGGTCATGCTTGTCTTGGACAACGTGTTCACAGGTTTGTAGCAGAACCAGCTCATGTTTTGGAGCTTGCTATCGTAGTTCATTCCCGAGAATCTCGCAACGCCGTCTCGTCAATTTGTGTTGCAAACTTTCATTTTTCTTTCTAGACTCGATGAGTCTGGAATATCCTGACACCAATCAGAACTGAATCTCAGGCAGATATGATGGTTGGAGCCTTTCCCGAGAACTATAATATTGGTCTCTCGATAACCGGTAAAGTGGATGTCGTGGTCAACACACCCAGCCGGAAGACCTATTGTTGTAGAATCTTGATTGAAGAAATTGGCCACCTCCCCATAAGGACTTCGTAGGAATTACTCCCTAGTTGTTCATTATGGACTTTTTGTGCTTCCGAAGTCCGACCCTTACTTGATGGCCATGTTGATGCTTTTAAGCATTGACCGTGGTACCTAGTACACCAAGGAGAACATTAGAAGCGGAGTGCTAAATGTCTCTCGGTCGATCATCCAGATTTTGCCCTTGACTCCGCTAAGGTGAAATCTGAGAAGTGTTATCTTCCTTTGCATCTGCATTATCCATCGCTATTCATCATGGTAGTATGTGGTGTTGCCAGGATCCTTGACACGGATATTGGTAAAACCTTGATGAATATGGGAATGCTCAAGTTCTTGAGAGCACGCACAAGCACTAGGTGTTATCCTCGACACTAGCCAGAATTGCTCCCAGTGTTTTTGATTCTTCCTAGTTACCAGAATCATTCCCAGCATTTGCATTTTGTTCCCAGCTTGCACAGCCAATGTGCCAATTCTCCATGGGTTACCGTTCTCAATCACTGCTGCTCAGGATTATCCTCAAAAGCGGTCCTACCATAGGTCCCATCTATTTCCGATGATAAACAAAATAATCCCTTGTGTTGTCTTCAACAAGGTAGTCCACATCATCCATTCTGGCCCGAGAATGTCATTCCTTCGGACTCTGTCAAACGATCGATTGTGTTTGCCTTAGGCGGGTATAGAGAATTTTAATGATCTCTATATCAAAAGTAATTCTTTTTGCCACTTAAGGGAATAACTCTACGAGTCACCTTCTCCAAGGTGCCCCGTCTAGTGACATCGATCACCATCTTCTTAGGTGTGGAATTTTGCCTGCCAAGTGAACTTTCATCATTTATTTCACTCCATTCCCCTGGAGGTGTACTCCGTGTCTCAGCTCAAGAGATGTTTCGACGTCTCAATCCATGAGTTGATTTTGAATTGCTCGATCTTCGAGAAGATCAAATCCTGTAGAATTCACGTTCCTTTGTTGTCGTGATGGATGAAGCTCTGTAATCAAAGATGCCAAGATCTACATGATGCAATGAATCAACAATTTCGAGGAGGCAAACTGGATCGAGAAGATTGTGTTAGTTAGTGTCCCCTATGATTTCTTACCCTATGCTTGAATCTCAGGACGAGATTCTTGTTTTAGTGGGGGTGAGTTGTCACATCCCTAGATCAACCCCTGTGGTCCTTGCCTGATCATCATGTCATCATGTTTAATTTTTGTTAAACTTGAAATGGGGATGACTAAACCCTAGCACCAAATCAAAGCAATTAGGTTTAACCTAAAAATATTTCTATAAACCCAAAAATTGCCTTCAGTAATGTTTGATAATTTTGGCAAGGGTTTTGGTCCAAACCAAAAATTTTGAACATTTTTAGGGAATTATTGGGCTTTGAATTAAATCATAAGTATTTGAATTGGGGCCATTTAAATACTATATATTTTTAAATTGCTCCAATAATTCTGGAAACTTGTGAGGGGCTTTGGAATAATTCTTTTAGTCCCTACAAATTTATCAGAAGAAAATAAATTGATTTAATTTTTTTTTTACTAAATCAGAAACAAATTACAGAAATAGAAAAGAGAACAAACAGAAAGAAATTAAGAGAGAGAGAGAGCACTTACCTGTGCAGCCCACCTGGCGGCCCAAGTGGCCGGCCCAGCCCACCAGCCGCCGCACCGTCCTCAAGCTCCTGCCAGGAGGACGACGCCGTGTCGCCCGCGCACGCGCCTGAGGTTTCCACCACCTGCTTCGTGCTGGCGACCTCCCCTTCGAGCCTATCCGCGCCTGGAGACGCCCAGAGCCCCCTGGTCCCTTCTCCCTCACTCTCTGCTCTCTCCCTCGCCCTCTAGCCCCTTCCCCGAGCTCACCGAGAGCGCTGCCGTCGCCGTCGTTCGTTTTTGCCGCGGCCACTGCCACTTCTTCGCCTCGCTGACATGTCCAGAAGCACCGCCGCTATGACCACGACCGCTGCACCGAGTCACGCGCCTCGGGGAGCCCCGCTTCATCTTCATGTGCGTCGTCTTCAACCTTTGGCCAACGAGATCCCCTCCACCGCCCTGCTCGCTCTGGTCCTCCTCCGAGCTCGCCGTCTGCATCGTTGCCACCTACGTGAGCCTCTCCCTCGAACCACCTTCTTTATTGTCTCTTTTTCATGCTGTAGCTGCCACTTCGCCGATGACCGAAACCCGCCGCCACCCGTGTTTACCGCCGGCGATGCTCCAATGACCATTTGGTCCCGGGCGCACGTCCAACTTGCTCGTCATAGCGCGTAGATGGTTTAGGTGTCGCGCACGCATCGCCTAGACTACCACAACCCCAAACCCGCACACACCCGAACTCCGGCGCCGCCGCGAGCTCAACTCCGGCGAGCCCACTACACCCCAGCTACTCCCACTTGCACCATTCGACGCGGACGAGTCTCCTCGTTCCGTAGATGGCCTCGGTGTAGGATCGAAAGTATGTCTAGAGGGGGGGTGATTAGACTACTTGTAATTATAAAAATTCTGCCTTTTGATCATGAACAGTTTTTGGCAGATTCACAATTATGATCAAGACAAGTATCACCCTACACATGCAATTCTAGAGTATAAGCAGCGGAAAGTAAATTGCACATGTAGTAAAGAGAGGTGGAGAAGAGAAAACGCAATTTGGAGACGCGGTGATTTTTCCCGTGGTTCCGATAGGTGGTGCTATCGTACATCCACGTTGATGGAGACTTCAACCAACGGAGGGTAACGGCTGCGCGAGTCCACGGAGGGCTCCACCCACGAAGGGTCCATGAAGAAGCAACCTTGTCTATTCCATCATGGCCTACGCCCACGGAGGGCTAGCCTTACCCGGGGTAGATCTTCACGAAGTAGGCGATCTCCTTGCCCTTACAAACTTCTTGGTTCAACTCCACATCTCGATGACGGAGGCTCCCAAGTGACACCTAACCAATCTAGGAGGCACCACCCTCCAAAAGGTAATAGATGTTGTAGATGATGATGAACTCCTTGCTCTTGTGCTTCAAATGATAATCTCCCCAACACTCAACTCTCCTCACTGATTTGGCTGTGGTGGAAGAAAGGATTGAGTGGAAAGCAACTTGGGAAGGTTAGAAATCAAGTTTCATATGGTAGGAATGGAGCAACTTGATCTCAACACAAGGGTAGGTAGTTCTCTTCTCAGAAAGTGTAAGGTAGGAGTGGTAGTTCTTTCTGATGGCTCTCTCCACGAATGAAGAGGGGGTGGAGGGGTATATATAGCCTCCACACAAAATCCAACCGTTACACACATAATTGAGCAATCTCGGTGAGACCGAAGTGGAAACTCGGTCAGACCAAAAGTTCAAATATAGTGAACGTTGGGGTTTTCGGTGGGACCGAAAATACCATCTCGGTTGGTCCGATTTGAGTAAAGATAGGAACTTGCCAGTTTCGGTGAGACCGAAATCATCAACTCGGTTATTCCGAAATGATGACAATGGTTACAGAAGGTTGGCAGCCCATGTTTCGGTGAGACCGAACTCAAACTCGAAAAGACCGATTTTTCTAGGGTTTGGCTTATGGCTGAGGTGGTTCATCTCGGTGGGACTAAGTTTGGAAAATCGGTTGGTCCGAGATTACTTATGAGTGTGTTTAGAAGTGAAAGTTGCTGATAGTTAAAGGAGATATATCACTAAGCACTTGAGCAACCAGATCATCAACACAACCTCATCCCCTTTTAATAGTATTGGCTTTTCCTATGGACTCAATGTGATCTTGGATCACTAAACCAAAAATGGAGTCTTGAGCTTTTGCCAATGCTTGCCTTAGCATTTTGAGGGGTCCACTTCTTCAGACATTGCCATACCCATATCACTGAACTTCTCTGAAATGATTCTCAAGTAGCTATTAGTTCAATGATATATATGTTGTTATTAATTGCCAAAACCACCCGGGGATTAGTTGCACTTTCAATCTCCCCCTTTTTGGTAATTGATGACAACATATAGATCAAAGCTTCGACAAAGGATATAATCAATGAATAATATCGTCGCTTTGAGAAGTATGTGATAAGCAAGAGCTCCCCCTAAATTTGTGCATTATTTAAAATTTGCGTTTGAATGCAAATGCACAATCGATTAGGATCATGGGTTACTCTTCCATGTCACATACATCTTGGTGGAGCGCACAAAATGATAAGAATGAATAACATGCACCCAATCACCAAGACATGAGTAAATGATCATACAAGATAGGAATAGCATATGATAAGCATTAAGCACACATTAAAGCATAGTACGACCAAGCACTCATTAAGGTAGCATCAAACGTAGTATCAAGCACACTGAAAGTTTCAAGAACCAAAAGTACCAAAAGAAACTCAAAGAAACCACAAAAGAACGAAAGAGCACTCTCTCTCTCTCGAAGCCCTATGATCTATACAATTTCTCCCCCTTTGGCAACAAGTTACCAAAAAGTTTGAAAAAGCATAGAGCTAAACGTCACTGTGGGCTCTGCTGGCGGCTCCCGTCTGGGTAGATGTCGGAGTAGAAATGACGGCATCGGCGAAGACTTCAGCTGATGTCTGCGCTGGAGGAGTGGATGCTGGAGCTGTGGCTGGAGTAACTGCTGGAGCTGTAGGAGGTGCTGAAGTTGTAGCCCTGGAGTCAGTCACTGGAATAGCAGTTGATCGGGATCCTCTGGGAACCGGAGCAGTCTGGCGCTGAGGAACCTGGACTAAGTCACCCTGCATGAGCTCTGCCCTGTCCTGCCTTGCTTCCTCCATGTCTGCCTCAAGCTTGTTGACGGTCACTTGAAGTTCAGTCAGCTTCACGTCCAGAGCGTGGACCTTCTCGTCAACAATCCTCTCTAAGCTCTCCTGAGTTTGTTCAATGCTGGCCAGGCGTTGTTCAATCCTTTGGGTAGCTTCAAGAATCTGCTCTCCGAAGCTCTTTGGTTTAGCTGCTGCTGCTGCTGCCTCTTTATCAGCTTTGGCTTTCCTAGCAGCTTCAATCTTGGCTTGACCTTCAACCGAAGTTGGATCCTCCTCATCCATCACAACAACATTGTCTTCATCCTCTGGCTGCAGGGGTAAGTGCTTCCTATCCAACATGAATTTGCCCGTGCCAAACTTGGCATTGATAAGCATCTGAATCTGTGGGGCAAATCCACATGACCTCTTCTGGTCAGCTGCAGTCCTCTTAATGGTTTCTACCATTAAGTCCATCACTTTGAAAGGTGCCTTCTCATCAAGTATATGCAGCATGTTGATAGAATACCCTCTGATCATGCGATGATCTCCAGACTTGGGCATCAAGGTATGCCTCAGAATAGTGTTAGTGGTAGGTAGACCTGCCTGGAGATAGTAAACTGAGCCGAGCTTCCACACTTCCAAATCTGCTGCGGGGATCTCCTTGTACATGTTCTTCATGGAATCATGATTCTTCTTTGGAATCCCATAGACATCAATGTCGTCCTCTCTTTGCACTGGAGCATTCAGAAGTTCTGCCCATTCTTCAACAGACGAAGAAAACCTTTGACCTTCAGTCATCCAGGTGATCTTCCCATCAGGATAGAAGTGGGCTGTGGAATAGAACTGCATAATCATCTCATCGTTCCAATCTGTCAGTTTCTGACCCACAAACTCATCAACTCCACATGCAGTGAAGCTCTCATGCACATGGGGAAAGAAGTCTCGGTGCTCTTCACTGTCAATGTATTTCCAGTCAACGTATCTGGTATCTGCAACTATTGGCTACTTGTCCATCAGCACAGTCTCATAGAAGTCCTGCTGCTCTCTCGTGTGAAATCTGGGGTCCACAGCAGTCCTTTTCCTCACGGCATATGGGTCAGCTTGTCTCCATAGCCTGAGACCTCTATCTTTCCTTGCCTTCATATCCTCGGCTTGAGGATGAGCATCGTTGTGAAGTGGCAGTTTTGGACGGAGTTTCAGCAACACATGTTCTTCTTCATCAGAATCAGCTGGTGGCACATCACCCTTGTTCTTCTCAGAGGCTGGAATGTTCCTGGTTGTCCTCTCGGGCTTGGCAGTAGGCTTTGCTGGAGCTGCCTTAGCTTGAGCAGGTTTCTTGGGCTTAGAAGTGGCTCCAGCCCTAATAGCATCACCCATGAGCTTAGCCTTCTGAGGAGGAGGCTGGGGTGCATCTTCTTCTTCTTCTTCATCGGCTGCTGCATCTGCATGAGGATCAGTATACACTACCCTCTTCCTCTTGGAAGTTTTCTTCACTTTGCTTGGGGCTGGCTCTCCCAAGTTCAGCTTCTTGGCAACGGCTGATTGCTTGACCTTGCTGGTGCCTTTCTTTGACTGCTGCCCTTGTTGCTCTTTGGCAACAAACTTTCTCTTAGGCTTGGAGGACACTTCTTCTTCTGCAACAAAATCAGAATCCTCATCATCTGAGTTCCTCTCCTTTCTGGCTCTGGTGGCTGCAGGAGGCAAGCCACTAGGTGTACTCCTCTCACCATCATCAATAGGGCTACTAGCCTCAGGACTAGTATCTGCCTCAGGAATCTCTGCAAAAGGTGACTCTAACCTGTTCTGGCTGTCACTGGCATCTGACATGGCTGACAACCTGTGAATAGATAAGGTATAGGCAGAGTAGAAGAGTTATCACAAACTGCAGAAGTTTTTGCAAACAAAATGAGTTCAAATCTTAGTTTTAAGTTTTCACAGAATGCATTTCGGTCAAACCGATTTTCAGTTTCGGTGAATCCGAAGTGTATAACAGAATCTTTACACACCACTTTCGGTTGGACCGAAATGGGTTCCGGTCCTGCCGATAAACTAGGGTTTCACTAAAACTGTACTTCGGTCACACCGATTTGCACAACTCGGTTAGACCGAAAGTGCAGTGCAATGGCCAGAGGCCGAATCGGTCACACCGAAAATTTAAAACAGGTTTCACCGAGATGTGTTCCGTGGAAACCTAACCCTAAGAATTTTACTCGAAACTAGAACGATCTGATGGAAAGGAAGTTTTTCAATCGTGGCCAGATGTAGGGCAAACCAAACGTGCAATGAATCAGATGGGAGCACGAGAGGGATCGAGACTCACCCTAACTTGGTGGAGTCCCTCTACGGCGGCAACGGCGCGGAGGAGAAATCCGTTGACGGCGGCGGAGACCTGCGGCGAGGGCGCACAGGCGACGACGGCGACGATCCGGAGATCAGGGCGACGGCAGCAGGGGACGTGGGAGCGAAAACGTTTGAAGGAATAATCAACGCGCGCTGCCCTCAGTATTTGTATCCCCTTGCTGTCGGTGGGACCGAGTTGAACAACTCGGTGACACCGAGATGGATAACTGCTATGCAGTTACGCATTTCGGTCACGCCGAGATTTAGAACTCGGTTTCACCGAGATGAAACCTAGATCAGTCTAAGTGTTTCGGTTTGACCGAGTGGGAGAAGTTGGTCTGACCGAAATTTACTTAGAAGGTTTTGGAAGTCAGCCTTAGACGGATCGGTGGCTCCGAGTGCTCCTCACTTGGAGGGTCCGAAAATGACTTGTTCAAAGTTTGTGATATGAGCATGAATAGAATTTGAGACAAGAAAGCATAGATAGCTAGGGGAGGTACTTAGGCATTCTTGTCCATCCATTTGGCCAGAAAAATCAAAACAACCAAAACAACAAATGGATGTCCTCGAATGGATAAAATCATGCATTCAACATGCTCACACAATAAGATAGCAAATGAAATATGTGTCAAACATGCACAACCAAAACTCTAGCTACTAGCACACAATTTGTCTATGACTAGGTCATCTTTATATGAGTATTTTGACTTAGGAGCCAAATGAGAACATTTGATCATAGGTCATACTCATCGTTTAAGCACAAGTGGGGTTACCACTTTTACATAAAGCAGTGATGTGTTCACATCATTTGAAGATGCTTTAGCTCAATTTTTTTTAGAGCAAAGCTCCCCCTAGATGTGAGAACCCCTTTTAAAGGGTCAAACTAACCTTGGGTTGTCGTAGAAGACTTCATGTAGATGTTGAAGATGTGGATGCTCAATGTTGATGTAGATCATCAAGAGTTGGGAGCTATCCTTTGGATTAGGGCACTTTCAATACCTACATGGGTTAGTCCCACAAGGAACAAACAAGGATATCCATGGACATAGATTGAAGTTCACAATAGATGATGTCCATGAAAGCAATGATTACCTTGTCCCTTGACTTACCAACAAGAGGGTTTGTGACTCCATGAACTAGTGCATGATGTGGAAGTTGATTGCACAAGTTCTTGCCAAAATGTATGTGAGTGAAGTATGTTGGCGGAGTCACCCTCAAGAACCTTCTAGTTCTTCTTCTTCGGGATCCACATCATCTTGATGGGAATCCTTGGGGTTGTAGTTGAGCTTGACGAAGTAGAACTTGACGTGTCCTTGGGAACCCACTTGACCATGGCTTGAGGTGCTTCAATGAATGCATCAATCTCCTCTTGAAGCTTGTCCTTGGCTTTTAGCTTGTGGTCTTGTGGTGGAAGATCATCTTGAGCTTGTTCCACATTGGAAGAAGTAGGATCATACTTCTCCTTTTGAGAAACAAACTGTGGAGTAGGGTATTGACCTTCTTCCCACTCAACACCTTCGGCGTTGAACTTTCGCTCATAACCAATCCCTTGATTCTTCCGGTGCCTTCCTTGCTTGCGAACAATTTCCTCAAAGTTCTTGCTTCCAGCAAGACTCTTGTAGACACCTTTCTCTATGATCCCTTTCAATAAACTATTCTCTTGCTCAAGTGTAACTTGTCTTGAAACATTGTTTGTGGAATCAAGAGAACTACTAGAACCAACAATATTAGATTTAACATGGTTATTGTTACTACTAGAGGAAGAATTTTTCTTATGCTTGTCATGCTTAGTCTTAATAGGTGGCAAGAAATTAGACAAGAGAAGTCGTTTGGCAAGATATGAAGAACTCTTCTTTCGAAGATCGTCATTGATCGCTTTTAGAAACTCATGTTCTTGCTCTAGAGTGAGATTCTCGAAGCGTAGCTTCTCATGAGATCTTAGGAGCTCTCTATGATCTTCTTGAGTTGTTTCATGAGCTAACTTAAGAGTGTTTAGTTCTTTAGTTAGACGCTCAATCTCCTTCATAGCATTGTCATTCGACTCTTCTCGACTATAAAGACTACTAGCATTTCCATCGTTACTAAGCTCACTAGATTTATCATGCAAGAGCTCATCTTCACCAAGCAAGTCATCCTCATCACTATCAAAGTCAATGAATTCAGGGTGTGTTACCTTGGGGCCTTTAGCCATGAAGCATCTTCCAATTCCCTCATTGGGTGAATCAAATAAGTCGTAGGAGTTGGAGTTGGAGGATACGAGAGCAAGACCGGCAACACCTTCATCTTGACTGTAGTCGGAGTCGGAGTGATAGCTTCCATCGGATTGATCGTCGGAGTCGGAGCCGGAGACCCATTCACCTACATGAGCTTGATGTCTTCTTCTTGTGTAGCTCCTTGATGACTTGTCTTTCCTCTCCGAATCCTTGCTTCTCCGAGAGGGTCTTCGTTCATAATGATCATCTCTACTCCTTCTCTCTTTCCGAGGTGACTCATCTCTTGATCTTCTTCTTGGAGATTCTTCTCTTCTCTTGTGGGGAGCCGTACACTCATTTGAGAAGTGTCCGGGTCTTCCACAATTGTAGCAGTTTCGATCACGACTAGAAGATCTCTTTTCATCATATGATCTAGACTTTGAGCTTCTCTCTTTGCCTCTATTCTTGTAGAATTTGTTGAAGTTCTTAACCATTAGGCTTATCTCTTCATTGGAAATTAACTTGTCACTTGAGGTTGTGGGAGCATCACTTGTAGCTTTGTAAGCACCACTTGACTTGTTGTGAAGCTCTTCCTTATCCTTAAGTGTCATCTCATGAGCAACAATTCTTCCAATGACTTCAGTTGGCTTGAGAGTCTTGTAGTTTGGCATCATTTGGATCAAAGTGCACATGGTGTCATACTTTCCATCCAAAGCTCTTAGAATCTTCTTGATGATGAACCGGTCGGTCATTTCTTCGCTTCCTAAGCCGGCAATCTCATTTGTGATGAGAGCAAGCCTAGAGTACATCTCAGCGACTCCTTCACCATCCTTCATCTTGAACTTGTCAAGTTGACCTTGAAGAATATCTAGCTTTGATTCCTTCACAGACTCGGTACCTTCGTGCATTTCAACCGAAGTATCCCAAATCTCTTTAGCATTCTCAAGATGGCTGATTTTGTTGAACTCCTCGGGACACAAAGCATTGAAGACAATGTCACAAGCTTGAGCATTGTTTTGCAACATCCGCAACTCTTCCGGTGTAGCTTCGCGATCCGGAACTTTTCCTTCCTCGAAGAATTCACCTTGCATACCAACACAAATAATGCCCCATGCGGCTGGGTTATGACCAAGAATATGCATTTTCATTTTATGCTTCCAACTAGCAAAATTAGTACCATCAAAGTAAGGACCTCTACGATAATTACCCTCACTAGACGCCATACTCTCCTAGGTTGTGAAACCAAGCTTATGGAGTCCAATGCAATGGAAACCAAAACAATGGAGACCAAGGCTCTGATACCACTTGTAGGATCGAAAGTATGTCTAGAGGGGGGGGGTGATTAGACTACTTGTAATTATAAAAATTCTGCCTTTTGATCATGAACAGTTTTTGGCAGATTCACAATTATGATCAAGACAAGTATCACCCTACACATGCAATTCTAGAGTATAAGCAGCGGAAAGTAAATTGCACATGTAGTAAAGAGAGGTGGAGAAGAGCAAACGCAATTTGGAGACGCGGTGATTTTTCCCGTGGTTCCGATAGGTGGTGCTATCGTACATCCACGTTGATGGACACTTCAACCCACGGAGGGTAACGGCTGCGCGAGTCCACGGAGGGCTCCACCCACGAAGGGTCCACGAAGAAGCAACCTTGTCTATTCCATCATGGCCTACGCCCACGGAGGGCTAGCCTTACTCGGGGTAGATCTTCACGAAGTAGGCGATCTCCTTGCCCTTACAAACTTCTTGGTTCAACTCCACATCTCGATGACGGAGGCTCCCAAGCGACACCTAACCAATCTAGGAGGCACCACCCTCCAAAAGGTAATAGATGTTGTAGATGATGATGAACTCCTTGCTCTTGTGCTTCAAATGATAATCTCCCCAACACTCAACTCTCCTCACTGATATGGATGTGGTGGAAGAAAGGATTGAGTGGAAAGCAACTTGGGAAGGTTAGAAATCAAGTTTCATATGGTAGGAATGGAGCAACTTGATCTCAACACAAGGGTAGGTAGTTCTCTTCTCAGAAAGTGTAAGGTAGGAGTGGTAGTTCTTTCTGATGGCTCTCTCCACGAATGAAGAGGGGGTGGAGGGGTATATATAGCCTCCACACAAAATCCAACCGTTACACACATAATTGAGCAATCTCGGTGAGACCGAAGTGGAAACTCGGTCAGACCGAAAGTTCAAATATAGTGAACGTTGGGGTTTTTGGTGGGACCGAAAATACCATCTCGGTTGGTCCGATTTGAGTAAAGATAGGAACTTGCCAGTTTCGGTGAGACCGAAATCATCAACTCGGTTATTCCGAAATGATGACAATGGTTACAGAAGGTTGGCAGCCCGTGTTTCGGTGAGACCGAACTCAAACTCGGAAAGACCGATTTTTCTAGGGTTTGGCTTATGGCTGAGGTGGTTCATCTCGGTGGGACTGAGTTTGGAAAATCGGTTGGTCCGAGATTACTTATGAGTGTGTTTAGAAGTGAAAGTTGCTGATAGTTAAAGGAGATATATCACTAAGCACTTGAGCAACCAGATCATCAACACAACCTCATCCCCTTTTAATAGTATTGGCTTTTCCTATGGACTCAATGTGATCTTGGATCACTAAACCAAAAATGGAGTCTTGAGCTTTTGCCAATGCTTGCCTTAGCATTTTGAGGGGTCCACTTCTTCAGACATTGCCATACCCATATCACTGAACTTCTCTGAAATGATTCTCAAGTAGCTATTAGTTCAATGATATATATGTTGTTATTAATTGCCAAAACCACCCGGGGATTAGTTGCACTTTCACTCGGCCTTCGATTTGGTCGCCGTGGGACGAAACCCGAGCCTCTCCGGCGAGACACCGCCGCGGAATGGGGTCGCCGGCGACTAAACGCTGGCAGTGCTGACTTGGCAAGTCATTAGCCACTAATGACGCCCTAATTAACCCCCCAGGGCCACTGACATACGGGCCCCACTGCCTAATTAACCTAGTTTATTTTCTGTTTAGTTCAAACTAACCCAACGGGCCCCACGTGCCAGAGTTGACCAAGCTGACGTGGCTGTTGACTGGGCCCACATGTCGTTGACACTAACCAGCCCCAGTCACCGACCAGTGGAGCCCACTGGTCAGGTTTGACCTGGACCAGTCTCTGTTGACTGCTGACCTCACAGTGACGTCATGCTAATGCAATAAGTGTTTTCTGGAATTTTAAATAAATCAGAAATGATTTATTTATTTCAGAAAATAGCCAAAACTTCTAAAAATCATATAAAATCAACCGTAGCTCAGATGAAAATAATTTATATATGAAAATTGATCAGAAAAATCCAAGGAATCTGTTTATGGCATTTTCATGCATGTTAAAACAACTTATGGCTGCTGTTTAGGACAATTTGAATAAATGGCATTTGAATAATCACATATGGAGTTTGAATTTGAACCTTTGGTTCAAACCAACTTCATTTAATTGTGTTGCTAGTTGCATTAGCTCAATAAACATCATATTGCCATGTCACCTTCATGCATCATATTGTTGCATTGCATTGATTGTGTTTCTTTCTCTGTTGTTGTTGTTGTTCCCTTTCAGTAGACGTGTTCCGACGATGTGATCGATGACACCGATGAAGACTCAATGTTATCTTTAGAAGTGCCAGGCAAGCAAAACCCCATTGAGCATTCCGATACAATCCCACTCTCTCGCTCTTGCTCTCTTTTAATGCATTAGGACAACAACGCTTCAACTGTTACCTGCTGCGGTAGTTGAACCCCTTTCCACTGCATGACCTGTCATTGCCACAGTAAATAGTTGAAACCCACTAGTATGAGTAGGAGTTGTTTGAGCCATGTTGTGCCTACTCATTCATGCTTTCTGGTTATGCCTGCTATTGCTTAGAGTTGTGTCAGGTCTGATTCATCGGGGATGAATTGGAATGGTGATGAACATGTCCTAATGTGTGTGAGATAAGTGTGTGAACACGATTTGGTAAAGGTAGCGATGAGAGGCCATGTAGGAGTACATGGTGGGTTGTCTCATTGCAGCCGTCCTCAGGAACTGAGTTCTGTGTTGGTTGATCCATGACCAGTTACTACCATGCATTGGGCCCGAAACCAATGGACCCTCTCGACTTATTAACTGCCCTTGTTCTCTGTCCAGGAGTTGCAACTAGTTTCTGGTGTTTGTAGTTTACTGGAGGTCGTGCGCAACGCTGACCCTCGGGGTGGGCTGTGACGCGGCAGGTACGTGGCACGGTGTACCGATCGCCCGTTTGGTGATGCGGGAACCCTGTACACATCGTTTGGGGCTGTGAGCGACACCCCGGCCGGATCTCCCCACGGATGGAACCCAAATAGGCGATAAACCTGGACGAGAGACTTGTGTGGTTAGTCAGGTCGTGGCCGACACCCTCGCTGGGCCTCCGCTTGAAGGTTGCCGAGTACATGTCGTGTAAACGGCGATAAGTGGTGAGAGCGTGTGTGAAGAAGTACACCCCTGCAGGGTTATATATATATATATATATATATATATATATATATATATATAATCTATTCGAATAGCCGTGTCCGCAGAAATGGACTTCTGGGTTACCTCTACAGTTCATAGACAAGTGGAAGTGGATACTCTAAAACGTGCAAGATAAGCGTGAGTGCTATGGATGGCCTTCTCGTAGGGAGACGGGAGCGGATCCATAGTGGTGTATTGATTGGTGAATATGTGGACTCGTGTGCGCCACCTTAAAAGTGTTACCTGCAGTCGTAGTTTAGGATAGCCACCGAGTCAAAGCTGTCTTGCTGCAGTCAAACTCCACCACCCCCTTTGTTGATACTGATGCATATGTAGCTAGTTCTGATGTAAGTCTTGCTGAGCACCTTTGTACTCACGTTTTCTTAATTTATGTTTTGCAGAGAGACTTCAGTCTCGCTAGTGGTTCCGCGTGGACTTCGACGTTTAGCTTGTTACCTCAGCTACGATCTTGTACCCTTGGGAGGGTCTTGTAGATAGTCAGGCTTTTTCAGCCTTCTTCATTTGTAGTTGTCTGTACTCAGACATGTTATGCTTCCGTTGCCTGTATGCTCTGTATGTTGGGTCATGTGACCTCTGTTTGTAATAAATGCTATGATGGCTCTTCTGGGCCTTATCTATATGAGTTGTTGGGTTATGTTGTGATGCCATGTTGTACAGCACAA
The DNA here is from genome assembly GCA_902687465.1 of Secale cereale. NCBI lineage: Eukaryota > Viridiplantae > Streptophyta > Magnoliopsida > Poales > Poaceae > Secale > Secale cereale. Next base: position 893,664,732 of record LR738711.1, on the reverse strand, counting down.
ACTTGCATGTTATGCGTACGTGTAATGTGTGGGATCCGACACCTAGTTGTTTACCTTTGGTAGCCTATCTTACATGGAAATGTCTCCTAGTGCTTCCACTGAGCCTTGGTAGCTTGCTACTGCTCCGGAACACTTAGGCTGGCCGGCATGTGTCCTTCTTCGTTCCTGTGTCTGTCCCTTAGGGGAAATGTCACGCGTTGTTCCTTTAAGTCCTTGTAGCTTGCTACGACTTGGGTTCATACGTTGATGACCGACACGTTCGTTGCTGGGTCATGTATGCCTGTCTCTGTAATTTAGTGCCACTTTTGGTTTATAACTAGTCATGTCGGCCCGGGTTCTCTGTCATATGGATGCTAGCGACACTATCATATACGTGTGCCAAAATGCGCAAACGGTCCCGGGCTAGGTAAGGTGGCACCCGTGGGGCTACCGTGCGTGAGGCCGCAAAGTGATATGATGTGTTACCGGCTAGACCTGTGTGACTTAGGATTGGGGTCCTGACATCCGGCTTCAACTTGTCGGGACAGATGAGGCGCCGTAGCTCAGGAGCTAGAGCGCGACACCCAACCACGCTCATGATCGTAGGCGCCCCGTGCGCCTACGGTGCTGGTTCTTGGGGTGCTGGCGCCACCACCTCTAGCGGCGCGCGGTCTTGGCGCTGCGGGCCAGGGGGCCCATGAGCCCCTGCATGGGGATGCGCAATCACCTGGCAGCTCTCCTCGTCGGGCACATGGGCTCTGTGGGGTTGCTCACGTCGAGGAGCCTCACGCTGGACCTCCTGGCCGGCGCCGTCGAGTGGAGGCGGAGCCGGGTCTCCGTGGCTTTCGTTCCCCGCTGGGGGCGCCGGAGGACGTGAGGAGTGCGTTGGTGCAGGTTCTTCTCCAGTGGCATTGTCGAGCTCGGTGATGCGGTGAGCCACTCATCGTAGAGGTCATCTGCCGGGCGGTAGCGCAAGAGCTCCTGCACCATCAGTGCTACCTCTTGAGCTTGCATTGTATTCCCTCGAAGAGGAAAGGGAGATGCAGCACAGTAGCATAAGTATTTCCCTCAGTTTTTGAGAACCAAGGTATCAATCCAGTAGGAGACCATGCGCGAGTCCCTCGCACCTGCACAAACAAATAACAACTTCGCAGCCAACGCGATAAGGGGTTGTCAATCCCTTTACGGTCACTTACGAGAGTGAGATCTAATAGAGATGATAGTTTATATTTTTGGTATTTTTAGTTTAATAAAACAACAAATAAAAGCGGTAAAAGTAAAGTAGATGTAGCTTGATATGTTGAGAATAGACCAGGGGGCCATAGTTTTCTTTAGTGGCTTCTCTCATGATAGCGATATTCTACGGCGGGTAAACAAATTACTGTTGAGCAATTGATAGACAAGCGAATAATTATGAGACTATCTAGGCATGATCATTGTATATAGGCAGCACGTCCGAGACAAGTAGACCGAAATGATTTTGCATCTACTACTATTACTCCACACATCGACCGCTATCCAGCATGCATCTAGTGTATTGAGTTCATACGAACAAAGTAACGCCTTAAGCAAGATGACATGATGTAGAGGAATAAACTCAAGCAATATGATGTAAACCCCGTCTTTTTATCCTCGATGGCAACAATACAATACGTGCCTTGCTGCCCCTACTTTCACTGGGAAAGGACACCGCAAGATTGAACACAAAGCCAAGCACTTCTCCCATTGCAAGAACTATAGATCTAGTAGGCCAACCAAACCAATAATTCGAAGAGACTTGCAAGGATATTATGAGCACACATAAAAAGTTCAGAGAAGAACCAAATATCTTCCATAGATAACCTTGATCATAAACTCACAATTCATCAGATCTCGGCAAACACACCGCAAAAAGAGATTACATCGAATAGATCTCCTCGAAGACCGAGGAGAACTTTGTATTGAGATCCAGAGAGAGAGAAGAAGCCATCTAGATACTAGTTATGGACCCGAAGGTCTGTGGTAAACTACTCACAACTCATGGTGAGTGTCACACCCTGATTTTCATGCCACAAACACTTAAGCTAATAGTCATGATAAAATGTGGTTTGGCAAAAACTTTTGAGTGTTTTTGACTTTGCTTGATTAATTTTCTGTGTGCTGTTTGCAAGTGCTCTAAAAATCAAATAAATCATCCAACTCTTATACTTCATCTCCTTGATCCAAAACCTTTTCCCAATGATCATGCCATGTGTATAGAATAGTATAGTATTTTCTTATAAAAATATTTTGGCCAAAAAGGTATTTTCTAAAATTAGTTTTCCAAAAACCCCTGAATTGAGCTTTGTACTACAAGTACCTTATTTAGGGTGTGAAAAATCTTTCAAAAAATATATTTGAATCCTATTAGGTATAGGACTCCCTTAAACCACAAAATTATAATTTTAAATGTTATTTTTATATTATATTTAAATGCTTTTTCTTTAGGCCAGAAATGGTCTTTAATAGGTTTAAATTATTTAACTGTTTCAAAAATAGTTTTCAAAATTCAGGGAAACTCATAGGACATATATTGTCCATATATAAGAGTTTCAACACATGGTCATGTTCAAAATATTGGACAAATCCTTCATTAACCCTTTCTGGATATTTCAAGCTTTTGAAATATTTACAAAGGAAATATTCTCTAAAAATTCCAGGGAAATTCTATTATGTCAGATATGACATATTTGATAATCTTACAAAGCCTCATGCCTTGAAGATCAAGAAAACATCATCTAATCCCCTCAAAACCATTTCTGTCCATTTTGAAGTTTGAGCAACTTTACATTGCCAAACTTGTACAAATGCTCTCAAACTTCGTACACATGCTAAAATGGTCTAATTATGCATCTAGACCAAATGGCACTAGTATTGGAGAAGCATAGCTTGATCTAAGTGCCCCAAAACCCTATCTGACCAGATCCAAATTTGAACAACTCTACATTGCCAACTTTTTACTTGGGGCTTCAAATTTTGTGGACATGCTCACAACCCCAAATGATGACACTAAACCAAGTGGTGCATCAAGGAGGGATGATTTGCTTGACCTAAGCTTGGAAAATCCATTTCTGTTGATTTCTAGGGTTTACCAAAGTTGCATTGGCAAGTTTCTTCAAATGAGCTCAAACTTGGTGGAGTACCCTATGTCTATATGCCATTTAATCCTGTTACGTCTCATGTCAAGTCGAGTTAATTTGCTTGCCCAAATTTGCATCAAACACCTTCTGTCACTTTTCAAAAATCACCATTTTGACTACTTCCACTATTCTCCTTGAGCTCAATTTTTACCACAGCATCTCCTAGTCATCTTCTACCTCCAGTAACTCTCCCATGACCAGAGCTCAATGATTGAGGGGTGAAAACCCTCATTTTACCTCTCTGGACTACACTGTTCCCTCTCCCTCTCACCCCTCTCCTCTCACAAGAGCTCATCCAGAGTATCCAACGTCTCTTCCCTATATTTTACTACTCCCTCTACCTCCTAGACACTAGTGGCCACGCGCGAGACGCCAGTTGCATGCCATGGCATGCAATGGTCGCGCTCTGGAGCACGCTACAGTGCTCTAGCGCACTGTAGCCGCCCCCATCCCGATGCCCCGACCACCTCGGGCCTCCCCAGCACGCCAGACAACGTCCCTTGACGTCCGCGTCATGGCAAGGTGCTGTCCCCCTCCTCTCTCCCCCTCTCTCGCCCCTGCTCGCACGCGCTCCATGGCCGCCCGAGCGCTCCAATGGGCAGCCCCACACGCGCGATGCTCTGGCCCTTCCCGCTATCTGTCTTCTCTTCCCTCGCCCTAGACCAACAACAGGAGCACCCCAGACACGCCCACGCGCGCCACCGTGGCTTGCAGCGACGACAACGGCCTCGCCGGCGCATGAGCTCAAGGTGCTCCGTGGCCCGCCTATTTAAAGGCCACCCCCAAGCCCCTCGCTGCTCCTTTGCTCTCTCTCCTTCCTAGAGAGCCCCCTGGACCAACCCACACCTCTCCCCGCACCCTCAATGCACCTCCATGGCCGGAGCCGAGCCGCCGGGCTCCGCTCAAATTCGTGCAAACCCGAGCCCCCTCTCTCCACCTATCCACCCCAGAGCATCACCAGAACCACTGCCAACCCGCCCCACGCTCCATTTCCTCCTCCCTGTGCCTGCCTCGCCATGCCCATCCTCGCCTTCGCCGGCCTCCACCATGGTCGACGTTGCGCTCGCAACCGACCGCCCTCGAGGTTGTGGCGCACCTCTCTGGATGCGGCGTGACCCCCTGAACACGCTGGTGTGCTGGGCGTCGACTGAGGTGGCCGGTGCCGCCGGGGAGAGTGCCGGCGCCGCTCGGCCGCGCCTTCTCTGTTTCTCGTCGAGCCGTGCGGGAGGTTGAAGGCGACCTGCCGATGGGGCCCGCGCATCAGCGACCCAATGGGCGGGCCCCTCCGTTTAAGTGGAAACGGCTCCGGCCAAAGCTGCCTCCCTTGCACGAAGGCGCACCCACGAGAAGCCGCCTTCGACGTCACCACTCCCCACTCGCGCGGCTGAGCCACTGGGTCGGCCCACTTCTATCTAACGCCCGGTGCGTTGGATAAGGGTATAGCCCTTGGCTTTTTCTCCTTTTCTTTTTCCAAATAAATTGTAAAATCTCCCAAATATTCAAATGAACTCCAAATTTGATGATTCAAATTTCTAGTAGTTTCTAAAATCATGATCTATCTGTTAGTGCAACATGCACATTATTCCAGAGACTTTTTCTTCACAAATATTTATCAAATCCTATTTTTTCTATTTTTGTGATAAACTTTAGAAAATCACAGAGAGCTCAAAGTTGATCCAAATACAATGGTTCAAATTCCTAGATGCTTGTAATATCAAAACTTAGTTTTGGAACATTTTTCCTAATACTTTCCGCTCCACACAAAATAATGAGCCATTTCTTCATATTTGTCAACTTTGCAAAATCCTAGGAAATTCATTTGAACTCCAAATCAAGTGAAACCAACTCCTAGCTGCTCTAAAATCATTCCTTGTTAGATAGGTGCCTCTGACCATTTTTCTAAATAATTCTTCTGTACACTTCTTGCAAATCCACAAATCCTCTGATTACCTCATATTGAAATGTTCCAAACCATCCATTGATCATACTCCAATGAAACCACCTTGGTCATTTTTCATATGACCAGAGGTATCCTAGAAAAGTTCAAATCCTATTTTTAGAGCACTTTTATTTTTGCCTTGTTGTGTTGCTTATTATGATTGTTTCCATCGTTAGTTGATGAAATAAACGGAGTACTTGGAGATGGACCAGAAGGTTTAAAGACTCGGAAGAACAAGGCAAACAACCCTTTGACCATGTCTATGGAACCCTTTTTATGCATGTTATATAGCACCATATTGTTGTTGCGATGGAATCATGATGAGGTGGTAACCACTTTGAGGGTTTGCCACTGTACTTCCTCGTTGATACTTGCATTGTGCATGACCCTACCTTCTTATGAGGGTTATGTGGGTGTGAGTAAATAGATATATGCTATAGTAGTTGGCTACGCAAAGTGGGTCAGGGTTATGCATGGGAAGAAACAAGTGTGGTTTGACATACTTGCAAATAACCCAGTGGGTGCCACTAATGCCCCTTGGAGATGATGAGGAACTAGGTCACTACTTGGTGGAGAATAGTGTACCGAGGCTTGATGAAAGTGTTGTTTACAGAGATGGATTAGATTTATGTGTGATTACCGTCCCAACCAAACATGCGCAACCACTCTACCCTTATATGAGAAAGGGCATTATTGATTACCTAGGTCGATACTACCATGGTGCCCGCATTACTAGTGACGGGGGTGACATGAGGTCACTCTCGGGACGGGGTCGTGCTTGGATAGGCAGCCATGATTGTTTTTACAGGGCACCGAACACACCGTTGGTACCCCGTGTCAGTGGTATGTGATGAATATGGGAGCGAGTCTCCACAATTTTTAAGATGTGAAATGTTGGGCACGGGGGTTACTACCAATCGAGTGGACTCCGTGTTAGTGTCGTCTAGGGAAAGATAGTGATCGGGTGCTTACCCCGGGTATTTGAGGTACCGCGGGTCGTGGATGACACGGAAGTTCCCCGGATCTTGTGGGTAAATTGTGCAACCTCTGCAGAGTGTCAAACTATTCGAATAGCCGTGTCCACGGTCAAGGACAGTTGGGTGGTGCTGCTTATACTATGTCCATAAGTTTCTGGAAAACAACATAGTTTGGGTAAATCTGTTGACGTGATTTGTGAGGAAGTCACGATGAGCTTGAGCAAGAGTTGTTCATAACTCTTTTCCGATGTTGATGTATGTAACCTCCTGACACTTGTTGCAGATACATGCATACCCTTGTTATATGTTGATCATACTTGCATATGAAAAACTAGCTTTCCACAAAACTGCCAATTTAGCAGTAGGGCCTTGCATAATTATTCTGTCATCACACTTGGGTTGCTTGCGAGTACATTCAAAGTACTCATTGGCTTGCCACTGGTTATTTTATTGGCCAGGCATGAAAGAATAGGATATGATGAATATTTCTTGGTGACAAACATGCGAGCTAGGACGCTTCCCAGTCAGAATGCCTGTAGGGTTAAAGCAGATGGCATGGGTCCAAGTTGTTACTCAAGATTTCTGCTGCAATGATATACTCAAGGCTTGACCATAATGGTCCTATTTGTGTAATACGGTATGTATGGATGTAAGACTCTTGTTATTTAGCTTCTGTGTGTTCAGTGAGCATTGATCTCTGGGATCACTGTACACGTGCATTCGGTGATCACGACTTATGAGTCGGGGTCCCCACAGAGCTGGTATCAGAGCCATCCTGACTGTAGGAAGCCTTAGTTAGTATGGTCGTTAGTTAGGGTGAAACTATTTCCAAAACTATTACTAGTTTTCAAAACTATCTATACTTCTCTTCCCTTCTCAGTTTTTCGAAAAACTAGGCTATACTTGATCTCTTCCCCTTTAAAACTTTTGGTCGCGAGAACCCTTATGCCCTTGAACACTGGATTTCCTGAAATCCTCGTGGACAATCTAGAAGGATGATACCTTGCCAAACACTCACCCACCTCTTCTGAACACAAGATTGGTGACACCACAACAAGAGGATGCCAACAGAAGATACATCCTCGAGGAATGAGGACATGAAGACCCAGAAGACGGTGACATCCTTGGCACTGCCCCAAGATGATGCGACTTTGGCCTTTGACGAACATGGCATGAGTTATGCAAGATCATGATATACCTCGCTAATAGAGTAATCATGTCACTACTGTTGTTGTATCGGCAGCCACCGGTGGATGAGAACCTCGCCATTTGGTCTGCCTCACTAAAGTGAGCAGGAAAAAACGGTTCTCTTCGTCCCCCGCTCTTGGTGTCGATGTTGTCATCAACGTAACCGACATGTTGAACCTCTACTATGCCTTGTTAATATCATTGCATAAAGGATTGCCTACCTGGTACCCTCGACGCCCCAGAAGGCACAAGGGATCGTCATGATTAAAGAAACAAGAGAAGACCAAGTCAACGCCAGCTACAAGGAGACACCTTTACCACATCACCTCATCAGGCGAGAAGTTGTTGAAGATTCTTCGGGCTTAACCCGGATCGTTCATCAAGCAACTACAAGGGACATAGCAACACCCGAGGAAGACTCAGAAAACTACACGAGGCACAAGGCACGACTACTAGTCCGAGAACCCCTAGGGTAGGATGAGTCGTGTACCCCCTATGCGCAGTCGAGTCCGTATGATGGTTCGAATAGAACCATGATTGTGTGTTGCTTGATTTTATTTGTTTGTGTTTTGATATAAGGCGTACTTTGCCCTAGGCAACAAGTACATGGCTATATCATCTTCCTTCCCTTGTTTCCTTTGTTTCGCCCTTTTTGCACATGTTTGATTGCACTTGCACTATAGCACCCCCTTTAGGCATTCTCCCCCTCTATGCTGCCTTTTCCCTCTCTTCTATCTCCTCAACTGAAGACCAGCAAGACAAGAAGTACCAAGGATTCCAACTCGGCAACCAACTAACAATGAAGACTTCTCCTACAACCTCCACGACCAAGTGCAACCCCGTGAAGTTATGTTTACCCCTCCACACTAAAAACCCATTCCTAGACCCTTTGAGACTTCACGAGATACTCCAGCACGAATCATTAACCATGTGCCTAACCCATAGAATTACAAGAGAACCAGTTAAGCCTCTATAACCTTGAACAACACTAGGTTCGTAATGGAACTAGTGGACAAAGTGAGTGAGCACATCTTCATCCTAGTATAACACAAGAACTGACGATGCCATAGGTAGACCAATTTGAGGACATATGACAGACGATATAGTGACTTTATATCAGTGACTTCGAGGAATTATCTGAGGCCTTGATGGATTGTGAGGTTTTCATGTTGGTGGGATCATGATTAATAGTGTAGCATAACTATCACCACCCTGGAGTAACTTGGATTTGCAGGGAAATTGTGATTGCAAGATGAAATTCTTGTAAGTATAAGGTTTTGACTTCATCGGAGGATATTGATTGGAGATAGTTGACATTTTGAGAATGACTTGGGGAAAATGTAGGAATTCTCGGGGGACATGAGATTTGGATTTATGTAGGTGATTCTGGTTGGGTATAGATGCTAAGTGTGTCTACATGGTTCGGAGTAAACTAGGTTTAGACTGATGATCCCGATCATGATTCCATGTTTCTCGGTGGACGATAAAGTAGGAGATTGGATTAATTATCGAAGCTTATCTAGGGATCTGTATGAGCTTGATCTTGGAGTTTACTTGACCATGATGGTGGGAATTTGGTGGACTTACTATAGAATACATAGCCCTTTGAAGTATTTGGGTATTATAGGGACTTGAGATCTTGTGGAACACCGTAGACACTAGATTTGTAGAATTGTTGGATTATGTGGTGATTGACGAAAGTTAACGGGCTGTTGGAGTTGATCTATAGGAAGGAAACAAGATCTTCGAGTGTCATATGACGTGTTTCCTTAGAATAGAGATGCTTTATCTTGAACGTTGGAAGAATGGGATGAGCACTTGGATTGTCGTGTTTAATTCAAGCTTAGTAGCATGTATGATCTACGCATGGATATTAGGGGTAGACATACATATGGATTTGGGGATCGTAGACAAGTATAATTTTGTTAGACAGCCTCTTGGGAGTCCTGAGGATATGTATGGCATGAGTGGTGATTGGAGTTGGCCTATGCGAGATGATGCTTTCGGTGGTATGGAGTGATGTGTTTAGAGGACTAGATAGCACTATTGGCATCTCAAGAACTCTGCTTAAGGATAAGATGATGAACGTTCACTCACACACTAGAATCCTTGAAACCCTTAAGCCCCTCCAAGCCACAACATGGTCAGATCCTGACCACGGGCCTTGGCTCTAAGTCGAGAAGACCTTTGCCAATACTGAACGGAGACCACCACCAATACCCCAGCCTACCTTGCGTACCCCATAGACTACATGAAGTACTTGGACAAGTTGGGTAACATCATTATTTGATGACCTACTTGACTACCCGAAGACAGAGAAAGAGTCGTGCAGCTGGTTAAAGACATTTGAAGACCGACATGTCAAGAAGGAAGAACTACACCTACCACCATCATCAAGAAGTAAACTTCCGCGTCAATGACCAGGCGTATCTGCAAACCACTCCTCTCGAAGGAACCAAGCACTTCCATGTCGAGGGGACGCTCACACCAAGATTTATCGACCTTCTTCAAGACCACCGCAAGTCAAATAGTAGATGGCTACCAGCTAGATTTACCACCTGAGATACCCACTGTACACCAAGTATTCCACGAGTCACCACTCTGGAAGTACTTCTTACTTCCTAACTAGCCCGGTACCTGCAAGGACATCGATCACCAAGCCTTTGACGTCTAGCCCAACCTAACCTATGCAAGAGACCCCTCAGCAACCTGCATCAAAAGGGGCAACAAGCAAGAAGCCACACCACCAAGTACTTCAAGATTCCATGGAGCACCACTCGGAAGCAGAACCAACAAGAAGAAGTGAAGACTACCCCGTATCCAAGTCTCCGTATTCCTTTCCACACGCCTAGTCTAGGAATCTCGGGGACGAGATTCTTGTAAGGGGGGTAGGTTTGTCACACCCTGATTTTCATGCCACAAACACTTAAGCTAATAGTCATGCTAAAATGTGGTTTGGCAAAATCTTTTGAGTGTTTTTGACTTTGCTTGATTGATTTTCTGTATGCTGTTTGCAAGTGCTCTAAAAATCAAATAAATCATCCAACTCTTATACTTCATCTCCTTGATCCAAAACCTTTTCCCAATGATCTTGCCATGTGTATAGAACAGTATAGTATTTTCTTATAAAAATATTTTGGCCTAAAATGTATTTTCTAAAATTAGTTTTCCAAAAACCCCTGAATTGAGGTTTGTACTGCAAGTACCTTATTTAGGGTGTGAAAAATCTTTCAAAAAGTATATTTGAATCCTATTTGGTATAGGACTCCCTTAAACCACAAAATTATAATTTTAAAAGTTGTTTTCATATTTTATTTAAATGCTTTTTCTTTAGGACATAAATGGTTTTAATAAGTTAAAATTATTAAACTGTTTCAAAAATATTTTTCAAAATTCAGGGAAACTCATAGGACATATATTGTCCATATATAAGAGTTTCAACACATGGTCATATTTAAAATATTGGACAAATCCTTCATTAACCCTTTCTGGATATTTCAGGCTTTTGAAATATTTACAAAGGAAATATTCTCTAAAAATTCCAGGGAAATTCTATCATGTCAGATATGACATATTTGATGATCTTAGAAAGCCTCATGCCTTGAAGATCAAGAAAACATCATCTAATCCCCTCAATACCATTTCTGTCCATTTTGAAGTTTGAGCAACTTTACATTGCCAAACTTGTCCAAATGCTCTCAAACTTGGTACACATGCTAAAATGGTCTAATTATGCATCTAGACCAAATGGCACAAGTATTAGAGAAGCATAGCTTGATCTAAGTGCCCCAAAACCCTTTCTGACCAGATCCAAATTTGAACAACTCTACATTGCCAACTTTTTACTTGGGGCCTCAAATTTTGTGGACATGCTCACAACCCCAAATGATGACACTACACCAAGTGGTGCATCAAGGAGGGATGATTTGCTTGACCTAATCTTGGAAAATCCATTTCTGTTGATTTCTAGGGTTTACCAAAGTTGCATTGGCAAGTTTCTTCAAATGAGCTCAAACTTGGTGGAATACCCTATTTCTATATGCCATTTGATCATGTTACCTCTCATGTTAAGTGGAGTTAATTTGCTTGCCCAAATTTGCATCAAACACCTTCTGTCACTTTTCAAAAATCACCATTTTGACTACTTCCACTATTCTCCTTGAGCTCAACTTTTTTACCACAGCATCTCCTAGTCATCTTCTACCTCCAGTAACTCTCGCATGACCAGAGCTCAATGATTGATGGGTGAAAACCCTCATTTTACCTCTCTGGACTACACTGTTGCCTCTCCCTCTCACCCCTCTCCTCTCACAAGAGCTCATCCAGAGTATCCAACGTCTCTTCCCTATATTTTACTACTCCCTCTACCTCCTAAACACTAGTGGCCACGCGCGAGACGCCAGTTGCATGCCATGGCATGCAATGGTCGCGCTCTGGAGCGCGTTACAGTGCTCTGGTGCACTGTAGCCGCCCCCCATCCCGATGCCCCGACCACCTCGGGCCTCCCCAGCACGCCAGACAACGTCCCTCGACGTCCGCGTCACGGCAAGGTGCTGTCCCCCTCCTCTCTCCCCCTCTCTTGCCCCTGCTTGCACGCGCGCCATGGCCGCCCGAGCGCTCCAATGGGTAACCCACACGCGCGATGCTCTGGCCCTTCCCCGCTATCTCTCTTCTCTCCCCTCGCCCTAGACCAACCCCAGGAGCACCCCAGACACGCCCACGCGTGCCCCCGTGGCTTGCAGCGACGACAACTGCCTCGCCGGCGCATGAGCTCAAGGTGCTCCGTGGCCTGCCTATTTAAAGGCCATCCCCGAGCCCCTCGATGCTCCTTTGCTCTCTCTCCTTCCCAGAGACCCCCTAGACCAACCCACATCTCTCCCCGCGCCCTCAATGCACCTCCATGGATGGAGACGAGCCGCCGGGCTCCGCTCATATTCATGCCAACCCGAGCCTCCTCTCACCTACTCTCCACCCAGAGCATCACCAGAACCACTGCCAACCTGCCCCACGCTCCATTTCCTCCTCCCTGTGCCTGCCTCGTTGTGCCCATCCTCGCCTTCGCCGGCCTCCGCCACGGCCGACGTTGCGCTCGCAACCGACCGCCCCCGAGGTTGTGGCACACCTCTCTGGATGCGGCGTGACCCCCTGAACACGCCGGTGTGCTGGTGTAAGTGCATCTAGTGCCACCCCTAGTTGGTTTTGGAATATTGACGACAAAGCTCGTTGAGGGACTAATGTGTTTTGTGAGAATTGCAGGATAACACAGGTAGTAGTCCCTCATTGATTCGGTTTACCTACCGGAGACGACCCCTAAAAATTTATGAAGACATTGACATCAGTGGTGGTATATGAAGATAATCCTATTGAAGACTATGAAAAGAGAAGATATCGTGTGAAGACTATGGAGAGCGAAGATTTAGACGTTTCGTTGTTTCCTTTTCTTCTTTGATGAGTCATAGGAACCACCGTACTGTTAAGTGGGGTCCAAGTGATCTAAGTCAGAGTGACTGAAGTGATGCTTAACCAAATCCTATGTCTTCGAGCGAAGACAATGAGAGCAAATCTTACCCAGGTAAATTTGCCGTGTGAGTGTTTGAAATCTGACCGTTGGAACACGTGTCAGTTCCTTAGTGACCCAGGGTCACTTCGGACAAATCAGGTCGGGTTGCCCAGTGGCTATAAATAGCCCACCCCCTACACCATAAATTGGTGGCTGCTCAGAGTTATTATACGACTTTTGTCGTTTGAGAGCAACCCACCTCCAAAGCGTGTGAGAGAGAAATCCTTGCGAGGACAAAGCCAATACACCCAGAGCCAAAGAGTGTGAGGCATCACTGAAGTCTTTCTGTCTGTGTGAGCTGAAGACTTATTACACTTGAGTACTGTGTTTCCTCCAGCCGGTTAGGCGTCGCGTTTTGAGCATCCAAGAGTCATTGTGGATCGCCCGTGAACGAAGTCTGTGAAGGTTTGGAAGTCTACCTTGAAGACTTACCAGAGTGATTGGGCGAGGACTAGGTGTCCTTAGCTCAAGGGGAATAAGGTGAAGACGCGGCCTTCTGAGTTAAATCTCAGCCTCCCTAACCAGACGTACAGTTGTCACAGCAACTGGAACTGGTCTACAAAATCGCTGTCTTCCCCGAGCTACTGGTTCTATCCTTTCCTTCCCTTTACTTACTGTCCTATGTTGTGAAGTCATTGCCTGCTTGCCTTATCTGATTGACTTCACTGAGTATCTACTTGTCGTGATTGGCTTCATTCCTTCTTCCATCATGATCCCTACTGCCTAGCTTCTATTAGTCTTCGTACTTTCACTTCATTGAATACATGACAATGGCTTGTCTAGTGTAGTCTACTTTCCGCCTCATACTAATAGGGTTGAGTTTATCTTTTGTCTTCAAAACTATCATGTTTTGAAGCATTTCATAAAAATCGCCTATTCACCCCCCCTCTAGTCGATATACTGCACTTTCATTCGGTATTAGAGCAAGGTACTCCCTTGTTCTGTGTGATTCGGTTTAACCACCTGGAGTTTTAGCTATGTCGACCGCAGGAATGAAGACAGTGTCTTGCCCCATGTTTGACGGTCCTGAGTATCCCAAGTGGAAGGCCATGATGAAGAAACATCTCATGGCGATTAACAGTGAGCTGTGGACAGTCACTGAGATTGGTCTTACTGATCTATGCAAGAGGGCAGAAGCTGATGACATTCTCAAGTTCACTCTCCTCAATCTCACAGCGAAGGACGTCATCTGATCCTGTTTGTCTCAAAATCTGTTCAGGAACATCATGCATCTTGATCACGCGAAGCTTATCTGGGACCTTCTCTCTGAAGTCTATGAGGGTCATCGAACTCGTGATGATTCCAGGTTTGAGGATTTCAACATATCTCTCAAGACGATGACTTTCGATCTAAAACCATCATCCTCTGCACCATGCCTTATGGCAAAAGGTGCCAAGGTAACTGAATGCTATCCATCTGAGTCTTGTGATGATGAATCTGGTGATGAATTCGGACCCAGCTATGTCAAACTTGCTTCCCTTGCCACTAAACAACAAATTGCTTTGGAAAAGGCTCAAAAAATGCTTAATAAGAGCAATGATGTGTTGGGTGAAGAAATGGATCAGTCAAAAAACTTAGCTGAAAGTCTTCAAAGACTTCAGGCTAAGTTAACCACGCTTCAAAGTCATCATAACACTCTCTTGTCTGATTATGAAAAGCGAAGAGTATGTTATGAAGACCTTCAGAAGGAGCGTGATTCATTACTTGCTCAACAAATCAGTGCTTCTCAGGAAGAGTTTGAACCACCATGTCTAAAATGCATTGAGCGTGATAACGCTACATCTGTTGCTGAATGTTCTACTGCTGACACTGTTGCAATATCTTCAACTATTGATGTGGTAACTAACCCCTCTGTTGAGAATACCACTACTATTGCTGATGAAAATGCTAGGTTGAAGACTTTGCTTGAAACAGGGATGTACAAAAGCCTCAAAGGGCATCAGACTCTATGTGATGTTCTCAAAAAGCAGATACTGAACCGAAACCCTAGGAAAGAGGGTGTTGGGTTCGACAGGAAAATGAATGTTGATGGTTGATACTGGAAGCCTGAGCAGTATCCCAAAACCACATGGGTTGCTACAAAGGAACCTTCAGTGGATCCATCTACCCTATCTAGCTTCACTTGTGTTAATCCTCTTATCATTGATGAATCATTTGATGCAAACTATAAACTGTTTAAGAATCAAAATGGTGAAGTGTTTGCCAGGTACATTGGTACTAACTGCAGGAACGGGCCACCTATGAAGAAGATCTGGGTACCCAAAGGTTGTCTTGAGAAACTTCCAGCAAACGTCATCATGACACCTCTTGGGAAGAAGACAAACCCCAGACCAAAGGCTTCATATGGTCCTAAGGCTTCATACAGACAAAGGACTCACCTGAGTCACCCTAACACGAATGTTTTACAGGGAAACCATACTCAGACCCATGAATATGAGCGTGTTTCTTCAAACCGCTATATTCATAAAACAAAGAATTTTTCTGCTATTCTTATGAGTATTATTCTCCTCCTGCAAGATTATTTGCTAGGGCTCCAAAGACAAAATTCTTAGATGCTTCTCTTAGACTCATTGCTTCTAAGCCACCCCTGAAGATGTGGGTGGTTAAGAAGAACTAACTTTCTCTTACAAGGAAAGGTCTCCAGGCGAAAATCAAAGGCGTCTGATGCTATTGCTGGGGACCTAAAACACTTGTTGGGCACAAGATCAAATGCCCAAAATGACTTAATGCTCATACTGCTCATGAATCACTTGCTAAACATCTTATCAGTCCTAGCTTGGGTCTAAGCTTTCATAATCCACTTATACGTCAAATGTTTATGCTTCATAATGGATTTTGGTGAAGCCTATCCTCCTAACTGCATTGTAGGGAGTGACACCAAAGTCTTCAGAATGGATTATGGACAGCGGATGCACAAATCATATGACTGGAGATCGAAATCTTCTCATGGACTCAACCTTACTTCCATCTAACAAGAGTCACATCACATGTGCTGATACTGGTAAAAGCAAAGTGTTGGGTCTTGGTAGAGTTGCAATCTCAAGAGATCAGCACTTGGATAAAGTCATGCTTGTTGAATCTCTTGGTTTCAACTTAATGTCTGTCTCAATGCTTTGTGACTTAAACATGATTGTGATCTTTGGTAAATTTTGTTGCCTTGTACTAATGGAATCTGACAAGTCTTTAGTTTTTGAAGGATACAGAAAAGGTGATCTGTATATGGTAGATTTTTCAGCTGGACCGCAGATGGCCGTATGTATTCTAGCAAAAGCTTCAGAGTGCTGGCTCTGGCATCGGAGGCTAGGACATGCCAGCATGAGGAACTTGCACACTCTCGCAAAGAAGAAGCATGTCGTAGGCATCGAGGAAGTCAAGTTCAAGAAAGATCATCTATGTGGTGCATGTGAAGCTGGGAAGATGACTAGAGCCAAGCATCCCTCGAAGACAATCATGACTACATCCAAACCCTTCGAGCTGCTTCACATGGACTTATTTGGCCCTACTCACTACTCCACGTTCTCTACCACAGCTTGACTCTATGGATTCGTCATTGTTGATGATTATTCAAGATACACATGGGTGCACACAATACTCTACAAGAATGAAGTGCAAGATGTCTTCAGACGCTTCGCCAACCGTGCCATGAACAACTATGGCGTCAAGATCAAGCATATCAGAAGTGACAATGGCATTGAGTTCAAGAACACTTGCCTTGATCTTTATCTGGATACAATAGGAATCACTCATGAATTCTCAGCCCCGTATACACCTCAGCAAAATGGGATCGTTGAGCGCAAAAACATAACTCTAATTGAGATGGCTCGAACGATGCTAGATGAATACAAGACACCAAGAAGGTTCTGGCCCGAAGCTATTGATACTACATGCCATATCATCAACCGTGTTTATCTTCACAAGCTTCTGAAGAAAACGTCCTATGAACTCCTCACTGGGAAGAAGCCTAACGTAAGTTACTTCAGAGTATTTGGAGCTAAGTGCTGGATCAAGGATCCTCATCACAAGTAAAAATTTGCACCGAAAGCACATGAAGGCTTCATGCTCGGATATGGAAATGACTCACACTCCTATAGAGTCTTCAACATCTTTCTCTATAAAACTGTTGAAACTGTGGATGTGCGGTTTGATGAGACAAATGGTTCACAAAGAGAGACCCTACCAACTGTGCTAGATGAGGCTTCACCAAATGAATCTATCAAGCTAATGGGAACCGGTGAGATCATGCCTGCTGAAGCACAACCTAATGAGGAACTCATCATCTCTGCTCCAAATCAACCTGACGACAATGCTCAGCCTGAAGACAACACTCCTCACGATGACCCTGTACTGCAAGAGCAAAATCTTCGTCCAGCTCATCCTCGTGTTGCAAATGAAGTACAAGTTGAGAAGATAATCGACAACATAAATGCTCCTGGTCCACTTACTCGCTCAAGAGCAACACAGCTTGCAAATTTCTGTGGGCACTTTGCTTTCGTCTCAATATCTGAACCCAAGAAAGTTGCTGAAGCTTTTATGGAACCCGAATGGATTCAAGCAATGCAAGAAGAGCTTCAATAGTTTGAGCTGAACAACGTGTGGGAACTTGTCAAGCGTCCTGACCCTTGCAAGCACAACATAATAGGCACAAAATGGATCTATCGCAACAAGCAAGATGAGCATGGTCAAGTGGTCAGAAACAAAGCTCGTCTCGTTGCTCAAGGATACACTCAAGTCGAAGGGATTGACTTTGATGAAACATTTGCTCCTGTGGCTAGACTTGAAGCTATTCGTATACTCCTAGCCTATGCAAATCATCACAACATACTTCTGTATCAAATGGATGTAAAGAGTGCCTTTCTCAATGGAAGGATTGAAGAAGAGGCGTATGTTGCACAACCACCTGGCTTTGAAGATCCAAAACGTCCTGATGTGGTATACAAACTCAAGAAGGCACTGTATGGCCTCAAACAAGTGCCTCGTGCTTGGTATGACACACTCAAAGACTTCCTGAAGAGCAAAGGCTTCAAACCTGGATCCCTAGATCCCACACTCTTCACGAAGACATATGATGATGAACTATTTGTCTGCCAAATCTATGTGGACGACATTATCTTCGGCTGCACTGACAAAAAATACAGTGATGAGTTTGGTCACATGATGCAAGAGCAATATCAGTCCATGATGGGTGAGCTGAAGTTCTTCCTTGGTCTTCAAATTCGCCAGCAAAGCAACGGCATCTTCATATCTCAAGAGAAGTACCTTAAAGACTGCCTGAAGAAGTTTGGAATGCAAGACTGCAAAGGGTACTCGACGCCAATGCCTGCTAAACACCATCTGGGTCCCGACGCCAATGGTAAAGAGTTTGATCAATAGGTATACCGCTCCATGATTGGTTCTTTGCTTTATTTATGTGCATCTAGGCCAGATATCATGCTTAGTGTTTGCATGTGTGCTCGATATCAAGCGGCACCAAAGGAGTCGCATCACTTAGCTGTGAAGCGAATACTTCAATATTTGGCTTACACCCCAACATTAGGATTATGGTATCCAAAGGGCTCAGAGTTTGATCTAGTTGGATTCTCACATGCTGATTATGCTGGTGACAAAGTTGATCGCAAGTCTACATCAGGCACATGTCACTTTCTAGGACGATCTCTTGTATGTTGGTCTTCAAAGAAGCAGAACTGTGTATCACTCTCCACTGCTGAATCTGAATACATTGTTGCTGGATCTTGCTGCGCTCAGCTTCTCTGGATGAAGCAAACGCTCAAGGACTATGGCGTTCATCTGAAGCACGTGCCACTCTACTGCGATAATGAAAGCGCTATCAAGATTGCCAACAACCCAGTTCAACACTCGAAGACAAAGCACATTGAAATTCGTCATCACTTTCTCAGAGATCATGTCATGAAGGAAGATATTGATATCATACACGTCAACACTGAAGAGCAACTGGCAAATATCTTCACAAAGCCCTTGGATGAGAAAAGGTTTTGCAAGTTGCAGTGTGAGCTAAATATCTTAGAATCCTCAAATGTCCTATAATCAGGCACACATCCTAACACTTATGCATATTGATGACTTAGATGTGCAACACACAAAGTAAAGTATATCTTCAATCAATGAAGACTTACACTCTAAGTGTGAATACATTAACGAGGAATTTTACTTCGGAGCGCCACAATAATTGTGCGCCGTGTCTGGTTCTAATACTTCCTATACGGTGGGTAACGCCACCACCAAATCCTTGATTGAAGCATTTCTCGTGGCATCACATTTGCAAAGTCTTCGCACTTGGTTTATCTTCGTATAGGATATATATATATAGAGAGAGTTCTGTTCTGTCCTCTACAGCATTCACTTATATCTATGTCTTCTTATTTGAATCTTGTGAACTAAGTGAATGTGATCGGACCCTAACCTCTCTATGCTTTCTCATCTCTCACACTCTGTCTGTCCAAATCATATGCATTCTGTTGGAACTGTCGAATATCTTCTCTGTGTCCTTGTCAGCAGAAGATACGGAGACAAACTTTAAATCTGATTTTAATGCTCCATCTTTTATGCCTGAAATCCGGAGAAGCCGGAACGACCACTCCGACAGTCGTGGTGTACGTGGGATCGTGGGACAACTCCCAATGCGTTACATGACCACCACGTGTCCCTCGTATGTGAACCGCCAGGGGCATCTGCGTAATTGCGTTGTGCCGTCTCCCATGCTTATAAATGCACGTCCCATCACGGTCAAAATTTCTTCTACCACCTCTCCACCTCGACCAACCCTAGCGCCTCCGCTATCTCTCGACGATGCTGGCGACGAAGCGCTTCGCTGCCGCAACCTCGTCGACGCCATCTTCACGCCGGCCGCGGACATCGTCTACTCCACCGTCGCCGTAGCTGTCCTCCGTTGCCAAGTTAGGGCACGGAAGATCGAACTGCTGGGCTTCCAACTCCTCTCCGTCTAAGCAGTTCATTGTGTGGTAAATAAAACTTTCCTTTTACCATCTTCTTGATCTAGAAAGATTCATAACTTTTACCACAAGAGGTTTCTGCCTACCCAAATATATAGATCTATCTTGTCTGCATCTCATATCTTGCCTAGTACATTCAGATATGCTTCAAACATAGTTAGATTCCTTACTTGTACCTATTCGTGGATTCGCACAAATCTGGAACGAACTCTCATCATATGAGTGAATGTCTTCGCGCTATGAGGTCAAAGTCTTCAAAATTGTTTTGTCTTCAAAAACTTATGAGAATGCATATGACCTCTTCCCCTTCCCTCGCATCTCTAATGCCGTCACAGGTACATGTCCGTGGGAGAATCCCTTGGTTCTCATAGTCTGCATTCATTTGCAGAATTCTTGCAGCGTCACAATCACTCCCCTGAAGACAGTTCCTGTCTGACCAGCAGACCGAAGCATTTGCCAGTATTGAAGACATTCAGTTTGAAGCCCTTTAGATTGAAGCCAATGGCAACTGACAAGACAGTTAGAAAGGGTGGCGGATAGCACCGTGGCAACACCTCCAAAGATTTTCCTCTTGATCTAAGTGAAATGTACAAGACTGATACAGAGGAGGATTATAATCAGAGGAAGACACGAATCCAATGGATTCGAAGATATTGGGCTGAACAGTGGTTCAAGTACAGGTTCGTGACCCAAGAGTACGCTGAAAAGAACGCCATCAAGCATCCATGGGGAGATATCACCTATAAAAATCTTGCACCCAAGACTCGTGCTAAAGCCATTGCTCAAGGCTTCTACCCTTGCATGGTCAGAGGGCCTCAACCTACTGATGCTGATCCTACTTCTCTGCTCTGGTGTCACGACGACAATTTGTTCAAGCGAAATCTTCAATATGCCAAGAACTCAGCCAAAGAGAACAAGAAGAACTGGGGATTGGACTTCAATCTTGGCCCCTCTGCACCCCGCGCTGATGGCACACGCGAAGCTGAACCAAACCTGGTTGGGCCCTTCTACAACTTAGAAGGCCTCGTCAGTCACATCAGGGTTCAAGGGGCGGATGTGGATCAACCTGCAGATGACGCTGATTCTGAAGAAGCACCTGCAACCCCGAAGCCCAAGAAGAAGAAATCCAAGGCTTCGAGGACCACTCCACCAATTGTTTCTAGAGTGAAGCCTTTGGCCACTGCTCCACCAGCACCAAGTGTGTAGTCTGAGGAGCACTCTCGCATCTCCAAGAGTAGAAAGCTAAGGAAGAAGCCCTCGCACAACCCCAGTCCAGCTCTCACTCCTGACGCCGTTCTGAAGACTGCCAATGAATCCCTTGATCTCTCGAGCGATGATGATCTTGGTGACGATGCTCTGGAGCAACTGATCAAGAGCAAGCAAGATGCTGAAATCTTCAATGATTTGCCGCTCTTCGACGTGGAAGTTCTAAAAAAATTCATTGATGAATGGTTTGACACCCCCAACCTCAGCTTCGACGATCTTCAACTTCCAGTTGGCCTCAGCGTCTCCTTCCATGGCGCCATTGCTTCTAAGCTAGCTCTGGCTCAGAGAATTGTTGAGCTAAAGCAAAAGATCGATTATGAAAAGGCTCAGTTCAAGAAGCATGTGGACAAGCTCAGCGTCCAAGAGATTCAGAACTTCAAAGTCATGATGCATGAAATCAAGGAAGCCTTTTGCCAGAGGCGTGATGAAGCTAAAGGTTCTCGTGAGCGAATCAAGGACTTGGCTGCCAAATGCGTTCAAGCTTTCAATGAAGCTGAAAAGCGCAAGGCCCTTGGGCGTCCTGGCATTGACCCAATGATGGCTGCCAAGAAAAAGAAGAAGCAACCTGTGCCCGAAGCTGAAGAACCCAGGCAGGAAATGCCTTGCATAGTCTTCCCTGCCAGCATGACTGGCACGAAGCCTAAGGTCACCCCAACTGCTTCGGAGCTCAAGAAGACAAAGGTGGCTGAAGCAGAAGCTCGCAAGCGCAAGCAAACTACTGATGAAGCTCCACCCACCAAGAAGAGCAATACAAAGAAGGATAAGGCTGCTTCCAAAGAGCCTATTTTTGTCGAGCCCATATCAGTTGCTCGCCCTGCATCTACCCACAGAGAACGACGCATGACAGTCCATGAGCCTGCTCCCACAGAGGCTGAAGACATTCAGCTGTTGACCCCACCGCAGCTGAAGACATTGGTCCTCATGACAATGTTGAAGATGATGAAGTCCTTCCTCAGATCGAGTACAATGTTGAATCTTCGCCTATTCTTATGAATAGCGAACTCATCAGCATTGGTCTTCCATTGACGCCAATTGCACAGGATGACTCGTGGGCTGATCACCCACAAGATACACCAGCCACACCTCAACCAACTCAAGACACTAGTTCGGTGCTGGAAGATGAAGACATTGAGGCCCAACAACCTCCATCCCCTCAGGCGTCGCCAGCATTTCACAGTCTCCGCAAAGGACCAAGGCATCAAGTCGTCACCCCAATTGTTCCAAAAGGAGTAGAGCAACCATCTGTACCTGACACTGCTCCTACTGTGAACCCCTCAGAATCTGAAGCCAAAGCGGCTGAAGATATTTCGGCTGCATCAGGCGAAGAAGAACCACCCCAAGAAGAAGAACCACCCCAAGAAGAAGAACAACCCCAAGCAGAAGAAGCACGTACTGCCACACCCCCTGTTCTCGAGGAGAACGTGTCCGACCCTCCAGCTCCTGAAGTGGAGGTTACAAACTCAGATGCTACCACCACCAACACTGAAGCCAATGACGTGGTCATGGCTGAAGCTAATGTGGCACCTAAAGAAATAGTGGTGCCTGATGTGATGGCGCCTGAAGCAAGTGCTGCACCTGAAGCAAATCAGTAGCCTGAAGCCAATGCCTCTGCTCCTGTTCCGCCTCCAAGACCCCATACAATTGAGCAAGCATACAACCAAGATGATCAGCTCATCACTATCCGGTGGCCCATTCTGACTCCACCACCTACTATTGGACCGCATGCTGCTGGTCCTCAGTTTGATCATCACGTTGAGCACAGGCCTCAAGTTCAGAAGCCTAAGCCAAGACTGCCAAGGTTTCTAGGTATTGCCACCTCTCAAGGATCATTCAATGCCAATAGCTTCACTGCGCACAACACATTCTTTGACAGCGCCAAGAACCCATATTCCAAGCCAAGAATATCATCAGATAGGTTCTGGAGCCATCAGCAGCGCAGTTATTACTCAAGAGTACTCTATGATCAAGGGCGCATTTTCCCTCATATGTGTCTTGACACTGAAGCTATTGCTGGTCTGCCCTTTCTGGAGGAAGCTCTTGATTGCTTCCGTGATGCTGGCCTGCTAAATTTTGTAACTGACAAGGAGCATTCGAATGAAGAGCTGCTTCTGCAATTCTATGCAACCCTCCACATTCGAGGCTACAACAGGGATCCGAAGACATGGGTCCTTGAGTGGATGACAGGCAATGTCCATCATGAAGCCAAAGCCTTTGATCTCATTGAGCTTACTGGCCTGCCCACTCTAGGAGATCTGTATGAAGCTGGCTGTCAATTGCACAATGAAGCCTTGGAGAGTATATTTCAGAAGCGCAAGCCCAACATGAGCCAAATGCTAAGCATGATGAAGCCTCTGCCAAGTGATGCTGAATATCCTAAGGAATTCTTTGCTGAAGACCTAGAGTACGTGCCACGCACCATCTATCATATCATCAGGCGTACTCTATGGCCCGTCAAAGGACATTCTTCATCAGCCAAGCTTGAAGGCACCATGAAGACTTTGGTCTTCTATATCTTCAATGGCATCAGCTTCAATGCTCAAGATTTCTTCATTAGGCAATTGGCTATGTCTGGCTCTGATCTGTTTGGTCTGAAATTCTATGCCCCATGGATTATGCGCCTCATCAAGCTGCATTCAGCTATCACCTATCAGCCCTCTGCTCGCAACCATCATATATTCTTGCCTGAGGTTGATATGTTAGCTGAAGCTTTATACCAAGAGCCTGCCAAAGAGCATGTTAGTCTTCACAACGCTGATCACCAGAGCTTCACTCAGCAAATTGAAGGAGTTCCAGCAGTCTCTCGCATTTATCCTCTGGCTGGCCGTACTCGTCTACCTCGACACGCTGAAACCGAAGCTACTGAGAGCACCGATGCCCAAAGGCCTCAGAAGCGATCTCGTGTTCTCAATAACCGAGAGCTTCTGGTTGCCCTCCATCAGAAACAGGATAAGCATCACTACTGGCTAAAGCGTCAGATGCAAAGCCTCTTGGTGGACGTCAATCGCATTCGCAATCTTGCCACCAAGAATGCCTTTGTTGCTCATGAAACCTGTCGGAGGTCATGGAAGAGTCTAAGCTTGCTGAGTGCTGAAGCGAATCTTCAAGATGATGGCTTCACAAAGAGATTCAAGTTTGACCACACTCCTCCAAGGAATGCTGTTATGCATCCAAATCCGTCTCTTGAAGATTCTGAATACTCCTCCCCCGCTGCAACAATTGACGCCAGGGTGATAGATGATCAAGATGATGCTACCTCATCTTCTCCTACTTCAGCGCGTATCGACACTGCACCAACTACTTCTGCACCGCCAAACCCCAACGTCGACCCTGCATCCTCCCCTGCTCCAACTGGGAACGAGTAGAGGCTCTATGTCTTCAAACCTTTTTGGTCCTTACCGACAAAAGGGGGAGAAGCATATGAGTTGATAGTCTTCAAGCGGGTCCATATGGGCGGGTGCTTTATATTTTGCCTAGTGATTACAACTCTCGTTTTTGCTACATTTGGTTCTTTGAGTTGTAGCACTTAAACTGATGGTCGTCTGCTATGTTTTCTGCTACTCTGTAATGCGATGATAAATTCCGCATCTGCTACGTTATATTCCGCACTTAGTCATTATTGCAGACGTCCATTTTTCATTATGCATGTCATTATATTCGACATATCAATTGTGCATGATGAATTGTCTTCATAAGTCGAAGAGGATCTCCACAAGTACAACCTGCCATGCGCAATTGCATTCAAAGGCAAATCAACTATATGCACATCTTCAGGGGGAGCCTTTTGCAACTTACGAAGACAATACCTTTATCCTTTACAATTTCACATACCTTTTATCCCCGTTCAAAAATTCAACCAATTTGTCATCAATCACCAAAAAGGGGGAGATTGTAAGTGCATCTAGTGCCACCCCTAGTTTGTTTTGTAGTATTGACAACAAACCCGGTTGAGGGACTAATGTGTTTGTGAGAATTGCAGGATAACACAGGTAGTAGTCCCTCATTGATTTGGTTTACCTACCGGAGACGACCCCTAAAAATGTATGAAGACATTGACATCAGTGGTTGTATATGAAGATAATCCTATTGAAGACTATGACAAGAGAAGACATTGTGTGAAGACTATGGAGAGCGAAGACTTAGACGTTTCGTTGTTTCCTTTTCTTATTTGTTGAGTCATAGGAACCATTATACTGTTAAGTGGGGTCCAAGTGATCTAAGTCAGAGTGACTGAAGTGATGCTCAACCAAATCCTATGTCTTCGAGCGAAGACAATGAGAGCAAATCTTATCCAGAGTTGGATGAGTCAACTTTACTTGTAGCCCAAGTAAAGTTGCCATGTGAGTGTTTGAAATCTGACCGTGGGAACACGTGTCAGTTCTTTAGTGACCCAGGGTCACTTTGGACAAATCAGGTCGGGTTGCCCAGTGGCTATAAATAGCCCACCCCCTACACCATAAATTGGTGGTTGCTCAGAGTTATTATATGGCATTTGTCGTTTGAGAGCAACCCACCTCCGAAGCTTTTGAGAGAGAAATCCTTGCGAGGACAAAGCCAAAACACCCAGAGCCAAAGAGTGTGAGGCATCACTGAAGTTTTTCTGTCTGTGTGACCTGAAGACTTCTTACACTTGAGGACTGTGTTTCCTCCAGCCGGTTAGGCGTCGCGTTCTGAGCATCCAAGAGTCATTGTGGATCGCCGGTGAACGAAGTCTATGAAGGTTTGGAAGTCTACCTTGAAGACATACCAGAGTGACTGGGCGAGGACTAGGTGTCCTTAGCTCAAGGGGAATAAGATGAAGACGCGGTCTTCTGAGTTAAATCTCAGCCTCCCTAACCAGACGTATAGTTGTCATAGCAACTGGAACTAGTCTAACAAATCGCTGTCTTCCCCGAGCTATTGGTTTTATCCTTTCCTTCCCTTTACTTATTGTCCTATGTTGTGAAGTCATTGCCTGCTTGCCTTATCTGATTGACTTCACTGAGTATCTACTTGTTGTGATTGGCTTCATTCCTTCTTCCATCATGATCCCTACTGCCTAGCTGCTATTAGTCTTCGTACTTTCACTTCATTGAATACATGACTATGGCTTGTCTAGTGTAGTCTACTTTCCGCTGCATACTAATAGGATTGAGTTTATCTTTTGTCTTCAAAACTATCATGTTTTGAAGCATTTCATAAAAATCGCCTATTCACCCCCCCCCTCTAGTCGATATACTGCACTTTCAGCTGGGCGTCAACGGAGGTGGCCGGTGCCGCCGGGGAGAGCGCCGGCGCCGCTCGGCCGCGCCTCCTCTGTTTCCCGTCGCGCCGTGCGGGAGGTTGAAGGCGACCTGCCGATGGGGCCCGCGTGTCAGCGACCCAGTGGGTGGGCCCCTCCGTTTAAGTGGAAACGGCTCCGGCCAGAGCCGCCTCCCCTGCACGAAGGCACACCCACGAGAAGCCACCTTTGACGTCACCTCTCTCCACTCGGGCGGCTGAGCCACTGGGCCGGCCCACTTCTATGTAATGCCCGGTGCATTGGATAAGGGTATAGCCCTTGCCTTTTTCTCATTTTCTTTTTCCAGATAAATTGTAAAATCTCCCAAATATTCAAATGAACTCCAAATTTGATTATTCAAATTTCTAGTAGTTTCTAAAATCATGATCTACCTGTTGGTGCAACATGCACATTTTTTCAGAGACTTTTTCTTCACAAATATTTATCAAATCCTAATTTTTCTATTTCTGTGATAAACTTTAGAAAATCACAGACAGCCCAAAGTTGATCCAAATGCAATGGTTCAAATTCCTAGATGCTTGTAATATCAAAACTTAGTTTTGGAACATTTTTTCTAATACTTTCTGCACCCCACAAAATAATGAGCCATTTCTTCATATTTGTCAACTTTTCAAAATCCTAGGAAATTCATTTGAACTCCAAATCAGGTGAAACCTACTCCTAGCTGCTTCTAAAATCATTCCTTGTTAGATAGGTGCCTCTGACCATTTTTCTAAATAATTCTTCTGTACACTTCTTGCAAATCCACAAATCCCCTAATTACCTCATATTGAAATGTTCCAAACCATCCATTGATCATACTCCAATGAAACCACCTTGGTCATTTTTCATATGACCAGAGGTATCCTAGAAAAGTCCAACTCCTATTTTTAGAGCACTTTTATTTTTGCCTTGTTGTGTTGCTTATTATGATTGTTTCAATCGTTAGTTGATGAAATAAACGGAGTACTTGGAGATGGACCAGAAGGTTTGAAGACTCGGAAGGACAAGGCAAGCAGCCCTTTGACCATGTCTATGGAACCCTTTTTATGCATGTCATATAGCACCATATTGTTGTTGCAACGGAATCATGATGAGGTGGTAACCACTTTGAGGGTTTGCCACTATACTTCCTTGTTGATACTTGCATTGTGCATGACCCTACCTTCTTATGAGGGTTATGTGGGTGGGAGTTAATAGATATATGCTATAGTAGTTGGCTACGCAAAATGGGTCAGGGTTATGCATGGGAAGAAACAAGTGTGGTTTGACATACTTGCAAATAACCCAGTGGGTGCCACTAATGCCCCTTGGAGATGATGAGGAACTAGGGCACTACTTGGTGGAGAATAGTGTACCGAGGCTTGATGAAAGTGTTGTTTACAGAGATGGATTAGATTTATGTGTGATTACCGTCCCAACCAAACATGCGCAACCACTCTACCCTTATATGGGAAAGGGCATTATGGATTACCTAGGTCGATACTACCATGGTGCCCGCATTACTAGTGACGGGGGTGACATGAGGTCACTCTCGGGACGGGGTCGTGCTTGGATAGGCGGCCATGACTGTTTTTACAGGGAGCGAGTCTCCAAAATTTTTAAGATGTGAAATGTTGGGCACGGGGGTTACTACCAATCGAGTGGACTCTGTGTTAGTGTCGTCTAGGGAAAGATAGTGATCGGGTGCTTACCCCGGGTACTTGAGGTACCGCGGGTCGTGGATGACACGGAAGCTCCCCGGATCTTGTGGGTAAATTGTGCAACCTCTGCAGAGTGTCAAACTATTCGAATAGCCGTGTCCACGGTCAAGGACAGTTGGGTGGTGCTGCTTAGACTATGTCCATAAGTTTCTGTAAAACAACACAGTTTGGGTACATCTGTTGACGTGATTTGTGAGGAAGTCACGATGAGCTTGAGCAAGAGTTGTTCATAACTCTTTTCCGATGTTGATGTCTGTAACCTCCTGACACTTGCTGCAGATACATGCATACCCTTGTTATACGTTCATCATACTTGCATATGAAAAACTAGCTTTCCACAAAACTGCCAATTTAGCAGTAGGGCCTTGCATAATTATTATGTCATCACATTTGGGTTGCTTGCGAGTACATTCAAAGTACTCATTGGCTTGCCACTGGTTATTTTATTAGCCAGGCATGAAAGAACAGGATATGATGAAGATTTCTTGGTGACGAACATGCGAGCTAGGATGCTTCCCAGTCAGAATGCCTGTAGGGTTAAGGCAGATGGCATGGGTCCAAATTGTTACTGAAGATTTTTGCTGCAATGATATACTCAAGGCTTGACCATAATGGTCATATTTGTGTAATACAGTATGTATGGATGTAAGACTCTTGTTATTCAGCTTCTGTGTGTTCAGTGAGCATTGATCTTTGGGATCATTGTACACGTGCATTCGGTGATCACGACTTATGAGTCGGGGTCCCCACAGTGAGGGCAATGATGATGATGATGAATGCCTCTGTGATGGATCCCCCTCCGGTGGAGCTCCGGAACAGGCTCCAAGATGGGATCTCCACGGAAACAGAAGCTACGGCGGTGGAATTAGGGTTTTCTCTCCGCGTATGGAGTTTCTGGGGTACGTGGATATATATAGGAAGAAGGAGGGCACTGGGGGCCACACGAGGGGGCTTCGAGGCAGGGGGCACGCCCCCCACCCTCGAGGGCAGCCCCTCTATCCCCTGACTTGGTCCTGAAGCTTCCTGTGCGTGATTTTCTCCAAAAATATCTCTCGCGAAGGTTTCATTCCGTTTGGACTCCGTTTGATATTCTTTTTCTGCAAAACCCTGAAATAGGCAAAAAGCAGCAATCTGGCGTGGGCCTTTGGGTTAGTAGGTTAGTCCCAAAAATGAAATAAAAGTGAATGATAAAGCAATTAAACATCCAAGACTTCATAAATAATAGCATGAAACAATCAAAAATTATAGATATGTTGGAGACGTATCAAGCATCCCCAAGCTTAATTCCTGCTCGTCCTCGAGTAGGTAAATGATAAAGAAAGAATTTTTGATGTGGAATGCTAACCAATATAGTGTTTCAATGTAATTCTCTTAATTGTGGCATGAATGTTCAGATCTGAAAAATTCAAGATAAAATTCTATATTGACATAAGAAATAACAATACTTCAAGCAATACTAACAAAGCAATCATGTCTTCTCAAAATACTATGGCTAAAGAAAGTTATCCCTACAAAATCATATAGTGTTGGCTATGCTCCCTCATTATCACACTAAATATTCATATCATGCACAACCCTGATTTCAGCCAACCACTTGTTTTCATACTCTATCTTTTCAAACCTTTCAACTTTCACGCAATACATGAGCGTGAGCCATGGACATAGCACTATGGGTGGAATAGAGGTGGTTGTGGAGAAGACAAAAAGGAGGGTGAGGTCTCAAATCGATTAGGCATATTAACGGGCTATGGAGATGCCCATCAATAGATATCAATGTGAGTGAGTAGGGATTGCCATGCAACGGATGCACTAGAGCTAAATATGAATGAAAGCTCAACAAAAGAAACTAGTGGGTGTGCATCCAACTTGCTTGCTCACGAAGACCTAGGGCATTTGAAGAAGCCCATCATTGGAATATACAAGCCAAGTTCTATAATGAAAATTCCCACTAGTATATGAAAGTGACTAAGCATGAGACTCTCCACAATGAAGAACATGGTGCTACTTTGAAGCACAAGTGTGAAAAAAGATAGTAGCAATTGTCCCTTTTTATTTTCCTTTTTTCTCTTTTTTTTTTCTTTTTTTTTTCTTTTTCTTTTTTTGGGCCCCCTTTTTTTCTTTGGCCTTTTTTTTTCTTTTTTTTGCGGAGGGGCTTTATAGATTCAGCCTTTCCTCCCATGGGACAATGTTGTAATAATGATGATCATCACACTTTCATTACAACACGAAATTACAACTCGATACTACAACAACAAAGTATGACTCTATATGAATGCCTCCGGCAGTGTACCGGTATGTGCAATGAAACAAGAGTGACATGTATGAAAATATTATGCACGGTGGCTTTGCCACAAATACGATGTCAACTACATGATCATGCATGGCAATATCACAATATGATGCGTGTCATATAAACGGAACGGTTGAAAGTTGCATGGCGATATATCTCGGAATGGATATGGAAATGCCATGATAGGTAGGTATGGTGGCTGTTTTGAGGTACAATATGGTGGGTGTTTTGAGGAAGGATATATAGTGGGTTTATGGCACCGGCGAAAGTTGCGCGGTACAAGAGAGGCTAGCAATGGTGGAAGGGTGATAGTGCGTATAATCCATGGACTCAACATTAGTCATAAGAACTCATATACTTATTGCAAAAATTTACGAGTCATCAAAACAAAGCAATCAACGCATGCTCCTAGGGGGGGAGGTTGGTAGGAGTTAACCATCGCGCGCCCCCGACCTCCATACAAAGGTTGACACTCTACAAATACCTCATGCTCTAACTTAGTCACACAACGGTTCACCATACGTGCATGCTACGGGAATCATTAATATTAACACAAGTATTTCTCAATTTCATAATAACTCCACTAGCATGACTCTAATATCACTATCCTCATGTCTCAAAACAATTATCAAGCATCCAACATCTCATTCTATTCAATGCACTTGGTGTGATTTTTTTTACTACATTTACATTCAATGTTTATCATGTGAAGACTAGTTTCTTTAGCCTAAACACTTACCATGATGTTTTGATAGACTCTAAAATAGATATAAGTGAAGCATGATAGTTCAACAATTTCTACAAAATATTACCACCACCATGCTCTAAAAGATATAAGTGAAGCACTAGAGCAAAAACTATTCAACTCAAAGGATATAAGAGATGCACTTAGAGTGTTCTAATAATTTCTAGGCCATATTTAACTCTCTCAAATAGGTGTGTACAGCAAGGATGATTGTGGAAAACTAACAAGCAAAGACTCAAATTATACAAGACGCTCCAAGCAAAACACATAGCATGTTGCGAATAAAAATATAGCTCCAAGTATAGTTACCGATGGATGAAGACGAAAGAGGGGATGCCTTCCCGGGGCATCCCCAATCTTAGGCTTTTGATTATCTTGAATTTACTTGGGATGCCATGGGCATCCCCAAGCTTAGGACTTTGCTACTCCTTGTTCCATAGTCCATCAAAGCAATACTCAAAACTTGAAAACTTCACAACACAAAACTTAGACAAAAATTCTCGTGAGCTCCGTTAGTATGAGAAAGCAAACCACTACTTAAAGGTACAGAAATTAATTCATTCTTTGTTTATATTGGTGATAAACCTACTGTACTCCAAGTTCTCTATGGTTCATATCCTCCAATATTACTCATAGATGCATCGGAATAAGCAAACAACACATGAAAAACAGAATCTGTCAAAGACAGAATAGTCTGTAGTAATCTGCAGGGTTCGCCAAGTTCTGGAACTCCAAAAACTTCAATCTAAATTGTTAAATTTTCCAAATTTGTATAACAATCATCAGAAAAAAGAATCAACTAAAAATCACGCTCCAGTAAAATCCCACGACTACTTTAGCGAGCGCTAACGACTCTGTTTTTCACAGCAAGATCATATAAACTTCACACAAGTCTTCCCAAAGGTTCTACTTGGCACAAACACTAAACAAAACAAGAAACCACATCTAATCAGAGGATAGATGCAATATTTATTCCCTAAAATCAGCAAAAACAAAAAATATAAAATTGGGTTGCCTACCAACAAGCTCTTTCTTTATAGCCATTAAGATAGGCTAGAGAATTCAATGATGCTCAAATGAAAGATAAGAATTGAAGCACAAAGAGAGCATCATAAAACATGTGAAAAATACATATAAGTCTAACATGCTTCCTATGCATAGGCATTTTATAGGAAAACAAATTACCAAGACAAGCAAGATCTAGCATATGCAAGGAAGGAGAAAGAAACAATAGCAATCTCAACATAACGAGAGGTAATTTAGTAACATGAAAATTTATACAACCATATTTACCTCTCTTATAATAGTTGCATGTAGGATCATGATCAAAATCAACAAAATAGCTATCACATAACATATTCTCAACACGATCCACATGCATGCAAAGTTGACACTCTTCCAAAATAGTGGGATTAACATTAAATAAAGTCAGGACCTCTCCAACCCCACTTTTATCAAAAGTTTCATAAGATTGAACATTCTCCAAATATGTGGGATCTAAAGTTGACAATCTTCCAAACCCACTTTCAATATTATTGCAAACATAGATCTCATATTCATCATGGGGATTAAGTAAATTTTCAAGATCATAAGAAGAATCACCCCAATCATGATCATTGCAACATGTAGTGGGCATAGCAAAATAAGCATCCCCAAGCTTAGGGTTTTGCATATCATTAACACAATTAACATTAATAGATTTTACAATAGTATCATTGCAATCATGTTTTTCATTGAAGGAACTATCCTGAATCACTTTCAACAATTCCTCACAGTTTTCGGATTCATAAATTTCGAGCAAAACCTCATAAAGAAAATCTAGTGCACGCAGCTCACTAGCAATAAGTTCAACATAATGTAATCTCTTAAAGAGATTAGCAAGTGGATGAGCATTCATACTTTAGCAAGCGAAGATGCAAGCTAATTATGGGCACATAGCACACAAGCAAGCAACAGGCAAGCGGATGGCAAACACACGGCAGAAGAAGGGAAAATAAAACGGCAAGGGTGAAGTGGGGGAGAGGAAAACGAGAGGCAAAAAATGTAATGCGAATGATAAGGGTTTGTGATAGGTACTTGGTATATGACTTTTGCGTAAGCCTCCCCGGCAACAGCGCCAGAAATTCGTCTTGCTACCTCTTGAGCTTGCGTTGTATTCCCTTGAAGAGGAAAGGGAGATGCAGCACAGTAGCATAAGTATTTCCCTCAGTTTTTGAGAACCAAGGTATCAATCCAGTAGGAGACCACGCCCGAGTCCCTCGCACCTGCACAAACAAATAAGAACTTTGCAGCCAACGCGATAAGGGGTTGTCAATCCCTTTACGAGAATGAGATCTGATAGAGATGATAGAGATGATAGTTTATATTTTTGGTATTTTTAGTTTAATAAAACAGCAAATAAAAGCGGTAAAAGTAAGGTAGATGTAGATTGATATGTTGAGAATAGACCCGGGGGCCACAGTTTTCTCTAGTGGCTTCTCTCATGATAGCGATATTCTTTGGCGGGTAAACAAATTACTGTCGAGCAATTGATAGTAAAGCAAATAATTATGAGACTATCTGGGCATGATCATTGTATATAGGCATCACGTCCGAGACAAGTAGACCGATACGATTCTGCGTCTACTACTATTACTCCACACATCGATCGCTATCCAGCATGCATCTAGTGTATTGAGTTCATACGAACATTGTAACGCCTTAAGCAAGATGACATGATGTAGAGGGATAAACTCAAGCAATATGATGTAAACCCCATCTTTTTATCCTCGATGGCAACAATACAATACGTGCCTTGCTGCCCCTATTGTCACTGGGAAAGGACACCGCAAGATTGAACCCAAAGCCAAGCACTTCTCCCATTGCAAGAACTATAGATCTAGTAGGCCAAACCAAACCAATAATTCGAAGAGACTTGCAAGGATATTATGAGCACACATAAAATGTTCAGAGAAGAACCAAATATCTTTCATAGATAACCTTGATCATAAACTCACAATTCATCGGATCTCGACAAACACACCGCAAAAAGAGATTACATCGAATATATCTCCTCGAAGACCGAGCAGAACTTTGTATTGAGATCCAGAGGGAGAGAAGAAGCCATCTAGATACTAGCTATGGACCCAAAGTTCTATGGTAAACTACTCACAACTCATGGTGAGGGCGATGATGATGATGATGAAGGCCTTCGTGATGGATCCCCCTCCGGTGGAGCTCCAGAACAGGCTCCAGATTGAATCTCCAAGGGAACAGAAGCTACGGCGGTGGAATTAGGGTTTTCTCTCTGCGTATGGAGTTTCTGGGGTTCGTGGATATATATAGGAAGAAGGAGGGCATCGGGGGCCACACGAGGGGGCCTCGAGGCAGGGGGCGCGCCCTGGGAAGGGGGGCGCGCCCCCACCCTTGAGGGCAGCCCCTCTGTCCCCTGACTTGGTCCCGAAGCTTCCTGTGTGTGATTTTCTCCAAAAATATCTCTCGCGAAGGTTTCATTCCGTTTGGACTCCGTTTGATATTCTTTTTCTGCAAAACCCTGAAATGGGCAAAAAATAGCAATCTGGACTGGGCCTTTGGGTTAGTAGGTTAGTCCCAAAAATGATATATAAGTGAATGATAAAGCCCATTAAACATCCAAGACTTCATAAATAATAGCATGGAACAATCAAAAACTATAGATACGTTGGAGACGTATCAATCAGTAGCGCAGGCTGCTGGTTGACCGGCCCGCGACGGACCAGCGAGGACGATGCCGCGACCGGTGAGGCAGCGATGAGTCCTACTGCTCGTGGACGGTCGGGTCGGTGGCGGCGTTGGCGAACGGTGAGTTGGGGCGGAGCGGTGCATCCTTTCCCGCGGGCGCCGTCTGAGCGACTTTCGCGGCGCGGTGGGCAGCGCGAGCTCGGCGTGTGTCCACCATGGCTGTGGAGCGGAGTTGACGACGAGAACGCAACGAGGTCGTCGGAGAGGCGAGATTTCGACACGCCCCCTACCTGGCGCGCCAAATGTCTGATTTAGGGCTCCACAAAACCCAAGAAGTTCGAACACAGGAGACTGAACGAAGATCTCACCCACTCACGCCTACCTAGCGTCTCGCTCTCGTCTTGGTGAAGGGATTCAAGCAAACAACAGATAGTGTACGCAAGAGTTTACCCAGGTTCGGGCCACCGCGTTGTGTAAAACCCTACTTCCTGCTTTTGTGGATTGGCCTCAGGAGGGCTGGAATATGAGCTAGTATAGTGGTTCCTGAGCTCGGGAGGCGAGCTCAGGAGGGTCAGGAGGCAAGTGTTCTTGCTCCTTTGTATGGTGGCAGAGTTTATGGATCTGCTCTACTTGGCTAGGCTGGTTCGACTTGTCCCTCCATAGTAGGGGTCCTTGCTACTTATATAGGCGGCCAGGGTCCTCTTCCCCCAAAATGTTTAGGCGGGAAGGGATCCCACAGCGGCCATTTTTGAGCGGGAACACAAGGACGTTCCTGTTGGAAATATGCCCTAGAGGCGATAATAAAAGTATTATTATTATATTCCCTTGTTCATGATCATTGTCTGTTATTCATGCTTGAATTGTATTGTACGGAAACAACGATACATGTGTGAATATATAGACCACAATGAGTCCCTGGTAAGCCTCTAGTTACCAGCTCGTTGATCAACAGATGATCACGGTTTCCTGACCATGGACATAGGATGTCAGTGATAACGGGATCACATCATTAGGAGAATGATGTGATGGACAAGACCCAATCCTGAGCATAGCACAAGATCGTATAGTTCGTAATGCATAAGCTTTTCGGTGTCAAGTATTTATTCCTTAGACCATGAGGTTGTACAACTCCCGGTTGCCGTAGGAATACTTTGGGTGTGCCAAACGTCACAACGTAACTGGGTGGCTATAAAGGTACGCATCGGGTATCACCGAAAGTGTCTGTTGGGTTGGTACGGACCGAGACTGGGATATTGTCACTCCGTAAGACGGAGAGGTACCTCTGGGCCCACTCGGTAATACATCATCATAATGAGCTCAAAGTGACTAAGGAGTTAGTCACGGGATGATGGATTACGGATCGAGTAAAGAGACTTGCCATGACGAGATTGAACAAGGTATCAGGAATACCGACGATCGAATCTCGGGCAAGTACCGTACCGATGGACAAAGGGAATAACATACGGGATTGAGTGAATCCTTGACACGGTGGTTCATCCGATGAAGATCATCGAGGAACACGTGGGAACCAACATGGGTATCCACATCCCGCTGTTTGTTATTGGCCGGAGAGTCGTCTCGGTCATGTCTGCGTGTCTCCCGAACCCGTAGGGTCTACACACTTAAGGTTCGGTAACGCTAGGGTTGTAGAAATACATGCACGTGGAAACCTGAAAGTTGTTCGGAGTCCCGGATGAGATACCGGGTGTCACGAGGAGTTCCGGAATGGTCCGGAGGTAAAGAATGATATATAGGAAGTCCAGTTTCGGCCATCGGGTGATCTCCGAGGGTCACCGGGAGTGTCCCGGGACCACCGGAGGGGCCCCGGGGGTCCACCGGGTGGGGCCACCCATCCCGGTGGGGTCCCTAGGCCGCAAGGGGGAAGTGGCCAGCCCTAATGGGCTGGCGCACCACATGGGCCCTCCTCCCCATGCGCCTAGGGTTGAAACCCTAGGGGGGAGGGGGCGCCACCTTGCCTTGGGGGGGCAAGGATTCCCCCCTGGCCGCCGCCCCACCCTGCAGATCCCATTTGCAGGGCCGGCGCACCCCCCGGCCCCCTATATATATGTGGGGGGAGAGGGCAGCCGCACCCTTGCCCCTGGCGCCTCTCCCCTCCCGTCACACCTCCATACTCCCTCCGCAGGGCGCCAGCGAAGCCCTGCAGGATTCTCCACTTCAACCACCACCATGCCGTCGTGCTGCTGGATCTCTGACGACCTCTCCTCCCCCCTTTCTGGATCAAGAAGGAGGTGACGTTGCTGGACCGGACGTGTGTTGAACGCGGAGGTGCCGTCCGTTCGGCGCTAGATCATCGGTGAAGAAGAACGCCAAGAGTACGACTACTTCATCCACGCTTCTTCGAAAGCTTCCGCTCGCGATCTACATAACGGTATGTAGATGCACTCTTATTTGCTCGTTGCTAGATGTCTCCTTAGTTGGATCTTGGTGAAAGCGTAGAATTTTTTTGAATTCTGCTACGTTCCCCAACAGTTCCTATCCTGACAAAAGCGGTCTTCGCCTACAAAAGGATCAGGCGGTGACGCGGTGGTGGGCTCGACGGTGACATCCTTCTTGTCGTCCTTGCGGTCTTCGGTCTTGTTGCACCAAAGGGGAAACCTTTGTCCCGCTCCTCGGGAACCCGCGCCTGCGCTGTCCCCTTTGCACCGAAATGGCAACTGTGCCACTGGCACCCACTAGCGCGGTGCGTCACTGCTGACATCACTGCCTCCTCCTAAGGCAAACTTGGCCTTGGATTCTCCGCCCCTCCGGAGCACCTTGCCGAGGCCGATCCTGAGGGGGTCTTGACGTCATTCTCCTCGCGAGGCATAGCCACCTCACGAGGGTATGGGACGGCTGGTCGATCAGCTGGGCCATAAAAGGCCGCTTGTAGGAGTGCATCGCGGCCCGCAGACATGCAAGTCTGGGTACCCTGGTTCCCAGGACGCCGACATTCAGATCCATTATGCATATTAATATCCCTCTAATCATGAACAATATTATGTCTTTTGAGTAGTTACTTTTGTTCCTCGGGACATGGGAGAAGTGTTGCTATAAGTAGTCATGTGAATTTGGTATTCGTTCGATATTTTGATGAGATGTATGTTGTCTCTCCTCTAGTGGTGTCATGTGAACGTCGACTATATGACACTTCACCATTTTTTGGGCCTAGAGGAAGGCATTGGGAAGTAATAAGTAGATGAGGGGTTGCTAGAGTGACATAAGCTTAAACCATAGTTTATGCGTTGCTTCGTAAGGGGCTGATTTGGATCCATATGTTTCATGCTATGGTTAGGTTTACCTTAATTCTTCTTTTGTAGTTGCGGATTCTTGCAATAGAGGTTAATCATAAGTGGGATGCTTGTCCAAGTAAGGGCAGCACCCAAGCACCGGTCCACCCTGATACGTCCAAAATGTATCTATAATTTCTGCTTGCTCCATGCTTCTTTTGTGTGATATTGCTATGATATTGATGCACTTCCATGCACTTTTGATCATATTTGGACTAACCTATTAACTCAGTGCACCACAATGCCAGTTCCTGTTTTCTGCTGTTTTTCTATTTCAGGTTTCCCCCATATTAAAAGTGTTCCAAAAATTCCAGGAAAAATATAGGAAAAATCAACGTACAGGAAGCTTCGCGAAGAACCAAAGATGGGCCAGAGGGGAGCCAGGGGAGGCCCAGGCGGCCACCTGGTGTGGCCCCACCCCTGGCCGCGCCAGGGGGCGCCTGGGGCCCCTGCTCCGCCTCTGGCTGCCCCCCTTCACATATATATCCCTCTCGTCTCGAAACCCTCGAGGACAGAACCCTTTTTCGTGATCTCGCCTCTGTTCCGCCGTCGCAGTGCTTCCAAGATCGGCAGCATCAGGAGAACTCTTCCCGGCACCCTGCCGGAGGGGAGAACCACCACCGGGAGCTTCTCCACCACCATGGACGCTTCCCGGATGAGTCGTGAGTAGTCCACCTTGGACCATGGGTCCATGATCAGTAGCTATGTGATGTTCTCCTCCCCTCTTTGCTCTTCATGGTTTATACCTCGTGAGCCGCCCTACATGATCGAGGCACATATGTAATCTTTCTGCTGTTACTTTGCTGAGTTTGCTGGGATCTGATGGATTATGAGACTATGTTCAGATTGTGTTTGAGTAATATATTTGATTCACCTCTTTTATATCTTTGTTCTTGAGTAATTCTTCCATGTTCTCCGTTGCTGTTTATTGCTTTGGCCAAGTAGTAGGTAGTAACTCCAAGAGGGAGCGTTATGCTTGATTGTGGGTTCATGCCCCCTGATGACTAGCTTGAGTGACAGAAACATGAGTCTAGGGGGTGTGTTGTTGCCACAAGGGAGAAAACAACGGTGCTTGTACTTGCGGGTGCAAGGATTGTCTACTTTACGCAAAGTTCTTTTAATGCAGTTGTCTGTTGCTTTGAGTTTACACTTTGGGTGGGATTCGCAACTTAATACCAGCGAGATGTTCTGGATAGATATCTCAAGGTGGATGATTAGTAGTAGATGCAGATGGATTTCGGTCTACTTGCCTTGGCGTACCGCCCATGCTTTTGAGCCTCTACCTTTCTTTGCAGCATAGTTAGCATTGGTTTGCGCACATAATCCTGTCAATTGCCCAGCTATAATTTGTTTACCTCGCTTTGCTGTTTTATCGTCTTTTGGGAGAGAGACATCACTAGTGAACATCATGGGACCCCGGTCCATATTTCCACCGCTGATCATACCTTCTATTTACTTCCTGTTTTTATTTCCTAGTTGCACTCATAGCTATCATTATTATCTCTTGTGTTTGATACTTTGTAAACAACAAGGCCGGAGGGATTGACAACCTCTCTGTACTCGTTGGGAGCAAAGTTATCTGTATCTGTGTGCAGGTCCCGTCAACCGCTAAGTTTCTGGCGCCGTTGACACCTACTTGTCGACCCTCGGAGTCTCACGGGATTCGATCCTTGGTACCTTTGCCAAGGGAAATTTGCCGCTACGCTACATCTCAACCTTCCACTTGGGGTAACCAACGAGGGGCGAGAAGCCATCAAGCAAGTTTCTGGCACCGTTGCCGGGGACTCCACTCTTCAAGATAGGGGAGTTGCACGCTATCTTTTATCTTTGCTTTTTAGTCTTGTTAGTTTACCTTTCAGTTTTTGCTTTAGTGTCCCTTACCAAAAATCACAAAATATAGTTATCTTGCTTTTAGTTGGCATTATGTCTGGTCCTTTTTCCTTTGGTGAGGCAGAAGTGCTCACCTTTAAACAAAGAGGTGGTGAAAGTCTAAAAGATGCTTGGTATAGAATTAATGATTCTCAAAAAAGATCCACCAAGAAGCAATCTACTACTATCCTGCTTAGAAATTTTTATGTTGGAATTACTTCTTGGAATAGGTTTATTCTTGATTCTGCTATCAATGGAAATTTCCTAGAAGCCCCAGTTTGGGAATCTCTTAGTATTATGGAAAATCTTGTTGGAAATCCCCCAGTTGTTAGCATTCAAGAGGACATTACCCTAGCTCACATTATGAAAAAACTTGAAAAGATAGAGCTAGAGATGCCAAGCATTAATAAGATAAATGAGTTGGACCGTAAGATCCAAGGGAATTTGAATAGGCTTGATAGCTCCATGTATAAAATTCTAAAACCTTTGGAGACCATCAAATCCCATGACTTGGATTCTTCTAGGATAGACAAGATTGAGGAAATCTTTGACACTTTAGGAACTACTTTCTCCTCAATCAAAGCCAAAAAGGTAGAAACTCCGGCAAAGAAGGAACCTAAGTTCGTTTACGTTCCAAAGGCTCCTCGTTCCAAAAGTAATCCATCTATTGCCAAAGGGGTTGAAACTGTGAAGACTTTGGAAGAAATACCTCTCTTTGATAAATTTATAAATGAATCTCCCATTGACTTTCCACCTTTTGGTTTTCTCCCTAGAAGTATCTTTATTAGGCCTTTATTTGAAAGTCCTCTTAGGACTAGTTGTACTATTGAAGAGCTTTTTGATGATCTTGATGATGGTTCAATTGATACAAATTGATCTTTTTGCATCATGCCTAGCTCAAAGGCATAAAAGAATGCGCTTTTGGGAGGCAGCCCACAATGAATTAGGTTTTATTTTGCTTTTGTTGTGTCTTGATGTTTGTTACTACAGTAGCATCATCATTGTATCTTTTCTTTTCAGCTTTGTGCCAAGTTTAGCCTCCGATTGCAAGAAAGTTCAAAAGTTGTGACGTGCTGTCCAGAAAACAGATTCTGTCCTTGGACAGAAAAATTCGAATAAAATCACCAGATCATCTTTTTGATCTGAATTTTTTTGAAAGCGTGCTCTATACAATTGGCTTTCGAGCGTATGTTCTGAGTTTTTTGATTTGAGTTGCAGAAGTGCCCCGAAAAAATTATTTACTACCTGCTGGTCTGTTTTTCACAGATTCTGTCCTGTTTTGCCTTTTCTTCGTTTTGCAAACCTTGAGCTTGCTTTTTCTTTGCAAAAACCTTTTGGCAATCTTGAGAAACAGTAGCTCTTCAAGATTATATTTATTTCCAGTAGGGAAAAATTATTTTGTTGTGGGTACTAACCTCGCTAATCAGATTATGATGAGTTATGTATGAAGGGAGTTTTCAAGTGTGCGAGGGAAGATGATAAAAGAAGATTCAAGAGGGTCAAACGCTCAAGCTTGGGGATGCCCCCGTGCACCCCCAAGAAATATTCAAGAAGACTCAAGAGTCTACGCTTGGGTATGCCCCCATGCATCCTCTTCTCCATCAACAATTATCAGTTTGTCTTTCGTTCCACTATATTCTTATCACTTCATGCGTTATGTGCTATGCTTGGAGCGTCTTGCTCTTAGTTTCCTTTTTTAGTTTTCTTTAGCTTTGCTTGCTGTTCATAACAAGTTAGAACCCAGCTTTCTTTGTGTGGGAGAGAAACACGCTCCACTTCAACCTAGAACACAACATAGGATTTTCATGCTTATCTTTGCTGTGTGTGTTCTTTGTCTTTCCATAGCTGCTGTCATGTTTAGCTCTTAGTTTTCATGCTTTTCTTTTTAAAGAGCTTTTGTTTAGTTGGTTGCTGAACTCTCTTGAGTTTTCATGTTTATCTTGTTAAGAGAGTTTGCCTGTTGCACTGAGTTGTGTGTCTTAACTTAAAGTAGGTAATTGAGGTTGCTATTTAATTTTAGTAGTAACTTGCAATAGTTTTGAGGTATTGCCAT
>LR738711.1:893568501-893622784 GCA_902687465.1 Secale cereale | reverse complement strand
TTTGGTGTCAAGAGCTTTAGCCTATTAGTGATAGATGTCGTATTTTGGGCAATCCGTGTTTATTTTCGAAAACCTAAAAAATAGTTGAGAACTTTAGCTACTAGATGGATCACTAATCTTTGGAGGGATCGAATATTAGAGTACACTCACGTACCATGAGTCGAGGATGCGCAAGGATAACCAAACCCCCATACACTCCTCCTCGGGGTACTTGTCTCTTTGTGAACCTCCTAATTAGATTGAGAGTTACCGATAATAAGTGCATGAGTTCTTCGGACTAATGTGAGTATTCGAAAGTTGACACTTCCACCTAGCCATATTTTTTTAGCCTCTTCGGTACCGTGCATTGCCCTTTCTCACCTCGAGAGTTGGCGCATACTTCGCCGGTGCATCCAAATCCTTGGCACGATACGCTCTGTCATCATAAGCCTCATTATATCCTTCCTCAAAACAGCCACCATACCTACTTATCAAGGCATTTCCATAGCCTTTCCGAGATACATTGCCGTGCAACATCCATCTTCTCATGACTTAATCTTCATGTCATACATGCTTTTGCTTGATCGATGAGCCGCATGCTTGTTGGGCCTTGCCCTAATCATTGCTACATGACACGCTAGTATCATTGCATATACTGCTACACTGGTGTCGGTGTACTAAGGTAGGGGTACCCTAGTACCCCAACTTGTGCACGGGCAATAGCAGCTTCCCGTGGTCTGGCTCACCGCGTGCCCGCCAAAGCCCACTCTGGACCCCTTTGAAGCCATTCAAGAACAAAGTATACAAGTTAAGAGACAAGACCCCGGCAAGAGGAGCTTGCCGGGAAGGCCGCACCAGGCTCAAGGTTATCACTCCAACACAAGACCCTGGCAAGAGGAGCTTGCTAGGAAGGCCTAGGGATAAACATCTCAGGAGTTATATCGCGACGCGGCGCGCGCCCCGACAGGGCCCGGGGAGCGGCAAGCTTCCAGGCCCGGCAAGATAGTGGCCCCGGCAAGGTGCTTGCCGGGGGAGACTTACACTGTGTGCCTGCGCTCCAGCTCGTCTGTCCACGCGTCGCCCTGGGGCCCTTCGAGGGGCGCGTGGCAGACTGCTGTGCAGCCTGGGGTACACGGTGGCAAGCCGCGGTGACGAAGCCATCGCCGTGGCGAACGGAGACGCATGGACGGATGCTTTTGGGGTCGACGGTGACGGGCATTCAATGCCTCTGTCCCCCACTGTCAAAGTTAGGTGAAGACCACTGTTCATACACTGTTCATGCACTGTTACAACAGCCACCAAAGTTACATTTTTACCCTTCTCTACGTTGGCACCTGTCGGTGACCCCTTTGAGCTATAAAAGGAGGCCCATGCACAACGTAGAGGGGGTTGGATCCCAGAAACTCGCTCACTCCCTCGCTTGGTGTAGCTGGTACTGTAGATCTTCAAGCTCCCGAGCCCAAGAACTTAATACAACCAAAAGCGGGAGTAGGGTTTTACGCGTCCGCGCGGCCCGAACCTGGGTAAACTGCCCGCGTGTGCTCCTCGATCTGCTCTCCGTGCTTCCTCCGCTCCCTTACCGCAACGTAGAAGGGGCTCCGGTCCCATAGGTGTTCGTGGGTGGACAGTTTCCCCCGACATCTTTGGCGCGCCAGGTAGGGGGCGTCGAGGTCGTGCGAACCTGATCCGGCGCTCACGCGTGCGCACTCTTCATCAACTTCTCCAGCTTCATCAACCTCATCGACAACTTCAGCATTCCTCCGAAGAAGAAGGCTTCGGAGGTCGGAGGCCCGTCCGCGTCGATCCCACCACCACCAGAACCGACGGTTGGTGGGGTAAACGCTAGCGGAAGGGTAGACGCCGGCGAGAACACTCGCGGCGTCGCCAAGTCTAAGGACAAGACGGACGACCGAGCGAACTCCAAGACCTCGGCGTCCGTGCACGCACCACGTCCCTCCCAGGAGGTGCCGGACCAGCAGCGACGTGGTACCAAGGGTACCATACGCCTGCTGGGACGCGGACAAGCCGGCGGGTCGCGGGATGCTCAAGGCCAGCGCGCTGGTACGAGCAAGGCGCGGTCGCCGGGGCGGGACCCTGCTCCTTCTAACCCTGTTAGAAGTCCGAGCATATCCCGCTCCTCGCATCGCTCGCCACCGTTTCCCTCTTCTCCAGCAGAAGCTCTTGCTAGAGCCCAACTGCTCCTCGACTTCCCTCCAGCGGCGGACAAAGCCGAAGACTGGAGGGCTACTATCCAGAGCCTCATCGCCTTCGCCAACAACGACACGCCGCAACAGCCGGCGACATCACGCCCGCGGCAAGTCGATCAAGCGAAGGCCGACAGAGACAAGACCGTCGGGGGTGCAACTACCGTGCACTCCCCGCCGCGGAAGCAGAAATCGCCACCCCGCCGGATCAACGTCGACGACGACTCCACGGCGTCGTCAGATCCGCGGGCTCGCCGCGACCAGCGCCAAGTCCTCGACGACAGGCGACAAGAGGATGCTCGAACTCGTATCGAGCGTCGAAGAGAAGCCAGAAGGCAATCAGACCAGCGCGCTGGGACTGCTGTCGACACGCACGCGCCCGGTGAACCAGGCGACTTGCCGTACGCGGCAGGTTGCCCTGCGTTCACCCGAGAGCTGCGGCAAGTCCAGTGGCCCAGCATGAAGAACTTCAAGCCCGACGTACCCGAGAAGTACGACGGCAAGACGCACCCCTCGGAGTTCCTCAGCATCTAAACCATTGCGGTGCAGGCTGCCGGGGGACGCGACGAGAAGATCCTAGCCAACTACTTCCCGCTTGTGCTTAAGACAAACGTCGGGTCTTGGCTTATGCACTTGCCGGAGAACTCCATCTCTTCATGGGCGGATTTGTGCCACCAGTTTGTTGGCGCCT
This sequence comes from Secale cereale, assembly GCA_902687465.1. Taxonomy (NCBI): domain Eukaryota; kingdom Viridiplantae; phylum Streptophyta; class Magnoliopsida; order Poales; family Poaceae; genus Secale; species Secale cereale. The sequence goes on along the minus strand of LR738711.1, from coordinate 893,619,910 downwards.
TCACGGGAGGCCACAAACCCCACGGCTAGGAGAGCGATCTCCATATCCTCGCCCAGAAGGAGGGAGAGTCCCTGCGCAAATACATCCAAAGGTTCAGCCGCGTGCAACACAACATTCCCGATGTCCACCCTGCCACGGTTATCAGCGCGTTCCATCAGAACGTGCGTAACCGCCGGATGAGGGAGGAGATGGCCATGACCAAGATCCGGGATGTCAGCGAGCTTTACGCTCTGGCTGACAAATGTGCACGCGCTGAAGAGGGGAGGAGACTCCCCGGAGAGGATGCCGGCGCAGGAGGAAGCGACAGCGAGGATGCCGCCCCAGCAAGGAAAAACCAGCGGCGGAACAAGAAGAAGAAGAACAAGGAGGTACTGGTTGTCGAGCAGTCCGGCAAGGAGGCTCCCGCCAAGAAGACGCAGGCTGGTGGCTCCGGCAAGGAGGCCGCCCCTGTAGCGGCAGCCGACAAGCAGGACGGCTCCGACAAGCAGTACTGTAAGATCCACCGCACCAAGGGCCATGATCTCCAGAACTGCAAGAGGGTAGAGTACCTATTAGAACAGCAGAAGGCTGAATACGAGCGACGCGACAAGGAGAAGGCCCAAGGAGGCGGAGGGGAGCCCAGCAAGAAGCGACCGTTCAATGGCCGGGGAGGACGCCGCGGCAAGGCCAAGCAGCGGCAAGATGACAGACCTCCCCGGGGCCGTGACAAGGATGAGGACGAAGACGATGATGAGGACATGGAAGAAGGAGACAACAGCGAGCAGGAGTTCCAGAAGGCCACAGAGGTTCTGTGTGTCGACGGAGGTGCCTCTCTGCACACTTCCCACCGCCAACTAAAGCAGTGGATGCGGGAAGTGAATGCAGCAGAGCCACCCGTCGAATCGCGTAGGCTACTGAAATGGTCCGGCACGCCCATCATCTTCGACCTTGAGGACCATCCTGACCGCACAACCGCGGTCGGGTGTTTGCCGATGTTGGTTTCACCAACTATCCGCAACCTCAAGGTCACCAAGATGTTGGTTGACGGCGGGGCCGGCCTCAACTTGATCTCCTCTGCTGTGATCAAGAAGCTGCAGATCCCCGACAGCGAGCTTGAAGAAACCGGGACGTTCCAAGGAATCAACCCGGGAAGAAGCAAGCCGAAGGGGAAGATCACGCTACCAGTGACCTTTGGCGGAGAGCTTAACTTTAGGACGGAGAGGATCACGTTCGACGTAGCCGATATCCCATTGCCATATAATGGGATACTTGGCCGTCCTGCGCTCGCCAAGTTCATGGCAGCTTCCCACTACGCGTACACCATGCTCAAGATGCCGGGGCCGATAAGCGTCATCTCTGTCCCCGGCGACAAGAAGGATGCGCTTATTGTTGGGGAACGTAGTATTTTAAAATTTTCTACGATCACGCAAGATCTATCTACCAGATGCATAGCAACGAGAGGGAAGAGTGTGTCTATGTACCCTCGTAGACCGGGAGCGGAAGCGTCAAGTGACGCGGTTGATGTTGTCGAACTTCTTCGCGATCCAACCGATCAAGCACCGAACGTACGGCACCTCCGCGTTCAGCACACGTTCAGCAGGATGACGTCCCACGATCTCTTGATCCAGTTGAGCTTCACGGGAGAGTTTCGTCAGCACGACGGCGTGGTGACGGATATGATGTGTTCACCGGCGCAGGGTTTCGCCTAAGCTCCGCGACGGTATGACCGAGGTGTGATTCTGTGGAGGGGGGCACCGCACACGGCTAAAACAATTCAACTTGTGTGTGTTTGGGTGCCCCCCTGCCCCCGTATATAAAGGAGCAGGGGAGGGAGGCCGGCCGGCCCTTCCTGGTGCGGCTAGGGAAGGAGTCCTACTAGGAATAGGATTGCAATCCTATTCCTAGTAGGATTCACCGAAAGGAAGAAGGGGGAAAGGAATAGGAGAGGTGGCGCCCCCCCCCCCCAATCCTAGTCCAACTAGGAACCCTAGGTGGGGGCGCCGGCCAGCCCTATGGGCTGCCTCTCTCTTTCCCTTTAGGCCCACTATGGACCATCCCCTCTCGTAGGGGGTTCCGGTAACCCCCTCCGGCATTCCCGATAAATCCGAAACTTTTCCGGTATACTTCCGGTGTCCAAATATAGCCGTCCAATATATCAATCTTTATGTCTCGGACATTCCGAGACTCCTCGTCATGTCCGTGATCTCATCCGGGACTCCGAACTACCTTCGGTACATCAATACTCATAAACTCATAATACCGATTGTCATCAAACGTTAAGCGTGCGGACCCTACGGGTTCGAGAACTATGTAGACATGACCGAGACTCATCTCCGGTCAATAACCAATAGCGGAACCTGGATGTTCATATTGGCTCCTACATATTCTACGAAGATCTTTTATCGGTCAGAACCGCATAACAACATACGTTGTTCCTTTTGTCAAACGGTATGTTACTTGCCCGAGATTCGATCGTCGGTATCTCTATACCTAGTTCAATCTCGTTACCGGCAAGTCTCTTTACTCGTTCCGTAACACATCATCTCGTGACTAACTCATTAGTCTTTTGCTTGCAAGGCTTATTGTGATGTGTGTTACCGAGAGGGCCCAGAGATACATCTCCGACACTCGGAGTGACAAATCCTAATCTTGATCTATGCCAACACCACAAATACTTTCGGAGACACATGTAGAGCATCTTTATGATCACCCAGTTACGTTGTGACGTTTGATAGCACACAAGGTGTTCCTACGGTATTCGGGAGTTGCATAATCTCATAGTCATAGGAACATGTATAAGTCATGAAGAAAGCAATAGCAGTTAAACTAAACGATCATAGTGCTATGCTAACGGTGTTGGGGAACGTAGTATTTTAAAATTTTCCTACGATCACGCAAGATCTATCTACCAGATGCATAGCAACGAGAGGGGAGAGTGTGTCTACGTACCCTCGTAGACCGGGAGCGGAAGCGTCAAGTGACGCGGTTGATGTTGTCGAACTTCTTCGCGATCCAACCGATCAAGCACCGAACGTACGGCACCTCCGCGTTCAGCACACGTTCAGCTTGATAACGTCCCACGAGCTCTTGATCCAGTTGAGCTTCACGGGAGAGTTTCGTCAGCACGACGGCGTGGTGACGGATATGATGTGTTCACCGGCGCAGGGCTTCGCCTAAGCTCCGCGACGGTATGACCGAGGTGTGATTCTGTGGAGGGGGGCACCGCACACGGCTAAAACAATTCAACTTGTGTGTCTTTGGGTGCCCCCTGCCCCCGTATATAAAGGAGCAGGGGAGGGAGGCCGGCCGGCCCTTCCTGGTGCGGCTAGGGAAGGAGTCCTACTAGGAATAGGATTGCAATCCTATTCCTAGTAGGATTCACCGAAAGGAAGAAGGGGGAAAGGAATAGGAGAGGTGGCGCCCCCCCCAATCCTAGTCCAACTAGGAACCCTAGGTGGGGGCGCCGGCCAGCCCTATGGGCTGCCTCTCTCTTTCCCTTTAGGCCCACTATGGACCATCCCTTCTCGTAGGGGGTTCCAGTAACCCCCTCCGGCATTCCCGATAAATCCGAAACTTTTCCGGTATACTTCCGGTGTCCGAATATAGCCGTCCAATATATCAATCTTTATGTCTCGGACATTCCGAGACTCCTCGTCATGTCCGTGATCTCATCCGGGACTCCGAACTACCTTCGGTACATCAATACTCATAAACTCATAATACCGATCGTCATCAAACGTTAAGCGTGCGGACCCTACGGGTTCGAGAACTATGTAGACATGACCGAGACTCATCTCCGGTCAATAACCAATAGCGGAACCTGGATGTTCATATTGGCTCCTACATATTCTACGAAGATCTTTTATCGGTCAGAACCGCATAACAACATACGTTGTTCCTTTTGTCAAACGGTATGTTACTTGCCCGAGATTCGATCGTCGGTATCTTTATACCTAGTTCAATCTCGTTACCGGCAAGTCTCTTTACTCGTTCTGTAACACATCATCTCATGACTAACTCATTAGTCTTTTGCTTGCAAGGCTTATTGTGATGTGTGTTACCGAGAGGGCCCAGAGATACCTCTCCGACACTCGGAGTGACAAATCCTAATCTTGATCTATGCCAACACCATGAATACTTTCGGAGACACCTGTAGAGCATCTTTATGATCACCCAGTTACGTTGTGACGTTTGATAGCACATAAGGTGTTCCTACGGTATTCGGGAGTTGCATAATCTCATAGTCATAGGAACATGTATAAGTCATGAAGAAAGCAATAGCAGTTAAACTAAACGATCATAGTGCTATGCTAACGGATGGGTCTTGTCCATCACATCATTCTCCTAATGATGTGATCCCGTTGATCAAATGACAACTCATGTCTATGGCTAGGAAACATAACCATCTTCGATCAATGAGCTAGTCTAGTAGAGACATACTAGGGACATACTGTTTTTGTCTATGTATCCACACATGTACTAAGTTTCCGGTTAATACAATTCTAGCATGAATAAAAGACATTTATCATGATATAACGAAATACAAATAACATCTTTATTATTGCCTCTAGGGCATATTTCCTTCAGTCTCCCACTTGAACTAGAGTCAATAATCTAGATTACAAAGTGATGATCCTCACACCCATGGAGTCTTGGTGCTGATCATGTTTTGCCCGTGGAAGAGGCTTAGTCAACGGGTTTGCAACATTCAGATTCGTATGTATTTTGCAAATCTCTATGTCTCCCTCCTTGACTAGATCGCGGATGGAATTGAAGCGTTTTTTGATGTGCTTTGTTCTCTTGTGAAACCTGGATTCCTTCGCCAAGGCTATGGCTCCAGTGTTGTCACAAAAGATTTTCATTGGACCCGATGCACTAGGTACTACACCTAGATCGGATATGAACTCCTTCATCCAGACTCCTTCATTTGCTGCTTCCGAAGCAGCTATGTATTCCGCTTCACACGTAGATCCCGCCACGACGCTCTGCTTGGAACTGCACCAGCTGACAGCTCCACCGTTCAATAAAAATGCATATCCGGTTTGTGACTTTGAGTCATCCGGATCAGTGTCAAAGCGAGAATCGACGTAACCGTTTACGACGAGCTCTTTGTCACCTCCATATACGAGAAACATATCCTTTGTTCTTTTCAGATACTTTAGGATGTTTTTGACCGCTGTCCAGTGATCCATTCCTGGATTACTTTGGTACCTCCCTGCTAGACTTATAGCAAGGCACACATCAGGTCTGGTACACAGCATTGCATACATGATAGATCCTATGGCTGAGGCATAGGGAATGACTTTCATTTTCTCTCTATCTTCTGCAGTGGTCGGGCATTGAGTCTTACTCAACTTCATACCTTGTAAAACAGGCAAGAACCCTTTCTTTGACTGATCCATTTTGAACTTCTTCAAAATCTTATCAAGGTATGTGCTTTGTGAAAGTCCAATTAAGCGTCTTGATCTATCTCTATAGATCTTGATACCTAATATATAAGCAGCTTCACCGAGGTCTTTCATTGAAAAACATTTATTCAAATATCCTTTTATGCTATCCAGAAATTCTATATCATTTCCAATCAACAATATGTCATCTACATATAATATTAGAAATGCTACAGAGCTCCCACTCACTTTCTTGTAAATACAGGCTTCTCCAAAAGTCTGTATAAAACCATATGCTTTGATCACCTCATCAAAGCATATATTCCAACTCCGAGATGCTTGCACCAGTCCATAGATGGATCGCTGGAGCTTGCATACTTTGTTAGCACCTTTTGGATCGACAAAACCTTCTGGTTGCATCATATACAAATCTTCTTTGAGATATCCATTTAGGAATGCAGTTTTGACATCCATTTGCCAGATTTCATAATCATAAAATGCGGCAATTGCTAACATGATTCGGACAGACTTAAGCATCACTACAGGTGAGAAAGTCTCATCGTAGTCAACTCCTTGAACTTGTCGAAAACCTTTCGCAACAAGTCGAGCTTTGTAAACAGTAATATTACCGTCTGTGTCGGTCTTCCTCTTGAAGATCCATTTATTTTCGATGGCTTGCCGATCATCGGGCAAGTCAACCAAAGTCCACACTTTGTTCTCATACATGGATCCCATCTCAGATTTCATGGCTTCAACCATTTTGCGGAATCTGGGCTCAACATCGCTTCCTCATAGTTCGTAGGTTCATCATGGTCTAGTAACATGATTTCCAGAACTGGGTTGCCGTACCACTCTGGTGCGGAACGTACTCTGGTTGATCTACGGCGTTCAGCAGAAACTTGATCCGAAGTTTCATGATCATTATCATTAACTTCCTCACTAATTGGTGTAGGAATCACTGGAACAATTTCCTGTGATGTACTACTTTCCAATATGGGAGAAGGTACAATTACCTCATCAAGTTCTACTTTCCTCCCACTCACTTCTTTTGAGAGAAACTCTTTTTCTAGAAAGGATCCGTTCTTAGCAACGAATATTTTGCCTTCGGATTTGTGATAGAAGGTGTACCCAACAGTCTCTTTTGGGTTTCCTATGAAGACACATTTTTCCGACTTGGGATCGAGCTTATCAGGTTGAAGTGTTTTCACATAAGCATCGCAGCCCCAAATTTTAAGAAACGACAACTTTGGTTTCTTGCCAAACCATAGTTCATAAGGTGTCGTATCAACGGATTTAGATGGTGCCCTATTTAACGTGAATGCAGCTGTCTCTAAAGCATAACCCCAAAACGATAGTGGTAAATCGGTAAGAGACATCATAGATCGCACCATATCCAATAAAGTACGGTTACGACGTTCGGACACACCATTACGCTGTGGTGTTCCAGGTGGCGTGAGTTGTGAAACTATTCCACATTGTTTCAAATGAAGACCAAACTCGTAACTCAAATATTCTCCTCCACGATCAGATCGTAGGAACTTTATTTTCTTGTTACGATGATTCTCTACTTCACTCTGAAATTCTTTGAAGTTTTCAAATGTTTCAGACTTGTGTTTCATTAAGTAGATATACCCATATCTGCTCAAATCATCAGTGAAGGTCAGAAAATAACGATACCCGCCGCGTGCATCAACACTCATTGGTCCACATACATCAGTATGTATGATTTCCAACAAATCTGTTGCTCGCTCCATGGTTCTAGAGAACGGAGTTTTAGTCATCTTGCCCATGAGGCATGGTTCGCAAGCACCAAGTGATTCATAATCAAGTGATTCCAAAAGTCCATCTTTATGGAGTTTCTTCATGCGTTTTACACCAATATGACCTAAACGGCAGTGCCACAAATAAGTTGCACTATCATTATTAACCTTGCATCTTTTGGTTTCAATATTATGAATATGTGTATCACTACAATCGAGATCCAATAAGAATAGACCACTCTTCAAGGGTGCATGACCATAAAAGATATTATTCATAAAAATGGAACAACCATTATTCTCTGATTTAAATGAATAACCGTCTCGCAATAAACAAGATCCAGATATAATGTTCATGCTTAACGCTGGCACCAAATAACAATTATTTAGGTCTAAAACTAATCCCGAAGGTAGATGTAGAGGTAGCGTGCCGACGGCGATCACATCGACTTTGGAACCGTTTCCCACGCGCATCGTCACCTCGTCCTTAGCTAATCTTCGTTTAATCCATAGTCCCTGTTTCGAGTTGCAAATATTAGCAACCGAACCGGTATCAAATACCCAGGTACTACTACGAGAATTAGTAAGGTACACATCAATAACTTGTATATCACATATACCTTTGTTCATCTTGCCATCCTTCTTATCCGCCAAATACTTGGGGCAGTTCCGCTTCCAGTGTCCAGTCCCCTTGCAGTAGAAGCACTCAGTTTCAGGCTTGGCTCCAGATTTGGGTTTCTTCGTTGAAGTAGCAACTGACTTGCTATTCTTTTTGAAGTTCCCTTTCTTTCCCTTGCCCCTTTTCTTGAAACTAGTGGTCTTGTTAACCATCAACACTTGATGCTCCTTTTTCATTTCTACCTCCGCTGCTTTGAGCATAGCGAAGAGCTCGGGAATTGTCTTTTGCATCCCTTGCATGTTATAGTTCATCACGAAGCCTTTATAGCTTGGTGGCAGTGATTGAAGAACTCTATCAATAACACTATCCTCGTCAACTTTGCAACCAAGTTGAGTCATATGATTGTAGTACCCAGACATTCTGAGCAAGTGTTCACTGATAGAACTATTCTCCTCCATTTTGCAGCTGTAGAACTTATTGGAAATCTCATATTTCTCAATTCGGGCATTTGCTTGAAATATTAACTTCAACTCCTGGAACATCTCATATGCTCCATGACGTTCAAAACGTCGTTGAAGTCCCGGTTCTAAGCCGTAAAGCATGGCACACTGAACTATCGTGTAGTCATCAGACCGTGACTGCCAGACGTTCAAAGCGTCTGCATCAGCGGAAGGGGGCTTGTCACCTAGCGGTGCTTCAAGGACATAATTCTTCTGTGCAGCAATGAGGATAATCCTCAGGTTACGGACCCAGTCTGTGTAATTGCTACCATCATCTTTCAACTTAGCTTTCTCTAGGAATGCATTAAAATTCAAGGGAACGGTAGCAGGGCCATTGATCTACAACGACATAGATATGCAAAACTATCAGGACTAAGCTCATGATAAATTAAAGTTCAATTTAATCATATTAATTTAAAGAACTCCCACTTAGATAGACATCCCTCTGGTCATCTAAATGATCACGTGATCCAAATCAACTAAACCATGTCCGATCATCACGTGAGATGGAGTAGTTTTCAATGGTGAACATCTTATGTTGATCATATCTACTATATGATTCACGCTCGACCTTTCGGTCTCCAGTGTCCCGAGGCCATATCTGTATATGCTAGGCTCGTCAAGTTTAACCCGAGTATTCTGCGTGTGCAAAACTGGCTTACACCCGTTGTATTTGAACGTAGAGCTTATCACACCCGATCATCACGTGGTGTCTCGGCACGACGAACTTTCGCAACGGTGCATACTCAGGGAGAACACTTATACCTTGAAATTTAGTAAGGGATCATCTTATAATGCTACCGTCGTCCTAAGCAAAATAAGAAGCATAATAAGATAAACATCACATGCAATCAAAATATGTGACATGATATGGCCATCATCATCTTGTGCTTTTGATCTCCATCTTCAAAGCACCGTCATGATCACCTTCGTCACCGGCTTGACACCTTGATCTTCATCGTAGCATCGTTGTCGTCTCGCCAACTATTGCTTCCACGACTATCGCTACCGCTTAGTGATAAAGTAAAGCAATTACATGGCGATTGTATTTCATACAATAAAGCGACAACCATATGGCTCCTGCCAGTTGCCGATAACTTTACAAAACATGATCATCTCATACAAAACCGTATAACTCATCATGTCTTGACCATATCACATCACAACATGCCCTGCAAAAACAAGTTAGACGTCCTCTACTTTGTTTGTTGCAAGTTTTACGTGGCTGCTACGGGCTTAGCAAGAACCGTTCTTACCTACGCATACAAAACCACAACGATGTTTCGTCAAGTATGTGCTGTTTTAACCTTCACAAGGACCGGGCGTAGCCACACTTGATTCAGCTAAAGTGAGAGAGGCAGACACCCGCCAGTCACCTTTAAGCAACGAGTGCTCGTAACGGTGAAACCAGTCTCGCGTAAGCGTACGCGTAATGTCGGTCCGGGCCGCTTCATCTCACAATACCGCCGAAGCAAAGTATGACATGCTGGTAAGCAGTATGACTAGTATCGTCCACAATCTCATTGTGTTCTACTCGTGCATATCATCTACGCATAGACCTGGCTCTGATACCACTGTTGGGGAACATAGTATTTTAAAATTTTCCTACGATCACGCAAGATCTATCTACCAGATGCATAGCAACGAGAGGGGAGAGTGTGTCTACGTACCCTCGTAGACCGGGAGCGGAAGCGTCAAGTGACGCGGTTGATGTTGTCGAACTTCTTCGCGATCCAACCGATCAAGCACCGAACGTACGGCACCTCCGCGTTCAGCACACGTTCAGCTTGATGACGTCCCACGAGCTCTTGATCCAGTAGAGCTTCACGGGAGAGTTTCGTCAGCACGACGGCGTGGTGACGGATATGATGTGTTCACCGGCGCAGGGCTTCGCCTAAGCTCCGCGACGGTACGACCGAGGTGTGATTCTGTGGAGGGGGGCACCGCACACGGCTAAAACAATTCAACTTGTGTCTTTGGGTGCCCCCCTGCCCCCGTATATAAAGGAGCAAGGGAGGAGGGGCCGGCCACCTCCTATGGTGCGGCTAGGGAGGGGACTCCTACTAGGAATAGGATTGCAATCCTATTCCTAGTAGGATTCACCGGAAGGAGGAAGGGGGAAAGGATTAGGAGAGGTGGCGCCCCCCCAATCCTAGTCCAACTAGGATTCCTAGGTGGGGGCGCCGGCCAGCCCTATGGGCTGCCTCTCTCTCACCCTTTAGGCCCACTATGGACCATCCCCTCTCGTAGGGGGTTCCGGTAACCCCCTCCGGCATTCCCGATAAATCCGAAACTTTTCCGGTATACTTCCGGTGTCCGAATATAGCCGTCCAATATATCAATCTTTATGTCTCGGACATTCCGAGACTCCTCGTCATGTCCGTGATCTCATCCGGGACTCCGAACTACCTTTGTACATCAATACTCAAAAACTCATAATACCGATCGTCATCAAACGTTAAGCGTGCGGACCCTACGGGTTCGAGAACTATGTAGACATGACCGAGACTCATCTCTGGTCAATAACCAATAGCGGAACCTGGATGTTCATATTGGCTCCTACATATTCTACGAAGATCTTTTATCGGTCAGAACCGCATAACAACATACGTTGTTCCTTTTGTCAAACGGTATGTTACTTGCCCGAGATTCGATCGTCGGTATCTTTATACCTAGTTCAATCTCGTTTACCGGCAAGTCTCTTTACTCGTTCCGTAACACATCATCTCGTGACTAACTCATTAGTCCTTTGCTTGCAAGGCTTATTATGATGTGTGTTACCGAGAGGGCCCAGAGATACCTCTCCGACACTCGGAGTGACAAATCCTAATCTTGATCTATGCCAACACCACGAATACTTTCGGAGACACATGTAGAGCATCTTTATGATCACCCAGTTACGTTGTGACGTTTGATAGCACACAAGGTGTTCCTACGGTATTCGGGAGTTGCATAATCTCATAGTCATAGGAACATGTATAAGTCATGAAGAAAGCAATAGCAGTTAAACTAAACGATCATAGTGCTATGCTAACGGATGGGTCTTGTCCATCACATCATTCTCCTAATGGTGTGATCCCGTTGATCAAATGACAACTCATGTCTATGGTTAGGAAACATAACCATCTTTGATCAATGAGCTAGTCTAGTAGAGGCATACTAGGGACATACTGTTTTGTCTATGTATCCACACATGTACTAAGTTTCCGGTTAATACAATTCTAGCATGAATAAAAGACATTTATCATGATATAAGGAAATACAAATAACATCTTTATTATTGCCTCTAGGGCATATTTCCTTCAAAGGGATCATCTTATAATGCTACCGTCGTTCTAAGCAAAATAAGAAGCATAATAAGATAAACATCACATGCAATCAAAATATGTGACATGATATGGCCATCATCATCTTGTGCTTTTGATCTCCATCTCCAAAGCATCGTCATGATCACCTTCGTCACCGGCGCGACACCTTGATCTCCATCGTAGCATCGTTGTCGTCTCGCCAACTATTGCTTCTACGACTATCGCTACCGCTTAGTGATAAAGTAAAGCAATTACATGGCGATTGCATTTCATACAATAAAGCGACAACCATATGGCTCCTGCCAGTTGCCGATAACTTTACAAAACATGATCATCTCATACAAAACCGTATAAATCATCATGTCTTGACCATATCACATCACAACATGCCCTGCAAAAACAAGTTAGACGTCCTCTACTTTGTTTGTTGCAAGTTTTACGTGGCTGCTACGGGCTTAGCAAGAACCGTTCTTACCTACGCATACAAAACCACAACGATGTTTCGTCAAGTATGTGCTGTTTTAACCTTCACAAGGACCGGGCGTAGCCACACTTGATTCAGCTAAAGTGAGAGAGACAGACACCCGCCAGTCACCTTTAAGCAACGAGTGCTCGTAACGGTGAAACCAGTCTCGCGTAAGCGTACGCGTAATGTCGGTCCGGGCCGCTTCATCTCACAATACCGCCGAAGCAAAGTATGACATGCTGGTAAGCAGTATGACTAGTATCGTCCACAATCTCATTGTGTTCTACTCGTGCATATCATCTACGCATAGACCTGGCTCTGATGCCACTGTTGGGGAACGTAGTATTTTAAAATTTTCTACAATCACGCAAGATCTATCTACCAGATGCATAACAACGAGAGGGAAGAGTGTGTCTACGTACCCTCGTAGACCGGGAGCGGAAGCGTCAAGTGACGCGGTTGATGTTGTCGAACTTCTTCGCGATCCAACCGATCAAGCACCGAACGTACGACACCTCCGCGTTCAGCACACGTTCAGCTTGATGACGTCCCACGAGCTCTTGATCCAGTTGAGCTTCACGGGAGAGTTTTGTCAGCACGACGGCGTGGTGACGGATATGATGTGTTCACCGGCGCAGGGCTTCGCCTAAGCTCCGCGACGGTATGACCGAGGTGTGATTCTGTGGAGGGGGGTACCGCACACGGCTAAAACAATTCAACTTGTGTGTGTTTGGGTGCCCCCCTGCCCCCATATATAAAGGAGCAGGGGAGGGAGGCCGGCCGGCCCTTCCTGGTGCGGCTAGGGAAGGAGTCCTACTAGGAATAGGATTGCAATCCTATTCCTAGTAGGATTCACCGAAAGGAAGAAGGGGGAAAGGAATAGGAGAGGTGGCCCCCCCCCCAATCCTAGTCCAACTAGGAACCCTAGGTGGGGGCGCCGGCCAGCCCTATGGGCTGCCTCTCTCTTTCCCTTTAGGCCCACTATGGACCATCCCCTCTCGTAGGGGGTTCCGGTAACCCCCTCCGGCATTCCCGATAAATCCGAAACTTTTCCGGTATACTTCCGGTGTCCGAATATAGCCGTCCAATATATCAATCTTTATGTCTCGGACATTCCGAGACTCCTCGTCATGTCCGTGATCTCATCCGGGACTCCGAACTACCTTCGGTACATCAATACTCATAAACTCATAATACCGATCGTCATCAAACGTTAAGCGTGCGGACCCTACGGGTTCGAGAACTATGTAGACATGACCGAGACTCATCTCCGGTCAATAACCAATAGCGGAACCTGGATGTTCATATTGGCTCCTACATATTCTACGAAGATCTTTTATCGGTCAGAACCGCATAACAACATATGTTGTTCCTTTTGTCAAAAGGTATGTTACTTGCCCGAGATTCGATCTCGGTATCTTTATACCTAGTTCAATCTCGTTACCAGCAAGTCTCTTTACTCGTTCCGTAACACATCATCTCGTGACTAACTCATTAGTCTTTTGCTTGCAAGGCTTATTGTGATGTGTATTACCGAGAGGGCCCAGAGATACTTCTCCGACACTCGGAGTGACAAATCCTAATCTTGATCTATGCCAACACCACGAATACTTTCGGAGACACCTATAGAGCATCTTTATGATCACCCAGTTACGTTGTGACGTTTGATAGCACACAAGGTGTTGCTACGGTATTCGGGAGTTGCATAATCTCATAGTCATAGGAACATGTATAAGTCATGAAGAAAGCAATAGCAGTTAAACTAAACGATCATAGTGCTATGCTAACGGATGGGTCTTGTCCATCACATCATTCTCCTAATGATGTGATCCCGTTGATCAAATGACAACTCATGTCTATGGCTAGGAAACATAACCATCTTTGATCAATGAGCTAGTCTAGTAGAGGCATACTAGGGACATACTGTTTTTGTCTATGTATCCACACATGTACTAAGTTTCCGGTTAATACAATTCTAGCATGAATAAAAGACATTTATCATGATATAAGGAAATACAAATAACATCTTTATTATTGCCTCTATGGCATATTTCCTTCACTTATCTGCGCCGACAAGATCTACCGGGATGCAGCAGCCGCGGCAGACAGCAAGACACTTGCCGCTGAATCTCCCGGGGGGAAGACCAAGACCAAGTCCGGCAAGAGCTCTGGGGCCCACTCCGGCAAACGCACCTCTTCGGAGTGCTGCGCTGCCGTCGAGGATGCACCATCGAGCTCCACCGGCAAGTGTAAGAAAGGAATGGCAGCTCCACCGGCAACCAAGAAGGTGTCCGCCAAGGAGGACGGCACTGGTGGTACCTTCACCATCAGTGCTACGCTCGACCCCAAATAGGAAAGTGCGCTCGTTTCCTTCCTGCGGGCGAATGTCGATGTGTTCGCATGGCAACCATCTGACATCCCCGGCGTTCCCAGGAAGGTAATTGAGCACAAGCTTGCTGTTTGTCCTCACGCGCGACCCGTCAAGCAGAAGGTCAGGAAGCAAGCTGTGGAGCGCCAAGAGTTCATTGCTGAAGAGATAAAGAATTTGGAAGCAGCAGGCCTGGTTAGAGGCGTACTTCATCCCACGTGGTTGGCTAATCCAGTTGTCGTGCGAAAGGCTAATGGGAAATGGAGACTTTGTATAGACTTCACAGATGTGAATAAAGCTTGTCCCAAAGATCCTTTTCCCTTGCCGCACATCGACCAGATTGTTGACACCACCGCCGGATGTGAGTTGCTTTCATTCCTTGATGCATACTCAGGTTACCACCAGATATTCATGGCTGAGGAAGATGAAGAGAAGACTACATTCATTACTCCATGTGGCACATACTGCTTCATACGCATGCCCTTTGGATTGAAGAATGCAGGCTCAACATTTGCAAGGGTGGTACACACTGCTTTTGAGCCACAGATACACAGGAATGTAGAAGCCTACATGGATGATATAGTGGTCAAGAGCAAGAGCAAGGACACCCTGATCCAAGACCTAGAAGAAACCTTTGAGAATCTGCGCAAGATACAACTCAAGCTGAACCCCGAGAAGTGCATCTTCGGAGTCCCCTCCGGCAAGCTTCTCGGGTTCTTTGTGTCCCAGAGAGGGATCGAAGCCAATCCCGACAAGATAAAAGCCATCGAGCAGATTGAAGCCCCGAAGCGCGTCAAGGATGTAAGAAGACTTGCTGGTTGTGTGGCTGCCCTCAGCAGGTTCATTTCAAAGTTTGCAGAACGCGCCCTGCCTTTCTTCAAAATCTTGAAAAAGGCAGGTCCTATGAAATGGACTCCGGAAGCAGAGGCAGCGCTGCAAGACTTGAAAGGATACCTGTCCTCCACTCCAATACTTGTCGCACCTAGGCCACAAGAGAAGTTGCTGCTGTATTTAGCGGCAACCAATCAAGTGGTTAGTGCTGCGTTAGTAGCGGAGAGGGAGGCAGATGAGGAACCCACATCCCCGACAAGCGCATCCAGCGACAAGCAAGGGGCTTCCCTGACAAGCTCCGGCCCCGACAAGGACAAGTCTGCGCAGGAACAAGGAGAAGTGCGAAAGAAGATGGTGCAGCGCCCAGTTTATTTTGTGAGTTCCCTCTTGCAGGGGGCTAGATCAAGATACTCTGGGGTACAGAAGTTGCTTTTCGGCCTCCTCATGGCCTCGAGAAAGTTGCGCCACTACTTCCAAGCACACGAGATAACAGTGGTCACTCGCTTTCCGTTGAAGAGAATATTGCAAAATCCAGAAGCAACAGGGAGGATCGTCGAGTGGGCACTGGAACTGTCGAGCGTTGGTCTCAAGTTCAAGAGTACTTCAAGTATACAGAGCAGAGCTTTGGCAGAGTTTATAGTAGAGTGGACACCAACACCAGATGAAGAAGTTCTAGAGACAAGCGTCCCCGTCCAAGAAGCAAGCCAAGAGTGGATAATGTACTTTGATCGTGCTTTCTCGCTGCAAGGCGCCGGTGCTGGCGTGTTACTCATAGCACCCCCGGGGAACACCTCAAGTATGTTGTTCAAATGCACTTTCCCAAGGAGCAAGCGACAAACAATACTGCTGAGTATGAAGGTTTGCTTGCCGGCCTCAGAATTGCGGCCGAACTTGGGATCAAGAAGCTGATTGTGCGGGGGGATTCACAATTGGTGGTCCGACAAGTAAACAAGAGTTACCAGAGCCCTTTGATGGAAGCTTATGTTGATGAAGTGAGGAAGCTTGAAGAACACTTTGAAGGTCTGCAGATGGAGCACGTCCCAAGGGCTCAGAACGATATCGCAGATGGCCTCTCAAAGTGTGCTGCAATGAAGTTACATGTGGAACCAGGGACCTTCGTGCTCAAGCCAACTCAGCCATCCGTTACACCATCAGTTGGGCAAAACAAGAAGAGGAAGTTGGTCTCCGGCGACTAATTGACGGCAGACCTTCCCGAAGCCGCCGCCAAGGTCCCCAAGATCAACAACAAAGATGCTGAGGAACAGTCTGCTCCTGCGGACCCAAGGGTCTGTACAGTTGAAGCAGTCGTTCCTGACAAGCCTGGCCCCGGCAGGCTTGCCGGTGAACCCTCAGCTCCGGCAGAGCCGCAGGTTCTTGCCGTAGAAGCCGAGGTTCCCGCAGCAGCACTGATGCCTTTAGTCCTTGTTGTCGAGCCTCAGGCTCCGGCATGGGCACAGCAAATCGTCTGTTTCCTTCAAACTGGAGAACTTCCCGAAGAACCAGAAGAGATAGAGAGGATAACCAGACAGTCAAGTATGTACCAGTTCGTTGGCGACGAACTGTACAGAAGAAGACTCAACGGTGTCAGGTTGAAGTGCATTTCCAGGGAAGATGGACAGAAGCTGTTGGCAGAGATACACGGAGGCATATGTGGCCACCACATTGGCGCAAGAGCACTTGCCGGGAAGGCGTTCCGGCAAGGGTTCTTTTGGCCAGAAGCCCTCCAAGATGTAACGGCACAAGTAACCAAGTGTGAAGTGTGCCAGTTCCATGCCAACCAGATTCACCAGCCAGCTCAAGCTCTCCAGACGATATCTTTGTCCTGGCCCTTCTCGGTCTGGGGGCTCGATATCCTCGGCCCCTTTCCCCGCGCAGTCGGGGGCTTTGAGTACTTGTACGTAGCAATCGACAAGTTCACAAAGTGGCCAGAAGTGGAGCCAGTGAGAAAGGTGACGACACAGTCAGCAGTCAGGTTCTTCAGGACAATTGTTTGCCGTTTTGGAATCCCTAACAGGATCATCACCGACAACGGCACACAGTTCACAAGTCGCACCTTCATGCAGTACGTCCAAGACCTTGGTGCCAAGGTCTGCTTCGCTTCTGTTGCTCACCCGAGGAGCAATGGTCAAGCGGAGAGGGCCAATGCTGAAGTGTTGCGCAGGCTCAAGACAAGAACCGTCGACAGGCTGCACAAGTGCGGAAGAAACTGGATAGAGGAGTTGCCGGCGGCTCTTTGGTCAATCAGGACGACACCAAATCGAGCCACGGGACAGACATCCTTTGCTCTTGTCTATGGAGCAGAGGCAGTTCTCCCCACGGAACTCGTATACGGGTCTCCTCGAGTGCTCGCTTACGACGAGCTCGAGCAAGAGCAACTGCGACAAGATGATGCATTGCTCCTCGAGGAGGAACGTCTCCAGGCTGCTGTACGAGCTGCTCGATACCAACAAGCCTTGCGTTGCTATCATAGCCGCAAGGTCAAGGCCGGGAGTCTCGAGGAAGGCGACCTTGTTCTTCGGCGCGTTCAGTCCGCCAAGAATTCCAACAAGTTGACGCCGAGGTGGGAAGGCCCTTATCGGGTGAGACAAGTCACAAGGCCCGATGCTGTCCGCCTTGAGACCAAAGAAGGCTTACCGGTGAGAAACTTCTGGAACATAGAGCATCTTCGCAAGTTTCACCCATAAGGCGCAGTTGCCGTGATCCGCTCCGGCAACCACCTTTTGTACAAGTCTTGCCGCTGTTGCATGTAAACCTTTGTACAAAGCCGGGCAGAGACCCCGTGCATCAGTAAAAACTTTTGTGCGTCACACTGTTTGTCATTTCATGCTTTTCTTTTTACTTGCATGTATCATCTGACACTTTGTGCAGCACACATCCCCGGTAAGCAACAACCAGCCGTAAGGCTCTATACTTGTGTTCCCTCCTCTTTTTTCCCTCTTAAACAGAAGGAGTATTCCTCGCGCACAAGTTTACCGGGGGGGAGGAGATGGAGGCATGAACCAAGTGCTGTTCAAGAAAGAGAAGCCTTGCCGGGAAGCAAACAACCCATGAAAGCTAAGTTACCAAAGTTTGAGCATTCAAAATTTTAAATTCTTTAGTTGTCTTCCTTGAACAACCACACTTTGTATGGAAAACTTGTGCGCAGAGGAACCTACCCGTGGCTAGCCGCGCCCTTATTTTGTTTCGAGCACGCTCAACGGCTTAAGTGAGTTGCGACAAGTGTCGCGCCCTTACTTCGTTTTCGAGTTCGCTCAACAACCTAAGTGTGCTGCGACTAGCTGCGACAAGGTTTCTTGCCGGCAAGGGCGTTGCTAGCGGGCTGCTAAGAGTCCCGCACTCAGCGCTCGCGGCAAGGGTCCCTTTGCCGGCAAGTTCCCTAAAAGCGTAGGGTGGAATACATACAAAGTGAAAGGACTAAGCAAGGGAGATAACACTGCACTAATTACCCGAAATAAAATTGTATATTACAGAGATAACTTGCCGCTGTTCTAATCAACTACTGCCTATCACTTAATCGACAGCGGCAAAGGAAACGGAAAGAAAGAAGCCTAGTCCCTGCGGTCTCCATCGACCCTCTGGATCTTGCCCACCTTGGCCACGATGTGGGAGACTTGCGCCTTCAAGGCCTCCTGGTCAGCTTCGGGTGGCAGGGTCCGGAGGACGTTGACGAGGTTGATCCCGGGGTTGCGGTAGACAATCTTCGACAGCACCCGCTCCATGGTACCCATGCAAAGCCGGCGCGCCTCGTCGGCCAGCTGCACGGGGATCTTCTCCCTCAGCCGCGCAAGCGCCGGCGCCACTCCCCTGAAGAACGGACTAAGTTTGGCGCTGTGGGGGAGGCTCTCGTCGGGGGAGTACACAAGGTGCTCCGCCCTCAACGCCATAATCTCCATGTCAATGTTGGCGGCGGAGGTGACCAACTCGTCAGTCCATTGCTCCACCGCCCGGTTGAAGTTGTTTTGCGAGACGGCGGCGCTCTCTAGCAAGGACCTTTCTTTGCGGAGTTCGTCCTTCAGCTTCGTCTCGGCGGCCAGTCGCTGCTGCTCTTCCACCTCGGCCTTCTCAAGGAGGAAGGCTTGGTGCGCCCCGGCAAGCTCTTCGCGCTCCTCCACCAAGTTCCGGAGGGCCGCCTGATTGGCGGCACGGAGCTCCTCGGCGCGCTTCTCTAGGTCAGCACTAGCCTTGGCAGCCAGAGCCTCCCGAGACTCCAACTTCGCCTGCCTGGCCCGGTACAAGGCCAGGAGCCGACGAAGGAGTCTCTCCTCTTCGGGCTCGTCGCTGCTGCCGGGCGCGTCGACGATCTTCAACCCAACGGAGGCGAGAACTTCTCCATCGAAGGTCTCTCCCTCCGCGGGTGCCCTAGACGAGGACGCCCACGGGACTTGAATGAAGACCCCGTTGGCGGCCTCCAGATAGACACCCGACCGGTCCGCGGGGGCGGAGGGGTCGGCGGCCGGTGCAGCGTCCGGCGCTCCTGCGGCCTCCGGGCCAGCAGTATGGTCGCCGGTCCCTTCCCCATCCGCGGCGTCGGCGGTCGGGGCGGTCTCCTCGACGGCCGGCTCGTCGGCTCTAGCCATTCCCTCGGCGGTAGTGGCGTTGCCGCCGTCGCCATGCACGCCCTCCTCGGCGGTGGTCTCCGTCTCCATCTGCTCCGGGGCGGGAGGATCTAATAGAAGAAAAAGAAAAGAAAGATTGTCAAGCAAATATCCAAAAAGGGGAATCCAAGAAGAAGAAAGCACAAGGGTTTACCTGCGCGGGCCTCTTCGATGACGGGGTTCCTTGCCGGGGAGCTCTCCCTTGGCGGCGTGGTGGTGGCCCCTGCTGGCGGAGGGCCGCCCGCGCCCTCCCTTGGCGGGGTGCTCACCTTTGTCGGACTGCTCGCCCTTGGCGGGGTACTCGCCCTTGGCGGAATACCCGCCCTTGGCGGAGCACTGTCCCTCGCCGGGAAGCTCATCCTTGGCGGCGAGGGTGGGACAAGCGGCTCGGCGGGGGCGACCTCCTGGTGCTCCTGCGGCTGCGGCTCCACCTCTGCACAAGACAACAAGACATCAATAAGGATAACAACCTCAAGCGCGCCCGTTAAACAGAAAAGTGAATACCAGACTTACGCTGGGGGCTGCGCTGGGGGCTGCTCTCCGGAGCAGTAGGCTGGTCCGGCAAGTTTGTCGCTAGCGCATCCCCTATCGCCGCGACGGGCTCGTCGTCCTCGATGTTGACCACAGGGATCTTGGCCCTCTTCGCCATTCGCTGGGTCAAGGTCCTGGAAACCAAACAAGATCAGAATTAGAACCAAGCAAGAAAAACCAAGACAAAATCAAGGAAATTACAAGTGCTTACTCTTCCTCCTCTTCGTCGGAGCTAAGGGCGGAGAAGTCAAACCCCGCCTCGTGCGCTCCAGCGCGAGGAGCTGGAGGAGAAGGCTCCCTCTGGCGCTTAGCAGGCTCCGGGGCTGTGGGCTGTGAAGACCCAGCATGTCACATCCCTAGCTTCTGGTAATGCACTAGGCTAGCCTTATGTGTGCATCATGTTTAATCTTGAAAGAAACTTGAAATAGGGATTGCCTAAACCCTAGCAGTAAAGCAATTCAACTAGGGTCAATTAAAATCTTTTCAATGAACCCAAAATGCCCCTTGGAAAAGTTCATCATTTTTGGATTGATGAAAAACCTCTGCCAAAAATGCTGCACACATTTCTAGGACCATTCTGGATATTTTTGATTAAATCATATCTAATTTGCATTTGGGCATTTAAATTTTATATATTATTTAAAATGCTCAAATAATCCCAAACTGAAATGTTCCATGTTGGTTTTATGCTAAACAGTGGGCATGAGCAGTTTGGTGATTTTTGAAAGTGCCTAAGTATTTTTAATAAAGCCCAGAACAAAATAACAAAATAGAATAACAGAAACTAAATAGAAAACAGAGAAAAAGGAAGCCCACCTGAGCCACTTACCTGTGCGGCCCAGCACTGTAGCGGCCCAGCCCACCTCCCCTCGCGCGTCGTCTTCCTCGCGCCTACTGGCTCGGTGCGTGGCGCGCGCACAGCCGAGCCGCGGCCACCTCCTGCTTCACGGTGGCAAGGCCCCGACCCCCTCTCCCCAGCGCGACGCCCTGGCCGCCCTGGTTCTCTCCTCTCCCTCGCTGGACCTCTCCTTCTTCTCCTTCCCTCTCTCTCGCAGCCACCGAACGCCATCGCCGCCGCGCTCACTGCCACCGCGGCCACCGGCCACCGCACGCCTCGCCAACATGCCAAGAGGAACCGCCGCAGCTCCGTCTTCCTACTTCATTGACGCCCCCAAGCTGGGGAGCACCGCAGCGCCTTCAACGCCGTCGTTCCCCTCCTCTGCATCCGGTGACCGCCGTCGACGATTCGCCGCCGTCACGCCGCCCCCGGGCTCGCCGTCTTCTTCAAACGAACTGCCGTGAGCCCCTCTTGCTCTTCCCCCTATCCTCTTACGCACACGCATGCCGTAGCTCCACCCCCACCGTGCCCGAGAACCTCCCGCCGCCGGCGATGTCACCGCCGACGCTGCAGCCACCGGGGCTTGAAAACGAGCCCGACATCGTGCTCCGCACCCTTCCATGAGTCGAAAACCCCCACTTGCTCGTCCTACGGTGCACCTCATCGCCGTTCCCAAGCACGCCCGAACTCCGGCCACCGCACTTCCCTCGCCGCCGTCGATCTGGTCCTCCCCGGCGCGAGCTGATGGCTCCGTTGGATGCGGACGAGCACCAGCATCACGCCAAGCCCCTCCGCCGCTCTTTTCGTCGCCGGAGACGGATTTCCGACACCCTCCGCCGCGCTCAGCCTCGCCGGCGGCTAGCCGCCGGTCGTTTGGCCTCTCTGACCGGGGGTTTGACCTCCCCCGAGTCGCTGACATGCGGGCCCTAGCCCCTGCTAAATTTAAATTAAGTTTTCTGTTAAGCTTAATTAACCCTTCCGACACTGACGTGTGGGCCCTCACACCTAATTAGGTTAGTCTAATTTCCTGTTTAGATTAGTACTAATCCTGTGGACCCCACGTGCCAGTTTTCACTTTGGTCAAGTCAATGTTGACTGGTCCCACCTGTCATGCACACAAACCAGCCCTTAGTCACTGACCAGTGGGCCCCACTGGTCAGGTTTGACTGGACCAGCCTCTGTTGACTTGCTGATGTCAGCATGACCTAGTGCTGACGCAGTAAAGTGTTTTCTGAAATTTTAAATAAATCTAAATGATTTATTTATTTCAGAAAATAGCCAAAACTTGTAAAAATCATATAAAATCAACCGTAGCTCAGATGAAAATAATTTATATATGAAAATTGATCAGAAAAATCCAAGGAATCTGTTTATGGCATTTTCATGCATGTCTGAACAAGTTAAACGTGCTGATCAGGTCAAATCAATTAAATGACAATTAAATAATCACATATGGAGTTTGAATTTGAATCTTGGGTTCAAACCAACTTCATTTAACCTGTTGCTAGTTGCATTAGCCCAAATCACAGCATAAAGCCATGTCATGATCATGCATCATATTGTGCATTGCATTGATTGTGTTCTCTCTTGTTTGCCGGTGGTTGTCCCCTTTCAGTAGACGTGTTCCGACGATGTGATCGATGACACCGATGAAGACTCAATGTTATCTTCAGAAGTGCCAGGCAAGCAAACCCCATTGAACATTTCGATACAATCCCACTCTCTTGCTCTTGCTCTCTTTTACTGCATTAGGACAACGCTTCAACTGTTACCTGCTGCGGTAGTTGAACCTCTTTCCACTGCATGACCCGTCATTGCCACAGTAAATAGTTGAAACCCACTAGTATGAGTAGGAGTTGTTTGAGCCATGTTGTGCCTACTCATTCATGCTTTCTGGTTATGCCTGCTATTGCTTAGAGTTGTGTCAGGTCTGATTCATCGGGGATGAATTGGAAGGGTGATGAACATGTCCTACTGTGTGTGAGCTAAGTGTGTGAACACGATTTGGTAAAGGTAGCGATGAGAGGCCATGTAGGAGTACATGGTGGGTTGTCTCATTGCAGCCGTCCTCAGGAACTGAGTTCTGTGTTGGTTGGTCCATGAAACAGCTACTACCACACATTGGGATCCTTAATTGACTCTCTCGACTTATTAATCAACATGATCTCTGTCCAGGAGTTGCAACTAGTTTCAGGTGTTTGTAGTTTACTGGAGGTCGTGCGCTGCGCTGACCCTCGGGGTGGGCTGTGACGCGGCAGGTACGTGGCACGGTGTACCGATTGCCCGTTTGGTGATGCGGGAACCCTGTACACATCGTTTGGGGCCGTGAGCGACACCCCGGCCGGATCTCCCCACGGATGGAACCCAAATAGGCGATAAACCTGGACGAGAGACTTGTGTGGTTAGTCAGGTCGTGGCCGACACCCTCGCAGGGCCTCCGCTTCAAGGTTGCCGAGTACATGTCGTGTAAACGGCGGTAAGTGGTGAGAGCGTGTGTGAAGAAGTACACCCCTGCAGGGTTAAATATAATCTATTCGAATAGCCGTGTCCGCGGTAACGGACTTCTGGGTTGCCTATTACAGTTCATAGACAAGTGAAAGTGGATACTCTAAAACGCGCAAGATAAGCGTGAGTGCTATGGATGGCCTTCTCGTAGGGAGACGGGAGCGGATCCATAGTGGTGTATTGATTGGTGAATATGTGGACTCGTGTGCGCCACCTCAAAAGAGTTACTTGCAGTCGTAGTTTAGGATAGCCACCGAGTCAAAGCTGGCCTGCTGCAGTCAAACTCCACCACCCCTTTGTTGATACTGATGTATATGTAGATAGATCTGATGTAAGTCTTGCTGAGTACCTTTGTACTCACGTTTGCTTAATTTATGTTTTTGCAGAGAGACTTCAGTCTCGCTAGTGGTTCCGCGTGGACTTCGACGTTTAGCTTGTTACCTCAGCTACGATCTTGAACCCTTGTAGGATTTGGTAGATAGTCAGGCTTCTCAGCCTTTTTCATTTGTAGATGTCTGTACTCAGACATGTAATGCTTCCGTTGCCTGTATGCTCTGTATGTTGGGTCATGTGACCTCTGTTTGTAATAAAGGCTATGATGGCTCTTCTGGGCCTTATCTATATGAGTTGTTGAGTTATGTTGTGATACCATGTTGTACAACACATACTTGCATGTTATGCGTACGTGTAATGTGTATTGCTATGTGTGGGATCCGACAC
Source organism: Secale cereale (assembly GCA_902687465.1). NCBI lineage: Eukaryota > Viridiplantae > Streptophyta > Magnoliopsida > Poales > Poaceae > Secale > Secale cereale. Next base: position 893,595,506 of record LR738711.1, on the reverse strand, counting down.
CTAGTTGTTTACCCTTGGTAGCCTATCTTACAGGGAAATGTCTCCTAGTGCTTCCACCGAGCCTTGGTAGCTCGCTACTGCTCCGGAACACTTAGGCTGGCCGGCATGTGTCCTTCTTCGTTCCTGTGTCTGTCCCTTAGGGGAAATGTCACGCGTTGTTCCTTTAAGTCCTTGTAGCTTGCTACGACTTGGGTTCATACGTTGGTGACCAACACATTCGTTGTTGGGTCATGTATGCCTGTCTCTGTAATTTAGTGCCACTTTTGGTTTATAACTAGTCATGTCGGCCCGGGTTCTCTGTCATATGGATGCTAGCGACACTATCATATACGTGTGCCAAAATGCGCAAACGGTCCCGGGCCAGGTAAGTTGGCACCCGTGGGGATACCGTGCGTGAGGCCGCAAAGTGATATGATGTGTTACAGGCTAGACCTGTGTGACTTAGGATCGGGGGCCTGACAGCGTTGGTATCAGAGCCTAACTGCCTGTAGGATTAGTAAGCCAAACTGGTCGAAGTCGTGTCTAGAAATTCTCTAGTTATATAAGGGAATTGATTGTGGAAGGGAACGTAAGGCTCTTTTTACTCCTTTACCCCATGACCTTCTGATCTGAGTCACCTTCTTCTTTCTACGGGGATTAAGAACTAGGATTCTCATTCAATTTATCAGGATCACGTTATTGTGGATTCAACCCTCAGTTCAGTTTCTACTACTTCTGTTTGTTGAACTGTTGGTCTCAGAACCTTGACATTATGATGTTAAGTGGATATGCTACCCTTTTGTTTGGATCTCAAATGTATTTTCGAGCATTTGCAGCCGTTATGCTGTCCGAGTCATCCCAGGTTTCTAAATAATCTGATGCATTTGCAAACCTTTCCTTCTTGTTTCGATGTACCTTTGGGCCAGACTAATCACACTAGTCAGTGTGTTGAGGTACTTTGTTACCTCGACACATATGTTGGAGTTATTATTATGACCCTAAGTATCTTAGAAGATCACCCAGTAATCCAGCAATGTTTTATATTCCAGTCTGATGATTCTGGCCATCATTCTCGAAAGCATCCCGTGATGCTATTTAGTTAGTAGGCATTCTATTCCTGGGTTCTTGAACCCAAGACTCACTCCACTTATATCCTGTCGGTAGTATTTGCTCGTCCCTTTAGGATATTAGTAACCTTGTGATAGTCCTCGAGGTCCGTGGTATATCCTTCTTCCAAATACCATGAACCATCCTTGGCAGAAGTTCTTCTGAACCAAAAGATCACAACCCGAGTGCTCTTGAGTAGTACTCCATTCATATTGTGACTCTGCCAGTTCTACCTTTCTGCATGGACTATCCGGAAGAAGTATGTTGAGAGTTTGACATGCTAGTCTATGCATCCACAACTTGGAGAGTTATATGTTCCTCTGAGTTGCCCCTTTCTAGTTGTATTACGACCCTCGTCTATCAGTTGATAGTCAGGAGTAGTTGTGCACTCGTGTTCATCGATGCCTTTTACTCTTGTGGTCCGTCAAGTCATTCTATTCTGGAATGACTAGGAGAAACAAACTCCAGTACCTTATCCATATCCGGGATTGGGTCAAAGAAGTTGTACTCCACAGATGAAGAATGTTAATCCAGCTTCTAATCTGTCCTACCTCGGAATATTACCATCTTTGTGATCAGAATGTCATGGGAATTGCACATCATCCTATGAACTCTTGATACAGTAATACTTCTCACCATCGTCGTTCATTCCTCGGTCTCCGTGTTATGGTAACCGGAATGCCGACAAGTGAATTGTGATGTGTGAAAACAATACTTCTAGCAACTTTGTTGCTTGGTAGTTAAAGGACAATAATTTCATTCTTAGTGTGTTGGTTACTGAATCACCATTTCTAAGATTGATCGTGCTACCTAGTCCATCTTTCCTGGTGCACTTGTCGATCAATGAGTTAGGATTGTGTCAATCTCTCGCTCCTTGGATCATATCATCTTGAATTGAAAAGCAAGATTGTTCTCGAGCTTAGTAACATATCGGTGGTTCGTGATTTTCTGAATATCTTCTCGGAAGTATTACCAGGTTGTCACTTGACCGCTATGTTAAGTTCGTGATCAAGCTGGTTCCTTATAAACCGCCATTTCTCCAAGAATCTGTGATGGATACCCTGGGCTAGCCGGTTAAGCTAAACGACAACTTGGAGAGTTGGAAGATAAAAGCTTGCCTGACTTAGTTCCTTCCAAGGAATATCTTTTGTGTGTGTATTGAAGATAGATGATATCTTCTCCAATTGATCCCCGTGATCAATTGTTGGATCTATTGTCTTGCTAAAACTTTGATTTGAGTATGGGCTATCATCAAATCAAATCAGAACCAACGATGTTCATAATGTTGTCTTACTCGTGGTTGATCCCTCGAGCATACACCATTATATCTTCTGGGTCTGACCAATACTATCACATGTTCACATAATTATGGAATTCCATCTCCATGGAAATCTGGATGGATTATGGTTGAGCCCATCGACAACATCCCTACCTTCTCCATGATTTTGTAGGACATTAAGCTAGTGTTGGAAACTTTGTAAGCATTGCCTCCGTGTTCCGTTCATGAGGTATATGTTGGATGAGAGAAGAAACTTTCCCTAATTCATGTGTAATTGGTGTAAGTTGCCACCGTGAGGTTAGAAAGTTTGTTTTGCTTCATGTGGAATCATCCCAAGTCAATCATGCATACGTGCGAAGTATTCTGTGGTTTGGAGACTTGCAACCTTCACTCTATATGTATCCCTAGCACCCCAAGCCACTGATTGATTTGTTCAAGGAGAAAAGTTCCATCATAAGAGCTAATCATATGACTTATGTAAGGACTTCGATATCTTAGACGATGGTTCCCAACCAGAACTCGGTAGTGTTTTATCATAAGACTGCTATGTGGTCATGCTTGTCTTGGACAACGTGTTCACAGGTTTGTAGCAAAACCAGCTCATGTTTTGGAGCTTGCTACCGTAGTTCATTTCCCGAGAATCTCGCAACGCCATCTCGTCGATTTGTGTTGTAAACTTTCATTTTTTTTTCTTCTAGACCCGATGAGTCTGGAATATCCTGACACCAACCAGAACTGAATCTCAGGCAGATATGATGGTTGGAGATTTTCCCAAGAACTATAATATTGGTCTCTCGATAACCGGTAAAGTGGATGTCGTGGCCAACACACCTAGCCGGAAGACCTATTGTTGTAGTATCTCGATTGAAGAAATTGGCCACCTCCCCATAAGAACTTTGTAGGATTTACCTCCTAGTTGTTCCTTATGGATTCTTGTGCTTCCGAAGTCCGACCTTTACTTGATGTTCACGATACCAAACATATCTATGAATGGTTTACACTAGCACGTCAAGGAGAACATTAGAAGCGGAGTGCTAAATGTCTCTCGATCGATCATCCAGATTTTGCTCTTTGACTCCGCTAAGGTGAAATCTGAGAAAGTGTTATCTTCCTTTGCATCTGCATCCTCCATTACCGTTCATCATGGTAGTATGTGGTGTTGCCAGGATCCTTGACACAGATATTGGTAAGACCTTGATGAATATGGGAGTGCTCAAGTTCTTGAGAGCACGCACAAGCACCAGGTGTTATCCTCGACACTAACCGGGATTGCTTCCAGTGTTCTTGATTATATTATACACCCTCAAGAGTAGATTTACTCTCTACTGTTGGGATTCTTCCTAGTTACCAGGATCATTCCCAGCATTTGCATTTTGTTCCCAGCTTGCACCGCCAATGTGCCAATTCTCCATGGGTTACCATTCTCAATCACTGCTGTTCAGGAATATCCTCAGGAGTGGAATTGCCATGGGTCCCATCCACCTCCAATGATAACCAAATCATCCCTTGTATTGTCTTTAACAAGATAGTCCACATCATCCATTCTGGACGAGTATGTCATTCTTTCGGACTCCGTCAAACGATCGATTGTGTTTGCCTTAGGCTGGTATAGGGAATCTCAATGATCTCTATATCAAAAGTAATTCTTTTTGCCACTGACAGAATTACTTCTATGAGTCACCTTCCCTAAAGGTGCCCCGTCTTGTGGTATCGTTACCATCACCTTAGGTGTGGAATTATTGCCGTCAAGTGAATCTTCATCGTTTGTTTCACTCCATCCCTTTGGATGTGTGTCCCGTGTCTCAGCTCAAGAGATGTTTCGACGTCTCAATCCATGAGTTGATCTTGAATTGCTCGATCTTCGAGAAGATAAAATCCTGTAGAACTCACGTCCTCTTGTTATCGTGTTGGATGAAGCTTTGAAATCAAGGATGCCAGGATCTACATGATGCTTTGAATCAACAATTTCGAGGAGGAAAACTGGATCGAGAAGATTGTGTTAGTTAGTGTCCCCTCTGATTTCTTACCCTACGCTTGAATCTCGGGACGAGATTCTTGTTTAGTAGGGGTGAGTTGTCACATCCCTAGCTTCTGGTAATGCACTAGGCTAGCCTCATGTGTGCATCATGTTTAATCTTGAAAGAAACTTGAAATGGGGATTGCCTAAACCCTAGCAGTAAAGCAATTCAACTAGGGTCAATTAAAATCTTTTCAATGAACCCAAAATGCCCCTTGGAAAAGTTCATCATTTTTGGATTGATTAAAAACCTCTGCCAAAAATGCTGCACGCATTTCTAGGACCATTCTGGATTTTTTTGATTAAATCATATCTAATTTGCATTTGGGCATTTAAATTTTATATATTATTTTAAATGCTCAAATAATCCCAAACTGAAATGTTCCATGTTGGTTTTATGCTAAATAGTGGGCATGAGCAGTTTGGTGATTTTTGAAAGTGCCTAAGTATTTTTAATAAAGCCCAGAACAAAATAACAAAATAGAATAACAAAAACTAAATAGAAAACAGAGAAAAAGGAAGACCACCTGAGCCACTTACCTACGCGGCCCAGCCCACCTCCCCTCGCGCGTCGTCTTCCTCGCGCCTACTGGCTCGGTGCGTGGCGCGCGCACAGCCGAGCCGCGGCCACCTCCTGCTTCGCGGTGGCAAGGCCCCGACCCCCTCTCCTCGCCAGCGCGACGCCCTGGCCGCCCTGGTTCTCTCCTCTCCCTCGCTGGACCTCTCCCTCTTCTCCTTCCCTCTCTCTCGCAGCCACCGAACGCCATCGCCGCCGCGCTCACTGCCACCGCGATCACCGGCCACCGCACGCCTTGCCAACATGCCAAGAGGAACCGCCGCAGCTCCGTCTTCCTACTTCATTGACGCACCCAAGCTGGGGAGCACCACAGCGCCTTCAACGCCGTCGTTCCCCTCCTCTGCATCCGGTGACCGCCGTCGACGATTCGCCGCCGTCAGGCCGCCCCCGGGCTCGCCGTCTTCTTCAAACGAACCGCCGTGAGCCCCTCTTGCTCTTCCCCCTATCCTCTTACCCACGCGCATGCTGTAGCTCCAACCCCCACCGTGCCCGAGAACCTCCCGCCGCCGGCGATGTCACCGCCGACGCTGCAGCCACCGAGGCTTGAAAACGAGCCCGGCATCGTGCTCCGCACCCTTCCATGAGTCGAAAACCCCCACCTGCTCGTCCTACGGTGCACCTCATCGCCGTTCCCAAGCACGCCCGAACTCCGGCCACCGCACTTCCCTCGCCGCCGTCGATCTGGTCCTCCCCGGCGCGAGCTGATGGCTCCGTTGGATGCGGACAAGCACCAGCATCACGCCAAGCCCCTCCGCCGCTCTTTTCGTCGCCGGAGACGGATTTCCGACGCCCTCCGCCGTGCTCAGCCTCGCCGGCGGCTAGCCGCCGGTCGTTTGGCCTCTCTGACCGGGGGTTTGACCTCCCCCGAGTCGCTGACATGCGGGCCCTGGCCCCTGCTAAATTTAAATTAAGTTTTCTGTTAAGCTTAATTAACCCTTCTGACACTGACGTGTGGGCCCTCACACCTAATTAGGTTAGTCTAATTTCCTGTTTAGATTAGTACTAATCCTGTGGACCCCACGTGCTAGTTTTGACTTTGGTCAAGTCAATGTTGACTGGTCCCACCTGTCATGCACACAAACTAGCCCTTAGTCACTGACCAGTGGGCCCCACTGGTCAGGTATGACTGGACCAGCCTCTGTTGACTTGCTGATGTCAGCATGACCTAGTGATGACGCAGTAAAGTGTTTTATGGAATTTTCAATAAATCTAAATGATTTATTTATTTCAGAAAATAGCCAAAACTTGTAAAAATCATATAAAATCAACCGTAGCTCAGATGAAAATAATTTATATATGAAAATTGATCAGAAAAATCCAAGGAATCTGTTTATGGCATTTTCATGCATGTTTGAACATGTTAAACCTGCTGATCAGGTCAAATCAATTAAATGACAATTAAATAATCACATATGGAGTTTGAATTTGAATATTGGGTTCAAACCAAGTTCATTTAACCTGTTGCTAGTTGCATTAGCCCAAATCATAGCATAAAGCCATGTCATGATCATGCATCATATTGTGCATTGCATTGATTGTGTTCTCTCTTGTTTGCCGGTGGTTGTCCCCTTTCAGTAGACGTGTTCCGACGATGTGATCGATGACACCGATGAAGACTCAATGTTATCTTCAGAAGTGCCAGGCAAGAAAACCCCATTGAACATTCCGATACAATCCCACTCTCTCGATCTTGCTCTCTTTTACTGCATTAGGACAACGCTTCAACTGTTACCTCCTACGGTAGCTGAACCCCTTTCCACTGCATGACCTGTCATTGCCACAGTAAATAGTTGAAACCCACTAGTATGAGTAGGAGTTGTTTGAGCCATGTTGTGCCTACTCATTCATGCTTTCTGGTTATGCCTGCTATTGCTTAGAGTTGTGTCAGGTCTGATTCATCGGGGATGAATTGGAAGGGTGATGAACATGTCCTACTGTGTGTGAGCTAAGAGTGTGAACACGATTTGGTACAGGTAGCGATGAGAGGCCATGTAGGAGTAAATGGTGGGTTGTCTCATTGCAGACGTCCTCAGGAACTGAGTTCTGTGTTGGTTGGTCCATGAAACAGCTACTACCACACATTGGGATCCTTAATTGACTCTCTCGGCTTATTAATCAACATGATCTCTGTCCAGGAGTTGCAACTAGTTTCTGGTGTTTGTAGTTTACTGGAGGTCATGCGCAGCGCTGACCCTCGGGGTGGGCTGTGACGCGGCAGGTACGTGGCACGGTGTACCGATTGCCCGTTTGGTGATGCGGGAACCCTGTACACATCGTTTGGGGCCGTGAGCGACACCCCGTCCGGATCTCCCCACGGATGGAACCCAAATAGGCGATAAACCTGGACGAGAGACTTGTGTGGTTAGTCAGGTCGTGGCCGACACCCTCGCTGGGCCTTCGCTTGAAGGTTGCCGAGTACATGTCGTGTAAATGGCGGTAAGTGGTGAGAGCGTGTGTGAAGAAGTACACCCCTGCAGGGTTAAATATAATCTATTCGAATAGCCGTGTCCGCGGTAATGGACTTCTGGGTTGCCTATTACAGTTCATAGACAAGTGAAAGTGGATACTCTAAAACGCGCAAGATAAGCGTGAGTGCTATGGATGGCCTTCTCGTAGGGAGACGGGAGCGGATCCATAGTGGTGTATTGATTGGTGAATATGTGGACTCGTGTGCGCCACCTCAAAAGAGTTACTTGCAGTCGTAGTTTAGGATAGCCACCGAGTCAAAGCTGGCTTGCTGCAATCAAACTCCACCACCCCTTTGTTGATACTGATGCATATGTAGATAAATCTGATGTAAGTCTTGCTGAGTACCTTTGTACTCACGTTTGCTTAATTTATGTTTTTGCAGAGAGACTTCAGTCTCGCTAGTGGTTCCGCGTGGACTTCGACGTTTAGCTTGTTACCTCAGCTACGATCTTGAACCCTTGTAGGATCTGGTAGATAGTCAGGCTTCTCAGCCTTTTTCATTTGTAGATGTCTGTACTCAGACATGTAATGCTTCCGTTGCCTGTATGCTCTGTATGTTGGGTCATGTGACCTCTGTTTGTAATAAAGGCTATGATGGCTCTTCTGGGCCTTATATATATGAGTTGTTGAGTTATGTTGTGATACCATGTTGTACAACACATACTTGCATGTTATGCGTACGTGTAATGTGTATTGCTATGTGTGGGATCCGACACCTAGTTGTTTACCCTTGGTAGCCTATCTTACAAGGAAATGTCTCCTAGTGCTTCCACCGAGCCTTGGTAGCTCGCTACTGCTCCGGAACACTTAGGCTGGCCGGCATGTGTCCTTCTTCGTTCCTGTGTCTGTCCCTTAGGGGAAATGTCACGCGTTGTTCCTTTAAGTCCTTGTAGCTTGCTACGACTTGGGTTCATACGTTGATGACCGACACGTTCGTTGCTGGGTCATGTATGCCTGTCTCTGTAATTTAGTGCCACTTTTGGTTTATAACTAGTCATGTCGGCCCGGGTTCTCTGTCATATGGATGCTAGCGACACTATCATATACGTGTGCCAAAATGCGCAAACGGTCCTGGGCCAGGTAAGGTGGTACCCGTGGGGATACCGTGCGTGAGGCCGCAAAGTGATATGATGTGTTACAGGCTAGACCTGTGTGACTTAGGATCGAGGGCCTGACACAGCACCCGTCGTCGCCGAGGACCGAGGGGCAGAGGGGGCACCTGAGCCACTACGAGAAGACCCCCCTCCGCTTGTCGCTCGGGCACGGGGCGCCTCCTTGACGACTTCGCTCGTTGAGGTGGCACACGTCGCGCGGCGCTTCGGCTGCTGTCGGGGCGCCTGTGGCCTCGCCGGCTCGGTGGCCTTGCGGAGGCGTTTCTTCTGCTGTGGCGGAGGACTTGGTGGCGGTGGAGAGTTCTCCGAGGATGAGGAGGCGTCGTCGTCAAGATTCAGAGAACCACCAGAGTCTTCGTCAGAATCTCCGGACTCGGCGTCCTCCTCCTCCTCGGCGGGCCCGCTGGACTCAGTACCCTGCCCGGCAGCCTTGCCCATCCCGGCAGGCTCCCCGGTAGGCTCTCCGGCAAACTCCTCGGGCGCGAGCTTCAACAACTTGAGGATTTCCTCCTCTTCAGCCTGGCTCACCGCGTCCGCCACCTCTGCTTCCTCCACGGTATACCCAAATTCACCTGCAGCCACAGCTGCAGCGGCCTCCTCCATCCTGGAGGCAATAAATGCTACATCCCGGTCAATGGTCACCCGGGTAAGGCCCTTCTTCTCCTCGGCGTTGCGTGGCTTTTCGACCAGGTTGTCGAAAAAGCTCTGCACGGTCTCCGCTGAAGGCACCAGCCAAATGGGGACGACCCCGTGGGAGTCGCACTTGGGCATCACCGCGCGTATGGCACTGAGGGCAGTGTTGTTGCATAACGGCACCACTCCCACCGACGGTTTGAACCACTCTGGGTGCTTGGGGTCATGCTTAAATAGTTCCCGGACTATCCCCTTCAGCTCCAAGATGGTGAAATTGTAGTTCAACCCGGGGCGCAGCCTCATGCGGTCTGCCGCGTTGCCGAACTCCCAAGCAGGTCTCTTTCATTCCTGCAGAGGGGCAATGCGGCGGCGGAGGAAATCAGCCCCAACTTCGCCCACAGTCAGATTGGCGGCCCGGAGACGAAGAATCCTAATGAGGGCAATCTCCAACTTGTCTTCCTCCGGGGCCAAATCGCTCCAATCCTTGCCGCGCACTATTGCAGTCTTGCGCGGCAAGGTAAACGGCTCAGGCTTCTCTTCCAGAACCCAGCACCAATCCGCCCTCCACTCCTCCCACTTGCCGCGAAGCTCCCCTTTCAAGTATGCCTCTTTCTTGTTCAACCTAAAGATCCAGGAGATGCCACCGGAGAGTGGGGATCCGGACTCTACTCTAGGTGTGAAGAAGTGGCGGAAGAGAGCTACATTTGGGTGGACCCTTACGTAGTTTTCGCACAGATGTGCGAAAACGGCCAAGGTGAGAACGGCGTTTGGGGTGAAATCTAAGAGATGGAGCCCGTACGTGTTCATCACATCACAAAAGAACTCCGAGTACGGAGGACAGAGGCCGCAATGGAAGAATGCGGCAAAGTAGAAGTAACCTCTGGGGAACATGTCGATGGCGACGGCGGGGAGGACTCTGGTGCGGGGATGAGCCTTCGTCTCCCTCGCCCAGAACAAGTAATACTTGAACCGCGGCTCCCTCGCGCCGAGCCTCGGCGGGAAGACCACCCTCTTTCTCCGCATGGCTGCTAACTTCGCCGCCTGCTCGGACTTCTCCTTCTTCGCCTTGTCGTTCTTCGCTTTGTCGCTCTTCGGAGCCATGGCGGGGGCGGCAAGGAGGGAGGCTAGGAGCTCGCCGGCGCTACGGGTGTTGGATGCGGCGGAGGGAATGGAGCTCAACTCCCTGTCGACCTTTACGGAAGCAGAGGGCGACGGGGGTTTCTGGAGATTGAAGACACAATGAAGGCGACGGGGGGAAACTGCCCCTGCTTCCTCTGCTTTTAAGGGGGAAGTGGGGGACGTTCCGCATTTTCCCATTAAAGAACAGGCCACGATCTCTCCCACGACGCCGCAATCGACGCGCGCCGTTAGGGTGGGACGCGGCGGATACGGAGAGGGATACGGCTTGCCGTGCGCCGCGTGTGCCCGTGCACTGTCTTGGGCCTGGCCCAACAACGCTCGGCACCGTGTGTGGCCCAGGCCCGGGGGCTCCTGTCGGTGTACTAAGGTAGGGGTACCCTAGTACCCCAACTTGTGCACGGGCAGTAGCAGCTTCCCGTGGTCTGGCTCACCGCGAGCCCGCCAAAGCCCACTCTGGACCCCTTTGAAGCCATTCAAGAACAAAGTATACAAGTTAAGAGACAAGACCCCGGCAAGAGAAGCTTGCCGGGAAGGCCGCACCAGGCTCAAGGTTATCACTCCAACACAAGACCCTGGCAAGAGGAGCTTGCCAGGAAGGCCTAGGGATAAACATCTCAGGAGTTATATCGCGGCGCGGCGCGCGCCTCGACAAGATAGTGGCCCCGGCAAGGTGCTTGCCGGGGGAGACTTACACTGTGTGCCTGCGCTCCAGCTCGTCTGTCCACGCGTCGCCCTGGGGCCCTTCCAGGGGCGCGTGGCAGACTGCTGTGCAGCCTGGGGTACACGGTGGCAAGCCGCGGTGACGAAGCCATCGCCGTGGCGAACGGAGACGCATGGACGGACGCTTTTGGGGTCGACGGTGACGGGCATTCAATGCCTCTGTCCCCCACTGTCAAAGTTAGGTGAAGACCACTGTTCATACACTGTTCATGCACTGTTACAACAACCACCAAAGTTACATTTTTACCCTTCTCTACGTTGGCACCTGTCGGTGACCCCTTTGAGCCATAAAAGGAGGCCCTTGCACAACGTAGAGGGGGTTGGATCCCAGAAACTCGCTCACTCCCTCGCTCGGTGTAGCTGGTACTGTAGATCTTCAAGCTCCCGAGCCCAAGAACTTAATACAACCAAAAGCAGGAGTAGAGTTTTACGCGTCCGCGCGGCCCGAACCTGGGTAAACTCCCCGCGTGTGCTCCTCGATCTGCTCTCCGTGCTTCCTACGCTCCCTTACCGCAACGTAGAAGGGGCTTCGGTCCCATAACTGGCAGAGGCATACATTTGCATACATCATGATAGTTTCATCTTCTTTATGTTGAGTACTTTTGTAAAGTGTGAAAGATCTTCTATACTTCTTGTAATATATAGAGTGTTGCCCCTAAAGTGAGGAAAAGATCCCAAAGAGGACAAAATCAAAAGATCCCCAAGAGGACAAATGAGAGTTAAATAGAAAGAGCCATTGAGGCCACAAAAAAATAAAAAAAAGAGAAAAAAGAGAAAAAGAAATAAAAATAGAGAAGGGGGCACACTACTATTCCTTTTTAGAGATCCACACTCGTACTCCATCTTATACCTTGTACTCCATAGAGATTATCATTCATGCATATAGCTATATGGGGACCTTGACACTATAGAACTTGGCTTGTATATTCCAATGATGAGCCTCCTCAAAAGAGCTCTAGGTCTTCTTGAGCGAGCAAGTTGGATGCACCCCCACTAGTTCCATTGGAGAGGTTACCTTAGCTCATAATGTGCATCCGTTGCATGGCAATCCCTACTCCTCACATCATATCTATCATTTGGCTTTCTCTCTCCTATGATTGTCCTCATTGATGTGAGCCTTTCACACCTTTTTTGTCTTCCCCCTTCATCATTTTTCTCTCTTTGCCATCCTAAGTGTCAACTTTCTTGCTTACGCTCATCCATTGCATGAGTGCTCAGAATATCGAAAGGGAGTGGATCATTTTGACTTGTACCTGGCTAGTGGTCTGGGGATGAGTCAAGATAAGATTCCAAAGAAGACCAAGTGTGAAACTTTAGTAGATTAAGTTCTCAACAATACAAAAACTATGTTTTACTCTCTCGTATATCCCTATCCCCTTTCTTGCACGCAAACACCATTTGGAGACATTCGAGTCACGGACAGCGAGAGCTCTTGCACCTTTATGTTCTTATGTTGCTTGTTACAATGCTAATATAGACTCTTGCTTGTTATGACTTGAATTGAATTACATGCCTTGATTGCTTTACTTAAAAGTTCTAATATGGTTGATAGCATGTCACCACAGAAATTATGCTTGTTATCATTTACCTACTCGAGGACGAGCATGAATTAAGCTTGGGGATGCTGATACGTCCAAAACGTATCTATAATTTCTGCTTGCTCCATGCTTCTTTTGTATGATATTGCTATGATATTGATGCACTTCCATGCACTTTTGATCATATTTGGACTAACCTATTAACTCAGTGCACCACAGTGCCAGTTCCTGTTTTCTGCTGTTTTTCTATTTCAGGTTTCCCCCATATTAAAAGTGCTCCAAAAATTCCAGGAAAAATATAGGAAAAATCAGCGTACAGGAAGCTTCGTGAAGAACCAAAGATGGGCCAGAGGGGAGCCAGGGGAGGCCCAGGCGGCCACCTGGCGCGGCCCCACCCCTGGCCGCGCCAGGGGGCGCCTGGGGCCCCTGCTCCGCCTCTGGCTGCCCCCCTTCGCATATATATCCCTCTCGTCCCGAAACCCTCGAGGACATAACCCTTTTTCGCGATCTCGCCTCTGTTCCGCCGTCGCAGCGCTTCCAAGATCGGGAGCATCAGGAGAACTCTTCCCGGCACCCTGCCGTAGGGGAGAACCACCACCGGGAGCTTCTCCACCACCATGGACGCTTCCCGGATGAGTCGTGAGTAGTCCACCTTGGACCATGGGTCCATGATCCGTAGCTATGTGATTTTATCCTCCCCTCTTTGCTCTTCATGGTTTAGACCTCGTGAGCTGCCCTACATGATCGAGGCACATATGTAATCGTTTTGCTGTTACTTTGCTGAGTTTGCTGGGATCTGATGGATTATGAGACTATGTTCAGATTGTGTTTGAGTAATATATTTGATTCACCTCTTTTATATCTTTTTTCTTGAGTAATTCTTGCATGTTCTCCGTTGCTGTTTATTGCTTTGGCCAAGTAGTAGGTAGTAACTCCAAGAGGGAACGTTATGCTTGATTGTGGGTTCATGCCCCCTGATGACTAGCTTGAGTGAAAGAAACATGAGTCTAGGGGATGTGCTGTTGCCACAAGGGAGAAAATAACGGTGCTTGTACTTGCGGGTGCAAGGATTGTTTACTTTACGCAAAGTTCTTTTAATGTAGTTGTCTGTTGCTTTGAGTTTACACTTTGGGTGGGATTCGCAACTTAATACCAGCGAGATGTTCTGGATAGATATCTCAAGGTGGATGATTAGTAGTAGATGTAGATGGATTTCGGTCTACTTGCCTTGGCGTACCGCCCATGCTTTTGAGCCTCTACCTTTCTTTGCAGCATAGTTAGCATTGGTTTGAGCACATAATCCTGTCAATTGCCCAGCTGTAATTTGTTTACCTCGCTTTGCTGTTTTATCGTCTTTTGGGAGAGAGACATCACTAGTGAACATCATGGGACCCCGGTCCATATTTCCACCGCTGATCACACCTTCTATTTACTTCCTATTTTTATTTCCTAGTTGCAGTCATAGCTATCATTATTATCTCTTGTGTTTGATCCTTTGTAAACAACAAGGCCGGAGGGGTTGACAACCTCTCTGTACTCGTTGGGAGCAAAGTTATCTGTATCTGTGTGCAGGTCCCGTCAACCGCTAAGTTTCTGGCGCCGTTGACACCTACTTGTCGACCCTCGGAGTCTCACGGGATTCGATCCTTGGTACCTTTGCCAAGGGAAATTTTCCGCTACGCTACATCTCAACCTTCCACTTGGGGTAACCAACGAGGGGCGAGAAACCATCACACCCACATACCAAATTATCAAAGTACCAAACGCGAATCATATGAGCATGATGAAAACTAGCTTGACGATAATTCCCATGTGTCCTCGGGAGCGCTTGGCTTCATATAAGAGTTTGTCCAAGCTTGTCCTTTGCTACAAAAAGGATTGGGCCATCTTGCTGCAGCTTATTTACTTTTACTATTTGTCACTTGCTACCAATTACCTTATCACAAAACTATCTGTTACCGATAATTTCAGTGCTTGCAGAAAATACCTTACTGAAAACTGCCTATCATTTCCTTCTGCTCCTCGTTGGGTTTGACACTCTTACTTATCGAAAGGACTACGATAGATCCCCTACACTTGTGGGTCATCAGGAAGCATAGTCAAGTAGATCGGTTAGATCTTCAACCGTGGCTACCAAGCGGGTGGTGGGTTGGGAGCAAAATTCTCCATCAGCCTCCAGTTCAAACTGGATACAATGCGGCTACGTGTCTCCATCTAGGGAGTGGGTATTTTAACGACCTCGGTATGTCACCAAAGGGTGAGTGCTGCAAGATATCCGCTGCACTGAATTCGCCGATACACGCCCGATCTGGCTTGAAGAGCACATATGTGTGTGATTCGGAATCCAAAGCCGGATTTAGGTCCGGGGTTCCGATGACACAAACATCGTCTATGGTTCGGTCTGTGTGCGGCTCCAACGCCGTTAAGTCCGCGGCTTTCATGGCGGGGTTGAGCTCCCCGTCCCCGGGCGGCACGGTCTGTTCCGGATCTAGGGCCAGAATTGTGGCAGGTGCTATTTTCTGATCCGATGACGGAGCTAGGTCATGTTCATTGTGAAGGCAGAGAGAGGTCGCCGCTGGCTCGAATCCGGTGAAGATAAAATCTCCACGGATATCAGCAACATAGTTTAAACTTCCAAATCTGACTTGATGGCCAGGGGCGTAGCTCTCAATCTACTCAAGATAGCCTTCCGTGTTGGCGCGTAGCGCGAAGCCGCCGAACACGAAGAGTTGTCCAGGAGGGAAGATTCCCTCGGTGCTGCCGTCATTGTTGATGAGTCGACGACATAGTGGAACTCTCAATGAAAGCACTAATGTCGGTGTCAAAACCGGTCGATCTCGGGTAGGGGTCCCGAACTATGCGTCTAAGGATCGATGGTAACAGGAGGCTGGGGACACGATGTTTACCCAGGTTTAGGCCCTCTCGATCTAGGTAATACCCTACTTCCTGCTATATTAATATGGATGAATATGAATACAAGAGTTGATCTACCTCGATATCGAATTGGCTAAACCCTAAAGTCTAGCCTATTAGGATTTGAGATTCTCCGTTAGCCTATATGGACTAAACCATCCGGTTTATATACACACCGAAGGGGCCTAGAGTTTGTACATACCATATTGCAGAGGAAGGAAAGATTACACCTGAACCTAAAACTTGCCACTACATGAATTCAGGAGTCCTATCCGGATACGAGAGATGATCTTCGACTATGATCTTCACGGCCCACCAGTCCGTCCCACCAAGAGTTGTGTGGCCTCCCGAGGACCCCTCTATCCTGGACTCCCTCAAAGGGCACGCCGCCGGCGGCGGCAACAATGGCGCAGCAGCCACCTCAGCCAGCAGCCTGGCCATGTCCAGGCACCTTGGCCAAGCCATCGGCCACCTCCTTGGCGGCCGCATTGTGGCCATCGTCTTTGCTAACTCGGGCCAGCACTTTGGAGCAATGTTATTGCTCTCTCTCTCTCTCTCTCCACGATGAGCTTGATGGATGATGAGGATCTCTCGGTTTAGCGTTAGCTTTTCTCTCTTGATTGTCTAGACCGGATCAGCATCTTGTTCATGGAAGTTTTGAGGTTTTGAGACTATGCTCTTCACCCTCCTTAGAGAGAACTTTGTCCTCGAATTCGTCTTACCCTAGCAAATTTAAGTTACGGTTTGTTGTCCTCTGGCGGTGCCGCTGACCGAAAGTTTTCAGGTTATTTACTGCCATGAAGATTCTAGCATGGAACTGTTGCGGGCTTGGGAACACCCCGGCAATCCTAGCTTTGTTGGATATTCAGCGAGCATGTAAACCCGCTGTGGTGTTCTTATCGGAGGCACGCTTAAAGAGCTATCCAGCAAAGTGTTTGAGAAGAAGAATGAGGATGGATCAGAAGTTGGTGTGTGTTAGTGATGGGAGAAAGGGTGGCCTAGTGCTTTCTTGGAAGAAGGAAATAAAGACTCATGGATTGGGCTTGGATAACATGTTCATTGATGTGAGAGTGGAAGATGAAAACAATGATTCGTGGATGCAAACCGGTATGTATGGTGAATTCAAATGGGAACATAAGTACAAGACTTGGATCGTATGTGACAACTCCATCAGAATTATAATTACTCCTGGCTTCTTATAGGGGATCTCAATGAATTTTAGTTCTTGAGGGAGACAGATGGAGGAAATTCACCCACGACAATACATGCATGTGTTTCAGTCAGCAATGAATGATCGCGGATTGAGAGACTTGGGGTGCCTGGGTGATTTTTTCACCTGTGTGACGCCCGGATAATTAAGCTACAATAAATCTCTACTAATGATGCCAAGTCACCACTATCACTGTTGATAAACTCGGATTGATTCAAATCCGCGTTAAAATTTCAAATTTGAATTAAAGTCAAACATAAAAGTTTTCAAATGACAAACTAAAATGTTCAAAGTGTGGTAAATATTCCATAGGAAATTATGGTAGTGACCCAACTTTTTTACAAAGTGTTTAAAGGCCCTAAACCAAATGAAATAGTAGCTAAAAACTAAATTAAAACAATAAAAGAAAATAGAATACATAAATGAAAAATAAACAAAAGGGGAAAAGACCCCCCTGGCCAACAAGGCCAATCGGCCCAGCTCCCCACTACTAACCCCCTCCCTCCCCAGGATGAAACCCGAGCACCACCCGGTCCACTTCCCCCTTCCCCGCACGATCTTCACTCGCCCCCGATCCCCTTTCTCCTTGGAACTGGACGCCGCGGCCACCAACGCCATGCCCATCATCATCGTCATGGCCACTGACCACCCCATAGTATAGGAATGCGCCGGGAGGATCGCCATCATCTACTGTTTTCTCTTCATCCACGACCTCGAGCTCGGAGTCCCTGCATTGCGTGGACCGGGAGGCTTCGTCGTCTACGGCCACCGCTGCCTCCACCATGGATCCATGCCACCGCACCGTTCCGGTCCTCCCCGAGCTCGCTCGGCGCTTGATATGTCTCCAACGTATCTATAATTTTTTATTGTTCCATGCTGTTATATTATCATTTTTGGCTGTTTTACAATCATTTTATAGTCATTTTATATCATTTTTTGGTACTAACCTGTTGACATAGTGCCAAGTGCCAGTTGTCGTTTTATGCATGTTTTTACATTGCAGGAAATCAATATCAAACGGAGCCCAAACACCGCGAAGCTATTTTGTGATTTTTTTTCTGGACCAGAAGGAAGACATTGGTCCCTGGTGGCACTTGGGGGAGTCCCGAGGAGCGGACAATCCACCAGGGCGCGCCAGGAGGCCCAGGCGTGCCCTGGTGGGTTGTGCCCACCTCCGGTGCCCCTCGGACAGCCTCTTTGCTCTATAAATACCCTAATATTCCCAAAACTCTAGGGGAGTCGATGAAATATTCATCCAGCTGCGACTCCAATCTAGACACCATCACGGAGGGATTCACCAATTCCATTGGTGCCTCTCAGATGATGCGTGAGTAGTTATTTGTAGACCTTCAGGTTTGAAGTTAATAGCTAGATGGCTTCCTCTCTCTCTCTCTCTCTTTTGATTCTCAATACAATGGTCTCTTGGAGTTCCATATGATGTAACTGTTTTTGCGGTGTGTTTGTTGGGATCCGATAAACTTTGAGTTTATGATCAGATCTATCTTTTTATATCCATGAAATTTATTTGATTTTCTTTGATCTCTTATATGCATGGTTGCTTATAGCCTCGTATTTCTTCTCCGATATTTGGGTTTTGTTTGGCCAACTTGATATATTTATCTTGCAATGGGAAGAGGTGCCCGGTAGTGGGTTGGATCTTACGGTGCTTGATCCCAGTGACAGAAGGGTAACCGACACGTATGTATCGTTGCCACTAAGGATAAAAAGACGAAATTCATATCTAACGCCATGGATATACGGATCTTGTCTACATCATGTCATCGTTCTTAATGCATTACTCCGTTTTTCCATGAACTTAATACACTAGATGCATGCTGGATAGCGGTCGATGTGTGGAGTAATAGTGGTAGATGCAGGCAGGAGTCAGTCTACTAATCTTGGACGTGATGCCTGTGTAATGATCATTGCCTGTATATCATCATGATTATTTGAAGTTCTATCAATTGCCCAACAGTAATTTGTTCACCCACCGTTGCTATTTTTCTCGAGAGAAACCACTAGTGAAACCTACGGCCCCCGGGTCTTCTTTCTCATATATTTTCCTTTGCGATCTATTTTACTTTTCTTTTATTTTCAGATCTACTAAACCAAAAACCCAAAAATACCTTGCTACAATTTATCTTATTTATCAATCAATCTACCAATATTTATCTCTCTCTCATGTTCGTTAGCCCAAAGGGATTGACAACCCCTTTAACACGTCGGGTTGCGAGGCATTGTTATTTGTGTGCAGGTGTTGTTTACGTTGTGTTGCTTGGTTCTCCTACTGGTTCTATAAACTTGGTTTCACATCTAAGGGAAATACCTACCGCCGCTGTGCTGCATCATCACTTCCTCTTTGGGGGAAAACCAACGTAGCTTTAAGCGACATCAAAAGGAATTTCTGGCGCCGTTGTCGGGGAGAACCTTCAACATAACCAGATTCCTAATCACAAATCTCATCTCCTCGCAATTTACATTATTTTACATTTGCCTCTCGTTTTCCTCTCCCCCACTTCATAAAAATTTGCTGTTTTATTCGACTTTCTTTTTCCATCCGCCATTCTCTCGTCAGATCCATTCTTTGCTTGCAATCATGAGTGATTTCGGTATGGCACCAATAGATGATGGCCTTACTCCTAAAATTGGACGTACAGGCAACCTGGATGCTAAAACTTTTATACTGGGGCAAGGCAACGTTATGGGAAAAGAACGTATCCAAGAATTTTTCAATTGTGTTGGAAATCTGAGCCTTGATGATGCTCCTATACTTAAAACTACTAGATCTTATGAGGATGCTATTTCAGCTCTTGTTCTGAAACTGGAAAGTAGATTTATCCGCACTCATCCTACTTTGAAAAGATTTTTTTTTTGAGCTTCTCGAAATAAAGAATCATACAGCTAAAAAGTTAGCTACTATGGTCCTTATGAATGAATTTGATTACATAATACGGGAAGCTAGAGAAATCTTTGATTTTTATGGTAGGAATCGTGAAAAACCCGTGATAGATGAAATTATTTACAATAGTGATTATGCTTTAATACATTTGCTTGGGGATAATAGAATCTTTGATGAGAATATTAAGAAAGAAGTCTCTGTTTTAGATACAATCCAACAAGTTTTTAATAATGTTAACCAACATTACTCTTGGATTGTTGCTAGAAATCAAAGGGGTTATGATGAAAACCAACTAAGGACTGCTAAAGTTTCCATGGACAATATGTTTTATGTTGTCTTTACAAAACCCCATGATAAGGATATCCCTAAGGAAATTAAAGATAAAGATGACAATACTTGAAATCTTGGTATTATGCCTAGCTAAGGGCGTAAAACGATAGCGCTTGTTGGGAGGCAACCCAATGAATAAAAATTATGTTTGCCTTTTTGCTTGTTGTTCTTGAGTGTTTACACAATTATGCTACTGGTATGATTGTGTTTTTTGTGTTTTAATTAGTGTTTGTGCCAAGTAGAATCGATAGGATCTTCTTGGGTGATAGTTGTTTGATCTTGCTGAAAAAGACAGAAACTTTGCGCTCACGAGAAAATTCCCATTTTTAACAGTAAAGTGATTTTTAGTTGATTCATCTTGCAGAAGATTAACATACAAATTTCTCACGTGGACCTATTTTTTTCATGATTTTTAGAGGTCCAGAAGTTTTCTAAACTTCCAGATTACTACAGACTGTTCTGTTTTTGACAGATTCCGTTTTCTTTGTGTTGTGTGCTTATTTTGATGGCTCTATGGTTTTCGTTGATGAGTTTTTGCCATAGAAAAGTTGGAATACATTAGATATAATACAAAAACAAAATATGAATTGGTTTGATACAATACTTATAGTAGTGATTTGCTTTCTTTCACTAACGGATCTCACGAAGGTTTTGTTGAAGTTTTGTGTGATTGAAGTTTTCAAGTTTTGGGTTATCTTACGATGGATGAAGGAAGGATGTAAGAGCCTAAGCTTGGGGATGCCCCGGCATCCCAAGCTATTATCCAAGAATGAGCAACCAACTAAGCTTGGGCATGCCCACGAGTGGCATATATTGGTATTTCACTTGAAACTATATTTTTATTCGTCACATGATATGTGTTTTGCATGGAGCGTCTTGTACGATACAAGTATTTGCTTGTTTTATTTTCCATTTTAAGTCATCAATCCTTGCTGTACACACCTATTTGACAGAGCCAAAATTATGTCATGACTTGTTAGAATAGCTCTCTATGCTTCACTTAAATCTTTTATGAGCTAGGACTTGCTCTAGTGCTTCACTTGTATCTTTTTTAGCACAGTGTGCTTAGTTATTTTTGAAGAAATACTCTCCTGCTTCACTTATATTTATTTGAGAGTTAGTAAATTTTGAAGAAATTCTCTCTTGCTTCACTTCTATTATTTTGAGAGAAGAAAGAAAAAAATTATGCTCATGGTCTTCACTTATATTTGTTCGAGCTTATCAAAAGCAATACATGAAAATTAGTCCCAAAGTGATAGATATCCAAGAAGGATAAAGAAAAGAATGTCATGAATATAATTGGACAAAATAAACTTGATTCCTTGTAATAGTTTTGAGACATGATGATATGATATGTGAGCCATGTTGATGAGTAATTGTGCTTTAGTAAGAATACTAGTGTTAAGGTTTGTGATTCCCTATGCAAGCACGAAAGTCATAAATTACGCAATGAAATTATATCCTACTTGTGGTGCATTATTAGGTGTTATTAATGCTCGGTGTTCTCTTACAAGATTAGTTGTTTCATGGTTGGTCGCTTCCCAGTCTTTCGCTAGCCTTCATTTTGCACTAAGTATGAGCTCTACTTGTGCATGCAAATCCTTTATCCCGGTTTTGCCATATGAGTCCACCATACCTACCTATATGTGGTATTTCCTTGCCGTTCCAAGAAAATCTGTATGTGCCATCTCAAATTTTCAAAATAAATTTCCATTTTGTGTGCCCGTACCGCTCGCGAGGTGGTGAGGGGTGGCCAATATTTTCCATGCTGGATGTGTTATTCTCACGATGAGTGTTTATTCACTTGTCATTGTACGAGAGTACGGCAAAGGTATTAGGGATTCCCAGTCCCGAAATGAAAAAAAGATTACTTTATGTTGTCAAATAATAAATTACTTGGAAAGTGTTGGTACGGAAGGCAACCGTGGATTCGGCTAGCCATGGCTTGTAAAAGTTTGGTGCAAAAGGAATAAACTTTATTTTTTGTTTGGGAGCTGCGTATGATATATCTAGCAACCTATGATATATCTAGCATGGAAAGTGTTGGGAACCTCAAGCCGTTCTCGTTGGTGGGAAAATTATATCTCCCAAAAAACTTTATCTCTCAATTTAAGCTTTGACCTCTAGCACCTCTACAAATCCCTACTTCCCTCCGCGAAGGGTCTTTCCTTTACTTACGTAATTTTTATTTTTGAATTTGAGCCTCCATCTTCTCTTACATGCACCAACTAGTAAACACTATGATCGTACTTGAGCATTGGATGTACCTAATATGCGAGTGTGTTTCATGAATGGATCAATGATATAGCATAATTGGCTTGTATAACTTATTTTAGCATTGATATTTCGAAAGACATGTTTGCTTGTTGATTTGCTTTAGTATCTAAATTATTATGTCAAAACTAGATTATTGCTTTCAACCATATAAACATCAAAATGTCCATGCTATAGAGAAAAGAATATGATATGACTTGATAAACAGAGGACAAGTAGGCGTTAAGCTTGGGGATGCTGATACGTCTCCAACGTATCTATAATTTTTTATTGTTCCATGCTATTATATTATCATTCTTAGATGTTTTACAATCATTTTATAGTCATTTTATATCATTTTTTGGTACTAACCTAATGGCATAGTGCCAAATGCCAGTTGTTGTTTTCTGCAAGTTTTTTACATCACGGGAAATCAATATCAAATGGAGCCCAAACACCGTAAAACTACTTTTGTGATTTTTTTTCTGGGCCAGAAGGAAGACATTGGGCCCTTGTGGCACCTGGAGGAATCCCGAGGAGGGGACAACCCACCAGGGCGCGCCAGGAGGCCCAGGCGCGCCCTGGTGGGTTGTGCCCAGCTCGGGTGCCCCCAGACCGCCTCTTTGCTCTATAAATACCCCCAATGTTCCCAAAACCCTAGGGAACACCAAATCCAATCTAGACACCATAATGGAGGGGCTCACCACTTCCATTGGTGCCTCTCCGATGATGTGTGAGTACTTCTTTGTAGACCTTCGGGTGCGTAGTTAGTAGCTAGATGGCTTCCTCTCTCTCTTTTGATTCTCGATACAATGGTCTCTTGGAGATCCATATGATGTAACTCTTTTTGCGGTGTGTTTGTTGGGATCCAATGAACTTTGAGTTTATGATTACATCTATCTTTTTATATCCATGAAAGTTATTTGAGTTTCTTAGATCTCTTATATGTATGATTGCTTATAGCCTCATATTTCTTCTCCGGTATTGGGTTTCGTTTGGCCAACTGGATCTATTTATCTTGCAATGGGAAGTGGTGCCCGGTAGTGGGTTCAATCTTACGGTGCTTGATCCCAGTGACAGAAGGGGAACCGGCATATATGTATCGTTGCCACTAAGGATAAAAAGACGAGACTCATATCTAATGCCATAGATATACGGATCTTGTCTACATCATGTCATCGTTCTTAAGGCATTACTCTGTTTTCCCATGAACTTAATACACTAGATGCATGCTGGATAGCGGTCGATGTGTGGAGTAATAGTAGTACATGCAGGCAGGAGTCGGTCTACTAATCTTGGACGTGATGCCTATCTACTGATCATTGCCTGGATATCGTCATGATTATTTGAAGTTCTATCAATTACCCAACAGTAATGTGTTCACCCACCGTTGCTATTTTTCTGGAGAGAAGCCACTACTGAAACCTACGGCCCCTGGGTCTTCTTTCTCATATATTTGCCTATGTGATCTATTTTCCTTTGCTTTTATTTTCAGATCTACTAAACCAAAAACACAAAAATACCTTGCTACAATTTATCTTATTTATCAATCAATCTACCAATATTTATCTCTCTCTCGTTTGATATCTGAAAGGGCTTGACAACCCCTTTAACACATCTTGTTGTGTGGCATTGTTATTTGTGTGCAGGTGTTGTTTACGTTGTTTTGCTTGGTTCTCCTACTGGTTTGATAACCTTGGTTTCACATCTGAGGGAAATACCTACCGCTGTTGTGCTGCATCATCCCTTCCTCTTTGGGGAAAAACCGACATAGCTTTAAGAAACATCAGCGCTCTCTGTGAGCTCCCCGTCGGCTCCCCCTCCTTCCCTTTTTATTTTATCACCATACGCCGCACCCCCTCGCGCCCGAGCTCCCAGCGAGCTCGTGGTCGACGCGCCCGTGTGACCCGCCACGGCTGGCCACACCTTCCCCTGACTCCGATCGTGCTCAACCCTCCTCTTCTCGCGCTCGCCTTCACTTTGGCCACGACCTGCGTTTGCGCGCGCCCGCGTGGGCTTGTGGACCGCTGCCCACTTTGCTCGTGCGCTCGCCTGCTGCTGCCGCCTGCACACAACCTGCCTCGCCTGTGTGCACAGCTCCCCACCGCATGGTCCGGTCGCGCTCCCGGCCACTCCGGCCTTCCCTGCGCGCGCCCGCATGCGCCCCGCACTCCCCGCACGCAGGCCCTCCTGCTCCACCCCTTCTAGCTTCCATTGCAACACTGCCATCAGTGTTGATCTTAATCCAACCAAATTTCGGTGGTCGCCAACCGTGGCCTGGGAGGATCCGGACATGGCCGCGGGGTAGCTCGAGCATAGCTAGAGCCTCTTGGGTCTTCTTCATGGACTAAGTAGGATCAAGCTCTCTCTTATCATGTGTAGCATTGTTCCTCGAGGTCTAGATCGCCGACATGAAAATTAGCAATTTTTCTCTCTCAAAATCAAAGAACATAGGATTGCATATGATATCCCGAGACCAAGTGAGCGGGTGCAACTCCAGTCACTTGATATCAAGCCAGTCCGGGGCTACATTCCAGAAACGTCGGGCATGGGTGCAATCCAATAATGCATGCTTCATGTCTTCCTCTGCATGAAGGCATAGTTTGCAAGTGCCAACGGTAGAAATGTGATGGAACTTGAGAGTTGCTTCGATCGGAAGAATCCCATGCAAGAACCACCACCAGAACACTCTCACCCTTGGCAAAACCTTGAGCTTCCATTACCGGGACCATAGTTGTTTGTCTGTCGATGAATTTTTGGTGATCGTCCCTTCTAGAGCATGTTGCTCGTTATGAGTCATTAGAGCACGATACGCTGATCTTACAGTATAGCAGCCGATCGTTCAAGAGCCCACGCAAACCCATCATCGCCCCCACCTTGCCTTAGAGGGATATTAAGGATAGCATCCGCATCGGGGGTGATGAAGTTTTGATGAATCACAACTAATTTCCAAGACCAATTACCAGTATCAATAAGATCTGAAACAGTGTGCAACTGTGTATTACCACTTCTAACTATCAGAGACATAGAGATGGTGCCGAGGATCCACTTGTCATCCCAGATAGAAACCGTCATGCCATCTCCTATGCGCTTTATAAGGCCGACTTATAGAGCATCTCTCCCACCGATAACAGCATGCCACGTTGTCGAGGAGAAGCGTGGGGCTACAGCTTGCATAAAATCACAGGAGGGGAAATATCTACCTTTGAGAACTCGGGCACAGAGGGAGTTTAGATTTTTCATCAGTCTCTATCCATCTTTGCCGAGAAGTGCTATGTTAAATAGCTCAAGATCCCGAAATCCCATGTCGCCCTTCTCTTTCGGTGTTGCCATAGCATCCCAAGCCTTCCAATGCATGGAATTACGGTCCACGGAGCTGCTCCACCAATATTTAGCCAAGCAGGAAACAAGGCCCATGCATACCTTCTTTGTTAACTTGAAACAACTCATGCTGAAGGTATGGATGGCTTGGGAAACATATTTTATACGGACTTCCCTTCAAGCACAAGATACCATTCTTTTAGACCCACCTTGGAGCTTAGTTCGATCATCTCTCCAATGTGGTAAAAAGTACCACTTGTGATCCTACCCACAGTTGTAGGTAGACCAAGATAACATTCACTAAAAGCTTCAACAGAGATGTTCAAAGTTTGTTTCAGTGGCAGCTTGTCCGGATCAGAGGTATTCGGGCTCAAAGAAACTAAGATTTTCTCCTTGTTAACAGCATGCCCGAGCCTCTCTCATAAATTCTCAGTATCTCGTTGAGCCTTTGAGCACTTTCCACCTTTACCTGCATAAATATCAGATTATTATCCGCGAATAGGAGGTGATTAAGCCATAGATATCGGTAGCTGACTCGAATGCCTTTGACTACTCTCAATCCACCAAAGTGGTTCATGAGTGATGTCAATCCTTCCGCACACAATAGAAAAAGATACAGAGACGCCGGGAAACCTTGTCGCAAACCCATTGAGGGAGTGAAAAAAAGGAAGAAGTTCACCATTCACATGAATTGAGAATCTGACAGATGTAACACACTTCATAACTAGGCAAACAAACTCCACACAAAAGCCAAGCTTCAGCATGATTGCTTGCAAATAGTGCCACTCGACACGGTCGTATGCTTTCATCATGTCCAGCTTGATGGCACACACTGCATTCCCCCCTTCTTCCTTCTTCTCATGGCATGCACACTCTCATGTGAAATTAGCACATTATCAGTAATCAAGCGACCAGGGACAATCGCACTTTGTTTAACACCAACAATATCATCCAAACACTCTCGAAACGGTTAGCAATAGCCTTGGTGGCAATCTTGTACAAAACTAGACAGAGAGATATAGGTCGATATTGAGTAATATTTTGTGGGAAGCGTACCATGGGAATCAGGGTAATAGAGGTGTCATTCATACCCGTGGGTAGTTCTCCCCCATTAAGAAAATCAAGCACCGCTGGAACAATATCATCTTTGAGCAAATTCCAATGGGGCTGAAAGAATCCCGTCGTGAAAAAAATCAACCCATGGGGCCTTCGATGGACCCATCTGAAAGAGGGCTCGGCTCACCTCCTCTTATGTAAATGGCTTACCAAGTTCATCATTCATAAGAGGGGTCACCCAGGGAGGTACAACATCTAACAACTCCTCCATCTGTTGACAACGTTGTGATGTATACAGCTGCTCGTAGAACTGTTGAACCCCAGCTCAATCTTCATCCAGATTACTACAGACCATACCATCAGTGCGGACAAAATTTTCTATCTTGTTCATGCGCTTGCCTTGGGAAGCATGTGCATGGAGATACACTGTGTTTCGGTCTCACGCCCCCCCC
>LR738711.1:893518784-893568428 GCA_902687465.1 Secale cereale | reverse complement strand
CCCCCCCCCCCCCCCCCGGCAGCCATGGAACACGTGACTGTTAACAGAGCCAAATTTCTTCTTGATGCAGAGCTAGCTTCAGTTTCTTAGCCAATGTTTTCTCTTCGCCCGATGGCCCCCTTTGCACAGATTGAGTACGCAACCGGGAGAGCTGCTCCCGTAGTTTTCTGAATCTTGCATGTCAAGCACCCAAATTCCTTCGCTCCCATCAAGTTTACCTTTGACAAAGGAAATAAATGCAAATGATAAGGAATATGATGCATTCGCCAGTCATCCCCGCTAATGCAGGGGATAAATTACACACACGAGGGTGCGGTACCTGTGGACAAGGGAGGGGAATTCTTGTGTGGTGAAAGTAGATATGATGAAGGATAGAATTGAGTGGCATTATTTGGAGGCTATCATAACAAAGCTAGTAGGTTTCAACATGTGCTTTGTGAGATTGATCATGAAATGTGTCTCATCTGTCAGGTTCTCGGAGAGAGTGAACAAAGAAATTTTAGCCTATTTCACCCCATCCCGGGATTGAAGGCAAGGGGTGAAGTAGTCTTGGACTAAGGGGTCCTCGGGTGGCCGGATTGCTCGTTATGGGCCGGACTGGTGGGCCGTGAAGATTATTGCTGAGGACTATCTCCCGTATCTGGATAGGACTCCCATATGTGTAAAATAGCAAGTTTAGAGTCCAGGTGTAATACTTTCGGTCATGGATTTAGCACGACAGATGTCCGGTTTACAGGACTTAGTCGTGAGGCCATCGCTCGGGTTAGCTTAAAGTGGTTAAAGCAGACGAAGGACGCAGGGAGTTTATACTAGTTCGGCCCCTTCGATGAAGGTAAAAGCCTACGTCTAGTTTGGTGTGGTATTGCTTGGGCTTCGATGACCAGGGAGCGAATCCACTTTGCCTGTGTCTCGAGCTGTTGTTTCTCGTCCTGAACCATCTCCGGGTCGTCCCTTTATATAGGAGGCGACGCCCGGCCGGTTTACAGAGTCCCGAGGCCGGCTCATAAACGTGTCCGCCTTGGTCTCTACTCTTTCTATCTTACATCCCAAGTTACATGGTACAACGGTTAATAGATCGTGGGCCTTATACATGGGCCCTAAACCACTATGGGCTGTAACCTCCTGTTACATACTCTGCTGGGCTTCTGATAATTTAACTTTACCAACGTAATCCGGACCTTCCTAGCCGGTTTATACTTGCTAGTAATATCCCTGACATTAGGCCCCAGATTGATTTGAACTTGTTCAAGTCAATCTTCAAAGCCTTGTACGAATTTCCTTTCTGCAACTTGTATGCTTCATAAACCAGCCATGATGTCATCTCCTGAAATCGCTTCAATCCGTCGTGACATCATCTGCGCATTTAACGCCCACACCTGTTTGTTACCTTTCTTTATTGCCGCACCGAAGATCGTGGCGACAGCTCAATCTTTATCCGATTTCTGGCCTCCTCGATTCCCGCGCTTGCCGTTTTTATCTCTTCGGCCTATAAATATAGCCAAGGCCCATCTCTTTTCCCCTTCCGCTTCTTCTTCCTCCGTCTCCAGCGATCGAACCTCCGCCGCTGTTCTTCGAGCTCGCCGTCGTCCACAAGCCCGGCCGCTGCATCGACCTGAACGCGTCCAGAAAACTTGTCACTGTCCTCTGCTTCCTCGGGTACACTATCTTCTTCCCCATAGATCAAGTTCTAGGGTTTCTTCTGTAGCTCGCCGCGAACCCTCGTTTCTTCGTAGTTCATCGCCGTAGGTTAATTTTAGCTGTAGATATAAAACTTGTCAGGTTCGACCCTCATTCATGCGTTTCCGCTCCATCGTTATACTTTAGCTTCTCCAGCACTGCTAGTTTAGATTGAATCTGTAGAGAACTTCTGCTGACTTCACTGAATATGACTTGTATTATTCTGTCTTTTTCCTGCGCTGTAGATCCATATTTTACCTCTGCTTCATGTAAAAGTTGTTTCCCACACTTTAGATCCGTAGCTTGTCCGCTTATATCGCCGGTTTAGTCATAACTCGCGCTTTATATGCTTACCCCGACGGTTTAGATTTTTAAGCCTACTTCCATAATTGACGGTTTAACTTTCTCCTTCTATTGCCATAAACCGGTAGCTGTCTCGTTCATACCTGCTTCCGGGTTAGTAGATACCATTAGTCCCTTGTTTAAACCGACAATTGAGTCCATATCTTCATAGAATGCGCCGGTTTATATCTAGCAGTTGGTAAACCGGGTCTTGTATTATCTTTCCCAGTGTTCCTTTCTTGAAGAAAATGGGCTCCACAGCGAAACAATTTGTTGCCTGCAACTGGGTTCCATCCCGGATTACGGAAGACGATTTAGTAGAAGCGGCCTCAATTGGTGTTCTGGGCCCTAAGGAGGTTCTGCACTGGCGGGCCCCTGGAAATGAGTGCCCTCCTGAGCCTAAGGAGGGAGAAATCATAGTCTTCTATGATTATTTGGCCCGGGGTTTTAGTCCTCCCGGTTCAAAGTTCTTCCGTGATGTGTTAGCCGCTTTTCAACTCCACCCACAAGATATAGGCCAGAATTCTATATCGAACATCTGCAACTTCCAAGTCTTCTCGGAGGCATACCTTCTAGAGGAGCCATCAGTGGATCTGTTCCGGGATTTCTTCCATCTGAATCGCCGGACTGAGTTTTCTGATGGACCTCATACTGAGCTGGGTGGTGTCAGCATCCAGAAAAGGAAGGACGTCAGTTTTCCTCACGCCACTCTTCACAGACACCCTAAGGATTGGAACCAGACATGGTTCTACTGCAAAGACACTTCGCCAGAAGGAGAAAACCCACTGCTGGGTTACCGCGCTTACCGTCTGGCATCAACTCATCCTTTGCCGCAGCGTCTAAGCGCCCAAGACCGGGCTTGATATGCCCCTCGACTTTCCAAGCTCAGGGCTTTCGTGGCAAACGGTTTAACCCGAGTTGATTTCGTCCGCTCCTGGCTCTCTTGGAGCATTCTTCCACTAAGCCGGCGCTCAAGCTTGATGTGCAAATATACCGGCAAGCCGGAAGATCTTCAACGCCACACGAAAATAGTGCTTCCTGATAATGAAGTTACTGAGTCTGCTAAGAAAATGATGAACATCCCTCTGGAGGATTGCAGCCAGACCGGTTTAGCTCCATTCTGTTTAACCAACAAACCGCCATCGATAAAGCTCTTCGGACCCTTTCTTTTCGGTTTAATCTATTCATATCACTTGTTTTCAACATGTTCTTGTTCCTTTTCATAGGCCAATGATCCCTTCTGGAAGAGGAAAGCGCAGGATAAACCAGCGAAGCCAACACGCAAGAAAACCTTTGTTGTGAAGAAGAAGAAAGCTGTTGTTGCTTCCGGTTCAAACATTGAAGAAGATGATCCGGCTTCTGAGGTACTGCTTGACTCTTATGTCCTTTGATCTCCCTTTGTGTGAATTTATGTTAACAATGCCTTTTCTCAGGACCTGGCGGAGGGAAGTAAAGCGGAGGGAGTTGAGGTAATTTCTTTCTCATCTGATTCAGAACCGTTGCCACCCAAGATCCGCCGGGTATCCCAGAAATATCCATTTTCTCACCCTTATGCTCAATTGGATCCCAACTTTCTTTTGAAGAAACAACAGCATGAAGCTCGCCGGACCACGCGCCATATTGGACATGTGGTTGAATCGTCCGGGATACCCCTCACGCCAGCTCGCAGACGCCGCTCAGAGGTTTTGCTCACTCCAACCCTTCTTCATCGAAAAGCAGGCCTTATTCGCAAACCTCTTAAACCGTCTGATCCCAACTACCAGGAGGCTCCTCTGTCTTCTTCCGGCGAGTCTACTGCCACTCAGATCCCGGTGCTTAAGACCGTTCCTGGGTAAGTTATCCCTTCAAACGTCCGGTTTACCTTTCTGCTTTGACTTTGTGATTCTTATTGCTCTTTTAACCTTTATCAGAATTCCCAAGCCTAGTATAAAGGAGAAATAAAATAAAACGGCTGCCGAAACCACCACTGCTGAACCGACCGAGGATCCTGAAGCGGCCAACCCTCCAGAGGACAACGTTGAAGCTCGATGATCCTGCCCCTATGGATCATGAAGATCTTAATGCTCTGGGGGGTGATGATATGGAGAACACGGCTGAATTAGCAAGCCCTGTCCGGGTTAGTCCTCCTCGGGCTAGCCCGGCTCCTGTCAGTCCGGTGCGCACTGCTGATCCCCTTCAGCCAACGGCCACCTCAACGGCGGATGTTGAAATAACTGGGATAGGATTCTCTCTCCCACAGAGCCTGTTGCCTTGGCTAGGCATACTTCCAAGGAAGAAAAACTTCAACAAGATAAAGGCAAGTGGAGCACAGACTTGTCAAGTTATGCTCAGCTCAGTTCCCAGGAACTCCATTCTGGGTATCTGAATCGGCTCTTCACCAGCCGTGACTATGAAGCCCGCTTAGTCAACATGATGAAAGGTAAATATGAGGTGACTTTCTTTCCTTTTGCTTTCCGTTTCTGCTTTGTACTTTGCAATCCTACCTTTAGGCCATAGTAGCCCCCAAGTGCCGGTTTAGCTTCACTATAGGTGAACCAGGACTTTACTTATGTCTGAGAATGAATGTACATTAGCCCCCAAGTGCCAAGGTCATAACTTGTTTATGTGCTTGGGACTTGTCTGAAAATTGTCTTTCTTTTACTTCAAGTGTACATTAGCCCACAAGTGTCGAGTGCATAACTTGTTATGTCCTTGAGACTTTGACTGATCTGTCCTGCTAACCCGTTTGATTTCCTTGCAGAATGACTTGAACCGGAGGGCTTCGGAGGCAACTGAGCTCCGGAATAGCTTGGCCTTCCATGAGACTGCTTCAAACAAAGCTAAGGAAGAACTTGTCCTTGCTTTAACTAATATGGAAAAACTGAAGAAAGATTTTGAAGCGGAGCGGTCCTCATGGGAGGTGCAGAGGGATGCTCTAGAAAAAAGAGCGAAGGATGCTGAAGCTGCTCTCAATCCGGTCACACGGGAGCTATCTGGGTTGAAACAGCAAATAGAGAACATGACATCTGCTATCTTCGGTGAGTACCTGTCTTCGTATGTTTGCATCCCTGCAATCTTTATTTTGCTCCGGTTTAACTCGCCAACTGTATATAGGGAGGCGCATAACTCATCTTGGAGATGATACTTCGGAAGAAGCTCAAGGCTGCTTATACCCTGGTGGAGCAGCTCTACTCCGGTGCTCAAAGGGCTATTAGTGCCATGTCACATAACAAACCAGCGCCGACCACCATCCAAGCCACCCTGGAAAAGCTATCTATCTTGCCTACGCGACATTTGAGGTGAAGAAGTCTGCTGCCCGAGCTGGCTCTCTCATGGCGTTGACCCGGGCCAAAGCATGG
The DNA here is from genome assembly GCA_902687465.1 of Secale cereale. Classification (NCBI taxonomy): domain Eukaryota; kingdom Viridiplantae; phylum Streptophyta; class Magnoliopsida; order Poales; family Poaceae; genus Secale; species Secale cereale. The sequence continues at coordinate 893,563,071 of LR738711.1, read as the reverse complement.
GTCCCCGATTTTGATCCGGCGGAGGCCATGAACGGCTATCCCAGCATGAAAGGGGACGGTTCAGCCTTCTCTGCTGAAGATCTCCGTTCTTTAACCAAGGACATGCGCCCTCTTGCCAGTAAGCTTGCTGATGAAGCAGATCTAACAAGGTCTCATCCGGCTTACGATCTAGAGAACTCGCAGGTGGAGCGGCCGGTTTACTATACTGAAAATATGATCCCACCAGTTCGTAATCACACTTTCGCTCCACATATTGACCTGTCAGATCTTATAAATGATGAAGTGTATTTTCCGTGCCCTCTCCAAGATTGACTGGAGTGCTCCTGATTTCCAGCAGCTGCCAGAAGTCGACGAAGATCCGGCGCAAGTTGACCCTCAGCCTTCTCAGCGTGCTGAAGAAGAGTCCTAAATCGTCCCGGTTTAATTTTTAGTTGCTGAATACTTTTCCAGAAACTTTGATCCATTCAGGCCTGCAAGTGCCTTGTAATAGAATAGTTGAAATACTGCCTTTGTCCCACTGTTATGGTACTATTTCGATTGGCATCTCCCAATTAATCTTCTATTTGCAATGCTTTAACAGCTTATATGGCATGTGCCTGCATGAACGAAGCCAAAAGATGTCCTGGCGATTTACCTCCGGATGGATTATATTGCCCTGATATATATATATATCAAATGGATAGCTTTTGAACTGCATATAAAACGCAAACATATACCATACCTCTGATTAAGTGTGCCTGTAGACCTTAACCCGGTAGGAATATCTTATAGCGCGGGCGCTGATGAGGCCCTTGGCTCTCTTGTTGGTTTATCATAATAGCTGATCCGGGTTAGCATGAACGCCGGTTTAATTCTCGCTGATGTTCATGACCCAGACTTTAACTTTGTAGACATATGGTCAACCTTGTAGTTGTCCAGTCTCGCATCAATGGACTTGGTTAAAAAACCAATGATCTTGATGACAAAGATTTGTGAAATCATAAAAAATAAAAATAAGGTTTTTTGGGCAAATAAGACCATGTAGTCGAGGATTTTTACGAGCTGCCAGGCTCCAAATTCGTGGCTTTTTATGAGCTGCCAGGCTACTGTCTTTAACCATTTTAGCAAAGCCTGTCAAGATGCTCCGCAATCCTTAACCAAATCATCAATGACAAGCTACCCAATGTTTCAAAATCTCATAAAGATTTTGTCTTTAGGTAATCAACTTGATGATCGTCAATTTAACGTGGCCAAGTTCAGCGTCCCGAAGGATTGACTTGTGGCAGGTTCGACGGGTCATACCAGGTTTACCTGGACGGCGTGATTTACTTGATGCAGGCAGGTTAATCCAGGGTTTTAGGTGCATGCACCGGGCTTTCAAGCCATGTTCACTACAAGGGTATTCAACTCTCTGCGAGCCCCCCGGTAGTGTGTGAGCCGTTTGCTCATCGGGGCATATGTTTGAGCTGGGTTATGCACCAACACTCTCTTTTGCCCCTCATCATCATGTGGAAATTCCCGAAGCAACCACAGTAGTGCTCTTATGATGGGCTTCATAACACCACCGGTTTAAGAGGCCATGGGAAAAACTTCCTTGCCCGCGGAAGCCCCCATGTGGCTCTTGATAAGATGGCTGATTCCTTGATGTATCAAGGGCACCGGTTTAGGAGGCCATGGTAACCTTCTGTAGAAACTCCCATGTGATACTCCTTTGAAGAACACGGTTGATTCCTTGATTCTGTCAAGGGCGCCGGTTTAAGAGGCCATGGAAGGTCTCTTTCGAAGCCCCCATGTGATACTCTTGCGTATAAAAGACATGATTGATTCCCTAATTCTACCAGGGGCGCCGGTTTAAGAGGCCATGGAAGGTTTATTTCAAAGACCCCATGTGATACTCTTTTTGCGAAGAAGATGGTTGATTCCCGGTGTTCCGGGGGCGCCTGTTTATTCTATTAAATATAATATATACATTGTACATAAAGCGGAACCAATGGCTTAAGTTTAGTAAGGTCGAAGAAGAGCGATGTTCCATGGCCGCTTTGTCTCCTCCTCCGCCGTACGTGAGTCCTTATGTTCTCGAACGTCGACAAGGTAGTATGATCCGTTGTGTAGGTTTTTGCTGACCACAAAGGGTCCTTCCCAGGGCGGGGATAGCTTGTGCATATCTTTCTGGTCCTGGATGAGCCGGAGCACCAGATCGCCCTCCTGGAACGTCCTAGTCTTAACCCGGCGGCTGTGGTACCGGCGTAAGTCTTGCTGATAAATCGTTGATCATGCTGCGGCCGCGTCCCGTTCCTCATCCAGCCGGTCCAAGCTGTCTTGTCTTGCTTGTTCGCTATCCGCTTCAACGTAAGCCGCCACCCGTGGTGAGTCATGCCGGATATCACTAGGGAGGACCGCTTCAGCGTCGTACACCATAAAGAAAGGTGTGTACCCTGTAGATCTATTAGGCGTAGTACTGATGCTCCATAAGATAGAAGGCAACTCCTCCACCCAGCAACCCGACGTTCTTTGTAAAGGAACCATAAGCCGGGGCTTGATGCCTCTCAAGATTTCTTGGTTGGCTCTCTCAGCTTGGCCATTGGATTGGGGGTGAGCTACTAATGATACATCAAGGCGAATATGTTCTCTTTGACAGAACTCCTCCATATCCCCTTTAGATAGGTTGGTGCCATTATCAGTTATAATGTTGTGTGGAAATCCAAACCGGAAAATCACCTTTTTGATGAACTGAACTGTTGTTGCCGCATCACACTTACTAACAGGCTCTGCTTCAACCCACTTTGTAAATTTGTCCACTGCTACCAACAGGTGGGTCTTCTTATCTTGGGATCTTTTAAAGGGTCCAACCATACCAAGCCCCCAAGTCGCAAACGGCCAAGTGAATGGAATCATCCGCAACTCCCGCGCGGGTACATGAGCACGCCGTGAGAAATTCTGGCAAGCGTCACATTTTCTGACCAAGTCCTCTGCGTCGGCGTGAGCCGTCAGCCAGTAGATCCCATGAAGAAAAGCTTTAGCTACCAAGCATTTTGAACCGGTGTGATGACCACAATCTCCTTCATGAATCTCTCGAAGAATATCACAGCCTTCCTCTGATGATACACACCGCTGAAACGCCCCACAAACGCTGCGGTGATGGAGTTCTCCATTGATGATAGTCATAGATTTAGACCGCCGGATTATCTGCTGGGCCTCGACTTCGTCCTCTGGCAACTCACCTCGGCTCATGTATGCTAGATAAGGGAGTGTCCAATCCGGAATGACGTGAAGTGCTGCGACCAATTGTGCTTCCGGATCAGGAACAACCAAGTCCTCCTCTGAAGGTATCTGCACTGACGGACTATGCAATTCATCCAAGAAAGTACGTTGAGAACCCAGCCGGCTTAACGCATCAGTTGCTTCATTTTTCCGCCGGTCTATGTGATCCACCTGATATCCCTTGAAATACCCTGCGATTGCATCCACTTCTTGTTGATAGGCCGCCATGAGCAGATCCTTAGAGTCCCACTTACCAAATACTTGTTGTGCTACCAGATCTGAGTCACCAAAACACTTAACCCGGCTCAAGTTCATCTCCTTGGCCATCCGCAAACCATGGAGGAGAGCTTCATACTCAGCAGCATTGTTAGTACAAGGGAACATTAAACGGAGGACGTAACAGGACTTATACCTCGCGGGGAAGTTAACACGACTCCAGCCCCCGATCCCTCCAATTGCCTTGAACCGTCGAAGTGAATAGTCCAGTATGTATGATCCGGCTTCTCCTCACGTGCTTGCAATTATGTCCAATCATTAATGAAATCCACCAGTGCTTGGGATTTTATAGCAGTACGGGGCACATACTTTAATCCATGCAGGCTAAGCTCAATGGCCCACTTTGCCACTCTGCCAGTGGCTTCTCTGTTCTGGATTATATCCCCTAATGGAGTTGAACTGACAACAGTGATTGGGTGGCCCTGGAAATAGTGTTTCAACTTCCAGTTTGCCATGAACATGCCATATACCAACTTCTGCCAGTGTGGATATCTTTGTTTCGACTCAATGAGGACCTCACTGATGTAGTAAACCGGACATTAAACCGGATATTCTTTGCCTGCCTCTTTGCGCTCCACCACAATGGCTACGCTGACTGCACGGGCATTGGCGGCCACGTACAACAATAGTGGCTCCTTGTCAACCGGGGCAGCAATGACTGGTGGTTCTTCCAATTGCCGCTTCAGATCCTCGAACGCGGCGTTCACAGCATCGCTCCAGACAAACTGGTCCGTCTTCTTCATCATCTGGTAAAGAGGGATCGCCTTTTCTCCTAACTGGCTGATGAACCGACTCAACGCTGCAATACGGCCCGCCACGCGCTGGACATCATTGATGCACGCCGGTTTAGCCAAGGATGCGATCGCCTTGATCTTCTCCGGATTAGCTTCAATCCCTCTGTCTGACACTAAGAATCCAAGGAGCTTGCCTGCTGGAACACCAAAAACACACTTCTCTGGATTGAGCATCATCTTGTAAACCCGGAGGTTGTCAATGGTTTCTTTTAAGTCTTCTATCAGCGTCTCCTCCTTCCTGGATTTTACCACAATGTCATCAACATATGCATGTACATTTCTTCCAATCTGCCCTTGTAGGCAGTTCTGCACACAACGCTGATAAGTTGCTTGGGCACTCTTGAGCCCAAAAGGCATGGATACATAGCAGAAGGCTCCAAAGGGAGTTATGAAAGTTGTCTTCTCTTGGTCCTTAACTGCCATATTGATCTCATGATAACCTGAAGATGCATCCAAAACACTTAGTCGCTCACATCTCGCCGTAGCATCGATAATCTGATCAATACGGGGGAGAGCAAAAGGATCAGTTGGGCAAGCCTTTTTCAAGTCTGTGTAATCAACACACATCCTCCAAGTTCCGTTTTTCTTGAGCACCAGCACCAGATTTGCCAACCACTCTGGATGAAATACTTCAACTATGAAGCCTGCGGCCGAGAGCCTAGCCACTTCTTCACCTATAGCCTTGCGCCTCTCCTCATTGAAGCCGCGCAAATACTGCTTGACCGGTTTAAACTTCGGATCAATATTAAGACTATGCTCAGCGAGTTCCCTCGGTATACCTGGCATGTCAGAAGGTTTCCATGCAAAGATATCCCGGTTCTCACGGATGAACTCGATGAGCGCGCTTTCCTATTTGGGGTCTAGGTTAGCACTGATGGTGAACTGCTTGGATGAATCGCCCGAAACAAAGTCAACCTGCTTAGTTTCCTCTGCCGATTTGAACTTCAAAGCCGGATCATGCTCTATAGTTGGCTTCTTCAACGGGGACATATCTGCCGGATCAACATTGTCCTTATAAAATTTCAGCTCCTCCGTAGCACAAACTGCCTTAGCATATGTCGCGTCTCCTTCCTCGCGTTCCAACGCGATCTTACGGCTCCCGTGAACCGTGATGGTTCCCTTGTGACCCGGCATCTTGAGCTGGAGATAAACATAACAAGGTCTAGCCATGAACTTGGCGTAAACCGATCTCCCAAACAGAGCGTGATATGGGTTCCTAATCTTTACAACCTCAAAGGTCACCGTCTCCGATCTAGAGTCCTGCTCATCCCCAAAGGTAACTTCCAGATCGATTTTTCCAGCTGGGTAAGCCGATTTACCGGGCACTACCCCATGGAACACTGTGTTGGATTATCGGAGCTTCTTGTCTGTCAACCCCATACGTCGAAAAGTCTCATAGTATAGGATATTGATGCTGCTGCCTCCATCCATAAGCACCTTTGTGAACTTATAACCACCCACCTGCGGTGCCACCACCAAGGCCAACTGACCCGGATTATCAACCCGTGGCGGGTGATCCTCTCTGCTCCATACAATGGGTTGCTCAGACCAACGTAAAAAAACATGGTATCGCCGGTTCAACAGAATGTACTGCTCTCTTCAGAACCTTTTAATCCCGTTTGCACAAACTTGTGGTGAAAACATGATATTGCCCACTGCTTAGCTCCTTCGGATTATTATGATATCCGGATTTCTGCTGCTGCTGACGTTGTTGATTGCCTTGGTTATTGTATCCGCCCTGACCATGTTGCTGGTTATGCTGATGCTGATTGTTGCCATTGTTGTTATTGTTACCGCCGTGGTATCCTGATCCGGATCCACCACCCTGATAACCCGGACTTTGAAAACCGGGACCTGACCCGCCGGGGGGCCCGTGGTTATATTTGGCCTGTTTCATAAGCTCTTGCATAATAAAGCAGTCTTTCCAGAGATGCGTAGCCGGGTTTTCCTCTGTACCGTGCTTTGGGCAAGGCACGTTCAACTGGCGATCTAGATTAATTGGTGGCCTCCCGTTGCGTGGGGGCGGTCTACACTTGCGGCGCTGCCTGTTGTCTTGAACGTTGGTATTGGCCACAAAATCTGAGTTGCCCTCCGCATTACGCTTTCCATTGTACCCTGTACCCGCCGGGTTGATCTGCGCCGGTTTACCGTTTTTGCTCACCTTCCCGGACTTGTCTCCGTCTGCATCTGGATACTTGGTGTTATCAGACTCTCCATACTTTACCAAAGCCTCATGAGTGTTCCCATGTCGTTGCAATCATGCTTGAGCCGTCCCAGCTTCAGCCTCAAGGACTCGAACCGGAAATTGTTTTCCAAGGTCACTATTGTCGTACTTGGATTGATGCTATTGGAGGAGTGCAGCATTTCAGATACTCGCCGCACCCAACTGCTTGTGGTCTCTTGCTCTCCTTGAACACATGCTGCTAAGTCAACCACGGACATCGGTTGCTTGCATGCGTCTTTGAAATTATTTATAAACCGGCGACGCAACTCGCCCCATGATCCGATGGAGTTAGGTGGTAGACTCTTCAGCCATGTCCGGGTTGTGCCCTCAAGCATCATTATGAAGTATTTAGTGCATGGAGCTTCGTCCACGTCACGCATCTCCATGGCCATCACATAACTTTCCACCCACGCTTCTGGAGCCAGATCCGCCGTGTAGTTGGGTACCCTACGTGGACCTTTGAAGTCCTTGGGTAGTTTCACGTTCCGTAAAGCGGGGATGAGACACTGCACCCCAAAGGAACTGGACATGATTCCTGTTTCCGTGGTAGTGGGGTGAACCGGCGTCACTTGACGGGTGTCGTTGTGGGCAATGCCTGGCCTGGTCCACCACCTCTTGGGCATGTGCTCCTGCTCCCGCCGGATTATCCTGCCTCTGTCGGTACCATCTCCGCGCGCTGCTAGATACAGCCGGTTCATCCAGGTGCCTTGTGTAACTCCGGTTCGGGCGGGGGCTTGAATGAATCCTCTCCCGGCTATAGGAATAAGCCTGCTGCTGTGTTAATGACGTATCCAGCAACTCCTTAGCATGTCGTGCCTCCATTGCTATGGGGGACGTCCCCTCAATGGGAAGGGCGGCCAGCCGTGAAGTGGCGGCGACGATGTTGTCCAACGGGTTAGAATAATGACCAGGAGGGGTGGGCGTGTGCTGTGTCGGCACAACTTGGCAATTTGGCTCCGCGGCAGGCGGCTGAACCGACGTGCCCGTCCCCCGGGCTCGTCCCCGGTTTACCTCTGGATAGTTACTGGTTCCTGCTCCTGGTGTGTTAAAGAGATTTCTTGCATCGTCAACCGGCGGCAAACGTGATCGTTGTCTTCTGTTCATTACTTCCTGCGAAGCGTTCTGATCTAACCTGAGCCTGAAAGCTTGGGAATCTAGCTCTGCCTGTCTTGTAGCCATCTTGGCTTTCTCTGCATACAGATCCAACTTAGCCCGCTCAATCCGGTTCCTCACCTGAGCTATCTCTGCATCATGCTGCTCCTTGTCGGCCTGGACTACTTCTGCTGTTGCGAGTGCTGTCAAAGTGTCAACTAGGGTGGATAGGACGTTAGAAGGTGACGGGGGAAGGTCTCCAACTCTGGCTCCTGCTGCTTCTGAGGTTAACGCCCCAGTCGTTGAGAGCTGCTGCATAGGTTGTGATCCGGTCATGAAAATAGCAACCCTGTTTGGCGGATCAAAGGGGTCCGGAATACTATCGCCATCAGACACACCCTCAGACCGGACGTCCTGCAACAGATATGAAGATTCGGTCTCTCCAGATGAAGATTCATCGTCGGAATAGACAACTGTCTCGCCACCAGAATCCGGTCCGTCCTCGGCTTGTACTCCATGCACTGCTCCGACGAAAACATGCTTCATGGCCGGCTGAATCCGGGCCGATCTCGCACGCTGAGCCGGCTCGACGATGTTGGGGAAGATGTCCGACTCGGGCCCCGGTTCGCCAATCTTGCCAATGAAGACGTGGATGCCGCCGAAGGGGACCCGGTACATGTATTCAATTGAATCGGCCTCGGGGCCCTAGCCTGCGTCGTCGATGTAGACCCGGCCGCGACGACTCTTGGTCATCCGGCCCACTGCGTAACCCTTGAGCCCTTCAAAGCTGCCCTTCAAGAACTCGAAACCATCATGCGATAGCCCCACGGTGGGCGCCAACTGTCGTGGATTTAGCATGGCAGATGTCCGGTTTACAGGACTTAGTCGTGAGTCCATCGCTCGGGTTAGCTTAAAGGGGTTAAAGCGGACGAAGGACGCAGGGAGTTTATACTAGTTCCGCCTCTTCGATGAAGGTAAAAGCCTACGTCTAGTTTGGTGTGGTATTGCTTGGGCTTCGATGACCAGGGAGCGAATCCGATTTGCCTGTGTCTCAAGCTGTTGTTTCTCGTCCTGAACCGTCTCCGGGTCGTCCCTTTATATAGGAGGCGACGCCCGGCTGGTTTACAGAGTCCCGAGGCCGGCTCATAAACGTGTCCGCCTCGGTCTCTATTCTTTCTATCTTACATCCCAAGTTACATGGTAAAACGGTTTATAGATCGTGGGCCTTATACATGGGCCCTAAACCTCTACGACGTGTAACCTCCTGTTACATACTCTGCTGGGCTTCTGATAATATAACTTTACCAACGTAATCCGGACCTTCCTAGCCGGTTTATACCTGCTAGTAATATCCCTGACACTTTCCTTCCTCTACAAGATGGTCAAGTACAACCCTAGGTCCCTCCGGTGCATATATAAACCGGAGGATTTAGTCCGTAGAGACAACAATCACAATTACATAGGCTAGACTCCTAGGGTTTTAGCCATCACGATCTCGAGGTAGATCAACTCTTGTAAAGCCATATTCATCAAGATCAATCAAGCAGGAAGTAGGGTATTACCTCGAACGAGAGGGCCTGAACCTGCATAAAACATCATGTCTCCAGTCTCATATTACCATCAATCCTCAAATGCATAGTTCGGGACCCCCTACCCGAGATCTGCCAGTTTTGACACCGACATTGGTGCTTTCATTGAGAGTTCCACTGTGTCGTCGACAAAAGGATTAATGTCTCGCTTCATCATCAACGACGGCGCCGCCGCTGAGGGAATTTTTCTCCCCGGACAGCTTTTTGTGTTCGGCGGCTTCGTGCTTCGTGCCAACACGGAAGGCCACCTCGAGTAGGTTGACAGCTACACCCCTGGTCATCGGATCAGATTTGGAAGATTGAACTATGTTGTTGATGTCCATGGAGATTTAATCTTCAACGGATTCGCACCCATGGCGACTGCCCCTGCCTTCACGATGAAGACGCGTTAGATCTGTCATCAGACTGCGTCGAGGGGTCAACACCTGTAACAGCTCCGGCCCTAGATCCGGAGCAGATCGCCTCATCCGAGGCTGGGAAGATCAACCCCGCCACGGAAACCGCAGACTTAGTGGCGCTCGAGCCGCTCACAGACCCAACATTGAGCGGACTCACCCCATCACTCGAGCACCAGACTCAGCCCCGATTACGAGTTTCGAACTTTCGGGATCTGCGGTTTTTAGGCTCGATCGAGCGGTTGTCACCGAACTCTGCCTGGCATATGTCTGAACATACGTCCAGCACTCGCCCTTAGACGAAGCGCTGGACTTACTAAAATCGCTCTCCCTAACAGAGGATTCCCAGCTGAACTATGCCCGGTTTGAACTAGGGGCTGAGGGAAGGGAATTTTGCTTCCCCCCCACCACCCACTTGGTAGCCACGGTCGAAGACTTAACCGATCTACTAGACTACGCTTCCGAAGACATCGATGGGATGGACCACGACGTCGAAGCCAAACTAAGTGCAAACCCGTCTGCAATCGGGCGATGGACGGCTACTTCTACATATGATGTATATATGGTGGATACACCCAACGAGAAGGAAGACGATGGCGACGCAAATCCAGAGCGGGATAAGCCCATCGATGAACCCCCTAAACGGCAGCGTCAGATACATCGATCTTGATCCCGTAAAGGGAGGGAGAGTAACATTGTCACTCAGGACGATGACGATCCGGAGCAAGTCGATGACCCCGTGGAGCCAGTGGTGGAGCAGGACGAACAGGAAGATGGCGAACACAGTCCCGAACCGCTGGCCAATCACAACGATGTGGATGACAGCAATTATCAACCTGTCTCCGAAGAGGACGTCAGCCTGGGAGATGAAAAATTCATCGTCCCAGCAGAACTAGTCGAACAAAAACGTTTTCAACAACAGCTCATTGCCATGGCAAGGATCCTGAAGAAGCGGCAGAATCGGCTTAAAGCCGAAAAGAATACGCTCAATGACAGATGGAACGAAGTGCTAGACGCTGAAGAAAGATACGGCCGTGAGCACCAGACAAAGAGCTATCCCAAGCGCAAGTTGCTGCCCCAATTCGACAACGAGGCCCTTGCACCAAATCTGCCGAAGTATGATTAGTCCAATCAACCGGACCGACCACCCCGTGGATGAGACAAAGCGGCCAGCAATGCCGTACACCAGCCCGCACCTCCTCACTATAAAGGAAAGGATACAGCGGCTCAGGGACATAAGTACGATCTATGTCAGGACCTGAATAATAAAACTGGCCATGCCAGATCAATTTATGGATCGAGGGAACGTGCTCACACACGGGACGGCGGCTATCAATCCAAACACGTCGGTCACAATCAAGTTCAGAACCAACACCGAACACAAACACCGTTCGAACTATGCCACGATATCGCAAAATACAGGGGTGCCGCACACCCTCTGTGCTTCACGGATGAGGTGATGGATCACGAATTTCCAGAAGTGTTTAAACCCGTAAACATCGAGGCGTATGATGGAACAACGGACCCCCATTGTATGGATAGAAGACTTTATTCTTCACATCCACATGGCTCGTGGAGATGACCTCCATGCTATGAAATACTTACCTCACAAGCTGAAAGGGCCAGCCCAGCGCTCGTGTAACAGCCTCCCAGAGAACTCCATTGGAAGCTACAAAGAACTTGATGATGCTTTTCGGGCTAACTTTCAAGGGAATTATGTCCAAGCCCCCAGATGCTGACGATCTAAGTCACATAATCTAGCAACCCGGGGAGTTAGCCCGCAAGCTTTGGAATCCGTTCTTAACTAAAAAGAACCAAATTGTTGATTGTCCAGATGCTGAGGCCTTAGCGGCATTCAAACACAATGTCCGGGAGGAGTGGCTGGCTAGACACCTCGGTCAATAGAAGCCGAGGACAATGGCAGCCCTAACTACACTCATGACCCGCTTTTGCGCGGGCGAGGACAGTTGGCTAGCTCGTAGCAGCAATAGCACCAGTGACCCTCGCACCTCCGAAGTCAGGGATAGCAATGGCAAGCCACGGCGCAATAAGAATAAGCGTCGAAACAATACTGGAAGCATAGATGACACGGCAGTGAACGCCGGATTCAGTGGCTCAAGGCCCGAGCAACAGAAGAAGCCATTCAAAGGCAACAGAGACAGTCCATCTAGCTTGGACAAAATACTAGACAGGTCTTGCCAGATTCATCGCACCCGTGATAAACCTGCAAATCTCACCAACCGAAACTGTTGGGTCTTTAAGTAGGCTGGCAAGTTAAACATCCAACACAAGGGGAAATGACCTCAAAGCGAGGACGAGGATGAACTTCGCCAGCCGTACACTGGGGAACAGAAGAAATTTCCACCGAAGGTAAAAACCATGAATATGATCTACGTTACACATATCCCCAAGAGGGAACGCAAGCACGCACTCAGGAACGTTTACGCCGTAGAGCCTGTCGCCCCCAAGTTCAACCCATGGTCGGCTTGTCCGATCACCTTTGACCGCAGGGATCACCCAACCAGTATTCGTCATGGTGGTTCGGCAGCCCTAGTGCTCGATCCTATAGTCGATGGATATCATCTTACTCGAGTCCTTATGGACGGTGGCAGCAGTCTCAATCTGATATACCAAGACACTATCCACAAGATGGGGATAGAACCGTCAAGAATTAAGCCCAGCAGCACTACCTTTAAAGGAGTGATACCAGGCGTAGAGGCACATTAACATTAGAAGTCATATTCGGCTCTCCTGATAACTTCAGAAGCAAAGAGTTACTCTTTGACATCGCTCCTTTCCGAAGTGGCTATCATGCACTACTCGGAAGAACGACATTCGCCCGCTTTAATGCGGTCCCGCATTATGCCAATTGAAGCTCAAAATGCCCGGACCACGTGGCATCATCACGGTCAATGGAAACATGGAGCGCTCCCTCCATACGGAGGAAGACACTGCGGCCCTAGCAGCCAAGGTCCAAAGCGGCTTATTCAAATCGAACAGTTCATTGGCCGTCAAGACCACAGACACGGCTAAATGTGTCCACTCCGCACTACAATGTGGGGGCTCAGAGGAACCTGAGCTCGATTAGCAGTTGCGCCCCTGTCCACTGCCCCATAAGGTGGTAGCACGCGTACCTCGCGTACACAATTATGCCCTTAAAATACCTTGGGCGGCGCTGGGGGTGCTCCGCATACAAATAGTCCATAGTTCGGCTTGACCCTATTCGGACTCTAAAATACATTTTCTTTTTAAGGTTCGTTCAAAAGAACCTACACTGTTTACGGCTGTGTAGGACATTCTTTTCCAGAATTATGTTTCCTTTTTTACAGGCGACCATCACAATTCCCCTCTTCAAGGACACATTACCAACGAGAAAATGGCTCCGACGTGCAGCAGGGCCCCGCGTTGAGATTTCTTGTTAGATTCAGGCTCTGTGTAAACCTTTTTTTCTCTCTTTATTTTTACTTATTGGCATGTAAAATGCCTAAGGATATTATCGGCATTATCTGTAACCACACGGCTTGTCGTATTAAACAGGATATAAAAGAAGCAGTTTGGTTCCAATTCGCTTGGAGTTTATTTTATTACCACATGCGTTCTCTCCCCATGTCAGATTGCCACATGTGCCTTAATACATGGACTTAATACCAGGGGCTATATTCGGCCTGGCACACCTCCAAAAGTCTGAACACCTATAGGGAACTTTTCAGCATCCCAGATATTGCATTGTATGCATCGGCTTGGAATCATGTCTTGGGTCTATAGTTGGGTTGTCCGGCTCATGTGCTTACCACCTTACATTTCGCATTGTTCGACTAAGGTAGTAAAGGGAGAACTACTGTGATTGTACTTATGGCTTGTCCGGTCAAGTACCTCAGTAGAGAAAGCCTAAAACTGATTGTCATGATGAAGCGAGAGTCGGTCAAGCGATTCGGTGCCCTAGTGTTATACTACGACCGATAGCGATCCACTCCGTGTTATACGAGGGGCTGGTGTTTGCCCAGTCGCGTACAACAGGCACCATAGTTTGGAAAGCTCTACACGCACCAAGGGCTAGTACTTAGCCCCACAAGTCAAGCTCCTATGGCTAAGTGAAAGCAATAAAGCCGCATAGTGATCCGTCTCCAACGTATCTATAATTTTTTATTGTTCCATGCTGTTATATTATCATTCTTGGATGTTTTACAATCATTTTATAGCGATTTTATATCATTTTTTGGTACTAACCTATTGACATAGTGCCGTGTGCCAGTTGTTGTTTTCTGCATGTTTTTCACCTCGCAGGAAAGCAATATCAAACGGAGCCCTAACACCGCAAAACTTTTTGGAGTATTGTTATGGGCTAGAAGACACCTGATGGGCCAAGGTAGCACCTAGGGGTTGCCCGAGGGGGGCACAACCCACCAAGGCGCACCAGGGGGACCCCCTGGCGCGCCCAGGTGGGTTGTGCCCACCTCGGTAGCCTCCCGCACCGCCTCTTTGCTCTATAAATACCACAATATTCCAGAAACCCTAGGGGAGTCGATGAAATATTCATCCAGCCGCCTGATACGTCTCCAACGTAACTATAATTTTTGATTGTTCCAAGCTATTACATATTCTGTTTTGGATGTTTAATGGGCTTTATTATACACTTTTATATTATTTTTGGGACTAACCTACTAACCCAAGGCCCATTGCAAATTGCTGTTTTTTTTGCCTATTTCAGTGTTTCGCAGAAAAGGAATATGAAATGGTGTCCAAACGGAATGAAACCTTCGGGAGAGTTATTTTGGAACAATATCAACACGGAAGACTTGGAGTACATGCCAGGGAGCGAAAGAGGTGGCCACGAGGGCAGGAGGTGCGCCCCACCCTCATGGGCCACCTGTTGCTCCCCTGATGCCCCTCTTCGGACTATATATACTCTCATACCCTGAAAACATCGAGGCAACAGACGAAACCCTAATTCCACCGCCACAACCTTCTGTTCCCGTGGGATCCCATCTTGGATCCTATTCCGGAGCTCCACCAGACGGGGATCGATCACGGAGGGCTTCTACATGAACACCATAGCCTCACCGATGAGTTGTGAGTAGTTTACCACAGACCATCGGGTCGATAGTTATTAGGTAGATGGCTTCTTCTCTCTCTTTGGATCTCAATACAATGTTCTCCTCGATCTTCGAGGAGATCTATTCGATGTAATTCTTTTTGCGGTGTGTTTGTCGAGATCCGATGAATTGTGGGTTTATGATCAAGATTATCTATCAACAATATTTGATTCTTTTCTGAAATATTTTATGTATGATTATAATATCCTTGCAAGTCTCTTCGAATTATTGGTTTGGTTTGGCCTACTAGATCTATAGTTCTTGTAATGGGAGAAGTGCTTGGCTTTGGGTTCAATCTTGCGGTGTCCTTTCCCAATGACAGCAGGGGCAGCAAGGCACGCATTGTATTGTTGCCATCGAGGATAAAAAGATGAGGTTTATATCATATTGCATGAGTTTATCCCTCTACATCATGTCATCTTGCTTAAAGCGTTACTCTGTTCTTATGAACTTAATACTCTAGATGCATGCTGGATAGCGGTCGATGTGTGGAGTAATAGTAGTAGATGCAGAATCGTTTTGGTCTACTTGTCACGGACATGAAGCCTATATATAATGATCATGCCTAGATATTCCCATAACTATGCGCTCTTCTATCAATTGCTCAACAGTAATTTGTTCACCCACCATAGAAATCTGCTATTATGAGAGAAGCCACTAGTGAAACCTATGGCCCCGGGTCTATCTTTATCATTTTAGTTTCCCGTCAACTTGCCAATTTCTATCACCTTTGTTTATTTGATTTATTTACGTTTTCTCTATACCAATATACCAAAAATATTATCTTATCATATATATCAGATATCACTCTCGTAAGTGAACGAGAAGGGATTGACAACCACTTTTATCGCGTTGGCTGTGAGGTTCTTATTTGTTTGTGTAGGTGCGAGGGACTCGCGCGTGGTCTCCTACTGAATTGATACCTTGGTTCTCAAAAACTGAGGTAAATACTTACGCTACGGTGTTGCATCACCCTTTCCTCTTCGAGGGAATACAACGCAAGCTCGAGAAATAGCAAGAAGAATTTCTGGCGCAGTTGCCGTTTTATTCGCCCTTCTTTCCCCGTCCGCCCCTTTTCACATGCCTTTTGTGTGTTCCTCTTTATTGCGGTTTGTTCCTATCATGTCTGAGATGGGGGAAGATGTCGTTGAAAAGGGTAGTAATATCGAGGGCAACTTTGCTTTTGTTGATCCCCCGGATGAAACTACCACTTTACATACTAAGAAGTTCCGGGTTGGTAGTGGAAATATCGTTGGAAAATGAGTTCTTGAAGACTTATTTACTTGTGTCGGTGCTATACCCACTATGGGTGGATCTATCCTTCATAGAATTAGTAGTCTTGTAGATTCTACTATTAAGAAACCTATGGGAAGGATTAATGATGTTCTTATTGTTGCAAATAGGAATTATGTGCCCATAGATTTCATCGTTCTTTATATAGATTGCAATCCTACATGTCCTATTATTCTTGGTAGACCTTTCCTTAGAACGATTGGTAAAATTATTGATTTGAAGGAAATATTGTTTCCAATTTCCATTAAGGAAAGTCATTGAACATTTTCCTAGAAATAAAATCACCTTATGAATCTATTATGAGAGCAACTTATGGATTGCCTACCAAAGATGGCAATACGTAGATCTATTCTTTTATCGTGCCTAGCTAGGGGCATTAAACGATAGCGCCTGTTGAGAGGCAACGCAATTTTATTTTATTTGTTTTTGCTTCTCTTTAGGAATAAATATTGCATCTAGCTTCTATTTAGATGTGGTTTTGTGTTTTAATTAGTGTTTGTTCCAAGTAGAACCTTTGGGAAGGCTTGTGTGAAGTTTATGCGATCTTGCTGTAAAAAACAGAAACTTTAGCGCTCACGAGATTAGCTACCATTTTTTACTGAAGAGTGATTTTTAGTTGATTCTGTTCACAGATGATTAATAGACAAATTTCTCACGTCCACCAAATTTATTTCAATTTTTTTAGTGTTATAGAAGTATTCGAAAGTTATAGATTGCTATAGACTGTTCTGTTTTTGACAGATTCTGTTTTTCGTGTGTTGTTTGCTTATTTTGATGAATCTATGAGTAGTATCGGGGGGTATGAATCATAGGGAAGTTGGAATACAGTAGGTTTAACACCAATATAAACAAAGAATGAGTTCATTACAGTACCTTTGAGTGGTGGTTTGTTTTCTTATACTAACGGAGCTCACGAGATTTTCGGCTAAGTTTTGTGTTGTGAAGTTTTCAAGTTTTGAGTAAGGATTTGATGGATTATGGAATAAAGAGTGGCAAGAGCCTAAGCTTGGGGATGCCCAAGGCACCCCAAGGTAAAATTCAAGGACAACCAAAAGCCTAAGCTTGGGGATGCCCCGGGAAGGCATCCCCTCTTTCGTCTTCGTCTATCGGTAACTTTACTCGAGACTATATTTTCATTCACCACATGATATGTGTTTTTCTTGGAGCGTCATGTATGATTTGAGTCTTTGCTTTTTAGTTTACCACAATCATCCTTGCTGGACACACCTTTTGAGAGAGAAACAAATGAATTGGAATTTATTAGAATACTTTATGTGCTTCACTTATATCTTTTGAGCTAGATAGTTTTGCTCTAGTGCTTCACTTATATCTTTTAGAGCACGATGGTGGTTTTATTTTGTAGAAATTATTGATCTCTCATGCTTCACTTATAAATTTTTGAGAGTCTCTTAGAACAGCATGGTAATGTGCTTTGGTTATAAAACTAGTCCTAATATGATAGGCATCCAAGATGAGTATGGTAAAAACTTTCATAAAAGTGCATGGAATATTATGAGAAGTTTGATACTTGATGATCGTTTTGAGATATGAGGATATTGATATTAGAGTCAAGCTAGTGGATTAATTGTGAATTTGAGAAACACTTGTGTTAAAGTTTGTGATTCCCGTAGCATGCATGTATGGTGAACCATACATGTGATGAAGTTGGAGCATGATTTATTTATTGAGTGTCATCCTCTGTGTGGAGGTCGGGATCACGCGATGGTTAACTCCTACCAACCCTTCCCTTAGGAGCATGTGTTGAATACTTTGTTTTGATGACTTGTAGATTTTTGCAATAAGTATATGAGTTCTTTATGACTAATGTTGAGTCCATGGATTATACGCACTCTCACCCTTCCACCATTTCTAGTCTCTCTTGCACCGCGCAACTTTCGCCGGTACCATACACCCACCATATACCTTCCTCGAAACAGCCACCATACCTACCTATCATGGCATTTACATAGCCATTATAAGATATATTGCCATGCAACTTTCCACCATTCCGTTCATATGACACGCTTCATCATTATCATTCACATAGAGTCATATTTTGTTCTAGCTTCGAGTTGTAAGTAAATAAAAGTGTGATGATCTTCATTACTAGAGCATTGTTCCAGTGAGAAAAGGATGATGGTGACTATGATTCCCCCACAAGTCGGGATTAGACTCCGGATGTAAGAAAAGAAAAGAAATGAAAAAGAGGCTGTAAAAAGGGAAAAAGGGAGAAAAGGCCCAAAGAAAAAAAGGGGAAAAAGAAAAAAAGAAAAAAGATATGAGAGCAAAAGAGAGAAGGGACAATGCTACTATCCTTTTCCACACTTGTTCTTCAAAATAGCACCATGATCTTCATGATAGAGAGTCTCTTGTTTTGTCACTTTCATATACTAGTGGTAATTTTCATTATAGAACTTGGCTTGTATATTCCAATGATGGGCTTCCTCAAAATGCCCTAGGTCTTCATGAGCAAGCAAGTAGGATGCACACCCACTTGGTTTCTTTTGTTGAGCTTTCATACACTTATAGCTCTAGTGCATTCGTTGCATGGCAATCCCTACTCACTCACATTGATATCTATTGATGGGCATCTCCATAGCCAATTGATACGCCTAGTTGATGTGAGACTATCTTTCTCTTTTGTCTTCTCCACAACCACCACTCTATTCCACCCATAGTTCTATCACTACAAAAAAAAGACACATCCGTGACATTTTGGGCCGAACAAAACTTTTTTCTGTCATACTTATGACACTTCTATGATGACAATTGTGACAAAACCCGGTGTCATCATAGATGTGGTGGGTTCCTACTTCTAGGACAAAAAATCATGAAAGAAAATGGGCTTTTCGTCCTGGGTAGGCCGGAGACGCGGCTGCATGACATTCTTTTGGTCGTCCATGATGGAAAAAACCATGGCAGAAGCGAGGGCGAGGAAAATATCAGGGTGTTCCCGGTTACAGTGGGTGGTCGGGGCCGAGCGATGCGCGTTTCTCTCGTACACGCACGCGCGTGGATGCGTAGCATTGGGCTCTAACTCAACCCGAGCGAGGCGTTGGGCTCTAACTAAACCCGAGCGATTGCACTGCAGGCTACGCATTACTGAACCCGAGCGATCGATCGATGGCTGTTAACTGAACCCGATCGAGCGATTCCTTTGCTACTGCTGCTAACTGAAGCCGATCGATGTTGCCTCTGCATGAACAGTGAGCGTTGCTGGGGGGTTTGGATGAACAGTTCCTAGTGGGGGTGGCTGAACAGGACCCCGTAGTGTTGGCTCTGGATGAACAGGACCAAGATCGATTGAGCCGGTTGGGGCTGGATGAACAGGACCCCGTGGAGGGCTGGATGAACAGGACCACCCCATGGAGGGCAGGATGAACAATAGACGGTGGAGGTCTGGATGAATAGTAGCCCGTGGAGGGGTGGTTGAACAGGAGCCCGTGGAGAGGGCTGGTTGAACAGTAGCCGGTGGAGTAGCGCGCGGTGGAGGCTGAACAGTCGCATGTGGAGGCAGGAGGAGGTCGACAGTGGATGAACAGTAGCCCGTGGAGGCTGGAGGGGGTCGATGGTGGAGATGAATAGTATCCCGTGGAGTCCCGTTTTGCGGTACGCCACACCCCTCCCGATGAACAGGACCCCCATTTCGACCGTAGCGCTCCAACACAAGTCCGTTTCCTCCGTTTTGCGGTACGCCACACCCCTCCCGATCAACAGGCCCCCTGTTTTGACCATAGGAGGTCTGTTTCCTCCATTTTGCGGTACGCCAGACCCCTCCCGATGAACAGGATCCCGTTTCGAACGTGGCCGATCGAACACAAGGTCATTTCCTCCGTTTTGCGGTATGCCATGCCTCGTTTCCATCGACTGTTCCGTCCAAGCCCTCCCGATGAACACGACGACGCATTCCGTTCTGACCCAGCCGGTTGGCTCCCCGTGAACACGGCGACGACGTTGTTTCTCCGTTCCGACCTAGCCATGTACATGAGCCCTGGCCATACATACACACAAGTAGGCGTTCGAGACCCCGCCCGTATGTACATACGTGGCCGTATTTACTTTCTTGTACCCTGGTCGCTGTACATACGTGTACATGCTACGTGTGCGCCTCTGCTACGACACGTGTGCGCCTCTACATCGACCAGTATGTATGTACACGTTCGCGACCAGAATGACAATGCTACGTATGCTTCTACCAGGTGGGTCCCGACTGTCAGGCACTTCCTTTCCAGCGAAGATGTAGCTGGTGGGTCCCAGCAGTCAGGGGGGAAATCGTTTTTTGCCCGGGCGCACTTCCTTACGTGCGAAGATGTAGCTGGTGGGTCCCAGCAGTCAGGGGGAAACGTTTTTTCATGAAATATGGTGGCCCGTCCAGTGGGTCCCTGCTGTCAGGTGGAGGAATAATTATTTTGCGCGTAATAAGGAGGCACTTCCTTGCTGCTGCCGTGGACCCAACCGTCAGCCTCTCCACGTACAGTCCATATCCGATGGAGGTCGTTCCTTGACCATGTTGACCACGCCGCGCCGAGAGCACCAGGGCGGTGGACGACGGCGAGGCCTAGGAAGGGGACGACGCGGAGCCGGGGAAGACGCGGCAGTGGATGCCCACGCGTAGAGGAGTACGAGGGTTCATTGGTTCGCTGCGGTGTGAGGCTGTCGTCGCCGTAGCATAACAGGGGGTGTGGGTGAGTAGAGGGATGGCCTGGCCAACGGTGGGAATAGTAGGGGGTGATGAGGCCTCTGCGGTAGCACTGCCGGCCACGGGAGGCAGGAGCATGCGGCACGACCGGCGCTGCTTTGGGCGGCTGGAGCAATAAGACCAGAGGTTGAAGAAGCACTACGGCCGTTGGATGGACATCGTACGGTCATTGGAGCTAGAATCGTTCATATTGACTAAGTTGACAAAGCACACCGTCCCCGTAAACTTAGTAGGCCCACAAGTCAGCCTCCCACCAAGGTGGGTCCCAACCAGCAGGGGGGCTATTCATTTTTTTGTGCGTAATAAGGAGGCACTTCCGATGGGTCCGAGCTGACAGCGGGGGGAACCTTTTTTCGCGCAATACGGTGGCCCCTCGGGTGGGTACCAGCTATTAGGGGGGATGTTTTTTTCGCGAAATACGGTGGCCCGTCCAGTGGCTCCCTGCTGTTAGGTGGAGGAATCATTATTTTCTGCGTAATAAGGAAGCACTTCCTTGCTGCTATCGTGGACCCAGCTATCAGCCTCTCCACGTACAGTCCACGTCCGATGGAAGCCATTCCTTGACCATGGTGACCACACCGCGCCGAGAGCACCAGGGCGGTAGACGACAACGAGGCCTAGGAAGGGGACGAAGCGGAGCCGGGGAAGACGCGGAAGTGGAAGCCCGCGTGGAGGGGAGTACGAGGGTTCACTAGTTCGGCTGAGGTGTGAGGCTGCCGTCACCGCGGAATAACACGGGGTGTGGGTGAGTAGAGGGATGGCCTGGCCAGCGGTGGGAGTAGTAGGGGCGGTGAGGTATCTGCGGCATCATAGCCGGGAACGAGAGGCAGGAGCACGCGGCACGACCGGCACTGCTTTGGGCGGCTGGAGCAACAAGACCAGAGGTTGAAGAAGCACTACGGCCGTTGGATGGAGATCGTACGGTCAATGGAGCTAGAATCGTTCATATTGACTAAGTTGAGAAAGCACTCCGTTCCCGTCAACTTAGTAGGCCCACAGGTCAGCCTCCGAAAAGGCACGCCCCAGATGTCAAGGGGAGGAATCATTTTTTGGGCGGCTGAAGCAACAATTTTCGAGATTGAAGAAGAAGCATGACATCTGTTGGATGGACATCCAACGGCCACAGCTGCCAGAACCGTGTGTTGTTGACAAAGCCTTGCATACGCGTCAACTTAGTTTTTTTTAGGGGACGCGTCAACTTAGAAGGCCCACAAGTGTGTGGCAGAGAACATATAGCCCATTTGCGATTTGTAAGAATGTACAACCCATTTTTTAGTTCTATTGAAATTTACTACAGCCCATTTACAGTTTGTTAAACGTACAGCCTATTTTCTAGCTAGGACAACGATTAATAATTTCAACCAACTGCTCAAAACAGAATTCAAAAAAAATTCCCACATTTTTATGGGATCCGAAAAAAAATTATCCGAAATTTCTAGTCAGATTAAATATAATTTCAAAATAAAGTTGTATTACATTAAAATCCAACGAAATATTGCGCGCGCAACAAGTGATGAAATTAAAATTTTCAAATTCCGAAAATAATTTTTTTAAACTAATTACGTGTTTGGTGCATTTTTTATAGTTACTGCCTAGTTATTATAATTACATCCCATTTATTATTTCTTAAAGTCCATTTTCTTGTTAAGCCTAATACAAATGTGATGCCCGAAGACCGACGTCCCAGAAGATTCCAGAAGATTCCAGATGTTCCGGGTTGCCCGTGTGTTTCTTTTGTGCTTGTGTTTTTATTTTGCATTGCATCATGTCATCATGCCATCATGTCATTTTTATTTTGCATCCCAACCTAAATAAATCGTGTGGACCTTCGGTCCATTTAAATCAAGGGAGGAATGTGTTCTCTTTAAAACATATAAAAGCCTCTCAATATTTAGGGAGCTATATTAATAATATTCCATTTGTTCGGAATTAACCCAACACACTTGCATAATTTTCCCCATGCCTATTTCACTTCGAGTTTGTCCATCTAAACCTTGCCAATAATTCTTTTCCTATTTTTCGAGGTTCCTCCAAAAATTTGAACATTTTTGGACACTTCAATAATCACGTCCTAGTTCAAACCTATTTGAATTAAATTCAAATATGTTTGAATTATTTTCCGATCTGGCCTTTTGTATTTTTCTCCGGTCGTGCTCATTTTTACGAGCCCGAGAATAATTGCCCCTTGTCCAAATTCTTTTCGTAACCTTCCTTTCTTATTTTCTTTTGGACTCTCTGTTTATTTTTTTCTGCAAAGTTCATAAAAGAAGTGCAGCCGCGCCAGGCCTTCCCTCCTCCTTCCTCCCAGCCATCCGGCCCATCTCCCTCCTGGCCCTATAGGCCTCCCGCAGCCCCCTTTTCGCCCGTGGCCCATTGGCCCGTTTTAGTCCTAACCCTAGCGCACGACGCTCTCTCCCTCTCATTCCCTGCCCGCCACCACCTCGTTCCCTCTCTCCCGTCGGTTCTCTCTGTCCCGAACTCCCTCGCCCCGAGCCCTGAATCCCTCGAGCCCCTCTGCCTCGCTCTCTCCTCCTCAGCGTGCCGCGGCTCCTTCGTCTCCTCCGCGACGCAGCACCGGCGCGGCTCCCTCCCCTCGTCCCAGGACGAAGCCCGGCGCCCCGAGCCCAGCAGCGCGGCGCCCCCCCGAGCATCCTCTCCGGCCGCCTCTTCAGCGCCTCCTGCGCGCCCCGAGGCCCCAACCCTCCGGCCTCCCTTCGTCCCGACCGCGAGTTCCATCCGCGCGAGTCCCTCGCCTCCTTCCTCCCGCGGCCACGAGCGCCGTCCTGCCTCCACCGCGTCCGACCACCGGCTCCCGTCCTCGCCGGTCCGAGGCTGGAGCAGCACCAGGCCGGCCCGCGCCTCTCCTCCGCTGGGGCTCTACCGTCGCCGCACCACTTCCATCGCCAGCGGCCAGAAGCCGTTTTCTTCCTCCCCTGCACCGCGTCTGCTTCGCCAAGATGCGCCTCGGCTCCTTCGTCCAGATGCCGCCAGCGCCCCGCTTCGTCCGCGCGAGCTATGCAGCCGGCTCCGCCCTGCCTCCCTCCATTCTCCTCGTCCACCAGCCAGCAGCGGCCCGAGCGCCTCCTCTCCAGCCGCTGCCTCCTTTGGACTGTCCCGTGCTGCTGTTTTGTTTTTTTTTGTTGTACTGTTGCTGTTTTTTTGTTTTCGTCAAGTGCACGAGGACCCCAAGTTTCGGCAAGAACAACTACACGATGAAACGACAAGTACCCCTCCGATGCAAGTACGTCTATGAACCGGAACGACTACGCAAGATGACACGCCAAGTACCACGATGACCCGAACGACTACCGTCGCCGTGTACCACTACCGTCGCCGAGACCCTCAAGTACCTCTACGAACGGGAACGCCTACTCGACGACACAAGACGACGCGGCGAGTACCTCTCCGATGACGTGAACAACTACTTCCTCTTCGGAAACGTTAACGCCTTCTTCCTCTATGTCTCGAACTGTCCCGAAACGAGTGTTTCGAAGGTATAACCCGAGACGATGACCCGTGAGATGTTTGTTGTGTTGTATGAAATGTTTGCCCTTGTGTGCTCCGTGTCCGTTTTGTCCCTTTTGTCATGTTCCTCGGTTGCCTCGTCACCGACTCGTGGGAACCCGGTGACGGGATCACCCCACCTTTCATCTTGTTCCGTTTGCTCCATCTTTCCTTTTGCACCGGACTCTCAACGAGTTACCGGAACCGAATTGTTGCGTGGCATCATTTTGGTTATCGTTGCCGTGGCACCCTTTCCATCCACCACGGTGACAATACTTCATATCTCTCTTATGTTAACCTTTTAATAAAACTTGCATAAAACTTGATCATGTCATCCGCATCATGTTAACAACAATAAAATGTTTAATTGTTGTTTGCTTATAATTACTAAACATGCTCATGAGGTTTTCCGGATATGTTGTTGTTATTCTCCGGCCTCATTTAAAATGTCTAGATAGTGTAGTTCCTTTATGCTTCACCTCTTGCCATGTTAAAAACATTTAATCTTGTCTTGTAAATAATGAGAGTCAACTAAATAATTAAATGTGGTATTTCGTCAATATGCAACTCGTTGCATATTGAGCTCCACTTAACTTGTAGTTTTGTTTGTGCACTTTGCCATGCCATGCATATTTAAATCGGACATGCATCATACTTTGATGTGCATCGTATGCCATGTTAATGCTTGCGTGTTTACCGTGTTATTTTGCTTCTTTCCGGTTTGCTTCTCTTGATAGCTTCGGTTTCGTTCCGGAGTTGTGAGGATTCGCTCGACTGTGTTGCTTCGTCTTCTTCATGGATCCGTTCTTCTCCTCTGTGGAATCCCAGGCAAGATGACCGAACCCGGATACCATTACTATCTTTGCCTATTGCTAGTAGATCCGCTCTATAGTTTTGCCTCGATGCCCATGTCTTTCCTGTCAGCCTCCTATTGTAACCATGATCCTGTCTAACCACCCTACCTATGCAAACCATTGATTGGCTATACGTAGGCTTTGCTCAGCCCCTCTTATAGCATTGTTAGTTGCAGGTGAAGATTGAAGATGCTTGCTCCATGTTGAAGTTTGGTTGGGTTATATCACACTATATAAATGCTTAAAATGAAATCATCTATATATTGGCAAGGGTGGAAGGCTAAGCCTTTTGCTTGGTGATTTGTTCCACTCATGCCGTTAGGAACCGTATAAACCGGTGTTATGTTCCTTGATTATGTGTTCCTAACACGGTTGGGGTGTATGGGACCCCCTTGATAAACCGCTAAGTGCTAAGTCTTTTCCAGCAAGTCCCAACATTTGGTACTATTTGCCTAATAACAAACTAATAAAACTTGCATGTGGACTAGCTATCCCTTTTATTTTAATTCAACAACCCCGGGCCAGTGCTCCACATGATTGTTGGTCCGAAACGGGGAGCCTGCGGGGCCACCACGAGGCAACTCGAGGTTTGGTAAAAACCCGTAGCTTCGCCCATCCGGTCGTGTCCTGAGACTAGATACGAGCGGCTACCTATCAGGGTGTCGACACGCCGGGAGGATTTGCTGGATTAGCCTTACCTTAGTTCGGTTTAACTTGAGCACGGGATTCCGAGAATACTCGGGTCTTCCCACTTTGGAGTTGCGACTCCGCGGATCGTGGGCTTGTAATGGGTCAAGTTGGAACACCCCTGCAGGGTTTGAACTTTCGAAAGCCGTGCCCGCGGTTATGTGGCAGATGGGAGCTTGTTAATATCCGGTTGTAGATAACTTGACACAATGTTTCTAATACACTACCAACGTGTGTACCGTGACTGTCAATTTCCGAATAGGGATTCGGGAGTTGAACACGGTGGGGTTATGTTTGACCGGCTTTAGCCAGGATTACTTCGTGATCATCTTTCGACCGAGGCACTTCTCTTCTCGCTCTCTATTACGTAAGCTAGTGCTAGTTGCTGCTGCAGACTCTTGTTGTTCCTTCACCTCTTATTCTTTCTTCAGCCTTATCCACACCCAAGGCTTAAATAGTCGAGTTACCCGGGAACGGGATTGCTGAGTCCTCTGTGGCTCACAGTTACTTCACCACACCAGATGCAGGTTCAGCCGAGTTTGATGCAGGAGTTGGATCAGTTCTTCACCCGGGAGTCCGATGAAGATCGTGGTTGTTTGCTTGTGACGTTTCGATGTTCAGTAGTGGTTTCTACTAGGATTCGATCCTGACCTGTGGCTTTATGTTGTTTTGGTATCTTTCTTTGGATCTTCACCCGTAGTCGGGTTGTGATGTTTTGAATGATGTTTTGCTCATGTATTGTATTGTGTGAAGTGGCGACTGTAAGCCAACTATCTCCTTTTGCAATTTAATCCCTCTTTTACATGAGTCGTGCAAAGATACCAAATTTGAGATCATTCTAGGATGGGCTTATACCTTTAAGTCGTGCCTCGACACGTAGGAGGTATAGTCCCATCCTGGGCATTACAAGTTGGTATTCAGAGCCTTCTCCGACCTAGAAGCCCCCACTGATTGATCGAATCGTTGACGGTTGAGTCTAGGCACACACTGAAAATGTTTTGAGTCCTATATATATATCGGAGAGTAGGATTTCTTTTGCTCATCATCTCTTTTCATTCTGGTGAGGACTCCTGACGATTACTCTTGCCTCTCCTACTTTCAAAAATTGCACCAATTTTTTTTTAGGATCCCGCGAGTATTCTGGGATTGTTTCGATGTTCTTGTGACAAGGATATTGTTCTCGATGCCTCCTGTTCCCGGGGAATTGAGCTTCGGGGTATTGTGGTCACAAGCATATCGCGGCAGTACTAAATACTTAAGACGGCCGACATCGAAAATCTCTCCTATACGGCCAGTGGCAAGATAACCCCGACATCACCCAGTACTGGGGAGGTAGCTCGAGAGTATTGCCATAGCTTGTTATAGTGGATGCTTTTCGAAGGTCCGAGGTAAACAGTTTCCGAGAAAGACTGGTTATGTGTTGAAGGATGGATACACCTGGATGTAGGTTTAGAGTTGATTGCGCGGTGCTTCCCGTGTATCCCCAACACCTGATTGCATAACTGGAAATTTTCGGAAATTAATAGGTGGGTTCATCCAGTAGTTCTAGGCATTCTTCCAACGGATGCTCGATATGAAGTTTGGGGTTCTACATGGAGTGAAGTGGTTTTATGGACTTGTTCTGATCGGGAGTTGCATCTTAAAGGGTCCTTGGCTATGCTGATCCAGGGATGACAAAACCCTTTTGTAACACGTTCCATGAGCTTTCAGCACGAATATGTCGGAACGAAACTTCTATCTTGTATTTGTTCTATCTGTTCCTTGTTCCTTTTTATTTATCCTTTGTTCTCCAAGTGGCTTCTCGTCTAGTTGATGTACCTGCGGAATTCATTCGTTCAATTCTCTGTTCGGATGATATTGTGAAGATCATGTTGCATATCTATCCTTTGTTTCGTTTTGATTCTGGTATTCAAGTTGCTTCGATGTCAAATGTTGATTCCATACCTTTCTTAATCGGTGTTCTCATATTTCTATGGGAGTGCTAGTCCTTCTTGATCATTGAGCTTGTCTTGTTAATTCCTTCAACCGGTGTGCCTTCTCTTCAAATTATTCCATACGGACACCGTTGAGAAATCTGACGGTGTATTGTTTCATTCATCCCAAGTTGTCTTTGTTTTCCCCACCCTCCCACCCTTCTTCTTCTTGGAGCCAGAAATTCTCAGATGAAATATCCATTTTATTCATGTGATGTTTCTTCATTCATTTCCTTCAATGTTCTTATCCGGTGATTTATCGTGAAGATGCTCAAGAGCTTCAAGTTCATCATTATTTTGTTCTCAAATTCTGCCGGCGGATGTAATTCAAGATTTCGGTGTTGATCTTATCCTTTTCCTCATTTCACAATGCTTTCTTATTCCGGTGCACCAATTAATCATTCTCCTCTTGTTATTCATATCCGGAGTGCTGAAGATTCATAATTCCATTCTTAATCCGTTCAATCTATTTTGAGATTGTCATCTTATTCAAGCCATTTAATTCAACCGGTGCAATATCTCTTAAGCAATCTTTTCCAACGGTGGTTTCTTTAGTGGGCCCTAACCCACAGGTCTTTTCCCAGGATCTTACCTGACTCTTCTAATTATTCCGGAGTTATTCTCAAATTCTTTTCAAATTGTGACGTAAGAATGATCCCCATCAGTCACATGCCTTCTCCAAGATCGCTTTCAAATTCTTTTCATCGTTGTTTCAACCTTTTAATTCTTCATTCCGGAGTGCTCAACAATTCTTATGGCATTTCTCGTCTTCATTCCCAATATCTGAAGACCGGAGAAGTGTTCTCTTAATCTTGGCCGTCTTCTTGAAGATTCGTGGTTCTAGCTTCATGCCATCCTCATTATTGTTTCGTTTGTGAGGAATTCTTTTTATACCCATCCGAAGCATTTCATGAATTCTTTTCCTTTGTGTTCCTCCGAAGGCCATCATTTCAGAAGATTTCTTCGTTCTTAGTTTTCAACTTCGTCCTCCAAAATATTCTTCATTGATGTCTCTTCGTTCGTCTCCCTATTCTTACGGTGGTTCATTCAAGTTTTCCCTTCTGTTGTTATCATTTTCAATTCATTTGTTCTTTTCACATTCCTACCGGTGGTTTGTTGAAGATTTATCCAAGCTTGTGCGAGATCTCTCTTCAATTCTTTCCAACGAGAATAAGTAGTATGCCAAATCCTTTGGTTGTCATCAATTTAATTGGTGAAGGAGATGAATAGCATAATTCTTATTCTTGTTCCTTCAGGTGATTTAATTCTTTTGTCAGGAGCTTGTTCATCATATCATATCCTTGGTTCTAAATTCTTCATCTTGTTTTCTGGAGTTCCAAGTTATTTCAATTATCATTTCAAAGCTCCATCTAATTCATCGCAGGCCTTGATTCATATTCTTTTCATCTTTCACTTCTCTTGCTTTCATTACCGGAGTTCCCATGGTGGTTCATCATGTTTTAATTCATACTCGAAGTCTTCATCAAGATTCTTGTTGGAGCTCAAGCATTCTTCATCATGCATTCCAATTGCAATCCTTTCTACCTTATCTTTTCAGATGGTGTTATGTCATTCTTGATAATTTTTCCTTCATGTTTTATGATTCATGAGTTGTCACGAATGAGATATTTAAACCCATCATTTTTCCTTGTTCAGGAGATCTTTTCAACCCTTCAACTTATTCATTGGAGTAATCTTGGGTTGTATTTCACCTAAAGCTTTCCCTTAGGATTGTTGCTATTATGGTGCTTATAAATGACCCAAGTTCTTCATTTATCCTCCCGGTGAAATAAGTTTTTTTTCATCTCCTTGTTGATCTCAATCCAATCAAATGTTCTCCTCAGTGGCTGGTTATCACCTCTTAATTTTGAGATGTTTTCCATAAGCCCACATGAACCTCATTCTTTTCGTTGTTGATTTTTTCCAACAACTCCGTTCAACCCTTCTTTGTAAGGAGGATTTCCTAATTCATTTGTGGCAGAAGTTGTCTTTTCTCTCCGTTCAATTCTTTCATGGATCTATATGCTATTCTTTCATTCCGGAGGCATGGTGATGTTGTTTTCTTTAACCATCATCCCGTTTTGTCAAGATCATGTTCTTTTTCCTTGTTTATCTATTTATCCGGAGTGTTGTATTCTTCAATTCAAGTTCCGTCTTTTATCTAGCTTTTCCTCTCTTTTTAACCGGAGTGTTGTCTGAATCTTTCTTACCTCTTCTGCCATTTTTTTCTATTGTTTCGGAGGCAATATGTTGTTCATTTCATCAAGTATCTTCCCAACTTGGCTAGTTCTTGTTAATTGCTTCCATTTTCAGACGGAGTGCTGTCCAAATTTTGTCATTCTTATTTCCTTGGCTATACCATTGCAGTTTCATATTATTTTGGTCTGTGAGCTCTTGTTTCATGTCTTTCAACCTACAAGGCTCTCATTGTGTTCCTTGTTCCTCTTTTCCAACGGAGTGCTCTTAACTTCGTTCATCTCCATTCTATTCTTCTTTCATTTTGGTCAACCTCTCAAGGTTCTTGGTTTCACTCGTCTGTCGAAGAAGCAACTTTGTTTTACCTCTTCCTCTTCCATTTTTACCCGGTGATATCTCTAGGATCTCGGATCGAGATCCTCTGTTAGTGTGGGAGAGTTGTGACGCCCGAAGACCGACGTCCCAGAAGATTCCAGAAGATTCCAGATGTTCCGGGTTGCCCGTGTGTTTCTTTTGTGCTTGTGTTTTTATTTTGCATTGCATCATGTCATCATGCCATCATGTCATTTTTATTTTGCATCCCAACCTAAATAAATCGTGTGGACCTTCGGTCCATTTAAATCAAGGGAGGAATGTCTTCTCTTTAAAACATATAAAAGCCTCTCAATATTTAGGGAGCTATATTAATAATATTCCATTTGTTCGGAATTGACCCAACACACTTGCATAATTTTCCCCATGCCTATTTCACTTCGAGTTTCTCCATCTAAACCTTGCCAATAATTCTTTTCCTATTTTTCGAGGTTCCTCCAAAAATTTAAACATTTTTGGACACTTCAATAATCACGTCCTAGTTCAAACCTATTTGAATTAAATTCAAATATGTTTGAATTATTTTCCGATCTGGCCTTTTGTATTTTTCTTCGGTCGTGCTCATTTTTACGAGCCCGAGAATAATTGCCCCTTGTCCAAATTCTTTTCGTAACCTTCCTTTCTTATTTTCTTTTGGACTCTCTGTTTATTTTTTTTCTGCAAAGTTCATAAAAGAAGTGCAGCCGCGCCAGGCCTTCCCTCCTCCTTCCTCCCAGCCATCCGGCCCATCTCCCTCCTGGCCCTATAGGCCTCCCGCAGCCCCCTTTTCGCCCGTGGCCCATTGGCCCGTTTCAGTCCTAACCCTAGCGCACGACGCTCTCTCCCTCTCATTCCCTGCCCGCCACCACCTCGTTCCCTCTCTCCCGTCGGTTCTCTCTGTCCCGAACTCCCTCGCCCCGAGCCCCGAATCCCTCAAGCCCCTCTGCCTCGCTCTCTCCTCCTCAGCGTGCCGCGGCTCCTTCGTCTCCTCCGCGACGCAGCACCGGCGCGGCTCCCTCCCCTCGCCCCAGGACGAAGCCCGGCGCCCCGAGCCCAGCAGCGCGGCGCCCCCCCGAGCATCCTCTCCGGCCGCCTCTTCAGCGCCTCCTGCGCGCCCCGAGGCCCCAACCCTCAGGCCTCCCTTCGTCCCGACCGCGAGCTCCATCCGCGTGAGTCCCTCGCCTCATTCCTCCCGCGGCCACGAGCGCCGTCCTGCCTCCACCGCGTCCGGCCACCGGCTCCCGTCCTCGCCGGTCCGAGGCTGCAGCAGCACCAGGCCGGCCCGCGCCTCTCCTCCGCCGGGGCTCTACCGTCGCCACACCACTTCCATCGCCAGCGGCCAGAAGCCGTTTTCTTCCTCCCCTGCACCGCGTCTGCTTCGCCAAGATGCGCCTCGGCTCCTTCGTCCAGATGCCGCCAGCGCCCAGCTTCGTCCGCGCGAGCCATGCAGCCGGCTCCGCCCTGCCTCCCTCCGTTCTCCTCGTCCACCAGCCAGTAGCGGCCCGAGCGCCTCCTCTCCAGCCGCTGCCTCCTTTGGACTGTCCCGTGCTGCTGTTTTGTTTTTTTTGTTGAACTGCTGCTGTTTTTTTGTTTTCGTCAAGTGCACGAGGACCCCAAGTTTCGGCAAAAACAACTACACGATGAAACGACAAGTACCCCTCCGATGCAAGTACGTCTACGAACCGGAACGACTACGCAAGATGACACGGCAAGTACCACGACGACCCGAACGACTACCGTCGCCGTGTACCACTACCGTCGCCGAGACCCTCAAGTACCTCTACGAACGGGAACGCCTACTCGACGACACAAGACGACGCGGCGAGTAACTCTCCGATGACGTGAACAACTACTTCCTCTTCGGAAACGTGAACGCCTTCTTCCTCTACGTCTCGAACTGTCCCGAAACGAGTGTTTCGAAGGTATAACCCGAGACGATGACCCGTGAGATGTTTGTTGTGTTGTATGAAATGTTTGCCCTTGTGTGCTCCGTGTCCGTTTCGTCCCTTTTGTCATGTTCCTCGGTTGCCTCGTCACCGACTCGTGGGAACCCGGTGACGGGATCACCCCACCTTTCATCTTGTTCTGTTTGCTCCATCTTTCCTTTTGCACCGGACTCTCAACGAGTTACCGGAACCGAATTGTTGCGTGGCATCATTTTGGTTATCGTTGCCGTGGCACCCTTTCCATCCCCCTCGGTGACAATACTTCATATCTCTCTTATGTTAACCTTTTAATAAAACTTGCATAAAACTTGATCATGTCATCCGCATCATGTTAACAACACTAAAATGTTTAATTGTTGTTTGCTTATAATTACTAAACATGCTCATGAGGTTTTCCGGATATGTTGTTGTTATTCTCCGGCCTCATTTAAAATGTCTAGATAGTGTAGTTCCTTTATGCTTCACCTCTTGCCATGTTAAAAACATTTAATCTTGTCTTGTAAATAATGAGAGTCAACTAAATAATTAAATGTGGTATTTCGTCAATATGCAACTCGTTGCATATTGAGCTCCACTTAACTTGTAGTTTTGTTTGTGCACTTTGCCATGCCACGCATATTTAAATCGGACATGCATCATACTTTGATGTGCATCGTATGCCATGTTAATGCTTGCGTGTTTACCGTGTTGTTTTGCTTCTTTCCGGTTTGCTTCTCTTGATAGCTTCGGTTTCGTTCTGGAGTTGTGAGGATTCGCTCGACTGTGTTGCTTCGTCTTCTTCATGGATCCGTTCTTCTCCTCTGTGGAATCCCAGGCAAGATGACCGAACCCGGATACCATTACTATCTTTGCCTATTGCTAGTAGTTCCGCTCTATAGTTTTGCCTCGATGCCCATGTCTTTCCTGTCAGCCTCCTATTGTAACCATGATCCTATCTAACCACCCTACCTATGCAAACCATTGATTGGCTATACGTAGGCTTTGCTCAGCCCCTCTTATAGCATTGTTAGTTGCAGGTGAAGATTGAAGATGCTTGCTCCATGTTGAAGTTTGGTTGGGTTATATCACACTATATAAATGCTTAAAATGAAATCATCTATAGATTGGCAAGGGTGGAAGGCTAAGCCTTTTGCTTGGTGATTTGTTCCACTCATGCCGTTAGGAACCGTATAAACCGGTGTTATGTTCCTTGATTATGCGTTCCTAACACGGTTGGGGTGTATGGGACCCCCTTGATAAACCGCTAAGTGCTAAGTCTTTTCCAGCAAGTCCCAACATTTGGTACTATTTCCCTAATAACAAACTAATAAAACTTGCATGTGGACTAGCTATCCCTTTTATTTTAATTCAACAACCCCGGGCCAGTGCTCCACATGAGTGTTGGTCCGAAACGGGGAGCCTGCGGGGCCACCACGAGGCAACTCGAGGTTTGGTAAAAACCCGTAGCTTCGCCCATCCGGTCGTGTCCTGAGACTAGATACGCGCGGCTACCTATCAGGGTGTCGACACGCCGGGAGGATTTGCTGGATTAGCCTTACCTTAGTTCGGTTTAACTTGAGCACGGGATTCCGAGAATACTCGGGTCTTCCCACTTTGGAGTTGCGACTCCGCGGATAGTGGGCTTGTAATGGGTCAAGTTGGAACACCCCTGCAGGGTTTGAACTTTCGAAAGCCGTGCCCGCGGTTATGTGGCAGATGGGAGCTTGTTAATATCCGGTTGTAGATAACTTGACACAATGTTTCTAATACACTACCAGCGTGTGTACCGTGACTGTCAATTTCCGAATAGGGATTCGGGAGTTGAACACGGTGGGGTTATGTTTGACCGGCTTTAGCCAGAATCACTTCGTGATCATCTTTCGACCGAGGCACTTCTCTTCTCGCTCTCTATTACGTAAGCTAGTGCTAGTTGCTGCTGCAGACTCTTGTTGTTCCTTCACCTCTTATTCTTTCTTCAGCCTTATCCACACCCAAGGCTTAAATAGTCGAGTTACCCGGGAACGGGATTGCTGAGTCCTCTGTGGCTCACAGTTACTTCACCACACCAGATGCAGGTTCAGCCGAGTTTGATGCAGGAGTTGGATCAGTTCTTCACCCGGGAGTCCGATGAAGATCGTGGCTGTTTGCTTGTGACGTTTCGATGTTCAGTAGTGGTTTCTACTAGGATTCGATCCTGACCTGTGGCTTTATGTTGTTTTGGTATCTTTCTTTGGATCTTCACCCGTAGTCGGGTTGTGATGTTTTGAATGATGTTTTGCTCATGTATTGTATTGTGTGAAGTGGCGAGTGTAAGCCAACTATCTCCTTTTGCAATTTAATCCCTCTTTTACATGAGTCGTGCAAAGATACCAAATTTGAGATCATTCTAGGATGGGCTTATACCTTTAAGTCGTGCCTCGACACGTAGGAGGTATAGTCCCATCCTGGGCATTACAACAAACCTCCTAGGGAAGTTTGCAGCCCAGCAGGGTAGAGGATAACAAGTTGACCTGGATATTGTGTACAACTGTCGGCCCAGTTGCATTGCTGATGTTGAAAAAAGGCATGTGTAATACAGTACAACCTAACATGGCTACTCAGCCCACATTTAGCGACGCCGGAAAGGCCCAAACAAGGCTTCTGTACAACTTTTTGAAGTCACTGAGCTCAATTAATAACTTATGAAAAATTAGATTTCAATGGAACATATTAAAAGCTGTCACGAGCAAAGAAATAATTCAACGGGTCCCACTTGTGCGTGTGTGTGTGTGTGTGTGTGTGAGAGAGAGAGAGGGAGAGAGAGAGACCCATCGGTCGATGCTCATAAATACATCTTTCAGCCATATGCATTGCTGATGCTCAGTAAAAAGTTATATAGTTGACACAATCATATAGAACATCATAGCACACTGAACTTGCATACACAAATTTCACGCAGGCGGCACAATCAGGATGGAAACAGTGGATTGCTACGGGTAGGGCTATGTTGAAACCAAAGAACTCCTACATAACGGTTCATCGTCTTTATCAATGACAGGGAAATATCTTGAATGATGTGCAAAGAAAACAGACAAACAACACAATAAGTTCTGCTAGCACATTAAGTTGATGTACAACCCTTTCTATAAAAAATCAGGTACAAAATTAGAACAGGTCACAATCAAATGTACTGGCACATCAATGCTTCACACCCATAGCTCGGATTTAACTCGTATCTGACAAGATTCAGTCGTTACCTCAAATTAGAGCACACCCAGGCAGCCAGCCATGCGTCTTCTCCCAAAGAAGCAGTGGCCTCCTCCGCGCGATGGAGTAGGCCCTGTGCCATCCATCGTTTCGAGCAACACGGGGAGAGTCTGACGTTGACTCCTGTAATGGACGTCGTCGACAGACCCTGGCACCAGCGGCGGCGGTAGGACTTCGATTGATGGATTGACCACTTCTTCGACATGCACGAATACTCGATACAGGTACATCCCTAACATGGTCCGCGGCGGCCTTGGTGGCGACGAATAGTACAACCCCGGTTCCTGCATCGGTATCTCAACACCAATCACCATCGGTATGGTGGACGACTTCTTCATCCATGCCATAACCGTCAGAGCCGAGCTGTCTGGAGGAACAAACATACTTACGAGCTCACCTCCAAGGTCGTTGATAAGCTCATTCATGGACTCGATGTTCCAAGCACGTTGAGGCATGCCATGGAAGGTAAGTTTTGATAAAAACTCAAGCTCAGAGGGCACCAAGCCCCATGCTGGGTGCCACTGATCGAAGCTCACCAGCGCGCCATCGCAAAATAAACGTCGGGAAGATTCGAACACACGACTGCAGTCGAAAGTTGTCCGGAACCTGACGAAGAAATCAGCCGGTGGCGGACAAACTTCGACGAGCAAGTCAGTTATTTGGATGTCGTGCGCAATGCCAAGATCTTTGACAAGGTCGTCCGGCGAGATGGCAGGCCGGTCGCCGTTGATGGTTACCATCAGCACTTTGCCGGCAAATTGTTCGTCAAGCGCCGACAATCCACTATTGAGTGACAGCACGCAGCGACCGAAGGCAGGACGGACCTCAGGATCTCCAGTTCGGAGATCCGTGTTGACCGGTGACATGATAGTGATCTTGAGTACAGGGAGTACAGGAGGGGGATTTGGGGGAACTGGAGTAGGAATCGAGATTCTAGAGGTGGGGGAGGGGCGGGAGATTGGGGATGAAAAGGTAGCTTGAATTTCGAACACACGCACATATGCTCTCGGCGCGCAAGCGCACGAAAACACCGGTGGCGCCCACATGTCAGCCTAAGAGTCCTTATTCTTTCTTTTTTGGAGAGCCTGGCCTTTTTTAGGATCTTTTGGCAGCCCGACATGAGAGTCATAATTGACATCTTTGGCATTGCGTTACTACTCGGCCCATATTCAACGACACCTCACTGGCCCAAACAAGTGTACATCATCGAAAAGACAATGAGCTCAAATTATATAACTTGAAAAAAGGAGATACACTTTGAACACTAGAGAATGGTGATGGCCTCATTTAGCCCACCAGTAGTTCGAGACAGTAAATGGTTTGAAACAACGATATATACAACATTCAAATACTGACTAGTGACTACTACTGGCATAAACAGCAAGACATGATAGTTCATAAGAAGTCTTGCTACACCACCAAAACGCACCCATCTGCAGCGCTCAGACTCTCGTGATCCAGACGAGAATGACATTCTAAACAGAGCCAACTATTACATAATAAAAGTGACATAGATGAGGATGACCAAATGACAAGGAATATGGATAACAAAAGAAAGAACTACCCATCCAGAACAAGCAGCAAAGACAACAAAGTCATTCGAAGAGATGATCCAACACTATCATAATTTGCAGCCCCGCTTCAGTGACCAATGATCCAGAGGCACCAGTACTCCACCCTTTCGACGCAACAGCCCACTTACCTATCAACCTGAAGGCTTGAACCACATCACTGCCTGTCGTAATTGAGACATCCAAGGATCAAAGTTAATCCGGATGCCTTTGTCATTCTCACCTTGTTTTGGCTGCAGGCTGTATTATTGACAATCAGGGGAGTTTGCTCCCGAACTCCTAGGGCTAGCCGTGTAGACACAGTTTTCCATAGCAAATAGAGCCTCTCTGCCATCAAGGTCCTTGCCAACGGTGATCTCCTAGTTAATCAGATAATTGAGTCCGAGAAACAAAGAGTGTGAACCAAGGTTGTTTACCCGCCTCCAACTAAAAAATCCTGAAGGTCCCAACAAGATGGTATCCTTCTCATAGACGTAACAGGCACTGTACGAATACTCACGTATTTCATGGTGCTTGTATACAGTGGGGTTTTTGCAATATAACTTTTCCGGCTCATGTGTCCGAATGATCATCAGTCTTTTGTTGTCGTCTGATCGAGCGAGGAACCAGTTGTGCTTCCCTGTTTTTTGGCAAAGGTGGTGTGATTAATAAGGGCAGTAATTGTAGGGACACTGGATCATATCAAAAAGGACTAGCATTGTTAATGTAAGATCAGCATTGTATAGAGTATGAGTAGGATAATGCAAGAAATAGCATTGATATGTCCCTGTTGGAACTGGGAGGAAAATACAGTGAAATGTATACTAGGTTCGAAAATATAGAAGTGCCATGCATGGTTATACTCATGTTATCTCGCAATCGATTCTTCACAGGAAACTACCATGTCATGCATGTTATGGAATCATGTTCTATCCTCACAAACAAATTCTTCAAGGTAACTAATAGACCATGCATTGTTATATACTCGTGTTCTGTGGGCAAATTTTTTGTGAGGGTATTATTCTAGCCATTGATTGCGGAAGGGCGAATATAGGTATGTACACATGGTAAGCATTACAGCATTTCACTACTTCCAAATATAGAGTTCTCCATATGCACATTTACTTCCCTAATGTATGGTTAGATGAAACCAACAGTGTGGTGCATGTTTCTACATCATGAAAATGAGAAAACTAACTTGGCCATTCATACACACTCATATTTAGTAGTAGTATATAGATTACTGTAAAATAAGGAGAATATCCATATATTACTAACCGTTTGATTATTCAGGGGTACAAATTGGTTGTAATGACATGATCACAATTGCATGAATTAACTCATTCCAAATATAGCTGATTTACGGTTTCTCTAATACATTGCCATTGTTCTCCTCAAATTCTGCTAAAACAGGGATATGCCAATCATCACAAAAAGTTCAAACAATGTCATGGCGTCATCATTAACATCTGCCAGCAATACGTTGTGCCATCTACTTTGTCGATCGCGTAGATGATGCCATTGTGTTCAATAGCGTCACAGAAGTGTGTATCAGCTTTGACAATGGTCCACTGCAAGTTGAGTTGTCCCCAGCTAAAGAAGGCACCGGCGTAAAGATAGGAGAGTCCGCGGTCGAACAAGGCAATTAGCTTGAAGTCTGCGTAATTCGCATGTCATGTGGGCACTTGGCAGATTACAATCTTCTGCAAAACAAGGTCCGTCCAACTGACGTGGTAATCTAGATGACTAGGACCGCGATGGTAAAACTCTATATAATCTAAAGGAGGAAGAATAATCTCATGGGAGGTTTGGAAGTTCACGAGCACCAACTTTTTACCGTCTTCTCTGAAGGCAGCCATCCAGTGTGAGTTCATTATGACCCAGTACATACCTGCCAAGAAGTTTCGGGCGATGGTGATTGCATCAAAGTCGAGGGAAATGATGTACGGCGACCCACTACATACCTGCAAAGAAGTTTCGGCTAATGGAGATCAGATTGAAGTCGAGGGGTATCATGTACGCCTCCGTATCATGGTGAGCCAATCTCACAAGACCAGATAGCAGCAAGCAGGGTGTCTTTAAAGCTTTGGCCTCGCTTCGATGATGGCCGTGTGCATGCCCCTCGAGCATGCAGCCAGCCGTAGGGCGCTCAACATATCCATACACGAACAACAGAGGTCGAGGACGTCACTGGGGAGATTGCTCCAATCGCGGCTCATATGGATCCTGCGTGGTTTGCGTTCGGCCATGGTGGAGTTTGGAATGTGGGTTTTTGGGGGCTTGATTTACGGGGGAGAAGGCTGTCGGTGTTTGAGCGGCTAGCGAGGGAATAGTGGTACTGGGGGGGGCGAGCGTGGCGAGGGTATGCGGGGCACAGTGAGATAATAAAGAGTGACCTCAGGATCTCCGGCGAGACGGAGATGGAGATGGAGTGGTGCTTGGGGAGAGGGAGACGAGGCGAGGCATGCTATACAGCGACGGTGAGAGTGACTGCACAATGCACAAGGTGAGGCTGACTTTGGTAACCCGGACACGCCGACTGGACTGGTGTCACCTCGGATGCAGGGTCTTGTCACTTCACTGTGAGGACCGGATGAATAATAGTATTTTGACCATCAAGTGTATCACAGTTGTACTACTACTACTACTAGTAGGAGTAGTAGGAACATGAGTAGTAATCCCGTGCTAGCATGCCTCTGGGTTCACTTCATCCTCCAGGTATCATCCATATTGCGAACAGAACCAAATTCACGTTTGCATAGGTCCCACCTGTCAGGAGGGGTGCAGAAATAAAAAGGAATCATAAAATTTCTCGCCATGGTGATTCGAAGGAGTGACCTCAACTAGCCAGTGGCACATGTAGCGCTGGAAGGATGGGCAAGTACAGGGACAGGCCCCACTCCTTATCCTACCCGCGTAGCCTTTTCGTTTAGTCTACCTAGCCATCTAATCAACTGCCTGCAGGCCACTTCTACCATTTACTTCTCCATCGGGAACCGATTTTCCTCGGCTTCTTCACTACTCCTTGATCTTCATTTGCATCCAAACCACACTGCATTCACATTGTTTTAACATCTTCACATCCTCCTGGAGTAATTCCGAAGCCCCTATAAATAATCATCTTCTTCAGTTAGACTAGCCATCTAATCCTAATTCTCCAAACCATAGCCCTCCGGTCCAGCGGTTCCAAATGGCGAAAGAGATTGAGTTGTAGGTTTTTAGTGTCCAACATGTCCTCGTCGAAGGCTCGTTGAGCATAGTTGCCATAGTCACCGACCACCCAAGGGTTGTTCGGAAGTGGATCAACAATGTATCCAACTCCCTCCAAAAGGTGGAGATGAATGTCATCGGTCTCGATGCAGAGTACACGGAGCGTGCCACTGGGAAGATCCAACGCGCCGCCGTCCTTCAGCTGTGCCTCGAAGATGATGTTTTGTTGTACCACATCATACACGTTCCCTCCATACCAGGTGAGCTTCATGATTTCTTGTCTCGAGAGGACATATACTTCTGTGGGGCAGCCATCGCAGGGGACAAACAGAAGTTGGAGCCGTACAACCTTGATTTGAAAAGCATCGCTGACCTACAAACTAGAATAAAAATTCATGTAGAAGATTGTGATAAACCGACACCATCCCTATTAGACGTAGCAAATTTTGTGCTAGGAACAAATCTTCAGAAGGGTGACGAGACGCTGGCATTAAGGTCATCTGGATGGGAGAATTATCCCTTGACGTACGAGCGGATAAAATATGTTGCCCTCGATGCCCGTGTGAGTTTCGAGATAGCTGCAAGGTCCAGAGAGCTTGTTGTGAAGCCGTCTCCCACAGAAAATGAGAACAAGAAGAAGAAGAAGAAGAAGAAGAAGAAGAAGAAGAAGAAGAAGAAGAAGAAGAAGACGAAGAAGAAGAAGGGGAAGAAGAAGAAGGGGAAGAAGAAGAAGGGGAAGCAGAAGGAGGAGAAGGAGAAGGAGGAGAAGGAGAAGGAGGAGAAGGAGAAGGAGAAGGAGAAGAAGAAGAAGAAGAAGAAGAAGAAGAAGAAGCACCAGCAGCAGGGCATTATGGATGGATGAACAATTTCCTCTCTTGTAAAAAAAATTTGCTCTCTATGTATATTGATATAGATGCACTATTTCGATGGTGTGCATGTCTTTGGAACAAGTAGTAGCGTGGGTCCGCTTGACTATAAGAAACTATTTATCCGCCTAGCTTTCTCTACTACTCCTTCTAGTGATCGGTATGCAATGCATGTGTCCGTAGACATGACAACTTGTCCATGGAAGTTCAACTACGGCGACCATCACATTTCATCCACTGCCACTCGCGATTCCCACGACGCCGCTTCAACCCACGGCACCACGTCCCCCGACGTGTGCCTCACCCCTCTCGGCCGCATCGCCCCTCTGCCTTTGTGTGCATGACATGTGAGCCACCTTGAATGCGGCAAGCATCAAGTTTCTACCACAGCCACACGCGACTGCCACGACGCCGCACGAACCCATGACACCACATGACCCGCACCATCGAATTTTCATCCAGCGGATGTGACACATTTCATCCTAGGCATCAATCCTCAGCTCAAGCACTTCTGTACTATAGGTAGTACCTGCCGGTGTGGCCATCTATGCCTCGTAACGCCCCGGCGCCCAGCTGGGGCACCCTCGCCACTGCCACGCCACCACCGGCCGGTTCATCTCGAACGAGTGAGTCACGAACCACACCACCACAATGAGAATGACATGTGGGCCAGCCACATTTAAGGTCCGCATGTCATTGACTCATAGGCCAGGCACTAAGCCACTGAAGTTCAGTCCCGTGGGCCCCGAGAGGGAAATGTAACTCCTGCGGCATGCCTTGTGGTGCTCCCGCAATACGAGCTTGTGCCAAATCCGGAATTTGTTTCTTACTACTACCAACTACTAGTAAGGTACACGTGCATTGCACGCATGAGGTTCTGGTGGTTTGTGCATTATGCTTCTACATGTGGAGTCTTCTAGATTCTACATGTGGCAGAATCTGGTGGAATGTAGATGATATCCAATGGTCAGTAGTGCTCGGATTTGCCATCTTTGTACCGTCGGATTGGCATCATCCAACGACCAACTTTCAAAGTTATGGTTTGGTTTGCAGCCTAAGGTTGCCACGCCTAAGATTAGGCGTTGCACAAGTGTGTTTGGTTGCGTTCTCGTCTCAGCATAGTTGTTCCCTCTTCATGCATGCTCAACTCAACACCCCTCTTCATGTATGCTCTCTTCATGCATGCTTCTAGTGTATTTGTGCTAATCTAGTGTGGACTCATGCACCCTCCATACCCTCTACCAAACACCCAAAAATGGGTCGAGAAGGGAACTATTGGGATCATGCACCCTTCATACACCCTACCAAACACACAAGGCATGTGTTTGGTTCATTGCTACACTTGTGGCTTGCCACACTTTTCTAGCTACATGGTCCACATGTCATAGACTCAACTTCTTGCCAAATCTTGCCACACATGTGGTGCCCATTTTGTTAGCCACATTTTTTTTGGCAGACACACTTTGCCTAAGCTTAGTTGTGGCAAAGTTAGTCATGAATGAAGTTCAACCATGGAGTCTTCTAGATTCTACATGTGGCCGAATCTGGTGGAATGTAGATGATATCCGACGGCCAGTAGTGCTCGGATTTGCCATCTTTGTACCATCGGATTGGCTTCATCCAACGACCAACTTTCAAAGTTATTCACACACTATATAGTGGGTATAGATATACATGCGTCGGCCTGTTGCAATGGATCCAAAGTATATCTGTTTAGTGGAGTGCACTCTAAACACATTATCTATTTATTTTTCTCTAACCTTTCATAGCCATGCAACCAAGCCACATAAGCTTCATGGGTGCCCCCCACATCATATTATTCATACTACATTGACAGAAAAAAAAGATAAATCACCCAAAACAAGATCTACCCGTTTTTTGTTCCTACGATGATGTGTCGTGCACGTACCTACTAGTTGTATAGTGGTAGTACTAGTTGTATAGTACAAACTTGGTACTAGTAGGAGTAGAGTAGTACGGAATGCACCTACTCAATCAACGAGCCCCATCTGACACCAAATTTCTTGGCTTTCGCGCTACAGCTAGATCTTCCCCTCGTTTTAGTTTTCCAACCCGCCAGCGGGCGGGGTACTTAGTCTTCCCCTCGTTTTAGTCTTCCCCTCGTTGCCAATAGTCGGTTTGCTCAACGGCGGTCCGACATGAAAGTGAAAATGC
Source organism: Secale cereale (assembly GCA_902687465.1). NCBI lineage: Eukaryota > Viridiplantae > Streptophyta > Magnoliopsida > Poales > Poaceae > Secale > Secale cereale. The sequence continues at coordinate 893,519,839 of LR738711.1, read as the reverse complement.
TAGGCAACACGCTTTCCCTAAGCTATGTGTCATGCCGGACAGGTCGTGGAGTACTCCCGATTCCCGAGCGTGTGGGGGGGAGTGCGACGCAAACATGGTAGGCCTTTTCCTTTTTCTAGCAATGTGCCCGTGCGTTGCGACGGATCCAAAGTAGTAGAATAGAAGTACTTGTTCACAAACTTGAAAGAAATCACTCTTGTTTTGATATACTCCTAATATATTACTCCATCTGTTCCTAAATATTTGACTTTTTAGAGATTTCAAATGGACTATCACATATGGATTATATAGACATATTTTGAAGTGTAGATTCACTCATTTTGCTCCGTATGTAGTCACTTACTGAAATCTCTGAAAGACAAATATTTAGGAACAGAGGGCGTACTTTTCACTCAAAATATATTTCTGAGGCTGTTTTGATGAGGTGAGGGAGGGATGTGGTTGCTTTCAAGATAATAAGGGGTTTTCTAAAAATTGGAGCAGAGAAAGGGGCTATTGCTGTAAAAAACTTACCTCGCAGCCATTAGATGCAGATCTAATGGTTAGAAATGATGGATGGCAGACACACCACCATCACCAACTAAGTCTTTTATAGGAGTATATATATATATTTGTCAGGCTATTTTGATGAGGTGAGGGAGGGATGTGGTTGCTTTCAAGATAATAAGGGGTTTTCTGCAAATTGGAGCAGAGAAGTGGGCTATTGTTGCAAAAATGCCACAACTTACCTCACAGCCGTTAGATGCAGATCTAATGGTCAGAAACAACGGATGGCAAGACACACCACCATCACCAACTGAGTCTTTTATAGGAGTATATATATATATATATATATTTCTCCTGCTATTTTGATGAGGTGAGGGGGATGTGGTTTCTTTCAAGATAACAAGGGATTTTCTGCAAATCGGAGTAGAGAAGTGGGCTATTGTTGAAAAAATGCCACAACTTACCTCACAACCGTTAGATGTAGATCTAATGGTCAGAAACGACGGATGCCAGACACACCACCATCACCAACTAAGTCTTTTATAGGAGTATATAAATATATATATAAA
>LR738711.1:893471618-893518389 GCA_902687465.1 Secale cereale | reverse complement strand
GTTTTGATGAGGTGAGGGAGGGATGTGGTTGCTTTCACGATAGTAAGGGATTTTCTGTAAATTGGAGCAGAGAAGTGGGCTATTGTTGCAAAAATGCCACAACTTACCTCACAGCCGTTAGATGCAGATCTAATGGTCAGAAATGACGGATGGTAGACACACCACAATCACCAACTGAGTCTTTTATAGGAGTATATATATATTTCTCAGGCTATTTTGATGAGGTAAGGGAGGGATGTGGTTGCTTTCAAAATAATAAGGGGTTTTCTGCAAATTGGAGCAGAGAAGTGGGCTATTGTTGCAAAAATGCCACAACTTACCTCACAGCCGTTAGATGCAGATCTAATGGTCAAAAATGACCGATGGCAGACACACCACCATCACCAACTGAGTCTTTTTTAGGAGTAGGAGTAGAGAAACATGTATAAATTGTAACATTTTGGTTCTGCTCCTTGGCACGATCAATAGATAGAAATAACGATTGGAAATGCTAGGGCGGGGCTATTTCCGCTAGATAAGAAGGGTACGTAGTGGCTAGGTTGGCGCATCGTCGATTCGGTCACACGCGGTCCGACATGTTCTAGTGTTTCTAGCAAGATGCCCGCACGTTGCACGAAGTTGATGGAAAAGTTAAGCACAACTTATAAATTGACGGATGGAGTACTAGTTACAGTGATGCATATAATTAAGCAAAGGGATCGCACATGTCGGTATTGACTGGAACGAGAATGCAACAACACAATAAGAATTAAGGCCACGATGATGATGCGATTGCATTGGTGGTTACAGAAGGCAAGAAGAAAGATGCATTCATCAACGTATGACCTCCTCCTCTTCAACTTAGTGCGCCGGGCCACCAACCGGCGTCTAAGGAGCGGCGGCTTTTGTGGCGAGGTCGAGGTGCTTCTCAGCAAAGACATCCAAGGCTTCAAGCCGGTTGAGGAAGGCCAACGTCGTAGTGTCCTCACTGGCCTTGTAGATACCTCTGTACATGATTTGCTCGTACACGTGGATGTGTAGGTCGATGAATTCTTGCAGGGCGAGGCACCTCGCGGCGAGCGCGACCTCCAGGTGGACATTCTTCGTGGCGTCGGCGGGCAGTCGCAGGGCCACCAGTGCTTCAAAGAGGTTCCAGCCATGGAGGCCGATTAGGGTGGCAGGCAATGAGGAGCCCGGGCGCACGGGCTGGAGGAGTACGACGATGTCGTCCGCGAGCTTCTTGAGGACGGTGAACTTGTTGGTGGTGGCAACGATCATCTGGTCCAACTGAGAGTCATAGTTGGCGTCGACGGCGCCCATCCACCAGCTGGTCTCCAACACCGTCTAGAGACGACCCTCGGCGCCATGCCACAGGCCAACGTCGTGGACCATCTGGCACAGCCGTTGGTCGCTCGCGCGCATCGCCGCCATGGGTCTGGAGTGAGCTCTTTTGCGCTTAGTGTAGGAGCTTAGGCAAATGCTTAGGTGCGTACGATGTGGTAGATGCATTGGAATGGTGGGGCGCCTTTATATGAGGGAAAACTGCGTTGCATTCACATCGTGCAGCCTCTTTTCCCGGTCCTCCTCCAATTACTTCCCTCGTGCATTAATTGAAGGAGGATGCATTGACCGTTCAACATTTCCGGAACCTCTACTCCCTCCCTCGTCTGCATTAAAGCCGTATTGGGAACTGCGCCTCCCGCTATCAAATCGAATAGTACTATGCCGCCCGCTGCATGCCCGGCTGAACACGCCTCCTCGCCTCCATCAAACCCCTCTGTTAAACCCGCATGCAAATCGAGAAACCTACTCCGGACACACGTCCGGTCATGAGCGGGACGGAATTAAACGCAACACCGGCTGAGCTCCTCCCATCTGCCCTCAGTTTAAACAAGGCCACACGCCGGCCAAGCTCCTACCGTCCGCCCTCTATTTACACGAGGCCAGACAGATAGCGGGCAAGAATCGCACACCTCCGCCGCTCCCCCATCCCCTCCTTCACCATTTCCTCCACTCCTCCGATGGTTTCCGAGGAGCCGTTCTCCAGCATATTACCCGGCTGGGTGCCCCGCCGAGTCCTCCGGATACGGGCGAGGCTGCTTGGTGCTTCACCAACGTCGCTTAGCCCGATGGAGCCAGTTGCCGCCCAAGCAGGCGCGTGGTTCAGCAACTTGCCGCTCCAGTTCAACACGATGAGGAGTGGCGAGTTGCTCCACGCCGACACGGCGGCGAGCACACCGTTACGAGCGTCGTCGCTGCCGCATCATACCGCGCCACCGGTGTCTGTGGTGACGCGCCTCCCGTGTCTGTGGGCGCGCCTCCCGTGCCTGCGACAGCGCCATGCAGGCAGAGACAGAAGCCTTGTGCATGGAGAGCGATGAGTCGGTGGCCAACTTCTCCGTGTCCGCCGCCATCATCGAGGAGAAGTGGAACACGGGAGGCCGCCACCACTTGGCTCCCATGAAGGCCACTGCCGAGGCAACGACTGCGCATTCAGGTGGTTTCTTTGCTTCTTCATCTCTTCCGAGGACCTTCGTCGACCCCGCAAAGTGTCAGGACCGGTTTTTCAGTAAAATAATTACCGAAAGACCGACCTTTTCATTAAACCAGAAAGGAAGAATACTTCTTGCCGATAGACAATTCCTTGATTCAGAATTCCAGAATACTGAATATTATACAAGGTTGAGCTGAGGTTGCTCAACAATTTATTACAAGTACGCCAATATAGTACATAAAGGCGGATATGACACAATGGTGGGGTGGCATACTACTAACTCGTAATAAAAAGGTGGTGGATATGTCATAGTGCAGTGGGTGGCGTGACTCCATTATCATACAGTTCATCGAGTGTCGGAGTGAGACCCGATGAATTTATTTGGTGGTTGGCGAAAGCGATTATATAACAGTGATCAACTCAACAATCGCAAGAGACTGACTGGGACTCCACTAGACGTCGGACTCGCTATCGCACTCTTCATCCATGAGATCGCCTTCGTCCACATCTGGCCAAATCAACAAGCCAGGTGAGTACTTTGAATGTACTCGCAAGACAGTTCGGACATAAGATATAATAAATGCAAACTTGATGCATATGAGTATTCTAGCAAAATGCAACTGGATAATAATATTTTTGTGCTGCACATAAAATAGAAGTCGGGCGGTAATCCTCCCGAAATCCATAAGATAACTAAAAGGAAACCAAACGAGTGTCTGAGTGACGCCTCGTGAGGGATAAATAAATGGAAACATGCCACAGTCGGGCGTCTGAGCGACACCACATAAAGGGCTTATAATGAAAATAATAACAAGAATGGCACAGTTGGACATCTGAGCGACATCACATAAAGGGCGTATAAATAACAAGAATGCCACAGTTGGACATCTGAGCGACATCACATAAAGGGCTCATAAATAACAAGAATGCCACAATCGGACGTCTGAGCGACATCACATAAAGGGCTTATAAATAACAAGAATGCCACAGTCGGACGTTTGAGCGACATCACATACAGGGCTTATAAATAACAAGAATTCCACAGTCGGACGTCTGAGTGACATCACATAAAGGGCTTATAAATAACAAGAATGCCATAGTCGGACGTCTGAGCGACATCACATAAAGGGCTTATAGATAACAATATAACGGTGAATTATTCCAGGTAGTAAATCAATACAGAGATAACTGATTAGTTCATCTACCCAAAATGAACCTAATAAAATCACCACTATTGTTACCATCAAGAAGTTACTAGAGACGGTCACCAGTGTTGACACGAAGATTGCCCCTAGGCCATAACCATGGCTACTTGGAAGATTTGACTCTACAGAGTTTGTACTATAAAATCATAGCCAACGGATTCTACTACCCACAGGGACTAGTTCCGTCTACGGTGTTTTAGCAGAAAACCAACTGACCAGTACACACCCATTTCACATCCTGCTGTCCGGAATCACCCGTGACAACATTCACGAAAAACTTTAAGACAGGGAGGCTACAACCTCGAATAGCATGGGATCAAATTTATATATGCGCGCTCTAAGGGGTGCCCCCCTCTCGGTCCCAACTGGAAACACCCATGCCCCCTGACCGGATGACGGGCTTTAATCCAGGGCCATGGAACCCTCATCCCGGCCCCTCTACTTGGTGTGTACTCGGAAAGTGGTTTGCAACTGACTAGCCGTAATCATAACAGGCGGCATATGATAGTACCAAAAAGGAGAGTAGCGGGATCATGACTTGATCCATACTGATACTGAGTTAACCCTCTACTGGCATGCTCCAACACTACCAGTACACCACCCATCATGTCACCACATGATCGAGGTGGTTCAACCATTATCATACGGAGCTCACCCGAAGCTTGCTTGCAAGAAATATAACCATACAAAAATGCTTATATGACCATGCTATGAAAAGAACTACTCGAGCAAACATGCAACACATCCATCATATCAAAGGTTCAAACATGCTTGCCTGGTTCGGAGTAGTCACAGTCTAACTCGGTGAGGTTCGCGGCTCCGTCACGTCCTTCGGTATCTACGTATTCAAACAAAATGGATACTAACATAAATACCATGCGTGCAAAGAAAGTTGCTCCAAATATTTTTCACATAAATATGACAAAAAACTATACAGAAAACTAAAGAGGATAGAAAAAGAACCAACTCAAAATCATCTTTAGTTAAAAAGATATTAGAGTTTCCGTCCAGGGACTCATCTGCAATGAAACAGAAAGTTTCCATGGGGCTAGAATAGAAAACAGAAAAGTGAACCGGTACGCAGTACGCCAACTGAAGACGAAGACGTACTTTGCCCGAATGCGCTTTCCAAAAAAATGTTTCGGAGGGAAACGAGAGACTGACGAGGGGGTCCCACTCGTCGGGTTTAAACGTTGAAACAGAGCCGCGCCGGCGCCAAAAGCTGCGGTGGTCGCCGGCGCCGATCCACGGCGAGTTAGGGGAAGGGAGTGGTACGTACAGCTTCCTGGTGTTCTTCCGCGTCGTTGGGTGGTGGAGTTGAGCGTTGGCGAGTCCCACGTCGACGGCGACCCTGTCTCCGGCGGACAGTGGCTCGGGTGGTCGTGGGCCTCGTCGGAGAGAGCTCCGGAGAGAACGTTGCTGGAACCCAAGGTGGATGGAGTTGGCCGGAGTTGAGGAAGAAGGGCCCCTCGAGGCTCTTCCAGAGGCTGGGCATGGTCTAGGGATACGGTGGAGGTGTGCGGGCTCGAGAGTGAGCTCGGGGGCGCTTTATATAGTCGGCCCAAGGCGGTTGCCGTGAACGGGATAAGTCCGACGAGCGATTACGGCGACGTAGTGGCTGGGCGGTGGGTTTAGGGGCTTGAGCATCGACTAGGACATATATTGGTTCCATTCCCGTGTCTAACTCAACAGGGGAGGGGCGATTACGGTCTTCCCTCGACAGAACGGCCGTGCGGCACGTCGGCGGCAGAGAACGCGCTCTGTGCGCGCCGGGCCACGGCGACGGTGCTGCAGGCATGCGCTGGCAGTAGAGAAGTCCACGCGGAGCTCTCGGGTGGCTTGGGCGGTGCCAAACGGCGTAGAGCCGCAGGATGCCTCTTGTCGGCCGCCACGGGAGGTTCTGCCACCGCGGAAGACGCCGACGTGGGCGGGCCAGGGCGCCACTGACGCCAAGAAGTAGCCAAGCAAGCGTGCGGCGCGTTGGATAAGAAGGAGGTGCAGTGAGCATCGATCCAAGGCGAGCACTGGCGAGATTGACGCTGCGACTCTGACGAAACTGACGAACTGCACTGTCGACTGTGATCTTCAGTTAGCAGTTTCTGAAACTGACAGAACAGTGCATGCCAGGTGTTCGATGAAATGATTCTGGCATGTGGGAAATGTTTCTGGGGCTGATATTTGGTGGAGTGGCCTCTTGATGCATCTAGAGGCTGCCTGAATTTTCACAGAATTTATGGAAGAAGAAAAATATGAATTTCACCAAAATTTTCTAATCTGGTCCAAACTTGCAGCAGGTGAAATTTGAAAATTTTGAACTGTGGACCAGTGAAACAAGATGGATCTAGGTTGTGGGTACTAAGGACTATCCAAAGAAGTTAGTTTGGAATCAAATAACAAGGTGGACATGGTGGTTCCTTTGTAAATCACCAAGGTTCACTTTAGTGGACAGAAATTGTTTTAGGAGTAAAAATAAATAGAGGAAAAATTCCAATAAGGTTGAAACTCACTGGAATTAATGTGAGACTTGTCCTAAGGTGAAGAGGAGGTCTTGGAGAGAAATATTTCTATTAGGTGCTAAGGCAAGATGAGAGTTGGAGATGAAGATAAGTCCAAGGTTAAACCTAAGATGCTTAAATCAAGAAGGGAAAAGAATCAAACAAATCCCTATGAAAACAACTTGTGTTGAGCTAACACAAGAAGAAACTTTCAAGGCCAAAAATCAAGCCAAAGAATAACACACAAACTTTGGCCAGAAGAGATTTTAGAAGGGTTTCAAGAGAAGATCAAACACCCCCCCCCCCTTCCAAAAGACCAAAAGTTTGGAAGAAAAACCAAACCCAAAAATTTGGAGTGTTACAACACCTACACCCTTAGGAAAAATCTCGTCCCAGAGATTTCATCCGATCCTCAAATAGGTGTGGGTGTTCTGTCCGAAGAAAATCGTCCCTTTCCCATGTTGCCTCATCCTCTGTGTGATTACTCCACTGAACCTTGAGAAATTTTATTGTCTTCTGACGGGTTCTCATTTCAGACTCCTCTAGTATTTTTATTGGGTGTTCCCGGTAGGTGAGATCTGGATGCACATCGAGATTTTCATGCGACACATGCTTCACTGGGTTGCTTACACACTTCCGTAGTTGCGAAACATGGAACACGTCGTGGACTTCTCATAGTACCTTGGGAAGGTCCAACTGGTAAGCCACTATGCCTCTCCGTGCAACTATACGGAAGGGTCCGATAAATCGTGGTGCTAGTTTCCCTTTGACCTTACATCATTGTAGTCCCCTCATAGGAGATACACGTAGGTATACGTCTTCACCGGGCTCAAAACTTATTTCCCGATGCTTTTGATCGTAATAGCTCTTCTGTCGGCTTTGGGCTGTCTTGAGTCGATCCCGTATTATTTTAACTCTTTCCTCAGCCTCTTTCAACATATCTGGGCCGAAGATACGACTGTCCCCTGTTTCTGACCAGTTTAATGGAGTACGGCATCTTCGTCCGTACAAGGCTTCGAAAGGTGCCATCTGCAGGCTGGCTTGGTAACTATTGTTGTATGCCAACTCGGCATATGGTAAGCTTGCCTCCCAACTGGTCCCATAGGTGAGGACACTTGCCCTTAGCATGTCTTCTAGTATTTCATTTACTCGTTCCGTTTATCCTCCAGTCTGGGGGTGATAGCCTGTACTGAATGTTAGTTGCGTTCCAAGGGCTTGCTGCAACTGGTCCCAAAATTTGGAGACGAACTGAGTGCCTCTGTCGGATATTAGGCATACTATACGGGGAGGTAAAGCTTGGCAAGCTTTTGGGTGGTGTGGGTTGTCTTGACTGGAATGAAGTGTGCCACCTTGGTCACTCTATCTGTGATGACCCATATGGCATCATTTCCGTGCTGTGAACGTGGTAGTCCAACAATAAAATCCATCCCAATATCGTCCCATTTCCACTCTAGTATCTTGTTTGGCTGTAACAGTCCTGCGGGTTTTTGGTGCTCGGCTTTAATGCGTTGACATGAATCGCAGCATGCTATGTATGTGGCTATATCTCTCTTCATACCGTGCCACCAAAATCTTTCCTGGATGTCCTTGTACATTTTAGTCCCTCCAGGCTGAATTGAGTACGGAGCGGTGTGGCTTTCTGCTAGAATTTGTTGTTTAAGGTCGTTGCTATTTGGTATGCAAAGCCTGTCTCTGAACCATAATATTCCCTCACTGTCTATGGTAAATTCTGAGGCCTTGCCCTGACTTGCTATTCTTTTTATTCCTTCAATGCTGGGGTGTCCATGCTAAGCCTTCTTTATTTGTTCTGTTAGCGTAGGCCGTATTTCCACATTTGACACTTCGCCTTCAGTGACCATCATTTAGTTGAGTTTGGCGAATTCTCGCTGAAATTCGGGTCTCAAGTCCTGTAGGCTGCCGTTGTCCGGGCTGGAGATACGGCTGAGAGCATCTGCTACCAGGTTTGCTTTTCCTGGGTGATAGTGGATGCCAACATCATAGTCTTTTACCAGTTCCAGCTAGTGTCGTTGTCGTAAATTGAGTTCTGGTTGCGTGAAAATATATTTGAGGCTCTTATGGTCCGTATATATTTCACAACGATTCCCAAGCAAAAAGTGCCTCCACTCCTTAAGTGCATGAATGACTGCTGCCAATTCCAAATCGTGAGTAGGATAATTTTCTTCATGTTTCTGTAGTTGCCGGGAAGCGTAGGCGACTACTTTGCCTTCTTGCATTAGTACGCATCCGAGACCTTTTTGGGATGCATCGCAATATACTTCAAAACTCTTGTGTATGTCTGGTACAACCAATACTAGGGCTTTGGTTAATTTCTTTTTGAGTTCCTAGAAGCTTTTCTCACACGCTTCGGTCCATATGAATTTCTTATCCTTCTTGAGTAACTGTGTCATTGGTTTGGCTATGGTGGAAAATCCTTCAATAAACCTTCGGTAATATCCAGCCATTCCGAGGAAACTTCGGATATCCGTTACATTAGCCGATGACTTCCAACCAAGTACAGCCTTGACTTCTTCCGAGTCCACGGCAACTCCCTCTTGTGTCAATACGTGTCCTAGAAAACCAACTTGCCTCAACAAAAATTCACATTTGCTGAATTTGGCGTAGAGTTGATGTTTCCTTAATTCTCCCAGTACAATACGGAGGTGTTCAACATGCTCTTCTGGTGTCTTTGAATATACCAAGATATCATCAATAAATACTACCACAAATTTGTCCATGAACTTCATAAATACTTTGTTCATGAGGTGGATGAAATATGCGGGGGCGTTGGTCAGTCTAAACGGCATTACTATAAATTCATATAGTCCGTATCTGGAGGAGAATGATGTTTTCGGGATATCTTCTGTACGTACTTTTAATTGATGATAACCCGACCTTAGATCAACTTTTGAGAAAACCTTGGCTTGCGCGAGCTGGTCAAATAAATCATTTATCCGTGGCATCGGATATTTGTTCTTGATAGTGACCATGTTGAGCGCTTGGTAGTCTATACACAATCTCATAGTCCCATCCTTCTTTTTGGCAAATAATACCGGCGAACCCCAAGGTGAGGAGCTGGCCCGTATAAATCCTTTGTCCAGCAATTCCTTTATTTGCTTCTTTAGTTCAATCAACTCGGATGCTGCCATTCTGTATGGCTTCTTGTAAATGGGGGTGGTTCCAGGTGCTAGTTCAATAATAAATTATATTTCTCTGTCGGGTGGCATGCTTGGTAGTTCTTCGGGAAATACGTCCGGAAATTCACATACAACTAGAACTTTGCTTAACTCAGAAGTGTCTACCTTGTTTAATTTTGGTTGCCGCGATACTGGTCTTTCTTGAGCTGCGACTCTTATTGTCTTTCCGTGATGATGAGTAAGAATCACAGTCCGGTTGAAGCAGTCGATAAATCCTTTGTTGGTGGTTAGCCAGTCCATACCCAGGATAACATCCAGCCCCTTGTTTTCCAACACAATGAGGTTTGCGTGAAACTTTAACCCTTCAATTTCAGTGGTTAAACCTTGGTAGTAATTCTGCGTGATCTGCTTACTTCCGGGGGACTTGATGGTCATTGACTTTCCCAAGGGAAGCATCGAAAAACTATGTTGCAAAGCAAAACTCTTCGAAATAAACGAATGAGAAGCTCCAGAATCAAACAAAACCGTGGCAGGTATTGTGTTGACAGGGAACGTACCGAGTACGTTATCCGGGGCATCCTATGCTTGCTCCTTGGTCACATGGTTCAGGTGGCCTTTCTTGTGATTGTTATTGGGGTTGAAGTTGTTACGCTTGGGCGTGGAATTGTTTCCGTTGCTGTTAGGCTTCGGTGCCGAGTTTCTTGGCTTTGGGCACTATTTAGCATAGTGTCCCTCTTCTCCACATGCGTAGCAGGTAACACCTGGGCGATAGGTGAAATCGTTGTCCCGTGCATGAAAATTTCTGCTTGGACGTGTGTCATTTGTCATGGATTTGTTCGCTCCATTTTTCTGAAAATTTACCTTATTCCTGTTATTGCGAGGGTGGTTGGTCTGATCCCTTTTTCTTTTGCGAATGTCTTCCAGACTGCGACGTTCATTCTCCAATGTACTAGCCTTGTCCACCAGTGTCTTGAAATCTGGAAAAGTGTGTACGACTAACTGGCATTTAAGTGCTGGTGCCAGTCCGTCCAGGAATTTTTCCATCTTCTTATTTTCAGTCATACATTATTCGTTGGCATAGCGAGATAATTGCGTAAACTGACTGTTGTACTCAGTTACTGTCATGCCCCTTTGCTTGAGGTCACCGAATTCTCTCTTCTTGATCTTCATAATGCTCTTAGGGATGTGCGCCCCACGAAAACCTTCTTTGAAATCTTCCCAGGTGATATCATTTATGTTGGGGTGCATATGCAGAAAATTCTCCCACCATGACGCGGCTGCTCCCGTAAGATAATGTGGTGCGTAAAGTACATTTTCACGGTCTGAGCATTGTGCCACAATTAATTTCCTTTCAATATCTCGAAGCCAATAATCGGCCTCAAGAGGTCTGTCTGTGTGAGAAAATGTTGGCGGACGTGTCTTCTGAAATTCAGATAATTTTGAGTGCTGCTGGTATGGCTCACCGTGATTTCCCATGTTAATGACATGGTTCATCATTTCCTGATCCTGTTGCTGACTTTGCTCGTAAAGACGGCATACTTGAGAAAATGTTGTTTCGCTGCCCTGCTGACTTGACTGCCCCTGCGAGAAATTGTTACCTTTCTGTGTGCCATGATTTTCTTCTGGCGGGCTTGGCATGGAACGCGTCCAGGGACGAGTCATTTCTTACTCTGGGGTTTTATTTCAGAAATCATGAGGTGAACTGGGCAGCAAAAATAAACCAAGATTTGCAAAAGCAGCAAAAAACACGAGCTCCAAAGATTTTCAAAATAAACTTGATTGCGCTAGGAGAAGGACCGCTTAGTGCATATCTTACACGCGAGTCGTAATTGTACATACGTCACTCAGGATGTGCGTACACATTCCTGACATGTTATTTATGCTAGTGCTCTTCTCCAAGTTCCTACATGGTGCGCAAACAGACTACTTCCCATCAACCTATTTTACGTATCACACATATCATACAAGCGGGCATAACGTGTCGCGGATAGACGCACTAGTCGGAGATGTTGAAGATTTCCCTTGGCCTGCCGAGGGTAAGGCCCAGTGGTGATGGAGACTCAACTTCCTCCTCACTAATAGGCTCCAGGCGCGGAGTATGGGTACGGGGTGTTGATGCAGGTGCGGCAGGTGGTGCAGCTCTGACTGGGGTAGGAGCAATGACCTGGTCGAACTCCTCGGTGGTAGGCAGACGGCGAGCGGTGGCTAAGATGGAAGGTGCATAAGATGCAGTGGACGAGACAAACGTCAGTGGTGGTGCAGTATGGAGTAGCTCCCTCCTGTTGGCGGAACCACTCTAGACCAAGTCCATACGAGCAGCCACCAAGTCGTCCACAAGATTATCAAAGGCTGCCTCAAGTGCCTTGAGGTACTCAACCATTAATTCGATGGCTTCATCACGTTCCCCATTTGCGCAAGCAAACGCATAGTGGCACGTGTAGGGCACGTGGCATGGGAGGTAACGGTAGCGACGAGTCTTCATTGAAGGAAGCATGTCCCGGAGACGAGCTATCGCCTCACGGGCAGCCATTTGCATGGCATGCCTCTCCGTAGGCATGGCCCTGCCCACAAATCGGAGGCGGCGCGCTTCATAACGCCCTCCCTTGAAGTGCACCACGGCCTGGTGCATTGACACGCTGTCGTTGAGCTTGTGACGGTAGAGTGTAAACTCTGGACGGGTTGATGGCCCAATCGCGACCTTGGTGATGGCGAAGAGGAGCTTGACAAACCCCTCAGGAATGTTGGCGAACACTTGTGCATCACAGTCGTTGCTGGCCATCTACAAAAGTAGACAAAAATCCCAAATAGTCAAGTCATAAATTTATGATGACTAACAGAAAATTTCTACAGATGCAAAAATGTTGAATAGCAGTTATTACGCTAATAACCGATTAGCGATCGCACCTAGTGGCTTCCTACAGTCAGCCTGGCTCTGGTACCAAGGTTGTCAGGACCGGTTTTTCAGTAAAATAATTACCGAAAGACCGACCTTTTCATTAAACCAGCAAGGAAGAATACTTCTTGCCGATAGACAATTCCTTGATACAAAATTCCAGAATATTGAATATTATACAAGGTTGAGCTGAGGTTGCTCAACAATTTATTACAAGTACGTCAATATAGTACATAAAGGCGGATATGACACAATGGTGGGGTGGCATACTACTAACTCGTAATAAAAAGGTGGTGGATATGTCACAGTGCAGTGGGTGGCGTGACTCCATTATCATACAGTTCATCGAGTGTCGGAGTGAGACCCAGTGAATTTATTTGGTGGTTGGCGGAAGCGGTTATATAACAGTGATCAACTCCAGGATCGCAAGAGACTGACTGGGACTCTACTAGACGTCGGACTCGCTATCGAACTCTTCATCCATGAGATCGCCTTCGTCCACATCTGGCCAAATTAACAAGCCAGGTGAGTACTTTGAATGTACTCGCAAGACAGTTCGGACATAAGATATAATAAATGCAAACATGATGCATATGAGTATTCTAGCAAAATGCAACCGGATAATAATATTTCTGTGCTGCACGTAAAATAGAAGTCGGGCGGTAATCTTCCCGAAAACCATAAGATAACTAAAAGGAAACCAAACGAGTGTCTGAGTGACGCCTCGTGAGGGATAAATAAATGGAAACATGCCACAGTCGGGCGTCTGAGTGACACCACATAAAGGGCTTATAATGAAAATAATAACAAGAATGCCACAGTCGGACGTCTGAGCGACATCACATAAAGGGCGTATAAATAACAAGAATGCCACAGTCGGACGTCTGAGCGACATCACATAAAGGGCGTATAAATAACAAGAATGCCACAGTCGGACGTCTGAGCGACATCACAAAAAGGGCTTATAAATAACAAGAATGCCACAGTCGGACGTCTGAGCGACATCACATAAAGGGCTTATAAATAACAAGAATGCCACAGTTGGACGTCTGAGCGACATCACATAAAGGGCTTATAGATAACAATATAACGGTGAATTATTCCAGGTAGTAAATCAATACAGAGATAACTGATTAGTTCATCTACCCAAAATGAACCTGATAAAATCACCACTATTGTTACCATCAAGAATTTACTAGAGACGGTCACCGGTGTTGACACGAAGATTGACTCTAGGCCATAACCATGGCTACTCGGAAGACTTGACTCTGCAGAGTTTGTACTATAAAATCATAGCCAACGGATTCTACTAGCCACGGGGACTAGTTCCGTCTATGGTGTTTTAGCAGAAACCCAACTGACCAGTACACACCCATTTCACATCCTGCTGTCCGGAATCACCCGTGACAACATTCACGAAAAACTTTAAGACGGGGAGGCTACAACCTCGAATAGCTTGGGATCAAATTTATATATGCGCGCTCTAAGGGGTGCCCCCCTCTCGGTCCCAACCGTAAACACCCATGCCCCTTGACCGGATGACGGGCTTTAATCCAGGGCCATGGAACCCTCATCCCGGCCCCTCTACTTGGTGTGTACTCGGAAAGTGGTTTGCAACTGACTAGCTGTAATCATAACAGACGGCATATGATAGTACCAAAAAGGAGATGAGCGTGATCATGACTTGATCCATACTGATACTGAGTTAACCCTCTGCTGGCATGCTCCAACACTACCAGTACACCACCCATCATGTCACCACATGATCGAGATGGTTCAACCATTATCATACGGGGCTCACCCGAAGCGTGCTTGCAAGAAATATAACAATACAAAATGCTTATATGACCATTCTATGAAAAGAACTACTCGAGCAAACATGCAACACATACATCATATCAAAGGTTCAAACATGCTTGCCTGGTTCGGAGTAGTCGGAGTCTAACTCGGTGAGGTTCGCGGCTCCGTCACGTCCTTCGGTATCTACGTATTCAAACAAAACTGATACTAACATAAATACCGCGCGTGCAAAGAAAGTTGCTCCAAATATTTTCACATAAATATGAGAAAAAACTAGACATAAAACTAAAGAGGACAGAAAAAGAACCAACTCAAAATCATCTTTAGTTAAAAAGATATTAGAGTTTCTGTCCAGGGACTCATCTGCAATGAAACATAAAGTTTCCAGGGGCTAGAATAGAAAACAGAAAAGCGAACCGGTACGCAGTACGCCAACTGAAGACGAAGACGTACTTTGCCCGAATGTGCTTTCCAGAAAAATGTTTCGGAGGGAAAGGAGAGACTGGCGAGGGGGTCCCACTCGTCGGGTTTAAACGCTAAAACAGAGCCGCGCCGGCGCCAAAAGCTGCGGTGGTCGCCGGCGCCGATCCACGGCGAGTTAGGGGAAAGGAGTGGTACGTGCAGCTTCCTGGTGTTCTTCCTCGTCGGTGGGTGGTGGAGTTGAGCGTCGGCAAGTCCCACGTCGACGGCGACCCTGTCTCCGGCGGACGGTGGCTCGGGTGGTCGTGGGCCTCGTCGGAGAGAGCTCCGGAGAGAACGTTGCTGGAACCCGAGGCGGACGGAGTTGGCCGGAGTTGAGGAAGAAGGGCCCCTCGAGGCTCTTCCAGAGGCTGGGCGCGGTCTAGGGAGACGGTGGAGGTGTGCGGGCTCGAGAGTGAGCTCGGGGGCGCTTTATATAGTCGGCCCGAGGCGGTTGCCGTCAACGGGATAAGTCCGGCGAGCGATTACGGCGGCGCAGTGGCTGGGCAGTGGGTTTAGGGGCTTGAGCATCGACTAGGAGATGTATTGGTTCCATTCCCGTGTCTAACTCAGTAGGGGAGGGGCGATTACGGTCTGCCCTCGACGGAACGGCCGTGCGGCACGTTGGCGGCAGAGAACGTGCTCTGTGCGCGCCTGGCCACGGCGACAGTGCTGCAGGCGTGCGCTGGCAGTGGATAAGGCCATGCGGAGCTCTCGGGTGGCTTGGGCGGTGCCAAACGGCGTCGAGCCACAGGATGCCTCCTGTCGGCCGCCACGGGAGGTTCTGCCGCCGCGGAAGACGCCGGCGTGGGCGGGCCAGGGTGCCACCGACGCTAAGAAGCAGCCAAGCAAGCGTGCGGCGCGCTGGATAAGAAGGAGGTGCAGTGAGCATCGATCCAAGGCGAGCACTGGCGAGATTGACGCTGCGACTCTGACGAAACTGACGAACTGCACTGTCGACTGTGATCTTCAGTTAGCAGTTTCTGAAACAGACAGAACAGTGCATGCCAGGTGTTCGATGAAATGATTTTGGCATGTGGGAAATGTTTCTGGGGCTGATATTTGGTGGAGTGGCCTCTTGATGCATCTAGAGGCTGCCTGAATTTTCACAGAATTTATGGAAGAAGAAAAATATGAATTTCACCAAAATTTGCAAATCTGGTCCAAACTTGCAGTAGGTGAAATTTGAAAACTTTGAACTGTGGACCTGTGAAACAAGATGGATCTAGGTTGTGGGTACTAAGGACTATCTAGAGAAGTTAGTTTGGAATCAAATAACAAGGTGGACATGATGGTTCCTTTGTAAATCACCAAGGTTCACATTAGTGGACAGAAATTGTTTTAGGAGTAAAAATAAATAGAGGAAAAATTCCAATAAGGTTGAAACTCACTGGAATTAATGTGAGACTTGTCCTAAGGTGAAGAGGAGGTCTTGGAGAGAAATATTTCTGTTGGGTGCTAAGGCAAGATGAAAGTTGGAGATGAAGATAAGCCCAAGGTTAAACCTAAGATGCTTAAATCAAGAAGGGAAAAGAATCAAACAAATCCCTATGAAAACAACTTGTGTTGAGCTAACACAAGAAGAAACTTTCAAGGCCAAAAATCAAGCCAGAGAATAACACACAAACTTTGGCCAGAAAAGATTTTAGAAGGGTTTCAAGAGAAGATCAAACACCCCCCCCCCCTTCCAAAAGACCAAAAGTTTGGAAGAAAAACCAAACCCAAAATTTTGGAGTGTTACACAAAGTGTCTGCCCGACATGAGGAAGATAAAGGGGTCCGCGGGCGGCCATTTAGATTATTTACTCCCTCTCCAGCTGGCGGGAAATTTTTGTTCTAGGAATGGATAAATTGTATGTATCTATAACTAAAATAAGTCTAGATACATCCATTTCTAGGACAAGTATTTCCGGATGGAGGGAGTATTAATTATACCAAGAGAGCCAGATTGGCACCGCTTAGTTCATCTAAATGTAATGAAATCCATCATGTTTATATGAAGATCCGGCTTTTTTATACAAAATCCTTCATGCTTATATGAAATCAGTCCGTGTTTGCACGAATTTCATCAGGTTGGATAGAGTTGTGAAAATGTATGCCGCTGGCGTTTGATGTCATCATCCGCGGAAGGAAGCGGGAGGAAATTTGCCGGCTGCCGTTGGAGATGCTCTTATGCTGGAAATAATAGAGTGACATCCAATCCATTTGAGTTAATTGCGTGTGTGATTGTCCCTCTATAAAATGTTAATTGCATGTACAGTATACACGTGACTTGCAGGGTAGCTACAGCTTCGTACAGAAAGTTAAAAAAAAACATGTCCATCCTTAATCTTGTATTCTAAGTACTCTGTGGGTTCCACTGTCAGTACAGTAGCGAAAGAAGTATATATTAAATAAGTAATATATAATATAAAAATCTAAAGTTAAAGACAGAATTCGAACTCATGTCATCGCGTTGCGAGCATCCGGTGCTAACGAGTCCAGCACATTTTTGTTGTAGACCATGCTGGAGATATATCTCCATGTCTACTCTTATACTCCATCCGTTCCTAAATATTTGTCTTTTTTAGATTTCAAATGGACTACCACAAATGGATGTGTATGTAGACATATTTTAGAGTGTAGATTCACTCATTTTACTCCATATGTAGTCACTTGTTGAAATCTCTAAAAAGATAAATATTTAGGAACGGAGGGAGTAGAAAACAGAGTTGGTGATGATGGTGTGTGTGCCATCCTGCATTATAGGCCGTCGGATTTATATCTAACGGATAGGAAGAAAACTATGGCAATTTTGCAAAAAATATACCCACACCCCTCTCGACGTTCGCAAATACGGCCTTCCCGCATTCATCATTTTCTCTCACAAGATAAACTACTCATACAAATACATCTTGATGTTCCGTGCAACGCACGGGCATCTAGCTAGTATCTTTTAAAATAGTTACTGCGTTAATTGGGTTGAAGTGATATATTTTATGTCTGCCCCGAATGATTTCGGATTCACTAGTAGTAACAAAGAAAATGTTGCCTTGTTAATTAACAGAGAATAGGGTGAAAACTATAACATGAGGCCTGTACAAACGAGGCACACTGGGTTCAGCGTCGTCGTCACTACAGCTGTGCGCGCGCGAGAAGTCTGCATATCAAGGGGGCTACTGAGCGAGGCACAGAGACACAATGTTCGAGAGAGAAACCAATTGATTGATTACGATCAGATCGAGTTGTCACCCTTCTGCTGTCATTGTTGGGGTGGGGGAAGGGGGAGGGAGAGAAAGACGTATCGAGAGTGTGCGCGGTAGGCACAGAGGCACAACTAGTGAGTGTGTGTGTGTATGTGTGTCTGTGTTTGAAAGAGTAGTAGATAGATTACTATCAAGATCGAGGTCCCGCCCTACTCCTTCGGTGTCGGGTAGTGTGTTTGTGTGTGTATGTGTGTGTGTGTTTGTGTGTGTGTGTGTTTGAGAGAGAAGCCGATTGATAGATTAGTATCAAGATCAAGGTGTCACCCTACTCCTTTGGTGTTGGGAAGTGTGTGTGTGTGGGTGTGTGGGTGTGGGTGTGTGTGTCGGGGCGGGCAGTGACACTTACATATCCCTACTCTTATAAAAAATAGAGTTGGCGATGATGGTGTTCCTGCCATCCTGCAATATAGGCCATCTGATTTATACCCGACGGATAGGAAGGAAACTGTGGTAATTTTGCAAAAAGATACCCACAACCCTCTCCGCATTTGCAAATAAGGCATTCCCTCGTTCATCCTTTTCTCCCACAAGATAAACTACTCATACAAATGCATCTTGATGTTCGGTGCAACGCATGGGCATCTTGCTAGTAGGGAGGAGTTTGTGTGACACATATCTAGCTATATTAAGGGATAGGTAGATAGCATTTGTGCGAGGCATACTTAAAGCATCACAAGGATAAACAAAATTGTGTACATGCAAGTGCCAAAAAAAATGAAGCGAGAAACAATGTGTGTGTGTGTGTGTGCGCGCGCGCGTGTGTGTGTGTGAGAGAGAGAGGGAGAGAGAGAGAGAGAGAGAGAGAGAGAGAGAGTGAAATGTCAAAACAAAAGGTGCTCTGTTGGAATGTCATTGTATGTATTCATATGGTTCCGGAACTCGAGTTAACCTTAGGCATATGTGTGAGAGACATTATTATACTTTAAGACATTCGTGGCTGTGGGTGGGCGGAATTAAAGGGGTGGGCGTGTTCGACAGAGAGAGCGTGTGTGTCTCTGTGTGAGAGACTTGTAGGACGGGGTAGAAAGACGAATTCTAACCTTGACGGAGGGAGAGAAATACACGAAGTGCGCGTGTCTGATTCCGATGCCCACAAGGAAATGAGATATGTATGCGTGTGAGGGATATTGCACAATTCATTCACGTATCACTATCTAGCGATCGTGGACGTGCATCGCTTGAACATAAATCAATATCTACTTTGTATCGTGGCAAAAGGTACAATATCGATTCAACGGTATAAATATTGGACACTCACATATCAGTTTTTTTTCTATTTAAAAATAAACCTTTTCACTTGTGCATGCCAAACTTAGAGTGATGTTTCTTCAAACAACCAATGTAGCTATCATGTACATGCACCATTGTTACTCTTTCATTCAAAATCATTAGTCTTGGATGATTTAAGGTTCTATTATGAAGTAATATATGTAATATTCATATATGAATTCAACGGGTACGCATTTTATGGAATGGAGGCTATGTAATCATATGAGGTAACACTTTTAAGTAGCGGACTACAATATCCATTTCTGTTTGTGCGCCTCTACACTAACACGTCAATGCATTATGTTTAAAGTAAATAACCAATTGCACTAAATTATCTATTTACACGAGAAATACATAGGCTGAGCGTTTTATCCTTTTTTTGTGAACGCGCCACTACACCCGTACGATTGGCCGCGCCAGTGTGAACGTCCAAGTTATCGGCGCATCATCCCGAGTTATTGTCTTTTTTCTCGGGTGGACTTCACACCAATTATTAACTACTACGTGTGCCCCGTGTACACAGTCTCGCATGACCTTCCCGCTAGCACAGTCCAAAATTAGTTGAAACTAGATACGAACGATCCTGCGGGCGGCAAAATCTCCCGCCTCCTTCTATAATTTCCGCCACCTTAGTCTTTAGCATGCGAAATTCCCCTTTTGCCCTTGGTGCACGGAGACCAACAGTTACAATACCGCCCTCATCTACATAATAGGTGGGGTCTGATTTGGTAACTTCCGGTTCCCTCCACTACATGGCACCCCTATTTCCTCTCCCCCACCCGCAAAAACGACTAACTCCACAGCACCAGAGCATCTCACATCATGCCGTCCGTACTTCATCGGCCTTTCTCCCCTCCCCTCTCGAAACCCTAGACTACTCATCCACCGGCGTACCAGATGCCATTCAGTGCCAGCGGCGTCCACCTCGCCGGATCTGCTTCTGCGGCCGCATCTACCCCTCCCACCTCCCCTAGAAACAAGTAGACTGCTCATCCACCACTGTACCACAGCCCATTTAGTGTCGGCCTTGTCCATGACGCCAGATCTGCTTCCTTAGAGTGCCTGCTAGTCCAGCACATAGAGTCATGGCTAGTTTATGCTACGCAAACAATCATTAATTGGTGGTTTAAATATGCACAAGGGATATGTAATGTATTATCATGTAGAGATGTCTGAAATTAGCCGTGTCAACTTGAAGATATGGTTACACAGTGAAAAAAGTACAAGATGTTGATGACCCACAAGTGTAGGGGATCTATCGTAGTCCTTTCGATAAGTAAGAGTGTCGAACCCAACGAGGAGCAGAAGGAAATGATAGGCAGTTATCAGTAAGGTATTTTCTGCAAGCACTGAAATTATAGGTAACAGATAGTTTTGTGATAAGGTAATTGGTAGCAAGTGACAAAAGGTAAAAGTAAATATGGTGTAGCAAGGTGGCCCAATCCTTTTTGTAGCAAAGGACAAGCCTGGACAAACTCTTATTTAAAGTAAAGTGCTCCCGAGTACACATGGGAATTATCGTCAAGCTAGTTTTCATCACGATCGTCTAATTCGCGTTCGGTACTTCGATAATTTGGTATGTGGGTGGACCGGTGCTTGGGTGCTGCCCTTACTTGGACAAGGCTCCCACTTATGATTAACCTCCAATGCAAGCATCCGCAACTACAAAAGAAGTATTAAGGTAAACCTAACCATAGCCTGATACATATGGATTCAAATCATCCCCTTACGAAGCAACGCATAAACTAGGGTTTAAGCTTCTGTCACTCTACCAACCCATCATCTACTTATTACTTCCCAATGCCTTCCTATAGGCCCAAATAATGGTCAAGTGTCATGTAGTCGACGTTCACATGACACCACTAGAGGAAAGACAACATACATCTCATCAAAATATCGAACGAAGACCAAATTCACATGACTACTAATAGCAGGACTTCTCCCATGTCCTCGGAAACAAAAGTAACTACTCACAAGACATAATATTGTTCATGGTCAGAGGGGTATTAATATGCATAATGGATCTGAACATATGATCTTCCACCAAATTAACCAACTAGCATCAACTACAAGGAGTAATCAACACTACTAGCAACCCACAGGTACCAATCTGAGGTTTGGGTACAAAGATTGGATACAAGAGATTAACTAGGGTTTGAGAGGAGATGGTGCTAGTGAAGATGTTGCTGAAGATAGCCCTCCCCGAGATGGGAGAGTTGCTGGTGATGACGGTGGTGACAATTTCCCCCTCCCGGAGGGAAGTATCCTTAGCAGAACAGCTCTGCCGGAGCCCTAGATTGGTTTCCGCCTCGGTTCCGCCTCGAGACGGCGGCGTCTGGTCCCGAAAGCCTCCTTCTGATTTTTTTTCCAGGTCAAAACACCTCATATAGGAGAAGATGGGCATCGAGGGCCTTCCGGCTGGCCCACGAAGCAGGGGGCGTGCCCTAGGAAGGGGGGCGCGCCCCCCACCCTCGTGGGCAGCCGGTGGCCCCCCTCGTGGACTTCTTTCGCCAGATATTTTTTATATTTTCTGAAACGATGTTCTGTTGAGTTTCAGGGCTTTTGGAGTTGTGCAAAATAGGTTTCCAAAGTTTGCTCCTTTTATAGCCCAGAATTACTGCTGCCGGCATTCTCCCTCTTCATGTAAACCTTGTAAAATAAGAGAGAAAAGGCATAAGTATTGTGACAAAACATGTAAGAACAACCCATAATGCAATAAATATCAACATATAAGCATGATGCAAAATGGACGTATCAACTCCCCCAAGCTTAGACCTCGCTTGTCCTCAAGCGAAA
This sequence comes from Secale cereale, assembly GCA_902687465.1. Taxonomy (NCBI): domain Eukaryota; kingdom Viridiplantae; phylum Streptophyta; class Magnoliopsida; order Poales; family Poaceae; genus Secale; species Secale cereale. Next base: position 893,496,621 of record LR738711.1, on the reverse strand, counting down.
GACGATATCGAAAGATATGTCCACATGTTTAGAGATAGAGGTGTCGATAAAAACAAAATACGGACATGAGGGCATCATGATCATTCTCATAACAGAAACTTAGGTAAATAAAGTCATATGATTTTTATGCTAAAGTAACAATTCATCCACAATATCAAGTATGGATCGTAAACTTCATTGGAAACTAACAAACTTTGATCTCGGTCACTGAAGCAATTGCAATTTATCGTAACATCGGAAAGAGTCAATAAGATCTTTTCAGCAAGCCTACATACTCAACTATCATATAGTCTCTCACAATTGCTCACACTCACGCAATACTTATGTTTATGGAGTTTTAATCGGACACAGAGAAAGATATGGGCTTATGGTGTTGCCTCCCAACCTTTTACTTCAAGGGTAATGTCAACAGTAATAGATCATAAAAACTTACATCCAAGTGGGTATATATGTCAGGATCTTTCCAACACAATGAGCTTGCCAAAGGACAAGATGTAAAAAGGAAAGGTGGATTTCACCTTGACACTTATAAGACAGGAATAATAGATAGGCCCTTCGCAGAGGGAAGCAGAGGTTGTCATGTGTTTTTATGGTCGGATGCACAAAGTCTTACATAGAAGAACTTCACTTTATATTGCCACTTGTGATAAGGACCTTTATTATGCAGTCTGTCGCTTTTATTACTTCCATATCACAAGATCGTATAAAGCAAATTTCTCCCACACTAATAAATCATACATATTTTAGTGAGTTTGCAACATGACAACTTATTTGGAAGGATCTTTCTCAATCCATAGGTAGGTATGGTGGACTCTCATGGTAAAACTGGGTTTAAGGATATATGGAAGCACAAGTAGTATCTCTACTTAGTGCGAGGAGTTTTGGCTAGCACGAGGGGGAAAGGCAAGCTCAACATGTTGGATGATCCATAACAATATACTTTATTTCAGATATAAGAAGACATATCCCATTATGTTGTCTTCCTTGTCCAACATCAACTCTTTAGCATGTCATATTTTAATAAGTGCTCACAATCATAAAAGATGTCCAAGATAGTATATTTGTATGTGAAGCCTCTTTTTTTATTACTTCCTATTAATTGCAACGATGACCAAAACTATGTTTGTGACCTCCCAACAACTTTTATTTATCATACTCTTGTATGTGTAGTCATTACTTCCCACAAGATCGATATGATCTCTTTGATACTCTTTATGTTTTCTTTCTTTTTATCATGACCCAAGTGAGGAAATCAAGCCCTTGACTCAACACTAATCTTTATTATATAGCTCACGGACTCGATTACAAAGGGTAAAGATCATAAAGCAAAACCTCACAACTAGATCATGCTAACTTTATTCTAATAGATCAAGATACTACCAAAAGGATCGAACTAAGCAAAATGGTAAAGATAGGAGTGATGGTGATACGATACCGGGGTCACTCCCCCAAGCTTGGCAGTTGCCAAGGGGAGTGCCCATACCCATGTGATTATGTCTCCTTCTTCGAGGGTGGTGATGATGGAGTTGAATGCAGTGACGGTGGATCCTCATATAACGAGCGTAGGAGGTCCTCCAGCTTGCGGATAATACCTTTAAGAGCAGCTATGTAATCCTTCAACAAAATATTTTCACTTGTGAGATGCTTGTTCCGAATTTGAGCCAACTCAATCATCTTGAAAGCTTCAATCTCAGTCGAGGTAAAGAGGTTAGGAAGATGTTTAGGCATGTCTTCTTCTCCTTGTGCTGGAGCCGGATCTTCCACCTCCATCTTGATCTTCTTCTCCTTGTGGATCTTCTCGGGTCCTTTCCTCTTCAGATCTATCTTCATTAGCCAAGCATCATTGCCTTCGTTGTGGGATGAGAGAGACGACATGATGCCTGGCTTAGCAAATCCTAACAGAAAATAGCTCGAAACAAAAATAGAGGATTTCTACGTGATACAGAGGTCAAAACCTTTGGGAGTATATATAATGAATTTTTACCGACCGAAAGGAGTAACCCACAAGAAAATGGAGTCCAAGGGACACACGGGGTGCCCAAGAGGCAGGGGGCACGCCCTGGGAAGGGGGCGCGCCCTCCACCCTCGTGGACAGCCCGTGTCTCTTCGGGACTGCGGCTTATTTTTCTATTTTTCTAAATATTCCAGAACGGATAAAAATTGCCTTATGTATTCCTCCGGGGTTACGGTTTCAATAATATTGGTTTTAACATTTATAGGATTACATGAGATATAATGTTTGATTCTTTGACCGTTCACCACCTTCGGATTTGTGCCTTCGAAGTTGTTGATTTTTATGGCACCGGAACGATAGACCTCCTCGATAATGTAAAGTCCTTCCCACTTGGAGAGAAGTTTTCCTGCAAAAAATCTTAAACGAGAGTTGAACAGCAAGACATAATCACCTACGTTAAACTCACGCTTTTGTATCCTTTTGTCATGCCATCTTTTAACTTTTTCTTTAAACAGCTTGGCGTTCTCATAAGCCTGGGTTCTCCATTCATCGAGACAGCTAATATCAAATAGCCTCTTCTCACCAGCAAGTTTGAAATGATAATTGCGCTCTTTAATAGCCCAATATGCCTTATGTTCTAGTTCAAGAGGTAAGTGACAAGCTTTTCCATATACCATCTTATATGGAGACATACCCATAGGATTTTTGTATGCAGTTCTATAGGCCCATAATGCATCATCAAGTTTCTTGGACCAATTCTTTCTAGACCTATTAACTGTCTTTTGCAAGATTAATTTCAACTCCCTGTTACTTAGTTCTACTTGACCACTAGTCTGTGGGTGATAGGGTGATGCAATTCTATGGTTAACATCATATTTTGCAAGCATCTTACGGAAAGCACCATGAATAAAGTGTGAGCCACCATCAGTCATTAGATATCTAGGGACTCCAAACCTCGGGAAAATAACTTCTTTAAGCATCTTAATAGAGGTGTTATGATCAGCACTACTAGTTGGAATAGCTTCTACCCACTTAGTAACGTAATCAACAGCAACTAGAATATGTGTGTACCATTAGAGGCAGGAAACGGTCCCATATAATCAAAGCCCCAAACATCAAATGGTTCAATAACAAGTGAATATTTCATAGGCATTTCTTGACGTCTACTAATATTACCAATTCTTTGACATTCATCACACGATAAGACAAACTTACGGGCATCCTTGAAGAGAGTAGGCCAATAAAAACCAGATTGCAATACCTTATCTGCAGTTCTATCTCCCGCATGGTGTCCTCCATAAGCTTCGGAGTGGCACTTACGTAGGATCTGTTCCTGTTCATGCTTAGGTACACAACGTCTAATAATACCATCTACTCCTTCTTTATAAAGATGTGGGTCATCCCAGAAGTAATGTCTCAAATCATAGAAGATTTTTTTCTTTTGCTGGTATGTGAAGCTAGGAGGTATAAACTTGGCAACAATATAATTAGCATAATCAACATACCATGGAGCCGTACGAGAAGTATTTATGATAGCTAATTGTTCGTCAGGAAAGCTATCATCAATAGGTTGTGGGTCATCAAGTATATTCTCTAACCTAGACAAGTTGTCTGCAACAGGGTTCTCAGCTCCCTTTCTATCAATAATATGCAAGTCAAACTCTTGCAGCAAGATTACCCACCTAATAAGTCTAGGTTTAGCATCTTTCTTTTCCATAAGGTATTTGATAGTAGCATGATCAGTGTGAATAGTTACTTTAGAATCAACAATATAGGGTCTAAACTTATCACAAGCAAATACAACTGCTAAAAATTCTTTCTCAGTAGTAGCATAATTTCTCTGGGCACTATCTAAAGTTTTACTAGCATACTGGATAACATTCAATTTCTTATCAACTCTTTGCCATAGAACAGCTCCTACAGCATAGCCACTAGCATCACACATAATCTCAAAAGGTAAATTCCAATCATGAGGCTGGACAATAGGTGCGGAGATCAATGATTTCTTAAGTATTTCAAATGCTTCTAGACAATCATCATCAAAGACAAAAGGAATATCTTTTTGTAAGAGATTAGTAAGAGGCCTGGAGATTTTGGATAAGTCCTTTATGAACCTCCTATAAAACCCGGCATGACCAAGGAAACTTCGTATACCTTTGATGTCCTTGGGGCATAGCATCTTTTCGATAGCATCAACTTTAGCTTTGTCAACTTCAATACCTCTTTCAAAAATTTTGTGTACCAATACAATGCCTTCATTTACCATAAAGTGGCACTTCTCCCAATTCAAGACAAGATTAGTGTCTTCACATCTCTACAAAACCTGATCAAGGTTGCTTAAGCAATCATCAAAAGAAGTTCCGTAAATGGAGAAATCATCCATGAAAACCTCAACAATCTTTTCACAAAAATCAGAGAATATAGCCATCATGCATCTTTGAAAGGTAGCAGGTGCATTACATAAACCAAAAGGCATACGTCTATAAGCAAAGGTACCGAAAGGACAAGTAAAAGTGGTCTTTTCTTGATCCCCTTTTGACACAGGTATTTGAGAGAAACCAGAATAACCATCTAGAAAGCAAAAATGAGTATGTTTGGATAAACTTTCTAGCATTTGATCAATAAAAGGCAAGGGGTAATGATCTTTCTTGGTAGCTTTTTTTAATTTGCGGTAATCAATTACCATCCTATAACATGTAAGTATTATTTGTGGGATCAATTCATCTTTATCATTAGGAACGACAGGCATACCTCCTTTCTTAGGGACACAATGGACAGGACTTGCCCACTGGCTATCAGCAACTAGATAGATAATACCTGCCTCTAGAAGCTTTAGTATTTCCTTTCTTACCACTTCTTTCATCTTAGGATTTAACTGTCGCTGATGATCAATAACTGGTTTAGCATTTTCTTCCAATTTTATCTTGTGTTGGCATATAGTGGGACTAATGCCCTTAAGATCATCCAGAGTACATCCAACGGCAGCACAGTGCTTCTTCAGAGTTTTCAATATTTTTTCTTCTTCCTGCTCTAAAAGGTTAGCACTAATAATAACAGGATATATCTTCTTTTCATCAAGATAAACATACTTAAGATTATCAGGCAAAGGTTTAAGTTCAAACACAGGATCACCCTTTGGTGGAGGAGGATCCCCTAGGATTTCAACAGGCAAGTTGTTTTTCAATACGGGTCCCTGTTAAGGAATATTTCATCTATTTCCCTTCTCTCATTCATATGCATATTATTTTCATGGTCTAGCAGGTATTGTTCTAAAGGATCATTAGGTGGCACGGCTATAGAAGCCAGACCAATAATTTCATCCTTACTGGGTGGTGCCTTTTCAAGGGGTTGTCTACGGAATTTAGCAAAGTTAAAATCATTGGACATATCCCCTAACCCCACAGTGACAATATCTTTCACGCAGTCTATCTTGGCATTAACAGTATTCAAGAAGGGTCTACCAAATATAACGGGACAAAATTCATCTTGAGGGGAACTAACACCAGAAAATCAGCAGGGTATTTAACCTTCCCACACAAGACTTCAATATATCTAACAATCCCAACTGGTGAAATAGTGTCTCTATTAGCAAGCTTAATAGTAACATCAATCCCTTCTAACTCAACAGGTGCAATATCATGCATAATTTCATTGTACGAATCAAAAGGGACAATACTCTCACTAGCACCTATGTCGCACAAACCATGATAACAATGATCTCCTATCTTAACAGAGATAACAGGCAAGCCTACAATAGGTTATGTTTATTCCTAGCATTGGGTTTGGCTATTCTAGCAGACTCTTCTTGGAGATAAATAACATGTCCATCTAAATCTTCTACCAAGAGATCCTTAACCATAGCAACACTAGATTCAACTTTAATTTGCTCAGAGGGTGTAGGTGTTCTAGTATTACTCTTACGAACTACAGTTGAAGCTTGATCATGATCCTTTATCCTAACAAGGAAAGGTGGTTTCTCAGTATAAGCAGTAGGAATAACAAGATCAACATTATAAGTGATAGTCTTTTCTTCAACTTTAATAGGTTCAACTACTTTTACTTCAATAGGGGGATGGTATTTAAACCACTTCTCCTTGGGGAGATCAACATGAGTAGAAAAAGACTCACAGAAAGAAGCTACAATCTCACAGTCAAGTCCATATTTAGTGCTAAACTCACGGAAAACATCGATATCCATAAAAGCTTTAACACAATCAAACTTAGGGGTCATACCTGACTCCTTACCTTCGTCGAGATCCCAATCTTCAGAGTTGCGTTTAATTCTTTCCAATAAATCCCATTTGAATTCAATAGTCTTCATCATATAAGAGCCAGAACAAGAAGTATCGAGCATGGAGCGATTATTAAGAGAAAGCCGAGCATAAAAATTTTGAATGATCATTTCTCTTGAGAGCTCATGATTGGGGCATGAATATAACATTGACTTAAGCCTCCCCCAAGCTTGAGCGATGCTTTCTCCTTCATGAGGCCAAAAATTATAAATATAATTATGCTCACGATGAACCTGGTGCATAGGGTAGAACTTTTGATGAAATTCCAACTTTAGACGATTATAATTCCATGATCCCATATCATCGCATAGCCTAAACCATGTCAATGCATCTCCCTTCAAAGATAAAGGGAAGACCTTCTTCTTGATAACATCCTCGGGCATACCTACAAGCTTAAACAATCCACAAACTTCATCCACATAGATTAGATGTAAATCGGGATGCAATGTTTCGTCTCCTGTAAAAGGATTTTCAAGCAGTTTCTCAATCATACCCGAAGGAATTTCAAAGCAAACATTCTCAATAGGTGTAGTAGGTTGAGGAGCAACTCTTTGTTCTTTTGTTCGGGGTGAAGATACCCCGAACAATCCCCTAAAAGGATTTTGAGCCATGGTAACAAGTGACAATAAATTTCAGCACACTATATAAATTTTTCCTTACCAAATTCCACATACCAAAGTCGCTTCACTCCCCGGCAACGGCGCCAGAAAAGAGTCTTGATGACCCACAAGTGTAGGGGATCTATCGTAGTCCTTTCGATAAGTAAGAGTGTCGAACCCAACCAGGAGCAGAAGGAAATGATAGGCAGTTTTCAGTAAGGTATTTTCTGCAAGCACTGAAATTATAGGTAACAGATAGTTTTGTGATAAGGTAATTGGTAGCAAGTTACAAAAGGTAAAAGTAAATATGGTGCAGCAAGGTGGCCCAATCCTTTTTGTAGCAAAGGACAAACCTGGACAAACTCTTATATTAAGTAAAGCGCTCCCGAGGACACATGGGAATTATCATCAAGCTAGTTTTCATCACGATCGTTGTCGGTGTACTAAGATAGGGGTACCTTAGTACCCCAACTTGTGCACGGGCAGTAGCAGCTCCCCGCGGCAGGGTTTACCACGCGCTTGCCGGAAACCTTTCTGGTCCCTATAAAACCATTCAAGAACAAAGTATACAAGATAAAAGATCAAAGCCCCGGCAAGTGGAGCTTGCCGGGAAGGCCGTCCCAGGCTCAAGATCATCACATTAACACAAGACCCTGGCAAGAGGAGCTTGCCAGGAAGACCAGAAGACTGCATCTCAGAAGACATGCCTCGGCGCACCCTGCGCCCCGGCAGGACCCGGGGAGCGACAAGCTTCCGGGCCCGGCAAGATCAAGACCCCGGCAAGGTGCTTGCCGGGGGAAGCCTGCGCTGTGTGCCCGCGCTCCAGCTCATCGGCCCACGCGTCGCCCTAGGGCCCTTCCAGGGACGCGTGGCGGATGGCTGTGCAGCCTGGGGGACACGGTGGCGCGCCACGGTGACGAGGCTACCGCCGTGGCGAAAGGAGACGCATGGACGGGTGCTTTTGGGGTCGACGGTGACGGGCATTTAATGCCCTTGTCCCCCACTGTCAAAGTTAGGTGATGACCACTGTTCATCCACTGTTCACGCACTATTCCCGCACTGTTACAACTACCACCAAAGTTACATTTTTACCCTCCTCTACGTTGAAACCTGTCGGTGACCCCTTGAGCTATAAAAGGAGGCCCATGCACAACGTAGAAAGGGTTCGGAACCTAGACAGCTCTCACGCTCGGTGTAGCTAGCACTCCAAGCTCCCGAGCTCAAGAACTCAATACAATCTAAGCAGGAGTAGGGTTTTACGCGTCCGCGCGGCCCGAACCTGGGTAAACTGCCCGCGTGTGCTCCTCGATCTGCTCTTCATGCTCCCTCCGCTCCCTTACCGCAACGTAAAAGGGGCTCTGGTCCCATAGGTGCTCTGGTGGACAGTTTCCCCCGACATCTTTGGCGCGCCAGGGAGGGGGCGTCGAGGTCGTGCGAACCTGATCGGCGCTCACGCGGGCGCATTCTTCATCAACCTCTCCAGCTTCATCAACTTCATCAGCAACAGCATGGCTCCGAAGAAGAAGGCTTCGGAGGTCGGAGGCCCGTCTGCGTCTGTTCCACCGCCACCAGAACCAACGGTGGGTGGAGGAGACACCGGCGGAAGGGTGGTTGCCGGCGAGGAAACTCACGGCACCACCAAATCCAAGGACAAGACGGACGACCGGACAAATTCCAAGGCCTCGGTGTCCGTAGATGCACCACGTCCATCTCAGCAGACGACAGGCCAGCAGTGCCGTGGTACAGGAGGTACCATCCACTTGCTGGGCCAAGGGCAAACCGAAGGTTCGCGGGATGCTCGAGGCCACCGTCCTGGCACGAGCAAGGCGCGATCGCCGGGGCAAGAGACTGCTCCTTCTAACCCCGTCAGAAGTCCGAGCATATCTCGCTCCTCGCACCGCTCGCCCCTGCTCCCCTCCTCTCCAGCAGAAGCTCTCGCAAGAGCGCAACTGCTCCTCGATTTCCCTCCAGCGGCAGACAAGGCCGAAGACTGGAGGGCGACAATCCAAAGCCTCATCGCCTTCGCCAATAACGACACGCCGCAGCAGCCGGCGACATCGCGGCCACGGCAAGTCGAGCAGACGAAGGCCGATGGCAACAAGACCGGCGGGGGTGCGACCACCGTGCACTCCCCGCCGCGGAAGCAGAAGACGCCTCCCCGCCTGATCAACGTCGACGACGACTCCACGGCGTCGTCGGATCCGCGGGCTCGTCGGGACCAGCGCCAAGTCCTTGACGATCGGCGACAAGAAGATGCTCGGACGACAATCGAGCGCCGACGAGAAGCCCGGCGACAATCAGATCAGCGCGCTGGGACCGCTGTCGACACGCACGCGCCCGGTGAACCAGGCGACTTGCCGTATGCGGCAGGTTGCCCTGCGTTCACCCGTGAGCTGCGGCGCGTCCACTGGCCCAGCATGAAAAACTTCAAGCCCGACGTACCAGAGAAGTACGACGGCAAGACACACCCCTAGGAGTTCCTCAGCATCTACACTATCGCGGTGCAGGCTGCCGGGGGACGCGACGAGAAGATACTGGCTAATTACTTCCCGCTGGTGCTTAAGTCGAACGTTCGTTCTTGGCTTATGCACTTGCCGGATGGCTCCATTTCTTCGTGGGCAGATTTGTGCCACCAGTTTGTTGGCGCCTTCACGGGCGGCCACAAACCCCACGGCCAGGAGAGTGATCTCCACATCTTGGCCCAGAAGAAAGGAGAGCCCCTGCGCAAGTACATCCAACGATTCAGCCGCGTGCAACACAACATTCCCGACGTCCACCCTGCCGCGGTTATCAGCGCGTTCCACCAGAACGTGCGTAACCGCCGCATGCGGGAAGAGATGGTCATGACCAAGATCCGGGACGTCAGCAAGCTCTACGCTCTGGCTGACAAGTGCGCGCGTGCCGAAGAGGGGAGGAGACTCCCCGGAGAAGATACTGGCGCAGGGGGAAGCGACAGCGAGGATGCCGCCCCGGCAAAGAAGAGCCGGCGGCAAAACAACAGAAGAAAGAAGAGCAAGGAAGTGCTGGTCGTCGAGCAGTCCGGCAAGGAGGCTCCCGCCAAGAAGACACAGGCTGGCGGCTCCGGCAAGGAGCCTGCCCCTGTGGCGGTAGCTGACAAGCAGGACGGCTCCGACAAGCGATATTGCAAGATCCACCGCACCAAGGGTCATGACCTTTCGAACTGCAAGCGAGTCGAGTACCTCATAGAACAGCAGAAGGCTGAATACGAGCGTCGCGACAAGGAGAAGGCCCAAGGTGGCGGAGGAGAGCCAAGAAAGAAGCGGCCATTCAATGGTCGGGGAGGACGCCGCGGCAAGGCCAAGCAGCGGCAAGGAGATCGACCTCCCCGGGGCCGTGACAAGGATGAGGAAGAAGACGACGACGACGACATGGAGGAAGGTGATAACAGCGAGCAGGAGTTCCAGAAGGCCACAGAAGTTATGTGTGTCGACGGAGGCGCCTCTCTGCATACTTCCCACCGCCAACTCAAGCAGTGGGTGCGGGAAGTAAACGCAGCTGAGCCGCCCGTCGAGTCACGCAGGCTGCTGAAGTGGTCCAGCAGGCCCATCATTTTTGATCTTGAGGATCACCCTGACCGCACCACTGCGGTCGGGTGCTTGCCGATGTTGGTCTCACCAACCATCCGCAACCTCAAGGTCACCAAAATGTTGGTTGACGGCGGGGCCGGCCTGAACTTGATCTCCTCGGCTGTGATCAAGAAACTCCAGATCCCAGACGGCAAGCTCGAAGAGACCGGGTCGTTCCAAGGAATAAACCCGGGAAGGAGCAAGCCGAAGGGCAAGATTACTCTGCCGGTGACCTTTGGCGGGGAGCTCAACTTCAGGACGGAGAGGATAACCTTCGATGTTGCCGACATCCCATTGCCATACAATGGGATACTTGGACATCCTGCCCTCGCCAAGTTCATGGCAGCTTCCCACTACGCCTACAATGTACTCAAGATGCCGGGGCCGATAAGCGTCATCTCTGTCCCTGGCGACAAGAAGGACGCGCTTATCTGCGCCGACAAGATCTACCGGGATGCAGCAGCCGCAGCGGAGAGCAGCACACTTGCCGCTGAAGCTCCCGGGGGGAAGAAGACCAAGACCAAGTCCGGCAAGTGCTCTGGGACCCACTCCGGCAAACGCACCTCCTCGGAGTACTGCGCTGCCGTCGAGGACGTTCCATCGAGCTCCACCGGCAAGTGCAAGAAGGGGATGGACGCTCCACCGGCAACCAAGAAGGTGTCCGCCAAGTAGGACGGCACTGGTGGTACCTTCACCATCAGTGCTACACTTGACAACAAATAGGAAAGCGCGCTCATTGCCTTCCTGCGGGCGAATGTCGATGTGTTTGCGTGGCAACCATCTGACATCCCCGGCGTTCCCAGGAAGGTAATTGAGCACAAGCTTGCTGTTTGTCCTCATGCGCGGCCCATCAAGCAGAAGGTCAGGAAGCAAGCCGTGGAGCGCCAAGAATTCATTGCCGAAGAAATCAAGAAGCTAGAAGCAGCAGGCCTGGTTAGGGGCGTGATCCATCCCACGTGGTTAGCAAATCCAGTTGTCGTGCGTAAGGCCAACGGGAAGTGGAGACTGTGTATAGACTTCACTGATGTGAATAAAGCATGTCCCAAGGATCCATTTCCCTTGCCGCGCATTGACCAGATTGTTGATTCAACCGCTGGATGCGAGCTGCTTTCCTTCCTTGATGCATATTCAGGCTACCATCAAATTTTCATGGCCAAGGAAGATGAAGAGAAGACTGCATTTATCACTCCATGCGGCACATATTGCTTCATACGCATGCCCTTTGGATTGAAGAATGCAGGCTCTACGTTTGCAAGAGTGGTGCACACTGCTTTTGAGCCACAGATCCACAGAAATGTAGAAGCTTACATGGATGACATAGTGGTCAAGAGAAAGAGCAAAGATACCCTGATCCAAGACTTGGAAGAAACATTTGCAAATCTGCGCAAGATCCAGCTCAAGTTGAACCCCGAGAAGTGCGTCTTCGGAGTCCCCTCCGGCAAGCTTCTCGGGTTCTTTGTGTCCCAGAGGGGGATTGAAGCCAATCCTGACAAGATAAAAGCCATCGAGCAAATCGAAGCCCCGAAGCGCGTCAAGGACGTAAGGAGACTTGCAGGTTGTGTGGCTGCCCTCAGTAGGTTCATTTCAAAATCCGCAGAACGCGCCCTGCCTTTCTTCAAAATTTTGAAGAAGGCAGGTCCTATGAAATGGACTCCGGAAGCGGAGGCAGCGCTGCAGGATTTGAAAGGATACCTGTCCTCCACTCCAATACTTGTCGCACCTAAACCGCAAGAGAAGTTGCTGCTGTACTTAGCAGCAACCAATCAAGTGGTTAGTGTTGCGTTGGTAGCGGAGAGGGAGGCAGAGGAAGAGTCTACACCACCGGCAAGCGAATCCAGCGACAAGCAGGGGGCTTCCCCGACAAGCTCTGGCCCCGACAAGGACAAGTCTGCGCAGGAACAAGGAGAAGTGCAGAAGAAGATGGTGCAGCGCCCAGTGTATTTTGTAAGTTCCCTCTTGCAGGGGGCTAGATCGAGATACTCTGGGGTGCAAAAGTTGCTTTTCGGCCTCCTCATGGCCTCGAGAAAGCTGCGCCATTACTTCCAAGCACACGAGATAACAGTGGTCACTCGCTTTCCGTTGAAGAGGATATTGCACAATCCAGAAGCAACAGGCAGGATCGTCGAGTGGGCACTGGAGCTGTCAAGCTTTGGCCTCAAGTTTGAGAGTACTTCAACCATACAGAGCAGAGCTTTGGCAGAATTTATAGTTGAATGGACCCCAACGCCCGATGAAGAAGTTCCAGAGACAAGCATCCCCGTCCAAGAAGCAACAAGCGAATGGGTAATGTACTTCGATGGTGCCTTCTCGCTGCAAGGCGCCGGTGCCGGCGTGGTACTCATAGCGCCCACCGAAGAGCACCTCAAGTATGTTATCCAAATGCACTTTCCCAGGGAACAAGCGACAAACAATACTGCTGAGTATGAAGGTCTGCTTGCCGGCCTCAGAATTGCAGCCGAGCTTGGGATCAAGAAGTTGATTGTGCGGGGAGACACTCAATTGGTGGTCCGACAAGTAAACAAGAGTTACCAGAGCCCTTTGATGGAAGCTTATGTAGATGAAGTGAGGAAGCTTGAAGAGCACTTTGAAGGTCTGCAAATGGAGCACGTCCCGAGAGCTCAGAATAATATTGCAGATGGCCTCTCAAAGTGTGCTGCAATGAAGTTACCTGTGGAACCAGGGACCTTCCTGCTCAAGCTAACTCAGCCATCCGTTACACCATCAACAGGGCAGAACAAGAAGAGAAAGTTGGTCTCTGGCGACTACTTGCCGGCGGATCTTCCCGAAGCCACCGCCAAGGTCCCCAAGATCAACAACCAAAACGATGAGGAACAATTTGCTCCTGCAGACCCAAGGGTCTGTACAGTTGAAGCAAACGATCCCGGCAAGCCTTGCCCCGGCAGGCTTGCCGGGGGACCATCAGCTCCGGCAGAACCAGAGGTTCTTGCCGTAGAAGCTAGGGTTCCCGCAGCGGCCCTCATGCCTTTAGTCCTTGCCGTAGAGCCTCGGGCTCCGGCATGGGCACAGCAGATCGTCCGTTTTCTGCAAACTGGAGAACTTCCCGACGACCCAGAAGAGATAGAGAAGATAACCAGGCAGTCAAGAATGTACCAGTTCGTGGACAACGAACTGTACAGAAGAAGACTCAACGGTGTCAGGTTGAAGTGCATTTCCAGAGAAGATGGACAGAAGCTGTTGGCAGAGATACATGGAGGCATATGTGGCCACCACATTGGCGCAAGGGCACTTGCCGGGAAGGCGTTCCGGCAAGGGTTCTTCTGGCCAGAAGGCCTCCAAGATGCAACTGCACAAGTAACCAAGTGTGAAGCATGCCAGTTCCATGCCAAGCAAATTCATCAGCCAGCTCAAGCTCTCCAGACAATCCCTTTGTCCTGGCCCTTCTCGGTCTGGGGGCTCGATATCCTCGGCCCCTTCCCCCGAGCTGTCGGGGGCTTTGAGTACTTGTACGTTGCAATCGACAAGTTCACGAAGTGGCCAGAAGTGGAACCAGTGAGAAAGGTGACAGCACAGTCAGCAGTCAGGTTCTTCAGGTTAATTGTTTGCCGTTTCGGAATCCCTAACAGGATCATCACCGACAACGGCACACAGTTCACTAGTCGCACCTTCATGCAGTACATCCAAGACCTTGGCGCCAAGGTCTGCTTCGCTTCTGTTGCTCACCCGAGGAGCAATGGTCAAGCAGAGAGGGCTAATGCTGAAGTGATGCGCGGACTCAAGACAAGAACCTTTGACAGGCTGCGCAAGTGCGGAAGAAACTGGATAGAGGAGCTACCGGCGGCTCTTTGGTCAATCAGGACGACACCAAATCGAGCCACCGGACAGACACCCTTTGCTCTTGTCTACGGAGCAGAGGCAGTTCTCCCCACGGAACTCGTATACGGATCTCCACGAGTGCTCGCTTATGATGAGCTCGAGCAAGAGCAACTGCGACAAGATGATGCATTGCTCCTCGAGGAGAAACGTCTCCAGGCTGCTGTACGAGCTGCTCGATACCAGCAAGCCTTGCGCCGCTATCATAGCCGCAAGGTTAAAGCCAGGAGTCTCGAGGAAGGCGACCTTGTTCTTCGGCGTGTTCAGTCCGCCAAGAATTCCAACAAGTTGACGCCGAAGTGGGAAGGCCCTTATCGGGTGAGACAAGTCACAAGGCCCGGCGCTGTCCGCCTTGAGACCGAAGAAGGCTTACCGGTGAGCAACTCCTGGAACATAGAGCATCTTCGCAAGTTTCACCCGTAAGGCGCGGTTGCCGTGATCCGCTCCGGCAACCACCTTTTGTACGAGTCTTGCTGCTATTGCATGTAAACCTTTGTACAAAGCCGGGCACAGATCCCGTGCATCAGTAAAGCTTTTGTGTTTTGCACTATTTGCCTTTTCCATGCTTTTCTTCGTTATTCGCATGCATTGTTTGGCATCTTGTGCAACACTCATACCCGGTAAGCATTAGCACGCCGAAAGGCCCTATACTTGTTTTCCCTCTTCTTTTTCTTTCCCTCTTAAGCAGAAGGAATGTTCCTCGCGCACAAGTTTTCCGGGGGGAAGGAGGTGGAGGATGAACCAAGTGCTGTTCAAGAGAGGGAAGCTTGCCGGAGAACGGACAGATTATGAAAGCTAAGTTATCAGAATTTGAGCAGTTCAAATTTTTAAATTTTAGTTATCTTCCTTGAACAACCACACTTTGTATGGAAAACCTGTGCGTGGAGGAACCTACCCGTGGCTAGCCGCACCCTTACTTTGTTTTCGAGTACACTCAACGACTTAAGTGAGCTGCGACAAGTGTTGCGCCCTTGCTTCATTTTTTAGTTCGCTCAGCAAGCTAAGTGCATTGCGACTAGCTGCGGCAAGGTTACTTGCCGGTAAGGCCTTTGCCAGCAGGCTGCCCAGAGTCCAGCACTCAGCGCTCGCGGCAAGGGCCCCTTGCCGGCAAGTTCCCTAAAAGCATAGGGTAAAAAGCATACAAAGTAAAGGACCAAAAGCAAGGGAGATAACAATGCATCGATTGATGAGAAATAAGATAATATATTACAAAGATAACTTGTCGCAATGACTAATAGATTCATGTTCATGGCACACTTTGCAGCAGCAAAGGAAATAGAAAGAAAGAGGCCTAATCTACGCGGTCGCCCTCACGCCTGGAGATCTTGTTCACCTTGGCGACGATGTGGGCGACCTACGCCTTCAGCGACTCCTGATCTGCATCGTCCGGCAAGCTGCGGAGGACATTCACAAGATTGATGCCGGGGTTGCGGTAGACTATCTTCGTCAAGACGCGCTCCAAGGTACCCGCGCAGAGCTGGCGCGACTCCTCGGCCAGCTGCGCGGGGAGCTTCTCCTGCAGCCGTGCAAGCACCGGCGCGATTCCCCTGAAGAAGAGACTTAGCTTGGCGCTGTGGGGGAGATTCGGGTCCGGAGAGTACACGAGGTGCTCCACCCTCAGCGCCATCAGCTCCTTGTCGATATTGGCAGCAGAAGCGACCAGATCGTCGGTCCACTGCTCCACCGCCGGCTGAAGTTGTTCGCTGAAGTGGCGGCACTCTCCACTAGGCCTCGTTCCTTGCGGAGCTCGTCCTTCAGCTTTGTTTCGCGGTCCCGGGCGGCGTCCAGCGAATCGGTCAGAGTAGAAACCTTCAACTCCAAGTCAGCAATTGAATCCTTGGCGGCTTTGAGCTCGTCGCCCTTCTTGGAGAGACGTACCTGAAGGTCAGAATTGGTGTGGGCGTCTTTTTCCCGCTCCACGTTGAGCGCGGTGATTCTATCCGCACTCGCCTTCAGGTACTGCTCCAGCTGCGCCACCTTGACCTCAAGATCCTTCTTGGCGGTTTCCGCGGTGGCGGCGGCAGCTTTCGCCTCCTTTAGGGCCCCGCCAAGGGCCTGCTCCCGGGCGGTGAGGTCGTCCTCGTGGGCGTCAAGGTCGACTTTCCGCTGGTTGAGCGCTCCTTCTCGCCGGGACAGCTCTTCACCAACCAGCCGCTGCTTCTCCTCGGCCTCAGCTTTCTCCAGGAGGAACTCTTGCTGCTCTCCGGCAAGCCTTTCACGCTCCTCCGCCAAGTCGCGGAGGGCCGCCTGGTTGGCGGCGCGGAGCTCCGCGGCGCGCTTCTCCAAGTCTGCCCCAGCCTTGGCGGTGAGGACTTCCCGGGACTCCAGTTTCGCCTGCCTGGCCTGGTAAAGGGCCAGGAGCTGGCGAAGAAGCTTCTCCTCTTCGGGCTCGTCGCTCCTGCCAGGCGCTTCAACAATCTTCAACCCCGCGGAGGCGAGGACCTCTCCATCAAAGGTCTCTCCCTCCACGGGGGCTCGGGACGGGGACCCCCAAGGGACTTGTATGAAGACACCATTGGGGGCCTCAAGATAAACGCCCGGCTGCTCCTTGGCGGCGGAGGGATCGGCGGCCGGTGCAGCGCTTGACGCTCCTGCAGCCTCCGGGCCAGCAGTGTGGCCGCCGTCCCCCTCCCCAGCCACGGCGTCTGCGGCCGGGGCGATCTCCTCAGCAGCGGGCTCGTCGGCTCCCGCCATGCCCTCAGTGGCAGTGGCGTTGCCGTCGCCGCCGTGCACCTCCTCCTCGACGGTGACCTCCGTCTCCATCCGCTCCGGGGGAGGAGGATCTAACAGAAGAAGAAAAGAAAAGATCAAGCAAATATCCAAAAAGACAAGTTCGAGAAGAAGAAGTTACAAGACTTACCTTCACGGACTTCCTCGCCGGGGAGTCCTCCCTTGGCGGTGGAGCGGTGGCCCCTGCTGGCGGAGGGCCGCCCGCGCCCTCCCTTGGCGGGGTGGCCACCCTTGTCGGGCTGCTCGCCCTTGCCGGGCTACCCGCCCTTGGCGGGGAGCCCGTCCTTGGCGGAGCGTCCTCCCTCGCCGGGGAGTTCGCCCTTGGCGGGGAGGGTGGAACATGCAGCTCCTCGGGGGTGACCTCCGGTTGCTCCTGCGGCTGCGGCTCCACTTCTGCACAAGACAATCAAGACAAACAAGGCAGCAAGATATTAGTACAAGCAAAAACCTCAAGCACGCCCGACGAACGAAAAGCTCAAGACCACACTTACGCTGAGGGCTGCGCTGGGGGCTGCTCCTAGGAGCAGCGGGTTGATCCGGCAAGTTCGTCGCCGGCGCGTCCCCTGTCGCCGCGGCGGGCGAGTCATCTTCGACCTCAACCACGGGGATCTTGACCCTCTTCGCCATCCGCTGGGTCAGGGTCCTGCAAGCAAAGCAAGAACAAGATCAGAATCATCAAAGAAAGAATCAAGACAGGATCGAACAAGTTACAAATTACAAACACTTACTCCTCTTCCTCGTCGTCGTCGGAGCTGAGGGCGGAGAAATCGAACTCCACCTGAGGTGCTCCCGCGCGAGGAGCAGGAGGAGAAGGCTCCCTCGGGCGCTTGGCGGTCTCCGGGGCTGGGGGCTGCGAAGACCCAGCCTCCGTTGACGCCGAGGCCCGAGGAGCACGCGGAGCGGCCGTTCCGCTCCGGGAAGATCCTCCTCCGCTTGGCGCTGGTGCGCGGAGCGCCTCCGTCGCGGCTTGGCTCGCTCTGGTAGCGCGCGCCGCCCGGCGACCAGGCTGCTGTCGAGGCGCCTGCGTCCTCGTCGCTGTAGCCGCCTTGCGGAGGCGTTTCCCCGGCGCTTGCTTGGGACTTGCCGGAGGTGGGGAGTTCTCCGACGACGAGGAGGCGTCGTCATCGAGTCCTAGAGATCCGCCGGTGTCTTCATCGGCCTCGACGTCTTCCTCCTCCTCCCCGGCAGGCCCGCTGGGTCCAGCATCCTGTCCTGCGCCTCTGCTCCCTCCAGCAACCTCGCCTCCTGCGGCGACCTCGCTCACAATCCCGGGAATCCCGGGATGCCTCAGGGAAGGAACCCCGGCAAGCTCGTCGGGCGGAAGCTTGAGCAGCCTGCGGATCTCTGCCTCCTCTGCTTGGCACGCCTCGTCCGCGGCCTACGCCTCGTCGACGGTGTATCCGAAGTCTCCCGCCGCTGCGGCTGCGGCGGCCTCTTCCATCCGGGAAGCAATATAGGCTATATCCCGCTCCGTGGTGGCCCGGGTGAGACCCTTGTTTTCCTCGGTGTTCTTCGGCACCTCGACCAAGTTGTCGAAGAAACTCAGTATTGCGTCCGGCGGAGGCTCTATCCAGGTGGGGTCGACGCCGTGGGAGTCACACGCGGGCATCGCCGCACGCAAGGAGTCCCGGGCAGTGCTGTTGCACAGCGGCACCACTCCCCGAGGAGATCTAAACCACTCCGGGTGGGCCGGGTCGTGCTTGAAAAGCTCCCGGACCATCCCCTTCAACTCCAAAGCCGTGAAGTTGAAGTTCAATCCCGGGCGCAGCCTCATAATGTTCGCCGCATTTCCAAACTCCCATGCTGGCCTTTTCCTTTCTTGTAAAGGGGCAATGCGGCGGCGGAGGAAATCTGCCCCTACTTCTCCGATGGTCAGTTTAGCTACCCGGAGACGAAGTATCCTGATAAGGGCAATATTGAGCTTGCCGTCCTCCGGGGCCAATTCGCTCCAGTCTCTGCCGCGCACTATGGCTGTTGTGCGCGGCGCAGTGAAAGGCTCCGGCTGGTCCTCCACTACCCAACACCAATCTGCGCGCCATTCTTCCCACTTGCCGCGGAGTTCTCCTTTCAGATATGAATCCTTCTTGTTCAACCGGAAGATCCAGGAGATACCGCCGGAGAGGGGAGCGCCGGCCTCTACTCTAGGCATAAAGAAATGGCGAAAGAGCGCTACATTGGGATGGATCCCTACATAGTTTTCGCACAGATGTGCGAAAACCGCCATCGTAAGGATGGCGTTGGGGGTAAAGTCTAGGAGGTGGAGGCCGTATGTGTTCATAATGTCACAGAAAAACTCCGAGTACGGAGGGCACAATCCACAATGGAAGAAGACAGCAAAGAAGAAATACCCGCCGGGAAACAGATCTCTGGCGACGGCGGGGTAGACTCTGGTGCGGGGATGAGCTTTGGTCTCCTTGGACCAGAAGAGGTAGTACTTGTTCCACAGCTCCCTCGCGCTGAGCCTCGGCGCGAAGACCACGTTCCTCTTCCGCAGGGCGGCAAGCTTCGCCGCCTGCTCGGACTTCTCCCTCTTGGCCTTCTCCGCTTTCGCCTTCTCTCTCTTCGAAGCCATGGCGGAGGCGGCGGGGGAAGGGGCGAGGAGCTCGACGGCGCCGCGGATGCGGAAGACAGCGGAGGAGGGGGTGGAGGCAAAGAGCAGCGGAGGTTTTCTGGAGGTTGAAGATGCAATGAAGACGAAGGAGGGAAACTGCCCCTGCTTCCTCTGCTTTTAAGGGGGGAGTGGGGGACGCTCCGCATTTCCCATTAAAGAACGAGGCCACGATCTCTCCCACGACGCCGCAATCAACGCGTGCCATTAGGGAGGGGCGCGGCGGATGCGGAAGGGAATCTACGGCTCGCCGTGGGCCGCGTGCCCGTGCACTGTTTTGGGCCTGGCCCAACAGCGCTCGGCACCGTGTGTGGCCCAGAACCGGGGGCTCCTGTCGGTGTACTAAGATAGGGGTACCTTAGTACCCCAACTTGTGCACGGGCAGTAGCAGCTCCCCGCGGCAGGGTTTACCACGCGCTTGCCGGAAACCTTTCTGGTCCCTATAAAACCAATCAAGAACAAAGTATACAAGATAAAAGATCAAAGCCCCGGCAAGTGGAGCTTGCCGGGAAGGCCGTCCCAGGCTCAAGATCATCACATTAACACAAGACCCTGGCAAGAGGAGCTTGCCAGGAAGACCAGAAGACTGCATCTCAGAAGACATGCCTTGGCGCACCCTGCGCCCCGGCAGGACCCGGGGAGCGACAAGCTTCCGGGCCCGGCAAGATCAAGCACCGGCAAGGTGCTTGCCGGGGTAAGCCTGCGCTGTGTGCCCGCGCTCCAGCTTATCGGCCCACGCGTCGCCCTAGGGCCCTTCCAGGGACGCGTGGCGGATGGCTGTGCAGCCTGGGGGACACGGTGGCGCGCCACGGTGACGAGGCTACCGCCGTGGCGAAAGGAGACGCATGGACGGGTGCTTTTGGGGTCGACGGTGACGGGCATTTAATGCCCTTGTCCCCCACTGTCAAAGTTAGGTGATGACCACTGTTCACGCACTATTCCCGCACTGTTACAACTACCACCAAAGTTACATTTTTACCCTCCTCTACGTTGACACCTGTCGGTGACCCCTTGAGCTATAAAAGGAGGCCCATGCACAACGTAGAAAGGGTTCGGAACCTAGACAGCTCTCACGCTCGGTGTAGCTAGCACTCCAAGCTCCCGAGCTCAAGAACTCAATACAATCTAAGCAGGAGTAGGGTTTTACGTGTCCGCGCGGCCCGAACCTGGGTAAACTGCCCGCGTGTGCTCCTCGATCTGCTCTTCGTGCTCCCTCCGCTCCCTTACCGCAACGTAAAAGGGGCTCCGGTCCCATAGGTGCTCGTGGTGGACAGTTTCCCCCGACAATCGTCTGATTCGTGTTCGATACTTTGATAATTTGGCATGTGGGTGTACTGGAGCTTGGGTGCTGCCCTTACTTGGACAAGCCTTCCACTTATGATTAACCTCTAATGCAAGCATCCGCAACTACAAAAGAAGTATTAAGGTAAACCTAACCATAGCCTGAAACATATGGATCCAAATCAGCCCCTTACGAAGCAACGCATAAACTAGGGTTTAAGCTTCTGTCACTCTAGAAACCCATCATCTACTTATTACTTCCCAATGCCTTCCTCTAGGCCCAAATAATTGTGAAGTGTCATGTAGTCGATGTTCACATGACACCACTAGAGGAAACACAACATGCATCTCATCAAAATATCGAACGAAGACCAAATTCACATGACTACTAATAGCAAGACTTATCCCATGTCCTCAGGAACAAAAGTAACTACTCACAAGACATAATATTGGTCATGATTAGAGGGGTATTAATATGCATAATGGATCTGAACATATGATCTTCCACCAAATAAACCAACTAGCATCAACTACAAGGAGTAATCAACACTACTAGCAACCCACAGGTACCAATCTAAGGTTTGGGTACAAAGATTGGATACAAGAGATGAACTAGGGTTTGAGAGGAGATGGTGCTGGTGAACATGTTGATGAAGATAGCCCTCCCCGAGATGGGAGAGTTGTTGGTGATGATGGCGGTGATGATTTCCCCCTCCCGGAGGGAAGTATCCCCGGCAGAACAGCTCTGCCGGAGCCCTAGATTGGTTTCCGCCTCGAGACAGCGGCGTCTGGTCCCGAAAGCCTCCTTCAGATTTTTTCCAAGGTCAAAACACCTCATATAGGATAAGATGGGCATCGGGGGCCTTTCGGCTGGCCCACGAGGCAAGGGGGGCGCCCTGGGAAGGGGGGCGCGCCCCCACCTTCGTGGGCAGCCGGTGCCCCCCCCCCCCCGTGGACTTCTTTCGCCAGATATTTTTTATATTTTCAGAAACGATGTTATGTTGAGATTCAGGGCTTTTGGAGTTGTACAAAATAGGTTTCCAGAGTTTTCTCCTTTTCCAGCCGAGAGTTCCAGCTGCCGACATTCTCCCTCTTCATGTAAACCTTGTAAAATAAGAGAGAAAAGGCATAAGTATTGTGACAAAACATGTAAGAACACCCCATAATGCAATAAATATCAACATATAAGCATGATGAAAAATGGACGTATCAGATGTATGTGGCAATTTCATGGAACATCTCAAAAAAAAGGAGAGCCAGCGGTGAGCCTATACAGTGTGCTATGGTACATCACTCCTCCATCGTCAAGTTGAATTCGTCATTGAACTTGAACCCGGTACCGAGCCAGCGTGTCGGCGTCCGTACAAGCTTTCTCCTGATGAGTTGAAGGAGCTGAAGAAACAACTCGATGAGCAAGAACGTATGGGCCTAATCAGACCAAGTACTTCTCCTTGGGGATGTGGTGTTCTATTTGTCAAGAAGAAGGATGGCACGGAACGCCTTTGCATTGATTACCGACCATTGAACAAGAAGACAATAAAGAATAAGTACCCGCTCCCCAATATCAATGAATTGTTCGAGCAGCTAAAAGGAGCAAAGGTGTTCTCGAAGCTCGATCTCCGGATGGGTTACCATCAGATTCGTATCCATGAAGAGGATATTCCTAAGACCGCATTCAAAACGAGTTTTGGCTCCTATGAATACATGGTCATGCCTTTCGGCCTTGCAAATGCTCCACCCACTTTCTCTCGGATGATGCACTTCATATTCAACCCCTACACCAATGAATTCATGCTCGTCTACCTCGATGATATCTTGGTATTCTCCAAGAATGAAGAAGACCATGCCAAGCACCTCCGTTTGGTCCTTGACAGGCTCCATGAGCACCGGTTCTATGCGAAGTTCTCCAAATGTGAATTCTGGCTGGATAAAGTCCTCTATCTTGGCCATATTATCTCTGCCGTGGGCATTTCTGTTAACCCCGAGAAGGTTGAAGCTATTGTCAACTGGGAACCTCCGCAGAATGTCAAGCAACTCCGAAGCTTCCTTGGTCTCGCTAGCTATTGCAGAAGATTCGTTGAGAACTTCTCCAAGATTGCCAAGCCTCTTTCCAACCTGTTGCGGAAGAATGTCAAGTACTCGTGGACTCCTGATTGTGATGTGGCATTGAATACACTCAAAGAGAAGCTCATTTCTGCTCCATTTCTTACTCCTCCGGATGAGTCCAAGCTATGAAGTCTTTTGTGATGCTTCATTGCAAGGTCTTGGTGGTGTTCTCATGCAAGATAAGAAGATTGTGGCATACACTTCTCGTCAGCTGAAACCAAATGAGAAGAATTACCCCACACATGATCTTGAGCTAGCAGCAGTTGTTCATGCCTTGATCACGTTGAGACACCTTCTGTTGGGCAGAAAAGTGTACATCTTCACCGATCACAAGAGCTTGAAGTACATCTTCACTCAGCCAAACCTTAACCTTCGCCAGACTCGTTGGGTTGAGATGATTCAAGAGTACGATCCAAGCATTGAGTATACTCCTGGAAAGGCCAATGTCATTGCAGATGCCTTGAGCAGAAAGGCGTATTGCAACAGTTTCCTTCTCAAACCGTTCCAGCCTGAACTTTGTGAATCTTTAAGGAAGCTCAACCTCCAAGTTGTTCCGCAAAGCTTTCTTGCAAATCTTCAAGTTGCTCCTAGCTTGGAAGATCAAATCCGTGAGGCCCACCCCAGTGATGCTATGGTGCAGAAAGTGAAACATGGTACTGCTAAGGGTACTCCCAAGTACAAGTGTTATCGCATTGATTAGAAAGACACCTTGTTCTTTGATGACAGAATCGTGATTCCCAAAGGTGATCTCAGAAATCTCATAATGAACGAAGCACATGACTCACTTCTCTCGATACATCCAGGAAGTTCAAGATGTACCATGATGTCGGGGGAAACTGTCCGCCGCGAACACCTATGGGACCGGAGCCCCTTGTCTGTGCGGTAAGAGGGCGGAGGGAGCACGTAGAGCAGATCGTAGCGAGCACGCGGGCAGTTTTACCCAGGTTCGGGCCGCGGTGGACGCGTAAAACCCTACTCCTGCTTAGTTTGTATTGAGTTGGAGAGCTCGGGAGCTTGAAGAACTAGCTACACCGAGCGTATGAGCGATCTAGGTTCCGAACCCCCTCTACGTTGTGCATGGGCCTCCTTTTATAGTGCAAGGGGTCACCGACAGGTGTCAACGTAGGAGAAAGGGGTAAAAATGTAAAAGAGGTGGTAGTTGTAACAGTGCGGGAATAGTGGAGCTACAGTGCGTGAACAGTGGTCGCTACCTACTTCGACAGTGGGGGACAAGGGCATTTAATGCCCGTCGCCGTCGACCCCAAAAGCTCCCGCCCTTGCGTCTCCGTTCGCCACGGCGATGGCTTCACCACCGTGGAGTGCCACCGTGTCCCCCAGGCTGCACAGCCATCCGCCACGCGTCCCTGGAATGGCCCCAGAGCGACGCGTGGGCCGATGAGCTGGAGCGCGGGCACACAGCGCAACTCTCCCGGCAAGCACCTTGCCGGGGTCTTGACCTTGCCGGGCCCGGGAGCTTGCCGGGCTCTAAAGCTTGTCGTTCCCCGGGCCCTCGCCGGGACGCATATAGCGCCGAGGCGTGTCTTCTATGATGTAATCTTCTAGTCTTTCTGGCAAGCTCCTCTTGCTAGGGCCTTGCGTAAGCGGAGTAACCTTGAGCCTGGAACGGCCTTCCCGGCAAGCTCCGCTTGCCGGGGTCTCGATCTTCTGTCTTGTATACTTTGTTTTTGAATGGTCTGACATGGAGTAGGAAGGTCTCCGGCGAGCACGTGGTAAACCCTGCCGCGGGAAGCTGCAACTGCCCGTGCACAAGTTGGGGTACTGAGGTACCCCTACCTTAGTACACCGACAGAAGCCCCCGGGCCTGGGCCACACACGGTGCCGAGCGCTGTTGGGCCAGGCTCAAAACAGTGCACGGGCACGCGCGGCCCACAGCGCGCCGAATCCACTTCCGCATCCGCCGCGTCCCCCCCGTAACGGCACGCGTCGATTGCGGCGTCGTGGGATGGGACGTGCCCACGTTCTTTTAATGGAAAGGGCGAAACGCCCCCCCCCCC
>LR738711.1:893432135-893471471 GCA_902687465.1 Secale cereale | reverse complement strand
CCCCCCGCTTCCCCATAAAAGCAGAGGAAGCAGGAGCGGTTCCCCTCCTTACGCTTTCATTGCATCTCTTTCCTCCTACAGAGATCCCCTTTGCGCTCCGCCTCCACACCTCCGCCGCCGCCGTCTGCACCTCCGGCGCCGTCGGGCTCTTCGTCCCCCTTCCTCCGCCGCCCCCGCCATGGCCCCGAAGACCGAGAAGGCGAAGGCGGAGAAAACCAAGAAGGAGAAGTCGGAGCAAGCGGTGAGGCTTGCCCTGTACCGGAAGCGGAACCTCGTCTTCCCGCCGAGGCTCAGCGCGCGGGAGCTCTGGAACAAGTACTACTTGTTCTGGTCCAAGGGAACCAAGGCGCACCCCCGCACTCGAGCTTATCCGGCCGCCGCCAAGGACAACTACCCCGGCGGGTATTACTTCTTCGCAGCCTTCTTCCACTGCGGTCTTTGCCCTCCTTTTTCTGATTTCTTCTGTGACATAATGCACACCTACGGCCTCCATCTTCTTGACTTCACCCCCAACGCCATCCTCACAATGGCGGTTTTCGCACACATGTGCGAAAACTATATAGGAATACACCCAAACGTAGCGCTGTTTAGGCACTTCTTCACCCCTAGAGCAGAGGCCGGCGCCCCCCTCTCCGGGGGAATTTCTTGGGTTTTTCGTCTGAACAAGAAGGAGTCCTACTTGCCGGG
The DNA here is from genome assembly GCA_902687465.1 of Secale cereale. NCBI lineage: Eukaryota > Viridiplantae > Streptophyta > Magnoliopsida > Poales > Poaceae > Secale > Secale cereale. The sequence goes on along the minus strand of LR738711.1, from coordinate 893,470,784 downwards.
GGAGCTCCGCGGCAAGTGGGAGGAATGGCGTGCGGAATGGTGCTGGATTGTCGAGGACCAGCCGCAATCCTTCACCGCGCCGCGCACAACGCCTATCGTGCGCGGCAGGGACTGGAGCGAGCTGGATTCCGACGACAAGAAGCTCGACGCCGCCCTCATTAGGATTCTCCGTCTCCGGACAGCTAGGTTGTCCGTCGCTGAAGTGGGCACAGATTTCCTCCGCCGCCGCATCGCCCCTCTCCAAGACAGGAAAAGGCCGGCCTGGGAGTACGGCAACTCGGCGGATATCATGAGGTTGCGACCCGGGCTCAACTTTAACTTCACGTCGCTGGAGCTGAAGGGGATGGTCCGGGAGCTGTTTAAGCACGATCCGGCCCACCCGGAATGGTTCAGGGGGCCCCGGGGAGTGGTGCCCCTCTGCAACAGCACAGCCTGTGATCCTCTTCGCGCTATGATGCCCGCGTGTGATTCGCACGGCGTGGACCGCACGTGGATTCCTCCCACGCCATCAGACATCCTCAGCTTCTTCGACAACCTGGTGGAGGTGGCGAAGAACAAGAACGAGACGCGGGAGCTGACACGGGACACCACTGACCAGGAGATAGCGTACATCGCTTCTCGGGTTGAAGAGGCCGCTGCAGCCGCAGCGGCGGGAGAGTTCGGCTACACGCCCGACGAGGCGGATGCTGCGGAGGCGTCCTGCCAAGCGGAGGAGGCGGAGATCCGCAGGCTACTGAAGCTGCCTCCCGACGAGCTCGCCGGAGTCCCATCCTTGAGGCACTCCGGGATCATTGGGATCCAGACGGAGGCCGCGGCGAGAGGTAACGCCGCCGGAGGAAACAGGGGCGCCGCAGGGAGCGGAGGCACCGGAAGGAGCGGAGGCGCTGGAGGGAAGGAGGCCGCGGCGCAGGACGCCGGGCCCAGCAAGGCTGCCGGGGAGGAGGAGGAGGAGGACGCCGAGGCCGCCGAGGACTCCGGCGGGTCCACGGAGCTCTACGCCGACGACCTCTCCTCGTCGTCGGAGACTTCCCCGCCCCGGGCAAGTCCTAGGTGTTCCCCACTGAAGCGTCCCCGGAAGACGGCGACGGGGGCGAGGGCGCAGGCGCCCCGGCAACAACCAGCTCGCCGGGCAGCGCGAGCTCCCCGGGGGAGCCAAGCTGCGCCGGGGGCGACCGGCGCACCAGCCACGGCAGAGGCGGCCCGCACGCAGGCCACGGCGGAGGCGCCCCACAAGCAGGCGCCGAGCGGACAGGAGTCTTCGCGGAGCGAAGCGGCGGCTCCGCCCGCTCCCCGGGCCCCGGCTACCACAGGGGCTGGGTCTTCACAGCCCCCAGCCCCGGGGACCGCCAAGCGCCCGAGGGAGTCTTCGCCTCCCGCTCCTCGCGCAGACGCGCCCCAAGTGGAGTTTGACTTCTCCGCTTTGAGCGACGACGACGAGGAGGAGCAGGAGTAAGAACTCGACATCCTTCATCTTCTCAAATTTCGTCTTGATTATTGTTGATGCTAATCTTGTCTCTTGCTTTGATTTCAGGACCTTGGCTCAGCGCGTGGCGAAGAAAGCCAAGGTGCCCGTGGTTGAAGTCGCGGACGACTCGCCCGCTGCGGCGACTGGGGACGTGCCGGAGCCAAGCTTGCCGGACCCTAGCGCTGCTCCGAGGAGCAGCCCCCAGCGCAGCCCCCAGCGTAAGTCTGGGTTCTGTACTTCCATTTGTCGGGTGCGCTTGAGCATCTGTCCTTGTGATGATATCCTGATTATTTTTATCTTGACTTGTGCAGAGGTGGAGCCACAGCTGCAGGAGCGTCCAGAGGTCGCCCCTGAGGAGCCGCAGGCCCCGCCGTCCCCGCCAAGGCCGAACTCCCCGGCAAGGGAGAGCGCTCCGCCAAGGGCGGGTACTCCGCCAAGGGCGAGTACCCCGCCAAGGGCGAGCAGCCCGGCGAGGGCGGCCACTCCGCCAAGGCAGAGCTCCCCGGCGAGGGAGCCCGCCGCTGACGACGTCCGCCAAGGTAGGTCTTGTAACTTTGTTTTCTTGGCATTGTCTCTTTTTGGATATTTGCTTGAGCTTCTCTTGCTTCTTTTTCTTCTAGATCCTCCTCCCCCCGAGCAGATGGAGACGGAAGTCATCATCATCGAGGAGGAGGGCGCGCAGGGCGGCGACGGCGACGCCCCTGTCGCCGAGGACACGGCGGGAGCCGCCGAGCCGGCCGCGCAGGAGACCGCTCCGGCTGCGGACGCAGCGGCCGGGGAGGGGGACGGCGACCGCACCGCCGGCCCGGAGGCGGCGGGAGCATCAAGTGCTGCGCCGGCCGCCGACCCCTCCGCCGGAAAGGAGCAGGCCGGCTACTACCTTGTAGCCCCCAACGGCGTATTCATCCAGGTGCCGTGGGGTTCTTCGTCGCGAGCTCCCGCGGAGGGCGAGGCCTTTGATGGGGAGGTCCTCACCTCCGCGGGCTTGAAAATCGTCGAGGCGCCCGGCGGGAGCGACGGGCCCGAGGAGGAGAAGCTGCTTCACCAACTCCTGGCCCTTTACCGGGCCAGGCAAGCGAAGCTGGCTTCCCGGGAGGCCCTTGCCGCCAAGGCCGCCGCGGAGATGGAGAAGCGCGCGGCGGAGCTCAGCGCCGCCAACCAGGCTGCCCTCCGCGAGGTGGCGGAGGAGCGCGAGCGGCTCGCCGGGGAATACCAAGAGTGGTTGCTGGAGAAGGCCGAGGCCGAAGAGCAGCAGCGGCTCGCCGGGGTGGAGCTGTCCCGGCGAGAAGGAGAGCTCGCCCAGCGGAAGGTCAACCTCGACTCCCACGAGGAAGACCTTGCCGCTCGGGAGCTTTCTCGAGGCCATGAGGAGGCCGAAAAGCAACTTTTGCACACCAGAGTATCTTGATCTAGCCCCTTGGAGAAGGGAACTTACAAAATACACTGGGCGCTGCACCATTTTCTTCCGTACTCCTTCCTGTTCCTGCGCAGAGTTGTCCTTGTCGGGGCCAGAGCTTGCCGGAGCAGCCCCCTGCTTGTCGCTGGATTCGCTTGCCGGTGGTGTAGATTCCTCGTCGGACTCCCTCTCCGCTACTAACGCAGCACTAACCACCTGGTTGGTTGCCGCTAGGTACAGCAGCAACTTTTCCTGTGGTCTAGGTGCGACAAGTATTGGAGTGGAGGATAGGTACCGTTTCAAATCTTGCAGCACTGCCTCCGCTTCCGGAGTCCACTTCATGGGACCTGCCTTCTTCAGGATTTTGAAGAAAGGTAGGGCGCGTTCTGCACACTTCGAAATGAACCTACTGAGGGCAGCCACACAACCTGCAAGCCTTCTGACATCTTTGACGCGCTTCGGGGCCTCGATCTGCTCAATGGCTCTAATCTTGTCGGGATTAGCTTCAATCCCCCTCTGTGACACAAAGAACCCGAGAAGCTTGCCGGAGGGGACTCCGAAGACGCACTTCTCGGGGTTCAACTTGAGGTGTATCCTGCGCAGGTTCTGAAATGTTTCTTCCAAATCTTGGATCAGGGTTTCTTTGCTCTTACTCTTCACCACAATGTCATCCATGTAAGCTTCTACGTTTCTGTGGATCTGTGGCTCGAAAGCAGTGTACACTACCCTTGCAAATGTTGATCCTGCATTCTTCAGTCCAAATGGCATGCGTATGAAGCAATAAGTGCCACAAGGAGTGATAAATGCAGTCTTCTCTTCATCCTCTTTGGCCATAAAGATCTGGTGGTAGCCTGAATATGCATCAAGAAAACAGAGTAGCTCACATCCGGCAGTGGAGTCAACAATCTGGTCAATGCGCGGCAAAGGGAATGGATCCTTGGGACATGCTTTATTCACATCGGTGAAGTCTATACATAGCCTCCACTTCCCGTTGGCCTTGCGCACGACGACTGGGTTTGCTAACCACGTCGGATGGATCACACCTCTAACTAGGCCTGCTGCCTCTAGCTTCTTGATTTCTTCGTTGATGAATTCTTGGCGCTCCACGGCTTGCTTCCTCACTTTCTGCTTGATGGGCCGCGCATGAGGACAAACAGCAAGCTTGTGCTCAATTACCTTCCTGGGAACACCGGGGATGTCAGATGGTTGCCAGGCAAACACATCGACATTCGCCCGCAGGAAGGCAACGAGCGCGCTTTCCTATTTGCTGTCAAGCGTGGCACTGATGGTGAAGGTACCACCAGTGCCGTCCTCTTTTGCGGACACCTTCTTGGTTGCCGGAGGAGCGGCCATTCCCTTCTTACATTTGCCGGTGGAGCTCGATGGGACGTCCTCGACGGCAGCGCAGCACTCTGAAGAGGTGCGGTTGCCGGAGTGGGCCCCAGAGCACTTGCCGGACTTGGTCTTCGTCTTCTTCCCCCCGGGAGCTTCAGCGGCAAGTGTATCCTTCTCTGCCGCAGCTGCCGCATCCCGGTAGATCTTGTCGGCACAGACAAGCGCATCCTTCTTGTCGCCGTGGACAGTGATGACGCTTATCGGCCCCGGCATCTTGAGTACGTTGTAGGCATAGTGGGAAGCTGCCATGAACTTGGCGAGGGCAGGACGGCCGAGTATTCCATTGTATGGCAATGGAATATCAGCGACGTCAAATGTGATGCGCTCAGTTCTGAAGTTGAGCTCCCCGCCAAAGGTCACCGGCAGAGTGATCTTCCCCTTGGGCTTGCTCCTCCCCGGGTTGATCCCTTGGAAAGAACCGGTTTCTTCGAGCTCGCCATCTGGGATTTGGAGTTTCTTGATCACAGCAGAGGAGATCAAGTTCAGCCCGGCCCCGCCGTCAACCAACATTTTGGTGACCTTGAGGTTGCGGATGGTGGGAGATACCAGCATCGGCAAGCACCCGACCGCAGTGGTGCGGTCAGGGTGATCCTCAAGATCAAAAATGATGGGCGTGCTGGACCATTTGAGGAGCCTGCGCGACTCCATGGGCGGCTCTGCTGCATTCACCTCACGCACCCACTGCTTTAGCTGGCGGTGGGAGGTGTGCAGAGAGGCGCCACCGTCGACGCACAGGACCTCCGTGGCCTTCTGGAACTCCTGCTCGCTGTTATCCTCGTCCTCCATGTCTTCGTCGTCGTCCTCTTCGTCCTTGTCGCGGCCCCGGGGAGGTCGATCACCTTGCCGCTGCTTGGCCTTGCCGCGGCGTCCTCCCCGGCCATTGAATGGCCGCTTCTTGCTCGGCTCTCCCCCGCCACCTTGGGCCTTCTCCTTGTCGCGCCTCTCGTACTCAGCTTTCTGCTGCTCGACGAGGTACTCGACGCGCTTGCAGTTGGAGAGGTCGTGGCCTTTGGTGCGGTGGATCTTGCAGTACTGCTTGTCGGAGCCGTCCTGCTTGTCGGCTGCCGCTACGGGGGCAGGCTCCTTGCCGGAGCCGCCAGCCTGTGTTTGCTTGGCGGGAGCCTCCTTGCCGGACTTCTCGACAGCAAGCACTTCCTTCTTGTTTTTCCTTCTGTTGTTCCGCCGCCGGCCCTTCTTTGCCGGGGCGGCGTCGTCGCTGTCGCTTCCTCCTGCGCCAGCATCTTCCCCGAGGAGTCTCCTCCCCTCTTCTGCACGTGCGCACTTGTCAGCCAGAGCGTAGAGCTCGCTGACATCCCGAATCTTGGTCATCGCCATTTCTTCACGCATGCGGCGGTTACGCACGTTCTGGTGGAACGCGCTGATAACCGCGGCAGGATGGACATCAGGGATGTTGTGTTGCACACGGCTGAAGCGTTGGATGTACTTGCGCAGGGGCTCTCCTTCCTTCTGGGCCAAAATGTGGAGATCGCTCTCCTGGCCGTGGGGTTTGTGGCCGCCGGTGAAGGCGCCAACAAACTGATGGCAAAGGTCTGCCCAAGAAGAAATGGAGCCTTCCGGCAAGTGCATAAGCCAGGAACGAACGTTCGGCTTAAGCACGAGCGGGAAGTAGTTTGCCAAGATCTTCTCATCGCACCCCCCGGCATCTTGCACCGCGATGGTGTAAACGCTGAGGAACTCCGAGGGGTGCGTCTTGCCGTCGTACTTCTCCGGTACGTCGGGCTTGAAATTCTTCATGCTGGGCCACTGGACGCGCCGCAGCTCACGGGTAAACGCAGGGCAGCCTGCCGCATACGGCAAGTCGCCTGGTTCACCGGGCGCGCGCGCGTCGATAGCGTTCCCAGCCCTCTGGTCTGATTGTCGCCGAGCTTCTCGGCGGCGCTCGATCGTTGTGCGAGCGTCTTCTTGTCGCCGGTCGTCAAGGACTTGGCGCTGGTCCCGACGAGCCCGCGGATCCGACGACGCCGTGGAGCCGTCGTCGGCGTTGTTCCGGCGGGGCGGCGTCTTCTGCTTCCGCGGCAGGGAGTGCACGGTTGTTGCACCCCCGGCGGTCTTGTCGCCATCGGCCTTCGTCTTCTCAGCTTGCCGCGGCCGCGAGGTCGCCGGCTGCTGCGGAGAGTCGTTGTTGGCGAAGGCTATCAGGCTCTGGATGGTGGCCCTCCAGTCTTCGGCCTTGTCCGCCGCTGGAGGGAAGTCGAGGAGCAGTTGCGCCCTTGCGAGCGCTTCTGCTGGAGTGGAGGGGAACGGGGGCGAGCGGTGCGAGGAGCGGGATATGCTCGGACTCCTAACAGCGTTAGAAGGAGCAGGGTCCCGCCCCGGCGCCTTCGCTTTGCTTATGCCCGGACGGTGGTCCGGGGCATCCCGCGAGCCTCCGGTTTGCCCTTGGCCCAGCAAGCGGATGCCACCTCCTGTGACATGGCGCTGCTGGGTTGTCGTGTGCTGAGATGGACGCGGCGCGTCCACGGAGACCGAGGCTCGGTCGTCCGTCCTGTCCTTTGATTTAGTGGCGCCGCGAGTGTCTTCGCCGGCGACCACTCTTCCGACGGCGTCTCCCCCGCCCACCGTTGGTTCCGGTGGCGGCGGGTGAGACGCAGACGGGCCTCCGACCTCCGAAGCCTTCTTCTTCGGGGCCTTGGTGCTGTTGCTGATGAAGTTGCTGATGAAACTGGAGAGGTTGATGAAGAATGCGCCCGCGTGGACGCCGGATCAGATTCGCACAACCTCGACGCCCCCTACCTGGCGCGCCAAAGATGTCGGGGGAAACTGTCCGCCGCGAACACCTATGGGACCGGAGCCCCTTGTCTGTGCGGTAAGAGGGCGGAGGGAGCACGAAGAGCAGATCGTAGCGAGCACGCGGGCAGTTTTACCCAGGTTCGGGCCGCGGTGGACGCGTAAAACCCTACTCCTGCTTAGTTTATATTGAGTTGGAGAGCTCGGGAGCTTGAAGAACTAGCTACACCGAGCGTATGAGTGATCTAGGTTCCGAACCCCCTCTACGTTGTGCATGGGCCTCCTTTTATAGTGCAAGGGGTCACCGACAGGTGTCAACGTAGGAGAAAGGGGTAAAAATGTAAAAGAGGTGGTAGTTGTAACAGTGCGGGAATAGTGGAGCTACAGTGCGTGAACAGTGGTCGCTACCTACTTCGACAGTGGGGGACAAGGGCATTTAATGCCCGTCGCCGTCGACGCCAAAAGCTCCCGCCCTTGCGTCTCCGTTCGCCACGGCGATGGCTTCACCACCGTGGAGTGCCACCGTGTCCCCCAGGCTGCACAGCCATCCGCCACGCGTCCCTGGAATGGCCCCAGAGCGACGCGTGGGCCGATGAGCTGGAGCGCGGGCACACAGCGCAACTCTCCCGGCAAGCACCTTGCCGGGGTCTTGACCTTGCCGGGCCCGGGAGCTTGCCGGGCTCTGAAGCTTGTCGTTCCCCGGGCCCTCGCCGGGACGCATATAGCGCCGAGGCGTGTCTTCTATGATGTAATCTTCTAGTCTTCCTGGCAAGCTCCTCTTGCCAGGGCCTTGCGTAAGCGGAGTAACCTTGAGCCTGGAACGGCCTTCCCGGCAAGCTCCGCTTGCCGGGGTCTCGATCTTCTGTCTTGTATACTTTGTTTTTGAATGGTCTGACATGGAGTAGGAAGGTCTCCGGCGAGCACGTGGTAAACCCTGCCGCGGGAAGCTGCAACTGCCCGTGCACAAGTTGGGGTACTGAGGTACCCCTACCTTAGTACACCGACACATGACCTCAAGGAATCATATTGGTGGACTCGCATGAAAAGAGAGATTGCCCAATTCGTGAATGAATGTGATGTCTGCGGGAGAGTGAAGGCAGAGCATCAACGTCCAGCCGGACTCCTTCAACCTCTACCTATTCCCGAGTGGAAATTCGATCACATTGAGATGGATTTCGTCACTGGTTTTCCAAAGTCCAAGAATGGAAATGATGTTATATTTGTGTTGATTGACAAGCTAACTAAAGTAGCTCATTTCCTTCATGTCAAAGAATCCATCAACGCAGCTCAGCTGGCAGAGCTGCACACCTCCAGAATTGTCTCTTTGCATGGCATTCCTCAAGTGATCTCCTCGGACCGCGGAAGCTTGTTCACTTCCAAGTTCTGGGATTCTTTTCAGTCAGCAATGGGCACAAAGATTCAATTCAGCATTGCGTTTCACCCTCAGACTAGTGGTCAAGTCGAAAGAGTGAACCAGATCCTCGAAGATATTCTCAGAGCTTGTGTCATCTCCTTCGGTATGAAGTGGGAAGATTGCCTTCCATTTGTCGAATTCTCCTACAACAACAGCTTCCAAGAAGGTGTCGGTGTACTAGAGTAGGGGTACCCTAGTATCCCGAACTTGTGCACGGGCAGTCACAGCATCCCGCGGCAAGGCTTGCCGGGTGACCGCCAAGGTCCTCCGTGGTTCCTTTGGAGCCATTCAAGAACAAAGTATTCAAGCCAAGGAGACAAGGCCCCGGTAAGAGGAGCTTGCCGGGAAGGACAACCAAGGCATCTCAAGGAATTTGTCGCGACGCGCCACGCGTCCCGGCAAGGCCCGGTGAGCGGCGAGCTCCCGGACGCGACAAGACAACGACCGCAGCAAGGCGCTTGCCGCGGCAAGCTACCACTCTGTACCCGCGCTCCAGCACATCCACCAACGTGTCGCTCTAGGACCCTACCAGGCGTACGTGGCGGGAGGCTGTGCAGCCAGTGGTGCGCGGTGGCAAGCGGTGCTGACAAGATTGCCATCGTGGCGAGCGGTGGCGTCCCTGATGGTCCCTTTTGCACTATTTGGGCGACGCAGATGGGCATTCAATGCCCTTGTCCCCTGCCGTCAGAGTTAGGTATGATACACTGTAACAGGTAGTTGTACCAATCGTAATACCTTTCCATTTTACCCTTGTCTACGTTGCCACCTGTCGGTGACCCCTTGAGCATATAAAAGGAGGCCCATGCGCAACGTAGAGGAGAGAGGGGGGAACACTCACGCTCGGTCTCGTTAGCTGCTGGTGTGTACTGTAGCACTCAGCGCTCCCGAGCAAGAACTAAATACAAACCACAAAGCAGGAGTAGGGTTTTACGCATCCGTGCGGCCCGAACCTGGGTAAACTGCTCGTGTGTTTCGCCTCGATCCGCTCTTCGTGCGATCTTCGCCCCCACCGAACCGAAAGGGGCTCGGTCCGCCGGTCCCATAGGTGCTCGTGGATTCGTTCCCCGACATCTTTGGCGCGCCATGCGCCAGGGGAACCAGGCGACTTGCCGTACGCGGTAGGTTGCCCTGCGTTTACTCGTGAGCTGCGGCAAGTCCAGTGGCCCAGCAAGAAGAATTTCAAGCCAGACGTACCAGAGAAGTACGACGGCAAGTCGCATCCGTCGGAGTTCCTCAGCTTCTACACCATCGTGATGCAAGCTGCCGGGGGGCGGGACGATAAGATCCTTGCCAACTACTTCCCGCCGGTGCTCAAGCCCAATGTCAGGTCCTGGCTCATGCACTTGCCGGACAACTCCATATCCTCCTGGGCAGACCTATGCCATCAGTTTGTCGGCGCCTTTACAGGCGGCCACAAACCTCATGGCCAAGAGAGTGACCTTCATCTGCTCGCCCAGAAGGAAGGAGAGCCCCTGCGCAAGTACATTCAGAGATTCAGCCGTGTATAACACAACATCCCAGATGTCCACCCTGCCGCGGTCATCAGCGTGTTCCATCAGAACGTGCGTAACCGCAGGATGCGGGAGGAGATGGCGATGTGCAAGATCAGAGACGTCCGTGAGCTGTATGCCCTGGCCGACAAGTGTGCACGTGCTGAGGAAGGGAGGAAACTCCCCGGAGAGAATACAGGAGCAGGAGGATCTGACAGCGAGGATGCTGCCCCGGCAAAGAAAAACCGGTGGCGGAACAACAGGAAGAAGAAAGGCAAAGATGTGCTAGTCATTGAGCAGTCCGGCAACGAAGGTGGCGCCAAGAAAGCCAAAGCTGGTAGCTCCGGCAAGGAGATTGCCGCATGCACCAACTGGCAGGCTGTGGCGGTCGCCGACAAGCAGGACGGCACCGACAAGCAGTACTGCAAGATCCACCGCACCAAGGGCCATGACCTCCAGAGCTGCAAGAAGGTCGAGCAGCTTGTCGAGCAGCAAAAGGCTGAATACGAGCGACGCGACAAGGAGAAGGCCCAAGGAGGTGCTGGAGGATCCGGCAAGAAGCGCACCGGCCGGGGAGGACGCCGCGGCAAGGCCAAGCAGCGGCAAGGAGACAGACCTCCCCGCGGCCGCGACAAGGATGAAGATGACGACGACGATGAAGACATGGATGATGTCGAGACCAATGAGTAGGAGTTCCAGAAAGCCACTGAGGTCTTGTGCGTGGACGGCGGTGCTTCTCTGCATACTTCACACCGCCAACTCAAGCAGTGGGTGTGGGAAGTCAATGCGGCAGAACCACCTGTCGAGTCACGCAAGCTTCTGAAATGGTCCAGCACGCCTATCATCTTTGATATTGAGGACCACCCTGATCGCACAACTGCGGTCGGGTGCTTGCCGATGTTGGTTTCACCAACTATCCGCAACCTCAAGGTCACTAAGATGCTAGTTGACGGCGGGGCCGGCTTGAACCTGATCTCCTCCGCTGTACTCCAGAAACTCCAGATCCCTGACAATGAGCGTGAAGAGACCGGCACATTCCAAGGAATCAACCTGGGAAGGAGCAAGCCGAAGGGGAAGATCACGTTGTCGGTGACATTTGGCAGCGAGTTGAACTTCAGGACTGACAGGGTCACTTTTGACGTTGCCGATTTTCCATTGCCTTACAATGGGATACTCGGCCGTCCAGCACTCGCCAAGTTCATGGCAGCCTCTCACTACGCATACAACATGCTGAAGATGCCAGGCCCGATAAGTGTCATCTCTGTCCCTGGCGACAAGAAGGATGCTCTTATCTGCGCCGACAAGATCTACCGGGAAGCGTCAGCCGCAACAGATCGCAAGTCACCTGCCGTTGAAGCTCCCGGGGGGGAGAAGAAGACCAAGTCCGGCAAGAGTTCTGATGCCCACTCCGGCAAGCGCACCTCTTCGGAGTGCTGCGCTATGGTCGAGGACGCATCATCGAGCTCCACCGGCAAGTGTAAGAAGACAATGGCAGCTCCGCCAGAGACCAAGAAGGTGTCCGCCAAGGAGGACGGCACTGGTGGTACCTTCACCATCAGTGCCACTCTTGACCCTAAATAGGAAAGCGCGCTCATTGCTTTCCTGCGGGCGAACGTCGACGTGTTTGCGTAGCAACCGTCTGACATCCCCGGTGTTCCCAGGAAAGTAATTGAGCACCATCTCGCCGTCTGTCCTCATGCGCGGCCCGTCAAGCAGAAGGTCAGGAAGCAAGCAGTGGAGTGCCAAGAATTCATCGCAGAAGAGATCAAGAAGTTGGAAGCAGCAGGCCTTGTCAGAGGAGTGCTCCATCCTACATGGTTGGCCAATCCTTTAGTCGTGCGCAAGGCAAACGGGAAATGGAGGCTTTGTATCGACTTTACCGATGTTAATAAAGCTTGTCCCAAAGACCCATTTCCCTTGCCGCGCATTGACCAGATTGTTGACTCCACGGCCGGATGTGACTTGCTTTCATTTCTTGACGCATACTCAGGATACCATCAGATCTTCATGGAAGAAGAAGATGAGGAGAAGACCGCATTCATCACTCCATGTGGCACGTATTGTTTCATACGGATGCCTTTCGGTTTAAAGAATGCTGGTTCAACATTTGCAAGGGTAGTCCATGTCGCTTTTGAGCCACAAATACACAGAAATGTGGAAGCCTACATGGATGACATAGTGGTCAAGAGCAAGGACAAGGCAACTCTGATTCAAGATTTAGACGAGACCTTTGCAAATCTGCGCAAGATCAGCCTCAAGCTCAACCCCAAGAAGTGTGTGTTTGGAGTCCCTTCCGGCAAACTTCTCGGGTTCTTCGTGTCTTAGCGGGGAATTGAAGCCAATCCTGACAAGATTAAGGCCATTGAGCAGATTGAAGCACCAAGGCACGTCAAGGATGTACGAAGACTTGCCGGTTGCATGGCTGCTCTCAGCAGGTTTATCTCTAAGTCTGCTGAGCGCGCCCTGCCGTTTTTCAAAATATTGAAAAAGGCAGGTCCAATGAAATGGACTCCGGAAGAGGAGGCTGCGCTGCAAGACTTGAAGAGATACCTGTCCTCCACTCCAACACTTGTCGCACCTAAGCCACAAGAGAAGTTGCTGCTGTATATAGCGGCGACCAATCAAGTGGTTAGTGCTGCGTTCATAGCGGAGAGGGAGGCAGATGATGAGCCAGCAACCACGGCAGGCGCATCCAGCGACAAGCAGGGGCCTTCCCCGACAAGCTCTGGTCCCGACAAAGATGGATCTGCGCAGGCGCGCGAGGAGATACAGAAGAGAATGGTGCAGCGCCCAGTTTACTTTGTCAGTTCCCTTCTGTAGGGGGCTTGGTCAAGGTACTCTGGTGTGCAGAAATTGCTTTTCGGCCTTCTCATGGCCTCGAGAAAGCTGCGCCATTACTTCCAAGCACATGAGATCACAGTTGTCACTCATTTTCCGCTGAAGAGGATACTGCAGAATCCAGAAGCAACAGGCAGGATTGTTGAGTGGGCACTGGAACTGTCAAGCTTTGGCCTCAAGTTTGAGAGCACTTCAACTATCCAAAGCAGAGCATTGGCAGAATTCATAGCAGAGTGGACGCCAACACCAGATGAAGAAATTCCAGAAACGAGCATCCCCGTCAAGGAAGCAAGCAAAGAGTGGCTAATGTACTTTGATGGTGCCTTCTCGCTGCAAGGCGCCGGTGCTAGCGTGCTGCTTGTTGCACCCACCGGAGAGCACCTCAAGTACGTAGTCCAGATGCACTTTCCCAAGGAGCAAGCAACAAACAATACCGCAGAGTATGAAGGTTTGCTTGCCGGTCTCAGGATCGCGGCAGACCTTGGGATCAAGAAGCTCATTGTCAGGGGTGACTCGCAGCTTGTCGTCCGCCAAGTGAACAAGAGTTATCAGAGTCCATTGATGGAAGCCTACGTTGATGAAGTGAGAAAGCTAGAAGAGCACTTTGACGGCCTACAGATGGAGCATGTTCCAAGAGCTCAGAACGACATTGCCGATGGCCTGTCGAAGTGCGCCGCACTTAAGTTACCTGTGGAACCAGAGATCTTTGTGCTCAAGCTGACTCAACCGTCTGTAACGCCATCAACTGGACAGAGCAAGAAGAAGAAGTTGATTTCTGGTGACTATTTTCTGGCAGAGCTTCCCGAAGCCGCCGCCAAGAAGGTCCCCAAGATCAACACCAAGAGTGCTGAGGAGCAGTCTGCTCCGGCAAGCCCTAGGATTAGTTCCGTTGAAGCAGAGGCTCCCGACAAGCTTTGCTCTGGCAAGCTTGCCGGGGAACGTCAAGCTCCGGCTGAGCCGCAGGTTCTCGCCGTAGAAGCGGATGTTCCCGCAGCAGCAGATGTGCCTTTAGTCCTTGTTGTCGAGCCACAAGCTCCAGCATGGGCACAGCAGATTGTCCGTTTCCTTCAGACAGGAGAACTTTCCGAAGAGCAAGAAGAAGCGGAAAGAGTAGCCCGGTAGTCAAGTATGTACCAGTTTGTCGACAACACATTGTACAGAAGAAGACTCAACGGTGTGAAATTGAAGTGTATTCAACGGGAAGGCGGACAAAAGCTGCTGGCAGAGATACATGGAGGCATATGTGGTCACCACATTGGCGCAAGAGCACTTGCCCGCAAAGCATTCAGGACACCTGGGGCTGGGACTAGTAATAATCCGGCTTCAAACCGGAGGGCACCCCCAGCCAGGGAGGAGCCGGTTCAGCAACCCACCGCAGAGCGGGATCGTCGGATCATGTCGGCACCCTATGTTCCCACCCCTCCAGGCCATTATTCAAACCCTTTGGATAACATCGCTGCAGCTGCTGCACGTTTGGCCGCTTTACCCGTGGAGGAGACGTCTCCGGTAGCATTGGAGGCACGCAGGGTCAAGGAGCTGCTTAATACGGCGTTGATACAGCAGCAAGCATATTCTCATAGCAGGGAAAGGTTACATTCAACACCACGTCCCAGCCGAAGTTATACTAGGCATTGGGAGGAGCCAGAAGTGTCTAGCAGTGAACGCAGGAGGCATCAGCGCAGGCAGGATAATCCGGCAGGTGCGGCGATACCAGCTCCGGATATAAACCGGGTTAGATCAGGAGCTAGGGAGGAAGTTCGTCAAACAACACCGGTTCACACAGCCACGGCAGAAACAGGAGTTACGACGAGTTCCTTCGAGGTGCAGTGTCTTGTCCCCGCTTTACGGGGTGTCAAGCTGCCTAAAGATTTCAAGGGGCCCCGCAAGGTACCTAATTACACAGCCGACTTAGCTCCGGAAGCTTGGGTTGAAAGTTATGAGATGGCCATGGAGATGCTGGACGTGGATGAATCGGCTTGTGCGAAGTATTTTACTATGATGCTCGAAGGCACGGCCCGGACCTGGCTGAAAGCTCTACCCCCAAACTCTATTGGATCATGGGGGGAACTACGCAGCCAGTTTATCAAAAACTTCAAGGATACATGCAAACCGCCGATGTCAGTGGTGGATCTAGCAGCTTGTGTGCAAGGAGAGCAGGAGTCCACAGCAGCTTGGGTACGGAGAGTGGCAGAGATTTTACACTCTTCGAATGGTATTAATCCTAGTACGGCGATAGTGACTTTGGAGAACAATTGCCGGTTTGAATCTTTAAAGTTAAAGCTCGGACGGCTTAAAAGGGACTGCAATGATATGGGAACTCTCATGAGTGCCCTGGTGAAATACAGAGATTCTGATAATACCAAGTATCCAGAAGCGGAAGGAGACAAGACTGGGAAGGTTAGCAAGTCTGGTAAACCAGCGCCAATTAATCCGGCTACCTCAAGTTTTTTGGGCAAACGGAAAGCAGAGGGTGGCTCTGATTTCGTGGCCAACACTCAAGTTCAAGGGGATTTTCAGCGTAGCCTGGGAGATCCGTCTTCACAAACCGGCGGAGGAGCTCTTAGCTGGGATCAGGAGTTAGATCAGCCTTGTCCAAAACATAGCGTAAAAGGGAAACCGGCAAAGCATACCATGAGAGAGTGCATACCCCTTATGAAGGCAGTGGCGGGCCGTTTCAATCCTCATAATCGACCCCCAAATGGTGGTTCAGGTCCTGGATTTTATGGTCCGGGTCATCAGGGGAACAGCTCCGGATCAGGATATAGGGGCAATAGCAATGGATATCAAAACCGGGCAGGTAATCAGAATAATCAAGGGAATTATAGTGGCCAGGGCAATCAGTCGCATCATCAGGGTGGTTACAATAATCAGAGTAATCAGCAGCAGAGCCAAGGGAATTATAATAATCAGGGAAGTCAGCAGCAGCAGCGTCAGCAGCAGCAGCCGCAATCTGGATATCAAAGTAATCCGAAGGAATTGAACAGTGGGCAATATCATGTCTTCACCACAAGTCTGTGTAAGAGAGACCAGAAGGTTTTGAAGCGGGCTGTTAATACAGTTGAACCGGCGACACCGCAATTTCTTCGCTGGTCAGAGCAACCCATTGTATGGAGCAGGGAAGACCACCCAATGCGGGTGGATAATCCGGGCCATTAGCCTTGGTGGTAGCACCTCAGGTCGGAGGCTACAAATTCACTAAATTTCTCATGGACGGTGGTAGCAGTATCAATATCTTGTATTATGAGGCCTTCCGTCGTATGGGTCTGACGGATAAGAGGCTAAGGCAATCAAATACAGTGTTTCATGGAGTGGTCCCAGGTAAATCAGCTTATCCGGTTGGAAAGATTGATTTGGAAGTTACCTTTGGGAATGAGTATGATTCCAGATCAGATATGATCACTTTCGAAGTCGTCAAATTCAAAAGTCCGTATCACGCTCTGTTTGGAAGGACGGTTTATGCTAAGTTCATGGCTAGGCCGTGTTATGTTTATTTGCAGCTTAAAATGCCGGGTCATAAGGGCACGATCACCGTTCATGGAAGCCGTAAGATAGCAGTGGAATGTGAGGAAGGAGATGCAGCCTATGCAGAAGCAGTATGTGCCACAGAAGAGTTGAAATTTTATAAAGATAATGTTGATCCGACAGATATGACTCCACGGAAGAAGCCAACTACCGAGCATGATCCGGCATTGAAGTTTAAATCAGCAGAAGAGACCAAGCAAGTTGATTTTGTGCCGGGAGATTCATCTAAGCAGTTCACTATCAGCGCTAACCTTGATCCCAAATAGGAAAGCGCGCTCATCGAGTTCATCCGTGAGAACCGAGATATCTTTGCATGGAAACCTTCTGACATGCCAGGTATACCGAGGGAACTCGCTGAGCACAGTTTAAACATCGATCCGAAATTTAAACAGGTCAAGCAGTATCTGCGCCGCTTCAATGAGGAGAGGCGCAAGGCTATAGGAGAAGAAGTGGCCAGACTTTTGGCCGCAGGGTTCATAGTAGAAGTTTTTCATCCGGAGTGGTTGGCTAATCTGGTGCTGGTGTTGAAGAAGAATGGGAAGTGGAGGATGTGTGTGGACTACACAGATCTCAATAAAGCTTGCCCAACTGATCCTTTTGCTCTCCCTCGCATTGATCAGATCATTGATGCCACAGCGGGATGTGAGCGGCTAAGTTTTTTGGATGCATATTCAGGGTATCATCAGATCAAGATGGCAGTTGAAGACCAAGAGAAGACAGCTTTTATAACTCCTTTTGGTGCTTTTTGCTATGTGTCTATGCCTTTTGGACTCAAATGTGCACAAGCAACTTATCAACGTTGCGTTCAGAATTGTCTAAAAGGGCAGATAGGGAGGAATGTTCATGCTTATGTGGATGACATTGTAGTCAAATCAAGGAAGGAAGGAACAATGATAGAGGATCTTAAGGAAACCTTTGATAATCTTCGGGCTTATAGGATGATGCTTAATCCGGAAAAATGTGCTTTTGGTGTTTCGGCAGGTAAGCTAGTGGGATTTTTGGTTTCAAACAGAGGAATAGAAGCTAACCCAGAGAAGATCAAGGCCATCACGTCTTTGACTAAACCGGTTTGCATCAACGATGTTCAGCGCATAGCTGGCCGGATCACAGCGTTAAGCCGGTTCATCAGTCGCTTGGGAGAGAAGGCGATCCCACTTTACCAGATGTTGAGGAAAACAAACCGGTTTATATGGAGTGATGAGGCAAACACAGCGTTTGAGGATCTGAAGCGGCAATTGGCAAAACCACCGGTTTTAGCTGCTCCTATTGACAAGGAGCCTTTGCTGTTATACGTCGCTGCTAATGCACGAGCAGTCAGCGTTGCAATCGTGGTTGAGTGCAAGGAAGCAGGGAAAGAGTACCCGGTTCAGCGCCCGGTTTATTATGTGAGTGAAGTACTCATTGAATCCAAGAAGAGATACCCTCATTGGCAGAAGTTGGTATATGGTGTGTTCATGGCAAACCGGAAGCTGAAGCACTATTTCCAAGGGCATCCAATAACTGTGGTTAGTTCAGCACCGTTGGGGGATATAATCCAGAACAGGGAAGCTACGGGCAGAGTAGCTAAGTGGGCCATTGAGCTCAGCCCGCATGAATTGAAATATGTACCACGCACTGCTATAAAATCTCAGGCATTGGTAGACTTCATCAATGACTGGACAGAGTTGCAGATTCCTGAGGAGAAGCCGGATCTTACTTATTGGACGATTCACTTTGACGGTTCAAAACAGTTGGAGGGCTCGGGGGCTGGAGTTGTCTTAACTTCCCCCAGAGGTGATAAATTTTGCTATGTCCTCCGCTTATTGTTTCCTTGTACTAATACTGCAGCAGAATATGAAGCACTACTTCATGGTTTACGGCTAGCAAAGGAAATGAACTTGAGCCGGGTTAAATGCTTGGGCAACTCAGATCTGGTAGCGCAGCAAGTTTCTGGCAAGTGGGATTCAAGAGATCCCCTCATGGCGGCTTATAGACGGGAGGTTGAAGCAGTCACAGGATACTTTAAAGGATATCAGGTGGATCATATAGACCGGCGGAGGAACGAAGCAGCTGACGCTTTAAGCCGGCTGGGGTCGCAACGTAAACCGGTACCACCAAACACCTTCCTGGATGAGTTGCACAGTCCTTCGGTTCAGATACCGTCGGAGGAAGACTTAGCTGTTCCGGACCCAGAGGCACAGTTAGTTGCAGCGCTTCATGTTATTCCGGATTGGACGCTGCCCTATTTGGCATACCTGAGCCGAGGAGAGTTACCAGATGATAAAGAAGAAGCGCGACAGATAATCCGGCGCTCTAAGTCCATGACAATTGCGAACGGAGAACTTCACCATCGCAGTACTTCTGGAGTATTTCAGTGATGTGTGTCAGCTGAGGAAGGTTGTGAGATTCTTCGCGAGATTCATGAAGGGGATTGTGGTCATCATGCCGGTTCAAAATCATTGGTGGCTAAGGCATTCTGGCATGGTTTCTATTGGTTAACCGCTCATGCAGATGCGGCAGATCTGGTCCGGAAGTGTGACGCTTGTCAGAAATTCTCAAGACGTGCTTTGGTTCCAGCACAGGAACTCCGGATGATACCAATAACTTGGCCGTTTGCGACTTGGGGGCTTGATATGGTTGGACCTTTCAAGCGATCCCAAGATCAGAAAACTCATCTACTAGTGGCAGTAGACAAGTTTACAAAGTGGGTTGCAGCGGAGCCTATAAGCAAGTGTGATGCGGCAACGGCAGTCAAATTCATCAAAAATGTAATATTCCGGTTTGGCTTTCCACACAGCATCATCACAGACAATGGCACCAATTTATCTCAGGGTGAGATGGAAGAGTTCTGTCAACGAGAGCATATTCGATTGGACGTATCTTCTGTGGCCCACCCCCAATCCAATGGTCAGGCTGAAAGGGCAAATCAGGAGATTTTGCGAGGAATCAAACCCCGGCTTATGACACCTTTGCAGAGAACCCCAGGATGTTGGGTTGAGGAATTGCCATCTGTTCTTTGGAGTATTAACACTACACCAAACTGGTCTACAGGTTACACACCTTTCTTCATGGTTTATGGTGCTGAAGCAGTTCTTCCGAGCGATATACGTCATGATTCACCAAGGGTGACGGCTTATGTGGAAGCAGTCAACGAGGAGTCAAGACAGGACAGTTTAGACCGGCTGGATGAAGAGCGTGATATAGCTTCAGCACGATCTGCGATTTATCAACAAGACTTACGCAGATATCATAGCCGCCGGATTAGAACAAGGACGTTCCAGGAGGGTGACTTGGTACTCCGGCTCATCCAAGATCAAACAGATATGCACAAGCTATCCCCACCTTGGGAAGGGCCCTTTGTGGTCAGCAAGAACCTGCGCAACGGTTCATATTGCTTGGTGGACGTTCGAGAACACAAGGACTCACGAACATCAGAAGAGGAGACGAAGAGGCCGTGGAACATCGCCCATTTACGGCCATACTATACTTGAGCTACGTGCTCCAATGTATCCTATGTATATATTATGAGTAATGAATAAACTGGCACCCTCGGTAAACCGGGGGCTTAGCCCTTTTTCCATATACAAAAATCCTGTGAAAGCAACCATACAAGTTTATCATCAGATATTATATTTCAATATATTGGCCGGTTTAGAAATTGGTTTTTTGCAGAATATGCAAAGGAGCAATAAAACTCTCTAAAAAACATGAGATCATATCCGGTTCAAGGAGAGGAGGCTTCACAATTTACCCACCGGTTCAGGAGGAACCCTGGAGACCCTCTGAAAAGTTGGATAATTCCACGTTCAGTGATTGGTTTGAATTTACCCACCGGTTCAGGAGGAACCCTGGAGACCCTCTGAAAAGTTGGATAAATCCACGTTCAGTGATTGGTTTAAATTGACCCACCGGTTCAGGAGGAACCCTGGAGGCCCTCTGGGAATGGCAACGTCCATGTCCCAGTGATCGGATTAATTTTTACGGTTCTATCGGCCCTCTGAAAAGTTGGATAATGCCACGTTCAGTGATTGGCTAGGCCCTCTGGGAGTGTTGGACAAACCACGTCCCATTGATTGGCTCAGTTTTTATTTGCGGTTCTTTCGGCGCTCTGAAAAGTGGGATAATGCCACGTTCAGTGATTGGCTAGGCCCTCTGGGAGTGTTGGACAAACCACGTCCCATTGATTGGCTGAACCTTGCTTTGAGCCTGGCAGCTCTTAAAAAGCCTCGACTACATGGTCTTATTTGCAAAATTTGCATCTTTTTGGTGTTTGTGTTTTATAACCCTTTAAACCGGAGTGGGGCAGCTACGGAAGTTGACCACGTACCTATAAAGTGAAAAGTCTGGGTTATGAATACCAGCATGAGTAAACCGGTGTTCATTAAAACCCGGATCATATATCAGGCAAAAAGCTACAACTTTCCGAACAAAGTCTTGAAGAACAAGATGAGCCGGATTTATCATGAAGATGAACCGGAGTATTTCGGGTTTCTAATTGGATCCATGAAGGTCTTCATAAAGCGACTTTAAAGTCCTACCGGATTAAGAATACTGAGCATATATAATCTCAGGTATAAAAGTTATTTCTAGTATAAAGATATACTTATTTGACGTTTTTAAGAGAACAATTTAATCCGTCCAGTGGTAAGCCAATAGGACATATTTTCAATATTTTTTCTGCAAGAGCAGAGGATATGGAAGGCAAACAATATCAGACAACATTTCAATCGGCAAGTATTTCATAAAGACAAAATATCCGGATTAAAGCACATCAAGTTTCGGCTAGCCTATTACAAAGCATAGCAAGCCCGACAGATTGGAAACATTGTTTAGCGAAACACAAATTACGATTACGGCAATAAAATTCGAAGTTATGCTTCTCCTGGCTGAGACGGCTGGCCATCACCTTGATCCGGAACGTCTTCATCTTCTTGAAGCGGCTGGAAGTCCGGCGCACGCCAGTCAATCTTCATCAAGGCCCGAAAATACATCTCGTCGTTGATAAGTTCAGAAGGTTCAATGTCAGGAGCAAAGGTGTGAGGACGAACCGGCGGAATTAAGTTGACGGTATCATAGACCGGTCGCTCCACCCGTTCGTTCTGCAAATTGTATCCCGAATGGTATCTGGATAAGTCAGATTCAGCTGCAAGCTTGCTAGCGAGGGGACGCATCTCCTTCGTCAAGGCATAGAGATCCTTTGCGGTAAAGGCTGAGCCGTCATCTTTTGTATCTGGAAATCCGGTTAAAGCTTCCTCCGGATCAAGATCTGGGACCTAAGCCTTAGCCCTGGTAAGGGCCAGAAGAGCACCACCCCGAGCGGCAGATTTTTTGACTTCTTTAAGGCGAGCCGGCAAAACAGATAACTTGTTCAACGTGTCTTGGATCGTTGTAGGGGCCGGTTTACCAAAAGAAGTGGCACTGATGATCCTCTGAGCGCCCGAGTACAGCTGCTCGACCAAGGTGTAGCATGCTTTAAGTTTCTTCCGTAAGTCATCCCCAAGATGGGAGACACGGCGCCCTGCACACAGGTATTATGGGTAAACCGGCACAAATGGAGATTACAGGGATAAAAGCAGGAGTTCAGATTATACTTACCAAAGATGGCAGAGGTCATCAATTCAATTTGCCGTTTTAAACCGGTCAATTCTTCTGTAACCGGATTAAGCGCCCCTTCAGCGTCCTGAACCCTTTTCTCCAGATCTTTCTTTTGGACCTCAAAAGCGGTCCGCTCTTCTTCAAAGTATTTCTTCAGATCTTCAGCAGTCTTTAAACTCACCTGAAGATCTTTTTTAGCCTTTGAAGCGGCAGATTCTGTGTCAGCAAGACGGCTTCGAAGTTCATCAATTTCAGCAGTATTCCGGGTTAGCTCAGCCTGCAAGCACAGTTAAAAGATAAGAGGTAAAATCAGGCAAGTCTCAAGCACACAAACAAGTTGTCTACTTGACACTTGGGGGCTAATGGCAGTTGCAGCAGTAAACAACAGCAATTCAAAGTTACAAGTATCAAATACATAAACAAGTTATCTACTTGATACTTGGGGGCTAATGTACAGATCAATTGTTCAATCTACAAAGTTCCGGTTCACCTTCAGCACGCAGCTAAACCGGAACTTGGGGGCTATTATGGGATAGAAACACATCAAAGGAACAAAATCAGAAGAAGAGGTTTACCTCATATTTCTCCCTCATTAAGTTAACCAGGCTGGCTTCATAATCTCGGCTGCTGTGGAGCCGGTTTAGATACCCGGAGTAAATTTCTTGGGCGCTCATATCGGAAAGACTGGATATCTCAGTACTCCATTTCCCCTTCTCTTTAGATAGCTTTTCCGTTTTAGCCGTATGTTTGGCTAAAACGGTGGGCTCAGCCGGAGCAACAAAGGCAGTCCCAGTTACCACAACGTCCGGAGAGGCAGGTACATTTGGGGGAGTGGCAGTATGGGCCGGATTGGGAGACGCCCGATTAATCTGAGGAGAGTTAACCCGGGCCGGACTTGGTGGGTTATGGGCATCTTCAGCAGTAGGATTCTCAAGAGCAGAGATATGATCTGTAGGCGCAGGTTCTTCAAGAGGAGCTACAGGCTCGCCCTCTGAAGGAACAGTTATTGCCGGGTCAGCAGCCGGATCATCTGCAGTGGGCTCAGCAGGAGGCTTGTTTGCCTTGGGCTTCTTACTGGGTTTTGGTTTGCTGGAAAAGTATGCAAAATGAGTTAACATTATAAAGCAAAAGGGTTCATAAACTGGAAAGGTGAGAAAGTTACCCTGGGACAGTTTTCAATGGAGGAAGCTGTGTGGCGGTCGATTCACTGGAAGAAGACAGTGGAGTTTCCTGATAATCAGGGTCAGACGGTTTAAGAGGTTTTCGGATAAGCCCGGCCTTGGGATGAAGGAGAGTTGGAGAAAGCATCACCTCAGCACGACGTTTTCGAACCGGAGTTAAAGAAATTTCGGATGATTCCACTGCCAGGCCACTATGGCGAGTGGTACGGCGAAGAGCTTCATGCTGTTGTTTCTTCAAAATAAAATTAGGGTCCAACTGAGCATAAGGATGAGAAAATTGATATTTCCGGACGGTCCGACGACTTTTTTGTGGAAGAGGTTCTGAGTCAGAGGAAAGAATGGTTACCTCAACTTCGGCCGGATTATCACCTTCAGGTAACTCCTGTGGAAAAGTTATCATTAGATACAATTACAAGTTCAAGAAAGCGAAATCCAAACCGGATTAAAGCATACCTCGGAATCCGGATCATCATCTTCAGTGGGAGAACCGGCGTCAACAGCTGCTTTCCTTTTATTATTGGCAAAGGTTTTCCGGCGAGCTTGTTTGCCGGTTTTCTCCTGAGGTTTTCTCTTCCAGAAAGGGTCATCAGCCTGATCAAAAGAAAGAAAGACAATTGAAAAGATGGTTTAAAAGAAATGGATTACGAATACAGGGTAAGGTGAAACTTACAGCAGGCAGCTTGTTCTTCTTATAATATGGAGCTAACCCAACCTTGCTGCAGTCTGCCAAAGAAATATTGAGAATTTTCTTGGCTGATTCTATGACCTCCGATTCAGAGAGTTTTTCCTTGGTAAACCTTTGGGGATCATCCGGTTTGCCAGAATATTTGCACATCAGCTGTGATCGCCGGCTCAAGGGAAGGATGCTCCAAGACAACCAACAGCGTAGAAAATCAGTTCCAATCAAACCATTGGCTATGAAGGCTCATAACTTGGAGAGCTGTGATGAAAACCGGGTCCGTTCAACAGAGCCGAGCCGTTGAGGTAAAGGATGATTCTCCGGAATACGGGTTTCACGATAACCCGGCAGAGGGTTTTCCCCTTCAGGAGAAGTGTCAATGCAGTAAAACCATGACTTGTTCCAGTCCTTTGGATGAGTGTGTAAAGCAGCATGAGGAAAAACAACGTCTCTCCTCTTCTGAATACTAACGCCACCAAGCTCCTGATGTGGTCCGCTGGTGAACTCTGTGCGCCGGTTTAAGTGAAAGAAGTCCCGGAATAGATCGACGGACGGTTCTTCTTGCAGATATACCTCCGAAAACACTTGGAAGTCACAGATGTTTGAAACAGAGTTGGGTCCAATATCCTGAGGGTGGAGTTGGAAGGCAGCAAGAACATCCCGGAAAAACTTTGAACCGGGGGGAGAGAAGGCTCGAGATATGTGATCAAAGAACACAATGACCTCCCAGGACCTGGGAGTAGGAGGACATTCATTCCCCGGGGCCCGCCACTTCAAAACAGACTGAGGGCCTAACGTACCAATTTCAGAAATCTTGACCAAATCTTCCTCAGTAATGATAGAAGGGACCCAATCGCAAGAGACATACTGCTTGGCCATTGCAACGAAAGGACAAGTACTGGAAAAGATAAAATGCAAAAACCGGATTATGAAGGTACAGCAGTATAAACCGGAAACTGTCTACGAAAGTTACGCAACGGTTTGAACTGAGGACTAATGGCATGGTTGAACCGGCAATTACAGCAAGCTACGCCATTTCCGGTTCACGGCAGTAGAAGAGGAACGGCTAAACCGTCGCGTTCAAATTATAAAGTTTTGCAAGAGCAGGGCATAACAGTGTAAACCGGAGTACATCTAATGGATCTACAAAGGAAAAGAAGCAGTTTCCTTATAAACAGCTAAATAGAACAGATCTGGACGTGCAAGTTAACCCGTATAACATATGACAGTTTAAACCGGAGCATACTTGACAGATCTACCGAGGAGAAAAACAAGTTTTCAAAGACAGCTAAGGTGGAATAGATCTGAGCATACAAGAAAAAGAGAAACAAATACAAGAGTATACGGGAAGAACTACAAGGGCCCTATACAGAGCGGATAAATCTACAGGTTAAACAAGAATGACGAAGATCTGAAGCATTTGCAGCGGAGTAAAAGTATAGTTTAAAGGGCAGGATCTGAAAGTAAAGGTTACTGAAAACTATCGGCTTAAAGTTGAACAAGGTGAAGCTTCCATTGAGGCTCTAATGGCGGAGGCGTGAGAAGAAACCCTAGAAGTCACAGATCTGTAATGACGAAGAAAGACGTACCTGGGATAGCAAGGATCAGCGGCGGAGGTTCTCTGGTCAAACTCAGGGTGATGCAGCGGCCGGTGAGGACTTGGATTCAGCGGTTGACGGCGGCGGTTCGAGCTCGGGCAGCGATGGAGTCGGGCGACGGAGGAAGAAGAAAGAACAGGAAGAAGATAATGAATGGGGACAGCTGTATTTATAAGGAAAGTCAGATTCGAAGCGACAGGTGCGGGATTCGAGGAGGCAAAGGATCAGATAAAGATCCTCTGACGCCTCGATTTTCGGGATAACCCTTAAAACAAAGCTACAGTACAGCTCACGACGTTAAATACGGAGATGATGTCACGGTCAGATTTAGTGAATCTCGAAGATGACGTCAGAGCCGGTTTACAAGAATGTGAAGACAGAAGAAAAGTATACAAGACAAGATTGATATGAACAAGTTCAAATCATTCTGGGGCCTAATGTCAGGGATATGACTAACAGGTATAAACCGGCTATTGTAAACCGGCTTTATTATATTATACCTGATTGTAATATTTAGTAAAGGCTACGGCCCGTGAGATCTTAGGGCCCATGTGTAGAATTAAGGTATGTAAACCGCCAAGCGATGTAACTTGAGAGATAAGGAAGAAAAGACAGAGACCGAGGCGGACACAAGTATGAGCCGGCCTCGGGACTCTGTAAACCGGATCAGGCGTACCCTCTATATAAAGGGACGACCCGGCGACGGTTCAGGGACAAGCAACAATCAACCCGTCGAGACACAGGCAAGCGAATCCGCTCCCTGTAATCCGGCGCCCAGGCAATACCAAACCAACTAGACGTAGGCTTTTACCTTCATCGAAGGGGCCGAACTAGTATAAACCTTCTGTGTCCTTTGTGTGCTATGAACCCCTTCAAGCTAACCCGTGCGATGGTTCCATCATCAAGTCCGCTAAACCGGACATCTGCCGTGCTATTTCCACGACACAAGGTTTCTTTTGGCCGACAGCCCTCCAGGATGCAACTGCACAAGTAACCAAGTGTGAAGCGTGCCAGTTCCATTCCAAGCAGATACACCAGCCAGCTCAAGCTCTCCAGACGATCCCTTTATCCTGGCCATTTTCGGTCTGGGGGCTCGACATCCTCGGCCCATTTCCCCGAGCATTAGGGGGCTTTGAGTACTTGTACGTTGCAATCGACAAGTTCACAAAGTGGCCGGAAGTGGAAGCAGTGAGGAAGGTGACAGCACAGTCAGCAGTCAAGTTCTACAGGTCGATTGTTTGCCGCTTCGGGATCCCTAACAGGATCATCACCGACAACGGTACGCAACTCACGAGCCGCACCTTCATGCAGTACGTCCAAGATCTTGGCGCCAAGGTCTTCTTCGCTTCTGTTGCTCACCCGAGAAGCAACGGTCAAGCGGAGAGGGCAAATGCTGAAGTGATGCGTGGGCTCAAGACCAGGACTTTCGACAGGCTGCGCAAGTGCGGAAGAAACTGGATTGAGGAGCTACCGGTAGTTCTTTGGTCGATCAGGACGACGCCAAATCGAGCCACTGGACAGACACCTTTCGCTCTAGTCTATGGAGCAGAGGCAGTTCTCCCCACGGAACTCGTATACGGGTCACCTCGAGTGCTCGCTTATGATGAGCTTGAGCAAGAGCAGCTGCGACAAGATGACGCGCTGCTCCTTGAGGAAGACCGTCTTCAGGCTGTTGTACGAGCTGCTCGCTACCAGCAAGCTTTGCGCCGCTACCATAGCCGCAAAGTTAATGCCAGAAGTCTCGAGGAAGGCGACCTTGTTCTTCGGCGCATTCAGTCCGCCAAGAATTCCAACAAGTTGACGCCGAAGTGGGAAGGCCCTTACCAGGTGAAACGAGTCACTAGGCCTGGCGCTGTCCGCCTTGAGACCGAAGATGGCATTCCGGTGAGCAACTCCTGGAACATTGAGCATCTTCATAAGTTTTACCCGTAAGGCGCGGTTGTCGGAACCTTTTCCGACAACCACCTTTTGTACAAGTCTTGCCGCAGTTGCATGTAATCCTTTGTACAAAGCCAGGCGCAGACCCCGTGCATAAATAAAGCTCATGTGTTCCGCACATCTTGACAATTTCATGCTTTCTATTTTTTGCATGTGTTATCTGACACTTTGTGCAGCACCTATCCCGGGTAAGCAATAACGAGCCGTAAGGCTCCATATCTTTATTTTCTCTTCTTTCTTTTTCTCAAGGAAAGGAAGGTAAGATAATGGTATGGACCAGGCGTCGTTCAAGAAAGTTTCGCCTTACCGGGAAGCAAACAACAGAAAAGCTAAGTTGCCAAAGTTTGAGCAATCAGATTTTTTTAATTTTTAAGTTATCTTCCTTGAACGATCGTGCTTTGTATGGAAAACCTGTGCGTGGAGGAACCAACTCGTAGCTAGTTGCGCCCTTACTTTGTTTTGAGTCCGCTCAACAACTTAAGTGTGCTACGACTAGTTGTGACAAGGTTTCTTGTCGGTAACGGCACCGCCAGCAGGCTGCTGACGTCCCGCACTCAGCGCTCGCGGCTAAGGTGCCTGCGCCGGCAAGTTCCCTAAAAGCGTAGGGCAAAAACATACAAAGGAAGGAATCAAGTAAAGGAAATAACATTGCAATCATTACCCGAAATAGAGTTATATTACAAGGTGGCTTGTCGCGGCTCTAACAGATTGTTCTCATAACATGACCAGCTGCGACAAGAAAAGAAGAAAACGGGCGGCCTAGTCTACGTGATCGCCCTCAATCCTCTTGATCCCGCTCACCTTGTCCACAATGGGTGCGACAAGGGTCTTGAGCGCTTCCAGATCAGCATCTGGCGGCAGGGTCTTGAGGACGTTGGTGAGGTTGAGGCCCGGGTTGCGGAAGGCCACCTTCACCAACACCTTTTGAAGAGCTCTCGCGCAGATCTTGCGCGACTCGTCGGCCAGCTGCTTTGGAATCTTCTCCCGGAGTCGCTGGAGGGCCGTCGCCACGCCTTTGAAGAACAAGGTGAGCTTGGCGCTGGGTTGGAGGTTCTCATCGGAGGGATACCCGAGATCCTCCATCCCCAGCTGCGCCAGCTCCCTGTCAATGTCCGCCGCAGCATCCACGAGACCCTCCATCCAGTGCTCCACATTCTCCCTAAGAGCGTTCTGGGCGCCAGCAGCACTCGCCAGCAGCGCCTTATCGGCCTTGATCTCCTCCTTCAAAGCCACCTCCTGCTCCCTGGCGCCGTCCAGCGTCTTGGTCAAAGTAGTCAGCTTCAACTCAAGATCTGCGTTGGAGTCCTTGGCGGCGCCAAGTTCCTTGCCCTTCTCGGCGAGACGAACCTGCAGCTCTGACAAGTTGTAGGCGTCCTTCTCCCGCTCACGCTTGAGCGCGGCAAGCTCTTCACCGCTCGCCTTGAGATCGGCCTCCAGCCGCGCCACCTTCGTCTCCAGCTCCTTCTTGGTGGCCTCGGCAGCTGCGGCAGCATCCTTTGCTTGCTTGAGGGCTCCGCCGAATGTTTGCTCGCGCGTAGTAAGCTCCTCCTCGTGGCTGTCAAGGTTAACCTTCCGTTGCGCCAACTCGCCCTCCTGCGCAGACAGCTTCTCAGCGGCAAGCCGCTGTTGTTCTTCGACTTCAGCCTTCTCGAGGAGGAAGGCCTTCTGCTCCTCGGCGAGTTGCGCCCGCTCCTCTGCCAGGGACTGGAGAGCTTTCTGGTTAAGACCCCGGAGCTCCTCCGCGCGCTTCTCGATGTCTGCTCCCGCCTTCGCGACAAACGCCTCTCGGGATTCCAGCTTGGCCTGCCGAGCACGGTAGAGCGACACCAGCTTCCGCAGCAGCCGCTCCTCCTCAGGCTCGCCGCTGCTGCTGCTCGGCGCATCAACCAGCGTCAGCCCAGCGGAGGTGAGCACCTCTCCATCGAAGCTTTCTCCTTCGACCGGCGCCCTGGAGCTTGACGCCCAGGGGAGGTTGATGAAGACGTTTTCGCCGGCCTTCAAGTAGATGCCTGGCTGGGGCTCTACGGAGCCTGACGCTGCGGCAGCGGCGGAAGGATCGGCGGTCGGCGTAGCTCCTGGCGCTCCTGCGGCCTCAGGGCCGTCAATGCGATCGCCAGACCCCTCGCCAGCTCCAGCTGCGGCAGCTTTGGCAGCCTCTTCGCCGGCGGGATCATCATCACCGGCTGCTTATTCGGTGGCAGCAGCGTCGTCGGTATCACCGCCCGCGGCAATCTCGACGACATCATCGACGGCGGCCTCGGCGGTGTTCTCCTCGCCAGCAACCTCGGTCTACATCGGCTCCGCAGCAGATGGGTCTGACGGCCGGAAAAGGGAGAAAAGTCAAGCAAATATCCAAAAAGAAGATCAAAAGAAGAAGAACCCAAGGGAAGTTTTGAAGCGAGAGATTTACCTGTACCGGGTTCTGCAGTCGTAGTGTCCGCCGCCGGGGGGCCGCTGGTGCTGCCGCTTACCGCCGCAGCGCTGGCCGGCATCTCTCCTGCGCGAGCCGGCTCCTCGGCAGAGTCCCTTGCCGGAGAACTCTCCCTTAGCGGCGTAGTCGAAGCAGATGGCATGTCGGGGGTTGCCTCCGGGCGCTCCTGGTGGGGCTGCTCTACTCCTACGCAAACCAATAATCAGATGTCAGCAAAGAAAGAGCATCCATGCGCGCCTAACAGCGGAAAGCGAATCATATACTTACGCTGGGGGCTGCTCTGGAGAATAGTTGCCGGGTCCGGCAAGGTGGTCTCGGACGCACCCTCTGCTGTCGCGGTGGCTTCGTCCTCGACGATAATCACCCCCTTTGGACACGCCGGGACCTTGGCTCTCTTCGCCGCTCTCTGGGCCAGAGTCCTAAAAAGGAATAAGTTTGGAGTAAAGCAAATGAGATACAAGACAAAACAGCAAGAATTGAAGAACTACAAGTACAACAAAGAATCTTACTCTTCTTCTTCCTCGTCGGAGCTGAACGCAGAGAAGTCGAAGTCCGACTCACCTCCGGCGCGAGGAGGCGGAGGAGTAGGTTCCCTTGGCCGCTTGGCGGGAGCAGTGGCGGTGGTCCGAGACGACCCTGCTCCGGCTGCCGCCGCGGCGTGAGAAGCGGCAGGAGCAGAAGCGGTGGTCCGGGTGGACCCCGCTCCAGTTGCCGCAGCAGCGTGAGGTGCTCCCGCGGCAACAGTGCTTGCCGCGGTGGAGCATGTCGCGCGGCACAGCGACTGTCGACTCGTCTGCCGCTCCGCTACGTCCCCGGCCTTGCGGTGACGCCTTCTTGGTGGAGCTGGGGGCTCTGCTTGCGACGAGCTGTCTGAAGATGAGGAGGAAGAGGAGTTGATCTCCAACAAGCCGCTTGTATCCTTGGCGGGCTCGCTCGACCCGACATCATGCCCGGCAAGCTCTTCCTCGCCGGCAAGTTCCTCTCGCTCGGCACGGCTTGCCGACTCTGCTGCCTCTGCCTCCTCCACGGTGAATCCAAACTCGCTCGCGGCTCCGGCTGTCGCCACCTCTTCCAGCCTAGTGGCGATGCGTTTCACCTCCGCATCGGTGGTGGCGCGAGTGAGGCTTTTCTGTTCATCGGAGCGGACCGGCACTTCTACCAAGCCATCAAAGAACTCCTGCACGACGACGTCTGCAGGCTCTTGCCAAGCTGGGACAATTCCATGCGAGTCGCACAGCGGCATCATTGCACGGATGCGGCTGAGCGAGGAGTTGTTGCACAGCGGAACGACATCCTTCGGCAACCTGAACACTTCGGGATGTTGAGAGTCGTACTTGAACAGCTCCCGGAGCATTGCGTCAAGTTCCATAACAGTGAAGTTGAAGTTGAGGCCCGGGCGCAGCCTCATGATGTCCGCCGCATTCTGGAAGTCCCAGGCGGGTCTCCTCCTCTCCTGCAGGGGGGCGATGCGGCGGCGAAGAAAATCTGCGCCAACTGCGCCTACAGTGAGCCCGGCAAGCCTAAGGCGTTGGATCCGAGTGACGGCAATCTTCAGCCTATCTTCTTCCGGGGCCACGTTGCTCCAATCGTTGCCGCGCGATACTGGGGTTTGGCGCTGGGCGGTAAACGGCTGCGGGTTCTCCTCGACAATCCAGCACTAGTCTGCTCTCCATTCCTCCCACTTGCCGCGGAACTCTCCCTCCAGATAAGCTTCCTTCTTGCCGGCTCTCGAGATCCAGGCGATTCCGCCGGATAAAGGCTCTCCTCTCTCAACTCGGGGCATAAAGAAGTGGCGAAAAAGGGCTACGTTTGGATAGACTCCGACAAAGTTTTCGCAGAGATGAGCGAAAACTGCCATGGTCAGAACAGCATTGGGGGTGAAGTCAAGGAGGCGGAACCCGTAGGTGTTCATAAGATCGCAGAAAAACTCAGAGAAAGGCGGGCAGAGCCCGCAGTAGAAGAACAAGGCGAAGAAGGGATATCCATTTGGAGCCATTCTCGAAGCAACGACTGGAAGTACCTTCGTGCGCGGATGCGCCCGCGTCTCCGTCGACCAGAATAGGTAGAATATCTCCCTCAGCTCCTTCGCGGTGAGCTTGGGGGGGAAGATTGCCCGCTCCTTTCGCAACGCCATGAGCCGCTGCGCCTCGGTCGACTTCACGACCTTCCCTTTGTCGGCTTTTGGAGCCATGGCGGAAGTGGTGGGGGAGGTCGACGACGTTGGTGGTGCTGGTGGCGATGGGGGGCAGAGCGCTGCTCTCTTTCAGCTTTGGGAAGAAGGGGGAGCGGCGGAGGTTTCCGAGATTGGAATAGCAACCGGCGAGTGGGCGAACTGCCCCTGTTTCCCCTGCTTATAAGGAGGGAGGGGGCGGACGTTCCGTCTTTCCGAATAAAGAAACCACCCACGACCTCACCCACGACGCCGCATTCAACGCGTGTCGTTCGGGGAGGGCGCGGTGGATACGGAGAGAGATACGGCGTAACCTAGGCCACGCGTGCCCGTGCCGTGTTTTGGGCCTGGCCCAACAGCGCTCGGCACCGTGTATGGCCCAGGCCCGGGGGCTCCTGTCGGTGTACTAGAGTAGGGGTACCCTAGTATCCCGAACTTGTGCACGGGCAGTCGCAGCATCCCGCGGCAAGGCTTGCCGGGTGACCGCCAAGGTCCTCCGTGGTTCCTTTGGAGCCATTCAAGAACAAAGTATTCAAGCCAAGCAGACAAGGCCCCGGCAAGAGGAGCTTGCCGGGAAGGCCAACCAAGGCATCTCAAGGAACATGCCGCGACGCGCCACGCGTCCCGGCAAGGCCCGGTGAGCGGCGAGCTCCCGGACGCGACAAGACAACGACCGCGGCAAGGCGCTTGCCGCAGCAAGCTACCACTCTGTACCCGCGCTCCAGCACATCCACCAACGTGTCGCTCTAGGACCCTTCCAGGCGTACGTGGCGGGAGGCTATGCAGCCAGCGGTGCGCGGTGGCAAGCGGTGCTGACAAGATTGCCATCGTGGCGAGCGGTGGCGTCCCTGACGGTCCCTTTTACACTATTTGGGCGACGCAGATGGGCATTCAATGCCCTTGTCCCCTGCCGTCAGAGTTAGGTATGATACACTGTAACAGGTAGTTGTACCAACCGTAACACCTTTCCATTTTTACCCTTGTCTACGTTGCCACCTGTCGGTGACCCCTTGAGCATATAAAAGGAGGCCCATGCGCAACATAGAGGAGAGAGGGGGGAACACTCACGCTCGGTCTCGTTAGCTGCTGGTGTGTACTGTAGCACTCAGCGCTCTCGAGCAAGAACTCAATACAAACCACAAAGCAAGAGTAGGGTTTTACGCATCCGTGCGGCCCGAACCTGGGTAAACTGCTCGTGTGTTTCGCCTCGATCCGCTCTTCGTGCGATCTTCGCCCCCGCCGAACCGAAAGGGGCTCGATCCGCCGGTCCCATAGGTGCTCGTTGATTCGTTCCCCGACAGCCGGCAAAGCTCCTTTTGAAATCCTCTATGGCAGAAAGTGTCGTACCCCTCTCAACTGGTCTGAGACTGGTGAATGTCAACTCCTTGGAAATGATTTGATCTCAGAAGCCGAAGAAATGTGCAAAGTCATACGTGAGAATCTCAAAGCCGCGCAATCGTGTCAAAAGAGCTACTATGACGAAAAGCATCATGACTTGGCTTTCGACATTGGAGACCATGTCTATCTCCGTGTTTCTCCCATGAAGGGCACTCAGAGGTTCGGTATCAAGGGAAAGCTTGCTCCAAGATACGCAGGCCCTTTCAAGATTCTTGGCAAGAGAGGCGATCTAGCCTACCAACTCGAGCTTCCCTCCAACTTTGCAAATGTGCATGATGTGTTTCACGTATCTCAACTCCGCAAGTGCTTCAAGACGCCTGAACACACCATTCTGTTCGAAGAGATTGATCTTCAACAAGACTTGTCTTATCGTGAGCACCCCGTTGCTATTCTTGAAGAAACTGAGCGCAAGACCCGCAACAAGTCCATCAAATTCTTGAAAGTGAAGTGGTCACACCATACCGACCGAGAAGCTACATGGGAATGAGAAGATCATCTCCGTTCCGAGTATCCCTCCTTCTTTCAGTCCTAGATCTCAGGACAAGATCTGTTTGTAGTGGAAGAGAGTTTGTAACACCCCATATGTGTTACCTTCCATATATGGCAATAAAGAAATTATCAATCTGATCCTTGTCCTTTCCTTGGGGGTTCTTTTCATTTAAGAATTCTAATTGTATTGCATTGTCATTTTACTTTTCCTTATGCATCCATGCCTTGCTCATCATCACCATGGCATCATGTTCATCTTAGCATTCTTTTATTTGCATATGTGATGATCCTTGTCCTAGCATGCCAAATGAGTGCATCTTGTGTTGGGGAACGTAGTATTTTAAATTTTTCCTACGATCATGCAAGATCTATCTACCAGATGCATAACACGAGAGGGGAGAGTGTGTCTACGTACCCTCGTAGACCGAAAGGGAAGCGTCAAGTGACGCGGTTGATGTAGTCAAACTTCTTCGCGATTCAACCGATCAAGCACCGAACGTACGGCACCTCCACGTTCAGCACACGTTCAGCTTGATGACGTCCCACGAGCTCTTGATCCAGTTGAGCTTCATGGGAGAGTTTCGTCAGCACGACGGCGTGGTGAGGGATATGCTGAAGTTACCGGGGCAGGGCTTCGCCTAAGCACTACAACGGTATGACCGAGGTGTGTTTCTGTGGAGGGGGCACCGCACGCGGCTGGAGGGATTAACTTGTGTGTCTAGAGGTACCCCCTGTCCCCGTATATAAAGGAGCAAGGGGGAGGCCGGCCAGCCCAAGCCTGGCGCGCCAAGGGAGTAGGATTCCTACTCCTAGTAGGAATAGGAATCCTCCTTCCTATTCCTACTAGGAGTAGGAAAGGAAGAAGGAGAAGAGAAGGAAGGGGAGAGGTGGCGCCCCCCCCCCCACTCCTAGTCCAACTAGGATTCTCTAGTGGGGGTGCCGGCCAGCCCCTATGGGCTGCCTCTCACTTTTCCCTCAAGGACCACTATGGCCCATACTCCCCCGGGGGGTTCCGGTAGCCCCCTCCAACACTCCGGTTAAATCCGAAACTTTTCGGAACACTTCCGGTGTTCGAATATAGTCGTCTAATATATCAATCTTTATGTCTTGGACATTACGAGACTCCTTGTCATGTCTGCGATCTCATCTGGGACTCCGAACTACCATCGGTACATCAAAACTCATAAACTCATAATACCGATCGTCATCAAACGTTAAGCGTGCGGACCCTACGGGTTCGAGAACTATGTAGACATGACCGAGACTCATCTCCGGTCAATAACCAATAGCGGAACCTGGATGCGCATATTGGCTCCTACATATTCTACGAAGATCTTTATCGGTCAAACCGCATAACAACATACGTTGTTCCCTTTGTCATCGGTATGTTACTTGCCCGAGATTCGATCGTCGGTATCTCAATACCTAGTTCAATCTCGTTACCGGCAAGTCTCTTTACTCATTCCTTAATACATCATCCCGTGACTAACTCATTAGTCATTTGCTTGCAAGGCTTATTTATGATGTGTATTACCGAGAGGGCCCAGAGATACCTCTCCGACACTCGGAGTGACAAATCCTATTCTTGATCTATGCCAACACCACGAACACCTTCGGAGACACCTGTAGAGCATCTTTATAATCACCCAGTTACGTTGTGACGTTTCATAGCACACAAGGTGTTCCTCCGGTATACGGGAGTTGCATAATCTCATAGTCATAGGAACATGTATAAGTCATGAAGAAAGCAATAGCAGTAAAACTAAACGATCATAGTGCTAAGCTAACGGATGGGTCTTGTCCATCACATCATTCTCCTAATGATGTGATCCCATTGATCAAATGGAACTCATGTCTATGGCTAGGAAACATAACCATCTTTCATCAATGTGCTAGTCTAGTAGAGGCATACTAGGGACATTCTGTTTTGTCAATGTATTCACACATGTACTAAGTTTCCGGTTAATACAATTCTAGCACGAATAAAAGACATTTATCATGATATAAGGAAATACAAATAACATATTTATTATTGCCTCTAGGGCATATTTCCTTCATCTTGTTCTTATGTTGGTGGTGATAGAGACCTTGGCCATGCTAACCTACCCCTCCCTCTTCTTCTTGCTCCACTCTTCTCCTTCCTCCTTTTCCTTTCCATTCTTTAATCAATTTTGCAAGTGACTTAGCCTCTTCCAATAATGTTCATCTCCTCCCCACATCTTTGTTACTTTGAATTGAGTCACATTGCAAAGCCTTGCTCCATTTTAAATTGATTTGGTCAGGTTCAAAAATGATGGACGTTTGAACCACATTCAAACTTATTTTATTTTTCTACCTCTAAAAATGCCCAAGTCATTTTTACAAAATAGGGCATAAATCCAGGAGCATGGGGATATTTTATTTATCTCCTAATTCCTTTTCCTGGAGACTGTGCTTTTTCTTTTATTTTCTGTCTGACAAAAATGGAAAAAGAAAAAGGTTTTAAATAGCAGCAGCCGCAGCAGTGCAGCCTAGCCAACCTGGGCCTCCTTTTCTCCCTCGGCCCAGCTAAACCAGCCTGCAACGTTCCTGCTACCTATTTGCACCCGCACACCCCCTTGTGCTTCGCAGCCACATGGACGTCTCAACCCCACTTGTCATCGACTACGCCAGAAATCTCACCCACCTTTTCTTCCTCCTCCCACAACGCCATAGGGACCGCAAGAACGATGCCGTCGCCGCACCGTCGTGGCTCTAGCCCTCCTTTTAAACCCTCTTCGTGTCCAACCCATCCTCTAGGGTTCCCTCTTCCTCCTCCCGCCGCCTGGTGAGCTGAGAGCCACCAGATCCGCCGCTCCGCAGCTATCCAGAGCGCATCTGAGAGCGCGGGCTCGTCGACGGCGTGCTTCCCGTCCTCCTCTGCCTTGCCAACCTTGCCGGTCTTCTTCCTCGACGTCTTCTATGTCGTCTACGTCCACCACACGGAGCCGATCACCTCGCCTACGACTTCTCTTCCTTTTCTTCAACTCCGGCATCCACGGGTGTTTGATCATCGCCGTCGTCGACTCCGTCCACCTCCCGGCTAACCAAGAACACCTTCGTGCTTGTGGTACATTCGCACACCTCCCCGTGCCCGTTTCCCCTTCGCCTGCGTCGTCTCGCACATAGTTCACCATGCACCCGAGCTCGTTGCCGTCGGGCCTCATCTCCGGCGAGTGTTTCGACCACCTTAGTTCCTCTGTTGTTACCCGTAGTGTTCGCCATGTCGCGTAGATGCTGCTAGTGCTTTCGTTGCTCCGTTTAGGCCCCGGTTTTGTCTCGTCGAGGTCCGCCGCCGCCGCTCTGTTTGATGCTCGCCGGCGTCGTTGTAGTCGTCGCTAGGTGATGCAAGTGCACGTCGTGGAGGCGGAGTTCCCCCAAGAATAGACCGCACCACTCCGTCGCCAGATTGGGTCACCGGAGCAGCTCCGACGAGCTCCACCGACGGGCTCTGTTTTCCCCTTCGCTCTGTGTCTTCAGTTATCTCTTAAGAAAATGTTCGCCTTATCTGTCAACAACACTAGCCTAGCCCAGTGGCTCGTCTCTTCGTTAGTTAACCAGAGGGCAGGGTTCGAATCCCGCCGGGGGCAGTGGTTATTCCCCCTTTTTGCAATTTCTGAGCCATTGATAGGTTGGCCCCACCTTTCATCCCCTTTGTGCAGTCCAGCCACACGCGCACCCACTCTGCCACGTTGGATTCCCCTGGGTCCACCGGTCAGTGTCCCTGGCTAGATCCAGGCGGGGTCAGTTTGACCTTTCTTCTTTGATTTTTTTTATATTTTATTTTTCTTTTTCTGCATTATCTTTACATATGTAATATTCCCTCTGTCCCATAATGTAAGACGTTTTTTAACACTACACTAATGTCAAAATGCGTCTTACATTATGGGACGGAGGGAGTATCTTTTAAAATATGCATCTGATGGAAATGTTTTATATATGAAAACTGCCTAGTTTTTCAAGTAGAATTTTAATATGCAGTTTGTTGCCATGCTCAAACTTTTATAATGCTGTTTGAATTAATTTGTGTTTAAAATATGCTTAAACTTGTAAAAATCATAACTAAACATCTACAACTCCAGATTTAACAAACTTTATGTGCATTTGGGGTGGGAAAATGTGTAGATTAATGTGGTGTTGTTACTTTGCATGTTTAACAACTTTAAAATATGACTATCTCAGTTCTGTCCCAAATTTATTTATATGAATATGGGAGTTTCCAGAAATTGTTGATTGTTCTTTCCGGCCCATTTAAAATGCTAGCATGTTGTTGCTAGTCCTAGATGCACCCCTTGCCATGTTAAACAACTTTTAAAACTTGTTGGGTGCTTGTTCAAATAATCTACATAACCACTTGTGGCCATGTTAGTTTTG
This sequence comes from Secale cereale, assembly GCA_902687465.1. Lineage (NCBI taxonomy): Eukaryota > Viridiplantae > Streptophyta > Magnoliopsida > Poales > Poaceae > Secale > Secale cereale. Next base: position 893,432,666 of record LR738711.1, on the reverse strand, counting down.
TTCCTTTTGCTTGTGATCCACATGTGTTGTGATCTTGTTTTCTTGCCATGTTGCTTGTGCACTCTTCTTGTTCCTAGGAGATGCATTATGCCCTACCCATGTCCATATGCATCATATTCATGTATCATGTGTTTGAGAATTGCATGATGATTGATTGTCGTTCTGATGTTTGCATTGTTGTGTTGGTTAGAGCCCGGTGATGATTCAGTGTTAGAGGTTCCTTTCGAGGCTGAGTTTGAGGAGCAAGGTTACGATCCCTCCGTGGAATCAACAGGCAAGATGACCATTCCCATATATCACTTCTACCTTTGCCTATGCTAGATGTCTCGCTCTTTAGATATTACCTCGATGCCTATTTCTGTTTGTCAGCCCCCCTATTGTTGCCATGAAACACTCTAACCACCTTCCTAGCAAACCATTGTTTGGCTAAGTACGCGTCGCTCATCCCCTCTTATAGCGTTGTTAGTTGCAGGGGAAGTTTTGAAGATTGCTCCATGATGAACTTGTTATTGGGATAACACAATATATATA
>LR738711.1:893376441-893431860 GCA_902687465.1 Secale cereale | reverse complement strand
TATATATAAATACCTGTTAAACTAATTCACCTATATATTGGTAATTTGTGGAAGGCTAAGCCTTCCTGCTTGGTGTTTTGTTCCACTCATGCCACCTTAGGAACCGATAAACCGGTGTTATGTTCTTTGATTTTGCGTTCCTAACACGGTTGGGGTTTATGGGCCCCCCTTGATAATTCGCTCTGTTTAAAGCTTTTCCAGCAAGGCCCACCGTTGGTTTTAAATTTGCCTAATAACTAAGACTTGCATAGGGCGTTGCAAACCCGAATTCTTAATTAACAACCCGGGCCAGTGCTCCTCATGAGTGTTGGCCCAAACTGGGCAGACTGCGGGGCCACCATAGGGAAACCCGAGGTTTGGTATATACCTATAGGCTGACCTATCTGGTCATGGCCTGAGACGAGATACGCGCGGCTACTATCAGAGTGTCGGCACGCCGGGAGGTCTTGCTGGATTAGTTTTACCTTTGTCGAAATATCTTAAGCATGGGATTCCGAGAATACTTGGGTCTTCCCACTTTGGAGTTGCGACTCCGGAGATCGTGAGCTTGTGATGGGCTAAGTTGGGACACCCCTGCAGGGTTTGATCTTTTGAAAGTCGTGCCCGCGGTTATGTGGCAGATAGAAATTTGTTAATATCCAGTTGTAGATAACTTGACACCTTATTCATGAATACACTACCTGTGTGAGTAACCGTGATGGTCTCTTTCCAAAGGGCTTCGGGAAGTGAACACAGTGGGGTTATGTTTGATCGTGAGTAGTTAGGATCACTTCTTGATCAACTTGGCGATCGTTGGCACTTGTTCTCTTCTCGCTCTAAACTCGTAAGCTAGTGCTTAGTGCTTGCTGCAACCCTTGTTTATGGCCTTTCCGCACCTAAGGTTTGGTAGTTTTGATACCCGGGAACGGGATTGCTGAGTCCTCAGTGGCTCACAGATTCAACACACACCAGATGCAGGTACTGCTGAGAACACTGCAGGAGATGGTTTGGAACTTCACTTGGAGTTCGATGAAGAGTGTGGTCGTTACTATGTGTCGTATCCCGACGATCAGTAGTGGTTCTTACTAGGAGGATCTGGGCTTGTGTTTTGGTATCTTTCTCATTTGGATTTTCGTCTGTAGTCGGACCCTGATGTTCTTTGGATGATGTATGTTATTGTATTCATTGTGTGACGTGTCGAGTGTAAGCCAACTATCATTTTACAATTTCATCCCTGAATTTTACATGAGATGTGCAAAGATACCATAGTTGAGATCATTCTAGTATGCGCGTATGTCTTTAAGTCGTGCCTCGACATGTGGGCGACATAGTCGCATACTGGGCACTACAAGTTGGTATTCAAAGCCTTCTCCGACCTAGGAGCCCCCTGATTGATCGAATCGCTGACGGTTGAGTCTAGGCACACACACAAATATATATATATATATATATATATATATATATATATATATATATATATATATATATATATATATATATATATATATATATATATATCGGAGAGTAGGATTTCTTTTTACTCATCATCCCTTCATCACTCTGGTGAGGATTCCTGACGTTGTTCTATCTCTTCTACTCTCAAATTCACTAAAAAAATTAGGATCACGCGAGTATTGTTTGGATTGTTCCGATATCTTTGTGACGAGAACATTGTTCTCGATGCCTCCTGTCATTTAGGGGTTGTGCCAGTGTCCCGGGGAGTTGAGCTCCGAGGTGTTGTCATCACAAATGTATCATAGCGGTTCTAGAATACTTAAGACGGCCGACATCGAAAACTCTTCTATGCATGTCTGGTGGTGAGATAACCCCGACGTCACCCAGTACTGGGGAGATAGTTCGGGAGTATTGCCACAGCTAGTATAGCGGATGCGTTTCGAAGGTCCAAGGTAAACAGTTTCCGAGGATGATTAGTTATGTGTTGACGGATGGATACAGCTGGATGTAGGTTTAGAGTTGAGTGTGCGGTGCTTCCCCTATATCCCCAACACCAGATTGCATAACCAGAAAGCTGGAATTAATAGGTGGGTTTCAAGTACCTCGTAGGTATTCTTCCAACGAGTGGATGGTATGAGGTTTGGGGTTCAACATCGAGTGAAGAGGTTTCATGGGCGTTGTTTCAATTGGGAGTTGCACCTTAAAGGGTCCTTGGCTATGCTGATCCGGGGATGCAATACCCTTTGTAACACGTACCATGTGGCATTTAGCACGAACATGTGGGACGGAACTTCTATCATGTATTTGTTCCATCTGTACCTTGTTGTTTTATTTTATCTTTTGTCTCCCAAGTGGCTTCTCGACAAGATTTTTGTACCATTAAACTGTGGAATTCATTCGTTCATTTTGTTCGTATGTTCTTTGTGAAGACTTTATGTTGCAAATATCTAGCCGTTGATTCAGCTTAACTATTTGGCATCAATGGCTAATGGTTGTCATCATATTTAGGATGGCTCCTAAGAAGGTTCCCAACCCAAACCAAGAGGGTGAAGAAGAGCGTCCTCCTGAACGTCCTCCTTCCCCTCCTCCTCCGTCTGAGGCATGGAGAGCAATTATGCAAGCAACCAACCAGAACACTCAGATGCTCATGCAAATGATGCAGAATTTTCAAGCCAACCAAGCAAATCAAGGCAATCATGGGAACCAAGGCCAAGGCAATCTGTTCAATCAACCTCACTTTGCGACACTGAACCAATTCCTGGCAAACCAACCGAAGTCGTTCAGTTACTGTGTGGACCCGCTAGATGTTGAAGATTGGATCACAGACATCAAAACACACTTTGAATGCAGTAACGTGAGGCCTGAGGATTATGTCAAGTTTTCCACTTTCCAACTCAAAGATCAAGTTGTTGATTGGTGGCAACAGTACAAAGACTCCAAAGGTGGTCGTGAGATCTCGTGGACTGATTTCTGTAGAGATTTCCGTTCTCATCACATTCCAACCAGTGTCATTGAAGGCATGCGTGAGCAATTCCGCAACCTGAAGCAACGCACCATGTCCGTCTATCAATACAATGTCAAGTTCCAGAATCTTGCCTGTTATGCGAAGCAAGACATCCCCGATGCCAAGAGAAAGATATACCAGTTCCGAGGTGGTCTGAAAGACGAACTCCAACTTGCTCTCACCTTGTTCGAGCCGGATGAATTTGACCAATTCTACAATATGGCTCTCAAGCAAGAGGCAGCTCAGCTCAAGTGTGAAGCTTCCAAAAATAGGATAAGAGATGTTGTTCACTCCTCCTCTTCCTCTCAAGTGGTTGCCAAGCAGCAGAAGTTCTGGCTACCGCCTCCTCCAGTGCTCCGTCCTCCAAGCAACAACAAGCACTCAGGTGGTCGTGGATTCTCCCACCCACCCAACCCAAGCAACCAGTCCAAGACTCAATTCCAAGCTCCAAGACCAAGTCGTCCTTATCATCAGCCTCTTTCAGAAGTTACTTGCAACAAGTGTTCTCAGAAGGGGCACTATGCCAACAAGTGTCCCAACCCAAGGCGCCTTCCGCCTCCTCCACCTATCAGCACTGCTATTGTCAAGCACAACCCCAAGTCAGCAAGAGTGAATCTGATGAATGCAGCTCAAGTACAGAATTCTTCCGATGTGATATTGGGTAACCTCTCAGTTAACTCTATTCCTGCAAAAGTTTTATTTGACTCTGGTGCATCACTCAGTTTTATATCAAGACCATTCTTTACCAAGCATAATTTCACTTTTGTATTTCTGGATAATAAGTTGTCAATTATTTCTCCAGGCAAACACATGACTTCTAATTTGGTGGCTCCGGATATATCTAATCACATGGGTGATTACAGTTTTCTGGTTTCACCGGTTGTTCTCGGCAACTCTGACATTGATCGTATTCTTGGGATGGATTGGCTCTCCAAGCATGATGCAAACATTGATAGTGCAAACAAGGAGGTTAAGCTAACTCATACTGACGAAGACGTGATTATCTTCGCAGCTCGAGATAACACAATCAGGCTATTCTCTCTCAATGACAAGGGCGAGATTAATGTCATTTCTCAGATTCCGGTGGTTCATGAATATGAGGATGTATTCCCTAAAGAGCTTCTAGGCATGCCTCCTCACCGTCAAGTTGAATTCGTCATTGAACTTGAACCCGGTACCGAGCCAGCATGTCGGTGTTCGTACAAGCTTTCTCCTGATGAGTTGAAGGAGCTAAAGAAACAACTCGATGAGCAAGAACGTATGGGTCTAATTAGACCAAGTACTTCTCCTTGCGGCTGTGGTGTTCTATTTGTCAAGAAGAAGAATGGCACAGAACGCCTTTGCGTTGATTACGCCATTGAACAAGAAGACAATAAAGAATAAGTACCCGCTCCCCAGTATCAATGAATTGTTCGAGCAGCTCAAAGGAGCAAAGGTGTTCTCGAAGCTCGATCTCTTGATGGGTTACCATCAGATTCCTATCCGTGAAGAGGATATTCCTAAGACCGCATTCAGAACGAGTTTTGGCTCCTTTGAATACACGATCATGTCTTTTGGCCTTGCAAATGCTCCACCCACTTTCTCTCGGATGATGCACTTCATATTCAACCCCTACACCAATGAATTTGTGATCGTCTACCTCAATGATATCTTGGTATTCTCCAAGAATGAAGAAGACCATGCCAAGCACCTCCGTTTGGTCCTTGACAGGCTCCGTGAGCACCGGTTCTATACGAAGTTCTCCAAATGTGAATTCTGGCTGGATAAAGTCCTCTATCTTGGCCATATTATCTCTGCCGAGGGCATTTCTGTTAACCCCGAGAAGGTTGAAGCTATTGTCAACTGGGAACCTCCGCAGAATGTAAAGCAACTCCGAAGCTTCCTTGGTCTCGCTAGCTATTGCAGAAGGTTTGTTGAGAACTTCTCCAAGATTGCCAAGCCTGTTTCCAACCTATTGCAGAAGAATGTCAAGTACTCGTGGACTCCTGATTGTGATGTGGCCTTTAAGACACTCAAAGAGAAGCTCATTTCTGCTCCGGTTCTTACTCCTCCGGATGAGTCCAAGCCTTATGAAGTCTTTTGTGATGCTTCATTGCAAGGTCTTGGTGGTGTTCTCATGCAAGGCAAGAAGATTGTTGCATACACTTCTCATCATCTGAAACCAAATGAGAAGAATTACCCCACACATGATCTTGAGCTAGCAACAGTTGTTCATGTCTTGATCACGTGGAGACACCTTCTGTTGGGCAGAAAAGTGGACATCTTCACCGATCACAAGAGCTTTATGTACATCTTCACTCAGCCAAACCTTAACCTTCGTCAGACTCGTTGGGTTGAGATGATTCAAGAGTACGATCCAAGCATTGAGTATACTCCTGGCAAGGCCAATGTCATTCCAGATGCCTTGAGCAGAAAGGCGTATTGCAATAGTCTCCTTCTCAAACTGTTCCAGCCTGAACTTTGTGAATCTTTCAGGAAGCTCAACCTCCAAGTTGTTCCGCAAGGCTTTCTTGCAAATCTTCAAGTTGCTCCTACCTTGGAAGATCAAATCCATGAGGCCCAACTCAGTGATGCTATGGTGTAGAAAATGAAACATGGTATTGCTAAGGGTACTCCCAAGTACAAGTGATATCGCATTGATGAGAAATACACCTTGTTCTTTGACGACAGAATCATGGTTCCCAAAGGTGATCTCAGAAAGCTCATAATGAACGAAGCACATGACTTACTTCTCTCGATACATCCAGGAAGTTCCAAGATGTACCATGACCTCAAGCAATCATATTGGTGGACTCGCATGGAAAGGGAGATTGCCCAATTCATGAATGAATGTGATGTCTGCAGGAGAGTGAAGGCAGAGCATCAACGTCCAGCCGGACTCCTTCAACCTCTACCTATTCCCGAGTGGAAATTCGATCACATTGAGATGGATTTCGTCACCGGTTTTCTAAAGTCCAAGAAAGGAAATGATGATATCTTTGTGGTGATTGACAAGCTAACTAAAGTAGCTCATTTTCTTCCTGTCAAAGAATCCATCAACGCAGCTTAGCTGGCAGAGCTATACACCTCCAGAATTGTCTCTTTGCATGGCATTCCTCAAGTGATCTCCTCAGACCGCGGAAGCTTGTTCACTTCCAAGTTCTGGGATTCTTTTCAGTCATCAATGGGCACAAAGATTCGCTTCAGCACTCCGTTTCACCCTTAGACTAGTGGTCAAGTTGAAAGAGTGAACCAGATCCTCGAAGATATTCTCAGAGCTTGTGTCATCTCCTTCGGTATGAAGTGGGAAGATTGCCTTCCATTTGCCAAATTCTCCTACAACAACAGCTTCCAAGCAAGTGCCGGCAAAGCTCCTTTTGAAATCCTCTATGGAAGAAAGTGTCGTACACCTCTCAATTGGTCCCAGACTGGTGAACGTCAACTCCTTGGAAATGATTTGATCTCAGAAGCCAAAGAAATGTGCAAAGTCATACGTGATAATCTCAAAGCCGCGCAATCTGGTCAAAAGAGCTACTATGACGGAAAGCATCGTGACTTGGCTTTTGACATTGGAGACCATGTCTATCTCCGTGTTTCTCCCATGAAGGGCACTCAGAGGTTCGGTATCAAAGGAAAGATTGCTCCAAGATACGTGGGCCCTTTCAAGATTCTTGGCAAGAGAGGCGATATAGCCTACCAACTCGAGCTTCCCTCAAACTTTGCAAATGTGCATGATGTGTTTCACGTGTCTCAACTCTGCAAGTGCTTCAAGACGCCTGAACACACCATTCCGTTCGAAGAGATTGATATTCAACAAGACTTGTCTTATAGTGAGCACCCCGTTGCTATTCTTGAAGAAACTAAGTGCAAGACCCGCAACAAGTCCATCAAATTATTGAAAGTGAAGTGGTCACACCATACCGACCGAGAAGCTACATGGGAACAAGAAGAGCATCTCCGTTCCGAGTATCCCTCCTTCTTTCACTCCTAGATCTCGGGACGAGATCTTTTTGTAGTGGACGAGAGTTTGTAACACCCCATATGTGTTACCTTCCATATATGGCAATAAAGCATTTATCAATTTGATCCTTGTCCTTTCCTTGGGGGTTCATTTCATTTAAGCATTCTTATTGTATTGCATTGTCATTTTACTTTTCCTTATGCATCCATGCATTTCTCAACATCACCATGGCATCATGTTCATCTTAGCATTCTTGTACTTGCATATGTGATGATTCTTGTCCTAGCATGCCTAGTGAGCGCATCTTGTTCTTATGTTGGTGGTGATTGAGACCTTGGCCATGCTAACCTACCCCTCCCTCTTCTTCTTGCTCCACTCTTCTCCTTCCTCCTTTTCCTTTCCATTCTTTAATCAATTTTGCAAGTGACTTAGCCTCTTCCAATAATGTTCATATCCTCCCCACATCTTTGTTACTTTGAATTGAGTCACATTGAAAAGCCTTGCCCCAATTTAAATTGATTTGGTCAGGTTCAAAAATTATGGAAGTTTGAACCACATTCAAACTTATTTTATTTTTCTACCTCCAAAAATGCCCAAGTCATTTTTCTAAAATAGGGCATAAATCCTGGAGCATGGGGATATTTTATTTATCTCCTAATTCATTTTCCTTGAGCCTGTGCTTTTTCTTTTATTTTCTGTCTGAGAAAAATGGAAAAAGAAAAAGGTTTTAAACAGCAACAGTCGCGGCAGTGCAGCCCAGCCAACCTGGGCCTCCTTTTCCCCCTCGGTCCAGCTAAACCAGCCCGCAACGTCCCTGCTACCTATTTGCACCCGCGCACCAGCACGCCCCCCTCTGCTTCGCAGCCACGTGGACGTCTCGACCCCACTTGTCATCGACTGTGCCAGAAATCTCACCCACCTTTTCTTCCTCCTCCCGCGACGCCATAGGGACCGCGAGCACGACGCCATCGCCGCACTGTCGTGGCTCTGGCCTCCTTTTAAACCCTCTCTGCTACCTCTTGAGCTTGTGTTGTATTCACTACAAGAAATATGTCAACTTGTGACCACCACTATTGGTCACTGAATGGTCACAAATTTCCATTTGTGACCTTTTTGTGACCAAAAACATAAGGTCAAAAGCTGGTCGTCATAAACTGACTATAGCGACCTTCTCTGTGAGAAGGTCGTAGACGTTTATGACCAAAACAAAAGGTCGTTGAACCACTGACCTTTTGTTTTGGTCATTGGATGTCTGCCCAGGCCACGTCGGATTCGACGTGGCAATCTGACGTGGCAAAATTGCGACCAATTGAAAAGGTCGTTGATAAGATTCAGCCTGGTCCAGTTCGACGCTTTACATGGGCTGGGCCCACTAATACAGCCTTTTTACTGTATATTTGTTCTGTTAATTTTCTCTAGCTACATGGGCCTGGCCCAACAATTTGGCCTTTTTATTTTCTGGGCCATGGCCTTTTTGTACAAACATCTTAAGTTTTCTTTTTTTAGAAAATGGGTCCACTAGTCAAACAGGTCACACTTGTCAGGTTCTGATAAGTGGTTCCCAACTATTAGGCTGAGATTCTTCATATTTCAATTTGATAGTAAAACAATAACCAATATTTAAATTGGCAAGCAGAAAACACACAAAATACTTCAAATAACAATAGCCAGATTCAGTACAAGCTCTACAAATAACACATAATACAAGCTTTAACATATACCCACATTCAGTACAAGCTCTACAAATAACACATAATACAATACTTCACAAGCTCTACAAGTGTAATAACTAGATACAAGCTCTACAAGTACGGGAATCACAGTTACAGGCTCTACGAGTGTTCTCTTCTTCAGCATGGAGCTCCTTCAACATTGATCAAATGTCGGACTCGCGGACAGCCAGTTAGGACTAGGCTAACAGAACGACAACATGCCTTCCACGGTCGCCCTGTTACATGAATCGGCTAAGAAGAATCAGAAAAACTGGAGCCAATATAATATGAACATTCCATTAAAAAAAAGTAGTAAAGGAGTACAGGACAATTCTTTATATAATGATAAACACACTTCAGCTAGTACCAAGCTTTTTTAGCTAGTTAAAATGAGATATTCATACTAGACAATAGAGACAATATGAATATGCATGGCACAAGTGCAGGTCCTAGTTACTGGCTACACATGTACCATCAATAAAATGGATAGAACAATAATGGGAACAACTCCAGATTACACACAAAGCTCTATCCATAGTGCCAGCTATGGATAAAATCATGCACACTCCCAAAAGAACTTAGTTACACAGTATAATTCTGACTATACTATAACCAGAGAACTAAAGATTGTCACACATTATAATTCTGACTATAATATAACTAGAGAACTAAACATTCTATGTACTTAGAACTCAACTAATAAGTGAGAATGATCTGATTGTGTGCAAATAATCTTTTTTTATTTGTTTATATTACTAAAGCAGACATATCTTGTGTGAACTAAACCTTCGCATTGTGTCATTATCCTACTATCGCTAGCACAACAAGTTGTAGGTTTGCATACTTCATGAACCATGTACATCATGACAGATACAATATCATCCAATGCTCGACTATGACAAAAATTGAACAATTACACCTCATAAAGGCAGAGCATAGAATCATAGAGCAAGTAGGAGGGGTAGAAGGGGAGCTGAGGATCTCACTGGAAGGGGTTGTAGCCTAGGCTCAGCTTCATCACCATGATGGCGGCCAGGGGAGGCAACCAAGCCTACCAGCGCATAGCCACCACCACAGCCGCCGGAACCGGAGTGGACGGAGTGAATCGCCATCACATGGGTTATCGCCACCAAAGAATCTGGAAAGGGGTGAAGTATGCACATTTTAGTAAAAAAATATTGGCATCAAGAACCAGGCAGTAGCAAGCATAAGCTAAATTATAGTAAACGATGATTAGTATACAAACACAGGCAGACTAGACTAACTATAAGAAATTAACCTCCCCCAAAAGGGGCAAGCCGCACAATATGTACTGCAGGATTCCAATTCATGGTACTACCTTGACAACGGCAGGATAAGATACACTATAGAGCAACTGGCAGTGTCCTGCATTGACCGCTGGTGCAGATGGTATCCATGCAACACACAAGATCAGCAACAAGTAGTACTTAGAATACTTCAGTTCAGATGGCATCCATGCAACACACAAGATATGTGATCCCTCAACCAAAAATATACGTCATAGTAATTTCCAAGTACTTGCAGCTAGAGCAAGTATGCAATGGAAGCGACTGCATTACTCATGATTGCTGTCTCTGAAGATGAAGTGCAGACAGAGAAAGAGACTAGTATCTCATCACAAGTAACTGCAAACTGACAAAAATGCTTGGGGAACAGAACTACCAAAGTGTTTTATTAACCTCTAGGTTAAAACAACCACATTTTTATTATCACTAGTTCGAAAATCTACCTATCTCTCTTGTGTAAATATGTACATGTCGGTGTACTAAGGTAGGGGTACCTCAGTACCCCAACTTGTGCACGGGCAGTTGCAGCTTCCCGCGGCAGGGTTTACCACGTGCTCGCCGGAGACCTTCCTACTCCATGTCAGACCATTCAAAAACAAAGTATACAAGACAGAAGATCGAGACCCCGGCAAGCGGAGCTTGCCGGGAAGGCCGTTCCAGGCTCAAGGTTACTCCGCTTACGCAAGGCCCTGGCAAGAGGAGCTTGCCAGGAAGACTAGAAGATTACATCATAGAAGACACGCCTCGGCGCTATATGCGTCCCGGCGAGGGCCCGGGGAACGACAAGCTTCAGAGCCCGGCAAGCTCCCGGGCCCGGCAAGGTCAAGACCCCGGCAAGGTGCTTGCCGGGAGAGTTGCGCTGTGTGCCCGCGCTCCAGCTCATCGGCCCACGCGTCGCTCTGGGGCCATTCCAGGGACACGTGGCGGATGGCTGTGCAACCTGGGGGACACGGTGGCACTCCACGGTGGTGAAGCCATCGCCGTGGCGAACGGAGACGCAAGGGCGGGAGCTTTTGGGGTCGACGGCGACGGGCATTAAATGCCCTTGTCCCCCACTGTCAAAGTAGGTAGCGACCACTGTTCACGCACTGTAGCTCCACTATTCCGCACTGTTACAACTACCACCTCTTTTACACTTTTACCCCTTTCTCCTACGTTGACACCTGTCGATGACCCCTTGCACTATAAAAGGAGGCCCATGCACAACGTGGAGGGGGTTCGGAACCTAGATCGCTCATACGCTCGGTGTAGCTAGTTCTTCAAGCTCCCGAGCTCTCCAACTCAATACAAACTAAGCAGGAGTAGGGTTTTACGCGTCCACCGCGGCCCGAACCTGGGTAAAACTGCCCGCGTGCTCGCTACGATCTGCTCTTCGTGCTCCCTCCGCCCTCTTACCGCACAGACAAGGGGCTCCGGTCCCATAGGTGTTCGCGGCGGACAGTTTCCCCCGACATCTTTGGCGCGCCAGGTAGGGGGCGTCGAGGTTGTGCGAATCTGATCCAGCGTCCACGCGGGCGCATTCTTCATCAACCTCTCCAGTTTCATCAGCAACTTCATCAGCAACAGCACCATGGCCCCGAAGAAGAAGGCTTCGGAGGTCGGAGGCCCGTCTGCGTCTCACCCGTCGTCGCCGGAACCAACGGTGGGCGGGGGAGACGCCGTCGGAAGAGTGGTCGCCGGCGAAGACACTCGCGGCGCCACTAAATCAAAGGACAGGACGGACGACCGAGCCTCGGTCTCCGTGGACGCGCCGCGTCCATCTCAGCACACGACAACCCAGCCGCGCCATACCACAGGAGGTGGTATCCGCTTGCTGGGACAAGGGCAAACCGGAGGTTCGCGGGACGCTCCGGACCACCGTCCGGGCACAAGCAAAGCGAAGGCGCCGGGGCGGGACCCTGCTCCTTCTAACGCTGTTAGAAGTCCGAGCATATCCCGCTCCTCGCACCGCTCGCCCCCGTTCCCCTCCACTCCAGCAGAAGCGCTCGCAAGGGCGCAACTGCTCCTCGACTTCCCTCCAGTGGCAGACAAGGCCGAAGACTGGAGGGCTACCATCCAGAGCCTGATCGCCTTCGCCAACAACGACTCTCCACAGCAGCCGGCGACCTCGCAGCCGCGACAAGCTGAGAAGACGAAGGCCGACGGCGACAAGACCGCCGGGGGTGCGACCACCGTGCACTCCCCGCCACAGAAGCAGAAGACGCCGCCCCGCCGGAACAACGCCGACGACGGCTCCACGGCATCGTCGGATCCGCGGGCTCGTCGGGACCAGCGCCAGGTCCTCGACGACCGGCGACAGGAAGACGCTCGAACAACAATCGAGCGCCGCCGAGAAGCCCGGCGACAATCAGACCAGAGGGCTGGGAACGCTGTCGACGCGCGCGCGCCCGGTGAGCCAGGCGACTTGCCGTACGCGGCAGGCTGCCCTGCGTGCACCCGCGAGCTGCGCCGCGTCCAGTGGCCCAGCATGAAGAATTTCAAGCCCGACGTACCGGAGAAGTACGACGGCAAGACGCACCCCTCAGAATTCCTCAGCGTTTACACCATCGCGGTGCAAGCTGCCGGGGGGCGCGATGAGAAGATCTTGGCAAACTACTTCCCGCTCGTGCTTAAGCCGAACGTTCGTTCCTGGCTTATGCACTTGCCGGAAGGCTCCATTTCTTCTTGGGCAGACCTTTGCCATCAGTTTGTTGGCGCCTTCACCGGCGGCCACAAACCCCACGGCCAGGAGAGCGATCTCCACATTTTGGCCCAGAAGGAAGGAGAGCCCCTGCGCAAGTACATCCAACGCTTCAGCCGTGTGCAACACAACATCCCTGATGTCCATCCTGCCGCGGTTATCAGCGCGTTCCACCAGAACGTGCGTAACCGCCGCATGCGTGAAGAAATGGCGATGACCAAGATTCGGGATGTCAGCGAGCTCTACGCTCTGGCTGACAAGTGCGCACGCGCAGAAGAGGGGAGGAGACTCCCCGGGGAAGATGCTGGCGCAGGAGGAAGCGACAGCGACGACGCCGCCCCGGCAAAGAAGGGCCGGCGGCGGAACAACAGAAGGAAAAACAAGAAGGAAGTGCTTGCTGTCGAGAAGTCCGGCAAGGAGGCTCCCGCCAAGCAAACACAGGCTGGCGGCTCCGGCAAGGAGCCTGCCCCCGTAGCGGCAGCCGACAAGCAGGACGGCTCCGACAAGCAGTACTGCAAGATCCACCGCACCAAAGGCCACGACCTCTCCAACTGCAAGCGCGTCGAGTACCTCGTCGAGCAGCAGAAAGCTGAGTACGAGAGGCGCGACAAGGAGAAGGCCCAAGGTGGCGGGGGAGAGCCGAGCAAGAAGCGGCCATTCAATGGCCGGGGAGGACGCCGCGGCAAGGCCAAGCAGCGGCAAGGTGATCGACCTCCCCGGGGCCGCGACAAGGACGAAAAGGACGACGACGAAGACATGGAGGACGAGGATAACAGCGAGCAGGAGTTCCAGAAGGCCACGGAGGTCCTGTGCGTCGACGGTGGCGCCTCTCTGCACACCTCCCACCGCCAGCTAAAGCAGTGGGTGCGTGAGGTGAATGCAGCAGAGCCGCCCGTGGAGTCGCGCAGGCTCCTCAAACGGTCCAGCACGCCCATCATTTTTGATCTTGAGGATCACCCTGACCGCACCACTGCGGTCGGGTGCTTGCCGATGCTGGTATCTCCCACCATCCGCAACCTCAAGGTCATCAAAATGTTGGTTGACGGCGGGGCCGGGCTGAACTTGATCTCCTCTGCTGTGATCAAGAAACTCCAAATCCCAGATGGCGAGCTCGAAGAAACCGGTTCTTTCCAAGGGATCAACCCGGGGAGGAGCAAGCCCAAGGGGAAGATCACTCTGCCGGTGACCTTTGGCGGGGAGCTCAACTTCAGAACTGAGCGCATCACATTTGACGTCGCTGATATTCCATTGCCATACAATGGAATACTCGGCCGTCCTGCCCTCGCCAAGTTCATGGCAGCTTCCCACTATGCCTACAACGTACTCAAGATGTCGGGGCCGATAAGCGTCATCACTGTCTACGGCGACAAGAAAGATGCGCTTGTTTGCGCCGACAAGATCTACCGGGATGCGGCAGCTGCGGCAGAGAAGGATACACTTGCCGCTGAAGCTCCCGGGGGGAAGAAGACGAAGACCAAGTCCGGCAAATGCTCTGGGGCCCACTCCGGCAACAGCACCTCTTTGGAGTGCTGCGCTGCCGTCGAGGACGTCCCATCGAGCTCCACCGGCAAGTGTAAGAAGGGCATGGCCGCTCCTCCGGCAACCAAGAAGGTGTCCGCAAAGGAGGACGGCACTGGTGGTACCTTCACCATCAGTGCCACGCTTGACAGCAAATAGGAAAGCGCGCTCGTTGCCTTCCTGCGGGCGAATGTCGATGTGTTTGCCTGGCAACCATCTGACATCCCCGGTGTTCCCAGGAAGGTAATTGAGCACAAGCTTGCTGTTTGTCCTCATGCGCGGCCCATCAAGCAGAAAGTGAGGAAGCAAGCCGTGGAGCGCCAAGAATTCATCAACGAAGAAATCAAGAAGCTAGAGGCAACAGGCCTAGTTAGAGGTGTGATCCATCCGACGTGGTTAGCAAACCCAGTCGTCGTGCGCAAGGCCAACGGGAAGTGGAGGCTGTGTATAGACTTCACCGATGTGAATAAAGCATGTCCCAAGGATCCATTCCCTTTGCCGCGCATTGACCAGATTGTTGACTCCACTGCCGGATGTGAGCTACTCTGTTTTCTTGATGCATATTCAGGCTACCACCAGATCTTTATGGCCAAAGAGGATGAAGAGAAGACTGCATTTATCACTCCTTGTGGCACTTATTGCTTCATACGCATGCCATTTGGACTGAAGAATGCAGGATCAACATTTGCAAGGGTAGTGTACACTGCTTTCGAGCCACGGATCCACAGAAACGTAGAAGCTTACATGGATGACATTGTGGTGAAGAGTAAGAGCAAAGAAACCCTGATCCAAGATTTGGAAGAAACATTTCAGAACCTGCGCAGGATACACCTCAAGTTGAACCCCGAGAAGTGCGTCTTCGGAGTCGCCTCCGGCAAGCTTCTCGGGTTCTTTGTGTCACAGAGGGGGATTGAAGCTAATCCCGACAAGATTAGAGCCATTGAGCAGATCGAGGCCCCGAAGCGCGTCAAAGATGTCAGAAGGCTTGCAGGTTGTGTGGCTGCCCTCAGTAGGTTCATTTCGAAGTCTGCAGAACGCGCCCTACCTTTCTTCAAAATCCTGAAGAAGGCAGGTCCCATGAAGTGGACTCCGGAAGCGGAGGCAGCGCTGCAAGATTTGAAACGGTACCTATCCTCCACTCCAATACTTGTCGCACCTAGACCACAGGAAAAGTTGCTGCAGTACCTAGCGGCAACCAACCAGGTGGTTAGTGCTGCGTTAGTAGCGGAGAGGGAGTCCGACGAGGAATCTACACCACCGGCAAGCGAATCCAGCGACAAGCAGGGGGCTGCTCCGGCAAGCTCTGGCCCCGACAAGGACAACTCTGCGCAGGAACAGGAAGGAGTACGGAAGAAAATGGTGCAGCGCCCAGTGTATTTTGTAAGTTCCCTTCTCCAGGGGGCTAGATCAAGATACTCTGGTGTGCAAAAGTTGCTTTTCGGCCTCCTCATGGCCTCGAGAAAGCTGCGCCATTACTTCCAGGCACATGAGATAACAGTGGTCACTCGCTTTCCGCTGAAGAGGATATTGCACAACCCAGAAGCAACAGGCAGGATCGTTGAGTGGGCACTGGAGCTGTCGAGCTTTGGACTTAAGTTTGAAAGTACCTCAACCATACGGAGCCGAGCTTTGGCAGAATTCATAGCTGAGTGGACCCCAACGCCCGATGAAGAAGTCCAAGAAACAAGTGCACCCGTACAAGAAGCAACAAGTGAATGGGTAATGTATTTTGATGGTGCCTTCTCGCTGCAAGGCGCCGGTGCTGGCGTGGTACTCATCGCGCCCACCGGAGAGCACCTCAAATATGTTATCCAGATGCACTTTCCCAGGGAGCAAGCGACAAACAACACTGCTGAATATGAAGGCTTGCTTGCCGGCCTCAGGATTGCGGCCGAACTTGGGATCAGAAAGCTGATTGTACGAGGAGATTCTCAGTTGGTGGTCCGGCAAGTCAACAAGAGTTATCAGAGCCCTTTGATGGAAGCTTATGTAGATGAAGTGAGGAAGCTTGAGGAGCACTTTGAAGGTCTGCAAATGGAGCATGTCCCGAGAGCTCAGATTGAAATAGCAGATGGCCTTTCAAAGTGTGCTTCGATGAAGTTACCTGTGGAACCAGGGACCTTCTTGCTCAAGCTAACTCAACCATCCGTTACACCATCAATTGGGCAGTCCAAGAAGAGAAAGTTGGTCTCCGGCGACTACTTGCCGGCGGATCTTCCTGAAACCGCCGCCAAGGTCCCCAAGATCAACAACCAGAACGCTGAGGAACAGTTTGCTCCCGCAGACCCTCGGGTCTGTACAGTTGAAGCAAGCGTTCCCGACAAGCCTCGCCCCGGCGAGCTTGCCGGGGGACCTTCAGCTCCGGCAGAGCCAGAGGTTCTTGCCGTAGAAGCTGAGGTCCCCGCAGCTGCCCTCATGCCTTTAGTCCTTGCCGTTGAGCCCCAGGCTCCGGCATGGGCGCAGCAAATCGTCCGTTTTCTGCAAACTGGAGAACTTCCAGACGACCCAGAAGAAATAGAAAAGATAACCAGGCAGTCATGTATGTACCAGTTCATGGATAACGAGCTGTACAGAAGAAGGCTCAATGGCGTCAGACTGAAGTGCATCTCCAGGGAAGATGGAAAAAAGCTGTTGGCAGAAATACATGGAGGCATATGCGGCCACCACATTGGCGCAAGGGCGCTTGCCGGGAAAGCTTTCCGGCAAGGGTTCTTTTGGCAAGAAGCCCTCCAAGATGCAACTGCACTAGTAACCAAGTGTGAAGCGTGCCAGTTCCATGCAAAGCAGATTCATCAGCCAGCTCAAGCTCTCCAAACAATCCCTTTGTCCTGGCCCTTCTCGGTCTGGGGGCTTGATATCCTCGGCCCTTTCCCCCGAGCAGTCGGGGGCTTTGAATACTTGTACGTTGCAATCGACAAGTTCACAAAGTGGCCAGAAGTGGAGCCAGTGAGAAAGGTGACAGCACAGTCAGCAGTCAGGTTCTTCAGGTCGATTGTTTGCCGTTTCGGGATCCCTAACAGGATCATCACCGACAACGGCACACAATTTACTAGTCGCACCTTCATGCAGTACGTCCAAGACCTTGGCGCCAAGGTCTGTTTCGCTTCTGTTGCTCACCCGAGGAGCAACGGTCAAGCGGAGAGGGCAAATGCTGAAGTGCTGCGCGGACTCAAGACAAGGACCTTTGACAGGCTGTGCAAGTGCGGAAGAAACTGGATAGAGGAGCTACCGGCGGCTCTTTGGTCAATCAGAACGACACCAAGTCGAGCCACCGGACAGACACCCTTTGCTCTAGTCTATGGGGCAGAGGCAGTTCTACCCACAGAACTCGTATACGGATCTCCTCGAGTGCTCGCTTATGATGAGCTCGAGCAAGAGCAACTGCGACAAGACGATGCATTGCTCCTCGAGGAGGGACGTCTCCAGGCTGCTGTACGAGCTGCTCGATACCAGCAAGCCTTGCGTCGCTACCATAACCGCAAGGTCAAGGCGAGGAGTCTCGAGGAAGGCGACCTTGTTCTTCGGCGTGTTCAGTCCGCCAAGAACTCCAACAAGTTGACGCCGAAGTGGGAAGGCCCTTATCGGGTGAGACAAGTCACAAGGCCCGGCGCTGTCCGCCTTGAGACCGAAGAAGGCTTACCGGTGAGCAACTCCTGGAACATAGAGCATCTTCGCAAGTTTCACCCATAAGGCGCGGTTGCCGTGATCCGCTCCGGCAACCACCCTTTGTACAAAGCTTTGCCGCTGTTGCATGTAACCCTTTGTACAAAGCCGGGCGCAGACCCCGTGCATCAGTAAAGTTTTTGAGTTTTGCGCCATTTGCCTTTTGCATGCTTTTCTTCGATATTTGCATGTGTTATTTGGCATATTGTGCAACATACGTATCCGGTAAGCATTAGCACGCCGAAAGGCCATATACTTGTTTCCCTCTTCTTTTCCTTTGCCTCTTAAGCAGAAGGAACATTCCTCGCGCACAAGTTTGCCGGGGGGGGAGGAGATGGAAGAGGAACCAAGTGCTGTTCAAGAAAGAGAAGCCTTACCAAGAAGCAAGCAATATGTAAAAGCTAAGTCATTAGAATTTGACCAGTTCAAATTTTTAAATTTTAGTTGTCTTCCTTGAACAATCACACTTTGTATGGAAAACCTGTGCGCGGAGGAACCTACCCGTGGCTAGCCGCACCCTTGTCTTGTTTTCGAGTACGCTCAACGATTTAAGTGAGCTGCGACAAGTGTCGCGCCCTTGCCTCGTTTTCGAGTTCACTCGGCAAGCTAAGTGCGTTGCGACTAGCTGCGGCAAGGTTGCTTGCCGGTGAGACCTTGGCCAGCAGGCTGCTCAGAGTCCAGCACTCAGCGCTCGCGGCAAGGGACCCTTGCCGGCGAGTTCCCCGGGAGCGTAGGGCGAAAAGCATACAAAGTAAATGACCAAGACAAGGAAGATAACATTGCACTGACTGATCAAAATGAGATAAATATCTTACAAAGGATAACTTGTCGCAATGATTAATGAGTTCATAACACCCTATGCAGCAACAAAAAAGAGATAAAGATAAAGGAGGCCTAATCTACGCGGTCGCCCTCGATCCTGGAGATCTTGTTCACCTTGGCGATGATGTGGGCGACCTGCTCCTTTAGGGCCTCCATGTTCGCGTCGGCCGGCAAGCTACGAAGAACGTTGGTGAGGTTTATACCGGGGTTGCGGTATACAATCTTCGTCAGCACACGCTCCAAGGTTCCCGTGCAGAGCAGGCGCGACTCCTCGGCCAGCTGCGCGGGAATCTTCTTCCGAAGATTCGCAAGAGCCGGCGCGATTCCCCTGAAGAAGAGGCTGAGCTTGGCGCTGTGGGGGAGGTTTGGATCCGGGGAGTAGATGAGATGCTCAACTTTCAGCGCCAGCAGCTCCTGGTCGATGTTGGACGCATAAGATACCAGGTCCTCGGTCCATACCTCAACGGTACGGCGGAAGTTCTCGGCTGCTTTGTTGGCGCTGTCCACCAAGGTTCGCTCCTTGCGGAGCTCCTCCTTCAGCTTGGTCTCCCGATCCCGGACGGCATCAAGCGAGTTCTTCAGTGTAGAAACCTTCAACTCCAGATCCTCGATGGAGTCCTTGGCGGCCTTCAGCTCGTCGCCCTTCTCAGAAAGACGCACCTGGAGTTCCGAGTTGGTGTGGGCGTCCTTCTCGCGCTCTATGTTGAGCGCGGCGACCCTCTCCACGCTTGCCTTCAGCGACTCCTCCAGCTGCGCGACCTTGGCAGCAAGCTCCTCCTTGGCGGTCTCCGCGGCGGCCGCGGCGGCTTTCGCCTCATTCAGCTCCCCGCCAAGGGCCTGTTCCCGAGCGGCAAGGTCTTCCTCGTGGGAGTCGAGGTTGACCTTCCACTGGGCGAGCTCTCCTTCTCGCCGGGACAGCTCCACCCCGGCGAGCCGCTGCTGCTCTTCGGCCTCGGCCCTCTCCAGCAACCACTCTTGGTATTCCCCGGCGAGCCGCTCGCGCTCCTCCGCCACCTCGCGGAGGGCAGCCTGGTTGGCGGCGCTGAGCTCCGCCGCGCGCTTCTCCATCTCCGCGGCGGCCTTGGCGGCAAGGGCCTCCCGGGAAGCCAGCTTCGCTTGCCTGGCCCGGTAAAGGGCCAGGAGTTGGTGAAGTAGCTTCTCCTCCTCGGGCCCGTCGCTCCCGCCGGGCGCCTCGACGATTTTCAAGCCCGCGGAGGCGAGGACCTCCCCATCAAAGGCCTCGCCCTCCGCGGGAGCTCGCGACGAAGAACCCCACGGCACCTGGATGAATACGCCGTTGGGGGCTTCAAGGTAGTAGCCGGCCTGCTCCTTTCCGGCGGAGGGGTCGGCGGCCGGCGCAGCACTTGATGCTCCCGCCGCCTCCGGGCCGGCGGTGCGGTCGCCGTCCCCCTCCCCGGCCGCTGCGTCCGCAGCCGGAGCGGTCTCCTGCGCGGCCGGCTCGGCAGCTCCCGCCGTGTCCTCGGCGACAGGGGCGTCGCCGTCGCCGCCCTGCGCGCCCTCCTCCTCGATGATGATGACTTCCGTCTCCATCTGCTCGGGGGGAGGAGGATCTAGAAGAAAAAGAAGCAACAGAAGCTCAAGCAAATATCCAAAAAGAGGCAATGCCAAGAAAACAAAGTTACAAGACCTACCTTGGCGAACGTCGTCAGCGGCGGGCTCCCTCGCCGGGGAGCTCTGCCTTGGCGGAGTGGCCGCCCTCGCCGGGCTGCTCGCCCTTGGCGGGGTACTCGCCCTTGGCGGAGTACCCGCCCTTGGCGGAGTACCCGCCCTTGGCGGAGCGCTCTCCCTTGCCGGGGAGTTCGGCCTTGGCGGGGACGGCGGGGCCTGCGGCTCCTCGGGGGCGACCTCTGGACGCTCCTGCAGCTGTGGCTCCACCTCTGCACAAGTCAAGACAAAAATAATCAGGATATCATCACAAGGACAGATGCTCAAGCGCACCTGACAAATGGAAGTACAGAACCCAGACTTACGCTGGGGGCTGCGCTGGGGGCTGCTCCTCGGAGCAGCGCTAGGGTCCGGCAAGCTTGGCTCCGGCACGTCCCCAGTCGCCGCAGCGGGCGAGTCGTCCGCGACTTCAACCACGGGCACCTTGGCTTTCTTTGCCACGCGCTAAGCCAAGGTCCTGAAATCAAAGCAAGAGACAAGATTAGCATCAACAATAATCAAGACGAAATTTGAGAAGATGAAGGATGTCGAGTTCTTACTCCTGCTCCTCCTCGTCGTCGTCGCTCAAAGCGGAGAAGTCAAACTCCACTTGGGGCGCGTCTGCGCGAGGAGCGGGAGGCGAAGACTCCCTCGGGCGCTTGGCGGTCCCCGGGGCTGGGGGCTGTGAAGACCCAGCCCCTGTGGTAGCCGGGGCCCGGGGAGCGGGCGGAGCCGCCGCTTCGCTCCGCGAAGACTCCTGTCCGCTCGGCGCCTGCTTGCGGGGCGCCTCCGCCGTGGCCTGCGTGGGGGCCGCCTCTGCCGTGGCTGGTGCGCCGGTCGCCCCCGGCGCAGCTTGGCTCCCCCGGGGAGCTCGCGCTGCCCGGCGAGCTGGTTGTTGCCGGGGCGCCTGCGCCCTCGCCCCCGTCGCCGTCTTCCGGGGACGCTTCAGTGGGGAACGCCTAGGACTTGCCCGGGGCGGGGAAGTCTCCGACGACGAGGAGAGGTCGTCGGCGTAGAGCTCCGTGGACCCGCCGGAGTCCTCGGCGGCCTCGGCGTCCTCCTCCTCCTCCTCCCCGGCAGCCTTGCTGGGCCCGGCGTCCTGCGCCGCGGCCTCCTTCCCTCCAGCGCCTCCGCTCCTTCCGGCGCCTCCACTCCCTGCGGCGCCCCTGTTCCCTCCGGCGGCGTTGCCTCTCGTCGCGGCCTCCGTCTGGATCCCAATGATCCCGGAGTGCCTCAAGGATGGGACTCCGGCGAGCTCGCCGGGAGGCAGCTTCAGTAGCCTGTGGATCTCCGCCTCCTCCGCTTGGCAGGACGCCTCCGCAGCATCCGCCTCGTCGGGCGTGTAGCCGAACTCTCCCGCCGCTGCGGCTGCAGCGGCCTCTTCAACCCGAGAAGCGATGTACGCTATCTCCTGGTCAGTGGTGTCCCGTGTCAGCTCCCGCGTCTCGTTCTTGTTCTTCGCCACCTCCACCAGGTTGTCGAAGAAGCTGAGGATGTCTGATGGCGTGGGAGGAATCCACGTGCGGTCCACGCCGTGCGAATCACACGCGGGCATCATGGCGCGAAGAGGATCACAGGCTGTGCTGTTGCAGAGGGGCACCACTCCCCGGGGCCCCCTGAACCATTCCGGATGGGCCGGGTCGTGCTTAAACAGCTCCCGGACCATCCCCTTCAGCTCCAGCGATGTGAAGTTAAAGTTGAGCCCGAGTCGCAACCTCATGATATCCGCCGAGTTGTCATACTCCCAGGCCGGCCTTTTCCTGTCTTGGAGAGGGGCGATGCGGCGGCGGAGGAAATCTGTGCCCACTTCAGCGACGGACAACCTAGCTGTCCGGAGACGGAGAATCCTAATGAGGGCGACGTCGAGCTTCTTGTCGTCGGAATCCAGCTCGCTCCAGTCCCTGCCACGCACGATAGGCGTTGTGCACGGCGTGGTGAAGGATTGCGGCTGGTCCTCGACAATCCAGCACCATTCCGCACGCCATTCCTCCCACTTGCCGCGGAGCTCCCCCGGCAAGTAGGACTCCTTCTTGTTCAGACGAAAAACCCAAGAAATTCCCCCGGAGAGGGGGGCGCCGGCCTCTGCTCTAGGGGTGAAGAAGTGCCTAAATAGCGCTACGTTTGGGTGTATTCCTATATAGTTTTCGCACATGTGTGCGAAAACCGCCATTGTGAGGATGGCGTTGGGGGTGAAGTCAAGAAGATGGAGGCCGTAGGTGTGCATTATGTCACAGAAGAAATCAGAAAAAGGAGGGCAAAGACCGCAGTGGAAGAAGGCTGCGAAGAAATAGTACCCGCCGGGGTAGTTGTCTTGGCGGCGGCCGGATAAGCTCGAGTGCGGGGGTGCGCCTTGGTTCCCTTGGACCAGAACAAGTAATACTTGTTCCAGAGCTCCCGCGCGCTGAGCCTCGGCGGGAAGACGAGGTTCCGCTTCCGGTACGCGGTAAGCCTCGCCGCTTGCTCCGATTTCTCCTTCTTGGCCTTCTCCGCCTTCGCCTTCTCGGTCTTCGGGGCCATGGCGGAGCCGGCGGAGGAAGGGGGATGAAGAGCCTGGCGATGCCGGAGATGCAGACGGCGGCGGCGGAGGTGTGGAGGCGGAGCGCAAAGGGGATCTCTGGAGGAGGAAGAAGATGCAATGAAAGCGTAAGGAGGGGAACCGCTCCTGCTTCCTCTGCTTTTATGGGGAAGTGGGGGGCGTTTCGCTCTTTCCATTAAAAGAACGTGGGCACGTCCCATCCCACGACGCCGCAATCGACGCGTGCCGTTACGGGGGGATGCGGCAGATGCGGAAGAGGATTCGGCGCGCTGTGGGCCGCGTGTGCCCGTGCACTGTTTTGGGCCTGGCCCAACAGCGCTCGGCACCGTGTGTGGCCCAGGCCCGGGGGCTCCTGTCGGTGTACTAAGGTAGGGGTACCTCAGTACCCCAACTTGTGCACGGGCAGTTGCAGCTTCCCGCGGCAGGGTTTACCACGTGCTCGCCGGAGACCTTCCTACTCCATGTCAGACCATTCAAAAACAAAGTATACAAGACAGAAGATCGAGACCCCGGCAAGCGGAGCTTGCCGGGAAGGCTGTTCCAGGCTCAAGGTTACTCCGCTTACGCAAGGCCCTGGCAAGAGGAGCTTGCCAGGAAGACTAGAAGATTACATCATAGAAGACACGCCTCGGCGCTATATGCGTCCCGGCGAGGGCCCGGGGAACGACAAGCTTCAGAGCCCGGCAAGCTCCCGGGCCCGGCAAGGTCAAGACCCCGGCAAGGTGCTTGCCGGGAGAGTTGCGCTGTGTGCCCGCGCTCCAGCTCATCGGCCCACGCGTCGCTCTGGGGCCATTCCAGGGACGCGTGGCGGATGGCTGTGCAGCCTGGGGGACACGGTGGCACTCCACGGTGGTGAAGCCATCGCCGTGGCGAACGGAGACGCAAGGGCGGGAGCTTTTGGGGTCGACGGCGACGGGCATTAAATGCCCTTGTCCCCCCCTGTCAAAGTAGGTAGCGACCACTGTTCACGCACTGTAGCTCCACTATTCCGCACTGTTACAACTACCACCTCTTTTACACTTTTACCCCTTTCTCCTACGTTGACACCTGTCGGTGACCCCTTGCACTATAAAAGGAGGCCCATGCACAACGTGGAGGGGGTTCGGAACCTAGATCGCTCATACGCTCGGTGTAGCTAGTTCTTCAAGCTCTCGAGCTCTGCAACTCAATACAAACTAAGCAGGAGTAGGGTTTTACGCGTCCACTGCGGCCCGAACCTGGGTAAAACTGCCCGCGTGCTCGCTACGATCTGCTCTTCGTGCTCCCTCCGCCCTCTTAACGCACAGACAAGGGGCTCCGGTCCCATAGGTGTTCGCGGCGGACAGTTTCCCCCGACAGTACATGTTGGCATTAATTGAAACAAATGGATTTGAACAAGCAAGCACTGCTGCACAATAATGAATGAGAACAATCAGGTACTGGCAGGGGTATATGGTTGTACCATGAGTCAATGCAGGACACTGCCAGGAGTGTAAATGCAGTAGCAACGCTTCTGACATTTGAGAGCACTCTCACTATGCTATAATTAACTGCATTTCATTATCAGCAAACACTTACAGAGCACTATGCTATAATCAACGTTGAGGTTGTTCTTGGCAAAGAAGTCGTGCTCGATGGCCGTCATGCTGGCCACCACGAAGTCGACGCCGTAGTGCTTGCTAGAGAAGAAAATAACAAGTCAAGATACATATTATATCTGTCAAAAGAAGGACCAATATCAATCAGACCCTTTAAGTTTAAAGAACATGGTTTCATTTGATGGTTGTTGGAGTAGTTGCTTTGGTTTACACTATAAGAAACCTATAATATCAGTTTCTAACTTTCTAACTGTGGATTGGATCCTCAGGTGGTGCTAGGTGTACTAGACAAAATGCTACACCCGTGGACTCCATCTGCTAAATATGATGAAGTTCTACCAACAAGTTCCTCCTCTCTGTACTTTCTTTTAGTTTCCAAATGGATCAAGAAATAAATGTTGTGACTCATCTATACGGAATGGAACCTACATAAAAAGCTGATGTTCCATGCATGGAGAGATCGGTAACCATTTATACATCACTATCTCTAGTCTTGCATTGCATCACCATACAATAGCCGAATGGCAGTTACTCTACCACAATGGCCTAGATTATGAGTTCACATTTATTTCTATAAGGCCAATCAATCCAGAACGATCTACCATGTCAATAGGCAGTCAAGACACATGTAACACATGTATAAATTAACAAACATAGCATTAGATGCTCACGTCCTTGATGTTGTCATCAGATCCAGGCATAATTGCGCGTCTATTCCAAATCACAAGAGCAATGAAGTTGCAGGCAGAAAAATACCTTTGGAACGAGCGGGGAGAGGGGGGTGAAGGCCTCAGAGGAAAGGGGCAGTGCGAAGGCGAGGAAGACCGCGATGTAGGGGGCGGCGAGACGGCGGCCCAGGGCGACGGTGAGGCGGACGGCGCGGGAGATCCGGCGGACCTCCTTGGTCAGTGACCCCGCCTCGACCACGGACGCAATCTCCTTCAGATCTGCAGCCACAGAGAGGCAGACACACGTGAGCTACCACCCGCTGAGCGCCCACGGTGCCGGAAGCTGAGCTAGCGGTCGAGGATCTGGCCGTCGTCTCGCCGCACGGCCTGGATCCGCCCGTCGCGTCGTGGTCGGAGTGGAGAAGATGGCGAGGTCGGTGGCGGAGCCGAAGGGGCCGGAGACGGAGGCTGGCCGCGCCGGGGACGCCATGAGATGCTCTGCGATCCGCGGGTGAGGAGCGAGGCGATGAGGAGCGGGCGCGAATGGCGGAGCAGGCGGTTGTCCACGAAGGCGAGGAGGAGCGGCTTGAGGTGGGAGGGGAGGGGAGGTCGCGGCGGGATCGGCCGCAGTAGGTGGCGGCGGCGGTCGAATAGAGGGAGAGGGGAGAGGGGTTAGGGTTTGGGGAGGAGTGGTGTGCGGGGGAGAGGGGGGAGGGGAGGAGTGACGTGCGGTGGGTGAGTGGTGTGCGGTTGGTGGGAGAGGGACGCTGGATCGAGGGAGTGAGGAGAGTGTGGACGGCTCAGATCGACTATAGTGGGGGGTGATCCGTGGGCTGCTTCCTGATTGGTTCAAAACATGAGGCATTTATTAAAATTATCTCTTAGTGCTAAAAATAGGGGGTTTTGTAAAGCAGCTACCAAAATTATTTTGGAAAATGGCATCACTAAAATTTACAATTAATTTAGAGCACATTTTATGGAAGATCACCAATTTGTATGCATTTCCGATCCTACTAGCTATTTTTGGCCATTTAAATAAATTTTCACCGATTCAGCTGGAACCGGGTCAAATTTGAACTGCAGCTGCCTTGTAGTTTGCTATTTATTTTTTCCAAAAATCATTTCTAGGTACATAAGTATCCATTTAATCAGAGAAACACCAAAAAATACCAAGATTCAACCACTAGCTAGGAACGGTCATTCCCGCCGTTTTGACCGCATTTTGAAACGGGCATAAAAAATTCAAAAAAAAATCAAAAAATAGGAAAACCTTTGCATTGTGTCATTATATATGACCAAGTTACCAGAAAAAAATATAAACTTGTAATACGGTCATTCTTTTAAAAAAGTGTTCTCAGAAATGAGCTATCATGCGTGAAGATTCATGGCTTTCAAGCCAAATGATCAATCCTATGGCCACATTCATGGCTTAGTTTGTTCAAATGATCTCATATTGTGCACAAGGGTGCATCTTGGAATGGCAAACAATGTTGCCTAAGGGAGTTTTCACTTTCTTTGCACGAAAAAATCATTTTCCATTTTTCGAGTGCCCAAAAGGAAGTTTTGTTGTGAAGGACCTACCAAATAATTGTTGCAAAATTGGACCAAATCATTTTTATAAAATACTAGGCCATATTTAATGCACAATTGACCAAATGGTTGGGTGTAAAAAGTTTTGATCCACCTCTCGTGAAAAAGACAAATTTCGGCCGATTCAGCTGGAAACGGGTCAAATTTGAACTGCGGCTGCCTCATAGTTTGCTATTTATTTTTTCCAAAAATCATTTCTAGGTACATAAGTACCTATTTAATCAGAGAAACACCAAAAAAATTCCAAGATTCAACCACTAGCTAGGAACGGTCATTCCCGTCGTTTTGACCGCATTTTGAAACGTGCATAAAAAATTCAAAAAAATCAAAAATTTGGAACACCTTCGCATTGTGTCATTATATATGACCAAGTTACCAGGAAAAATAATAAACTTGTAATACGGCAATTCTATTAAAAAAGTGTTCTCAGAAATGAGCTATCATGCGTGAAGATTCATGGCTTTCAAGCCAAATGATCAATCCTATGGCCACATTCATGGCATAGTTTGTTCAAATGATCTCATATTGTGCACAAGGGTGCATCTTGGAATGGCAAACAATGTTGCCTAAGGAAGTTTTCATTTTCTTTGGACGAAAAATTCATTTTCCATTTTTCGAGTGCCCAAAAGGAGGTTTTTTTGTGAAGGACCTCCCAAATAATTGTTGCAAAATTTGACCAAATCAATTTTCTAAAATACTAGGACATATTTAATGCACAATTTACAAAATGGTTGGGTGTAAAAAGTTTTGATCCGCCTCTCGTGAAAAAGACAAATCTCGGCCGATTCAGCTGGAAGCGGGTCAAATTTGAACTGCGGCTGCCTCATAGTTTGCTATTTATTTTTTCCAAAAATCATTTCTAGGTACATAAGTACCTATTTAATCAGAGAAACACCAAAAAAATTCCAAGATTCAACCACTAGCTAGGAACGGTCATTCCCGCCGTTTTGACCGCATTTTGAAACGGGCATAAAAAATTCAAAAAAAAATCAAAACATTGGAACACCTTCGCATTGTGTCATTATATATGACCAAGTTACCAGGAAAAATAATAAACTTGTAATACGGCAATTCTATTAAAAAAGTGTTCTCAGAAATGAGCTATCATGCGTGAAGATTCATGGCTTTCAAGCCAAATGATCAATCCTATGGCCACATTCATGGCATAGTTTGTTCAAATGATCTCATATTGTGCACAAGGATGCATCTTGGAATGGCAAACAATGTTGCCTAAGGAAGTTTTCATTTTCTTTGGACGAAAAATTCATTTTCCATTTTTCGAGTGCCCAAAAGGAGGTTTATTTGTGAAGGACCTCCCAAATAATTGTTGCAAAATTTGACCAAATCAATTTTCTAAAATACTAGGACATATTTAGTGCACAATTGACAAAATGGTTGGGTGTAAAAAGTTTTGATCCACCTCTCGTGAAAAAGACAAATTTTCGCCGATTCAGTTGGAAGCGGGTCAAATTTGAACTGCGGCTGCCTCATAGTTTGCTATTTATTTTTTCCAAAAATCATTTCTAGGTACATAAGTACCTATTTAATCATAAATACATGGTTTGGTGGCGATACGTCGAGGTTTGGGCGGTGGTCGAGGGCCCCAACTCTAGAGCGCGTAAACTCGCATGCCCGCTGCGTGGTCACCGCGTGACTGTGGCGTTGCCATGTGTTCTGGGCGGCCTAGGCATGTCTAGTGGATTGGCCACTCCCCAGGTAGGTGCTAGGAAGAAAATTACAACATAAGATTCTCACGAGGAGACCGATCGATGCTCAAACATGAATTAGCAGCCAAGTGTTTGATTAGCGGTACGGAAAATGCACATGGCTAATGGGCATGAGTTTTGGTTGAGGATGATCAGTTACTAAGAAGACCGTCTTCACAAATTTTCAGCTCAAAAGGAGGAGTCTAGGTGGTACTTGCTTTGCAAAGTACCACACTGGACATAAATACGAATGTTGAAGATGGGCTCAAAATAATGAATGGATTGAGCTGGCATTTGGTGGAGGATAGTTATTTGGGCATAGGAAAGCACTGTAGAAAATGGATACCATTTGGACATGCCAAAGTGGTACTTCCTTCACAAAGTGTTTTTTTTAACAGAATAGGCAAATGAATATTTTTGAATTATTTTTGAACTAGGCAAGGAAGGTTTTTTACATATTTGACGAAGATATGACCCAAAGAATTTATGAGATTTTTTGGGGAATTTTGGGAATGACAGAAATATAGGTTGCTTCACAACCTAGAGCAAAAACTGCCACATGGACATGACACATAGGCAAAACTGATGAGGTGGCGCCTAGTCGTAGCAACCCACCACAATTTTCAAGGTTATGACCATCTATATTGGTCATGAATAGCTAGAAATAAGGCAGCGAACCAGTGCTATCTGCTTTGTGACCATTTTGTGTAAGGAAATTATGACCTTTCTGAACAAAATGGCCATTATAGTTTAGGGTTTGGAGCCCCCCGAACAGCTTTTGACCAATTGGTCTGAAATGGTCATAGATCTATGACCAATTCTTCCAGGGTCACTAACAAAAGGTCATAAGTTGACATATTTCTTGTAGTGATTCCCTCGAAGAGGAAAGGGAGATGCAACACAGTAGCGTAAGTATTTCCCTCAATTTTTTAGAACCAAGGTATCAATCCAGTAGGAAACCACGCGCCAGTCCCTCGCACCTGCACAAACAAATAAGAACTTCGCAGCCAACGCGATAAGGGGTTGTCAATCCCTTTATGGTCACTTACGATATTGAGATCTGATAGAGAGGATAATTATATTTTTGGTATTTTTGATATAGAAACAGAAAGTAAAGAAAGCAAATAAACAACGGCGGTAGAAATTGACGGGAAAGTAAAATGATAAAGATAGACCCGAGGGCCATAGTTTTCTTTAGTGGCTTCTCTAATGATAGCGATATTCTACGGCGGGTAAACAAATTACTGTCGAGCAATTGATAGAAAAGCGAATAATTATGAGACTATCTAGGCATGATCATTATATATAGGCATCACATCCGAGACAAGTAGACCGACTCCTGCCTGCATCTACTACTATTACTCCACACATCGACCGCTATCCAGCATGCATCTAGTGTATTAAGTTCATACGAACAGAGTAATGCCTTAAGAAAGATGACATGATGTAGAGGGATAAACTCAAGCAATATGATGAAAACCCCATCTTTTTATCCTCGATGGAAACAATACAATACGTGCCTTGCTGCCCCTACTATCACTGGGAAAGGACACCGCAGGATTGAACCCAAAGCCAAGCACTTATCCCATTGCAAGAACGATAGATCTAGTGGGCCAAACCAAACCAATAATTCGAAGAGACTTGCAAGGATATTATGAGCACACATAAAAAGTTCAGAGAAGAACGAAATATCTTTCATAGATAACCTTGATCATAAACTCACAATTCATCGGATCTCGACAAACACACCGCAAAAAGAGATTACATCGAATAGATCTCCTCAAAGACCGAGAAGAACTTTGTATTGAGATCCAGAGAGAGAGAGAGAGAAGAAGCCATCTAGATACTAGCTATGGACCCGAAGGTCTGAGGTAAACTACTCACAACTCATGGTGAGGGCGACGATGATGATGATGATGAAAGCCTCCGTGATGGATCCCACGCTCGGAACAGGCTCCAAGATGGGATCTCCACGGGAACAGAAGCTACGGCGGTGGAATTAGGGTTTTCTCTCTGTCCTCGGAGTTTCTGGGGTACGTAGGTATATATAGGAAGAAGGAGGGCACCGGGAGCCACAGGGGCTGCCCTCGAGGCAGGGGGCGCGCCCTGGGAAGGGCGGCGCGCCCCCCACCCTCGAGGGTGGCTCCTCTGTCCCCTGGCTTGGCCCCGAAGTCTTTCGTGCGTGATTTCCTCCAAAAAATATCTCCTGCGAAGGTTTCATTCCGTTTGGACTCCGTTTGATATTCTTTTTCTGCAAAACCCTGAAATAGGCAAAAAAAAGCAATCTGGACTGGGCCTTTAGGTTAGTAGGTTAGTCCCAAAAATGATATAAAAGTGAATTATAAAGCCCATTAAACATCCAAGACTTCATAAATAATAGCATGGAACAATCAAAAATTATAGATACGTTGGAGAAGTATCAAGCATCCCCAAGCTTAATTCCTGCTCGTCCTCGAGTAGGTAAATGATAAAGAAAGAATTTTTGATGTGGAATGCTAACCAATATAGTTTTTCAATGTAATTCTCTTAATTGTGGCATGAATGTTCAGACCTGAAGGTTTCAAGATAAAAGTCGATATTGACATAAGAAATAACAATAATTCAAGCAATACTAACAAAGTAATCATGTCTTCTCAAAATACTTTGGCTAAAGGAAGTTATCCCTACAAAATCGTATGGTCTGGCTATGCTCCCTCTTCATCACACAAAATATTCATATAATGCACAACCCCGATTTCAGCCAAGCACTTGTTTTCATACTCTATTCTTTTCAAACCTTTCAACATTCACGCAATACATGAGCGTGAGCCATGGATATATCACTATGGGTGGAATAGAGGTGGTTGTGGAAAAGACAAAAAAGAGGAAGATAGTCTCACATCAACTAGGCGTATCAACGGGCTATGGAGATGCCCATCAATAGATATCAATGTGAGTGAGTAGGGATTGCCATGCAACGGATGCACTATAGCTAAATATGAATGAAAGCTCAACAAAAGAAACTAGTGGGTGTGCATGCAACTTGCTTGCTCACGAAGACCTAGGGCATTTGAGGAAGCCCATCATTGGAATATACGAGCCAAGTTCTATATCGAAAATTCCCACTAGTATATGAAAATGACTAAGCATGAGACTCTCTACAATGAAGATCATGGTGCTACTTTGAAGCACAAATGTGGAAAAAGATAGTAGCATTGTCCCTTCTCTCTTTTCTCTCATTTTTTTGGAGGGGCTTTCTCCCCTTTTTTTTATTTGCCCCTCTCTATATATATATTTTTTGGGCCTTCTCTTTTTTTATTGGCCTTTCCTCACACGGGACAATGCTCTATTAATGATGATCATCACACTTTTTGTTACAACTTGAAATTACAACTCGATACTACAACAAGTATGACTCTAAATGGATGCCTCCGGCAGTGTACCGGCATAAGCACTGAATCATGTGTGACATGTATGAACAATTATGCTTGGTGGCTTTGCCACAACTACGATGTCAACTACGTGATCATGCATGGCACTATGAAAATATGATACGTGTCATATGAACGGGACGGTGGAAAGTTGCATGGCAATATATCTCGGGATGGCTATGGAAATGCCATGATAGGTAGGTATGGTGGCTGTTCTAAGGAACAATATGGTGGTTGTTTTGAGGAAGGATATACAGTGGGTTTATGGCACCGGCGAAAGATGCACGGTACAAGAGAGGCTAGCAATGGTGGAAGGGTGAGAGTGCGTATAATCCATGGACTCAACATTAGTCATAAGAACTCATATACTTATTGCAAAAATTTACGAGTCATCAAAAACAAAGTAATCAACGCATGCTCCTAGGGGGGAGGTTGATAGGAGTTAACCATCGCGTGCCCCCGACCTCCACACAAAGGTTGGCACTCTACAAATACCTCATGCTCTAACTTCATCATATAGCGGTTCACCATAAGAGCATGATACGGGAATCACTAACCTTAACACAAGTATTTCTCAATTTCATAATAACTCCACTAGCATGACTCTAATATCACTATCCTCATGTCTCAAAACAAGTATCAAGCATCCAACATCTCTTTCTATTCAATGCACTTGGTGCGAATTTTTTTACTACATTGACATTGGATGTCTATCATGTGAAGACTAGTTTCTTAAGCCTAAACACTTTACCATGCTGTTATAATAAACTCTCAAATAGATCTAAGTGAAGCATGAGAGTTCAACAATTTCTACAAAATATTACCACCACCATGCCCTAAAAGATATAAGTGAAACACTAGAGCAAAAACTATTCAACTCAAAAGATATAAGTGAAGCACATAGAGTGTTCTAACAATTTCTAGGCCATATTTAACTCACTCAAATAGGTGTGTCCAGCAAGGGTGATTGCGACAAACTAACAAGCAAAGACTCAAATTATACAAGACGCTCCAAGCAAAACACATAACATGTTGCGAATAAAAATATAGCTCCAAATATAGTTACCGATGGATGAAGACGAAAGAGGGGATGCCTTCCGGGGCATCCCCAAGCTTAGGCTTTTGATTACCTTGGATTTACTTGGGGTGCCATGGGCATGCCCAATCTTGGGCCTTTGCTACTCCTTGTTCCATAGTCCATCAAAGCAATACTCAAAACTTGAAAACTTCACAACACAAAGCTTAGACAAAAATTCTCGTGAGCTCCGTTAGTAAGAGAAAGCAAACCACCACTCAAAGGTACAGCAAGGAATTCATTATTTGTTTATATTGGAGTTAAACCTACTCTACTCCAAGTTCTCTATGATTCATATCCTCCAATATTACCCATAGATGCATCGGAATAAGCAAACAATACACGAAAAACAGAATCTGTTAAAAACAGAACAATCTGTAGTAATCTGCTGGGTTCACCTAGTCCTGGAACTCCAAAAAATTCAAACTAAATTGGTAAACTTGTGAAATTTGTCTACCAATCAGCAGCAAAAATAATCAACTAAAAATCACGCTCCAGTAAAATCTGAAGACTACTTTAGCGAGCGCTAAGGATTCTGTTTTTCACAGCAAGATCAAATAAACTTCACACAAGTCTTACCAAAGGTTCTACTTGGCACAAACACTAAAAAAACATGAAAACACATCTAATCAGAGGCTAGATGCTATATTTATTCCCTAACAGCAACAAAAGCAAAAAACACAAAATTAGGTTGCCTCCCAGCAAGCGCTATCGTTTTACGCCCCTAGCTAGGCATGATACAAGATAGATCTAGGTATTGCCATCTTTGGAAGGCAATCCATAAGTGGCTCTCATGATAGATTCATATGATAATTTGATTTTCTTTCTAGGAAAGTGTTCCATGCCTTTCCTTAACGGAAATTGGAATCTAATATTTCCTTCCTTCATATCAATAATTGCACCAATCGTGCTAAGGAAAGGTCTACCAAGCATAATAGGACATGAAGGATTGCAATCTATATCAAGAACAATGAAATCTACGGGCACATTATTCCTATTGGAAACAATAAGAACATCATTAATTCTTCCCATAGGTTTCTTAGTAGTGGAATCCGCAAGATGCAAATTTAAAGAACAATCATCAAGCTCATGGAACCCTAGCAAATCACACAATGTTTTTGGGATAGTGGAGACACTTGCACCCAAATCACACAAAGCATAACATTCATGATCTTTTATTTTTATTTTTTATAGTAGGTTCCCATTCATCATAAAGCTTTCTAGGTATAGAAACTTCCAACTCAAGTTTTTCCTCATAAGATTGCATCAAAGCATCAACTATATGTTTAGTGAAAGCTTTATTTTGACTATAAGCATGCGGAGAATTTAGCACGGATTGCAACAAGGAAATACAATCAATCAAAGAGCAATTTTCATAATTGCATCCCTTGAAATCCAAATTAGTGGGTTCATCACTATGCAAAGTTTTAATCTCTTCAATCCCACTTTTAGCAATTTTAGCATCAAGATCTAAAAACTCCGAATCATTGGGACAACTTAAAGCAGAATCATCTCCAATCCTATTCTCATAAATATTAATACTAGAAAACAAGGATCTAATAGGAGACACATCAATAACTTTCAGATCTTCATATTTATTTTCACGATAACTAGAAGAACACGATTTAATATAATGTTCTCTTTTAGCACGCATTCTAGCGGTTCTTTCTTTGCATTCATCAATGGAAATTCTCATGGCTTTGAGAGACTCATTGATATCATGCTTAGGTGGAATAGATCTAAGTTTCAAAGAATCAACATCAAGAGTAATTCTATCCACACTTCTAGCCAATTCATCAACTTTAAGCAATTTCTCTTCAATCATAGCATTGAAATTCTTTTGCGAGATCATAAACTCCTTAACACTAGTTTCAAATTCAGAAGGCATCTTTCCATAAGAGTTGTTGTAAGAATTACTAAAATTATTAGAGGAATTACTACGAAAAAGGCCTAGGATTAAAATTACCTCTATAAGCATTGTTACCAAAAATTATTCCTACCAACAAAATTCACATCCAAAGATTCATTGTTATTCTCAATCAAAGTGGACAAAGGCATATCATTAGGATCAGAAGAAGCACTCTTAGCGGCAAACAATTTCATAAGTTCATCCATCTTTCCACTCAAAACACTAATTTCTTCGATAGCATGCACTTTTTTACTAGTAGATCTTTCGGTGTGCCATTGAGAATAATTAACCATAATATTATCTAGGAGTTTGGTAGCTTCTCCTAAGGTAGTTTCCATGAAAGTGCCTCCGACGGCCGAATCTAAAAGATTTCTAGAAGCAAAATTCAAGCCAGCATAAAAGTTCTGAATAACCATCCATAGATTCAAACCATGTGTAGGGCAATTACGTATCATTAGTTTCATTCTCTCCCAAGCTTGTGCAACATGCTCATGATCTAGTTGCTTAAAATTCATAATATCGTTTCTAAGAGAGATGATCTTAGCAGGAGGGGAATACTTAGAGATAAAAGCATCTTTGCACTTATTGCACGAATCAATACTAATTCTAGGCAAAGAGGAAAACCAAGTTTTAGCACGATCTCTAAGTGAAAACGGAGATAACTTCAATTTACCAATATCGTTATCTGTATCCCTTTTCTTTTGCATATCACACAAATCAATAAAGTTGTTTAGATGGGTAGCGGCATCTTCACTAGGATGGCCGGAGAATTGATCTTTCATGATAAGATTCAACAAAGCAGCATTGATCTCACAAGATTCAGCATCGGTAATAGGAGCAATTGGAGTGCTAATAAAATCATTATTGTTGGTATTGGAAAATTCACACAATTTGGTATTGTTCTGAGCCATAGTGACAAGCAAGCAATCCAACACACACAAGCCAACAAGAAGCAAGAGAACGAAAAACACACAGCGGAAGAAGGGCGAATAAAATGGCAAAGGTGAAGTGGGGGAGAGGAAAACGAGAGGCAAAGGTGAAGTGGGGGAGAGGAAAACGAGAGGCAAATAAATGTAATGCGAAGGATAAGGGTTTGTGATAGGTACTTGGTATATGACTTTTGCGTAAGCCTCCCGGGCAACGGCGCCAGAAATACTTCTTGCTACCTCTTGAGCTTGCATTGTATTCCCTCGAAGAGGAAAGGGAGATGCAGCACAGTAGCGTAAGTATTTCCCTCATTTTGTGAGAACCAAGGTATCAATCCAGTAGGAGACCACGCGCCAGTCCCTCGCACCTGCACAAACAAATAAGAACTTCGCTGCCAACGCGATAAGGGGTTGTCAATCCCTTTACGGTCACTTACGATATTGAGATCTGATAGAGATGATAATTATATTTTTGGTATTTTTGATATAGAAATAGAAAGTAAAGAAAGAAAATAAACAACGGCGGCAAAAATTGACGGGAAAGTAAAATGATAAAGATAGACCCGGGGGCCATAGTTTTCTCTAGTGGCTTCTCTCATGATAGCGATATTCTAGGGCGGGTAAACAAATTACTGTCGAGCAATTGATAGAAAAGCAAATAATTATGAGACTATCTAGTCATGATCATTGTATATAGGCATCACGTCCGAGACAAGTAGACCGACCCCTGCCTGCATCTACTACTATTACTCCACACATCGACCGCTATCCAGGATGCATCTAGTGTATTAAGTTCATACGAACAGAGTAACGCCTTAAGAAAGATGACATGATGTAGAGGGATAAACTCAAGCAATATGATGAAAACCCCATCTTTTTTCCTCGATGGCAACAGTACAATACGTGCCTTGTTGCCCCTACTGTCACTGGGAAAGGACACCGCAAGATTGAACCAAAAGCCAAGCACTTCTCCCATTGCAAGAACTATAGATCTAGTGGGACAAACCAAACCCATAATTTGAAGAGACTTGCAAGGATATTATGAGCACACATAAAAAGTTCAGAGAAGAACCAAATATCTTTCATAGATAACCTTGATCATAAACTCACAATTCATCGGACCTCGACAAACACACCGCAAAAAGAGATTACATCGAATAGATCTCCTCGAAAACCGAGGAGAACTTTGCATTGAGATATAGAGAGAGAAGATGCCATCTAGATACTATCTATGGACCCGAAGGTCTGAGGTAAACTACTCACAACTCATGGTGAGGGCGATGATGATGTTGATGATGAAGGCCTCCGTGATGGATCCCCCTCCCGGAACAGGCTCCAAGACGGGATCTCCACGGGAACAGAAGCTACGGCGGTGGAATTAGGGTTTTCTCTCTGTCCTCGGAGTTTCTGGGGTACGTAGGTATATTTATGAAGAAGGGGGGCACCGGGGGCCACAGGGGCTGCCCTCGAGGCATGGGGGCGTGCCCTGGGAAGGGGGGCGCGCCCCCCACCCTCGAGGGTGGCCCCTCTATCCCCTGGCTTGGCCCCGAAGTCTTTCGTGCGTGATTTCCTCCAAAAATATCTCCTGCGAAGGTTTCATTCCATTTGGACTCCGTTTGATATTTTTTTCTGCAAAACCCTGAAATAGGCTAAAAAACAGCAATCTGGACTAGGCCTTTGGGTTAGTAGGTTAGTCCCAAAAATGATATAAAAGTGAATGATAAAGCCCATTAAACATCCAAGACTTCATAAATAATAGCATGGAACAATCAAAAAATATAGATACGTTGGAGACGTATCACTCTCTGTGTCCAACTCATCCTCTATGGTTCCATCTTCCTCCTCCCGTCGCCTGGTGAGCTGAGAGCCACCAGATCCGCCGCTCCGCAGCTATCTAGAGCGCATCTGAGAGCGCGGGCTCGTCATCGGCGTGCTTCCCGTCCTCCTCTGCCTCGCCAACCTTGCCGGTCTTCTTCCTCGACGTCGTCTACGTTGTCTACGTCCACTACACGGAGCCGATTGCCTCGCTTGCGACTTCTTCTTCCTCTTCTTCAACTCCGGCAGCCGCGGGTGTTCGATCATCGCCGCCGTGGACTTCGTCCACCTCCCGACTAACCAAGCACACCTCCATGCTTGTGGTACATTCGCGCACCTCCCCGTGCCATTTTCCCCTTCGCCCGCGTCGTCTAGCACATAGTTAACCGTGCACCCGAGCTCGTCGCAGTCGGGCCTCGTCTCCGGCGAGTATTCCGACCACCTTAGTTCCTCCGATGTTGCCCGTAGTGTTCGCCATGTCGCGTAGATGCTGCTAGTGCTTTCGCCGCTCCGTTTAGGCCCTTGTTTTGTCTCGTCGAGGTCCGTCACCCCCGCTCTATTTGATGCTCGCCGGCATCGTTGTAGTCCTCGCTAGGTGCTGCAAGTGCACATCATGGATGCGGAGTTCCCCCTGGATCAGACCGCACCACTCCGCTGCCAGATTGGGTCGCCAGAGCAGCTCCGACGAGCTCCTCCGACGAGCTATGTTTTCCCCTTCGCTCTGCGTCTTCAGTTATCTCTTAAGGCAATGTTCGCCTTATCTATCAGCAACACTCACCTAGCCCAGTGGCTCGTCTCTTCGTCAGTTAACTAGAGGGCAGGGTTCGAATCCCGCCGGGGGCAGTGGTTATTCCCCCTTTTTTGCAATTTCTAAGCCACTGATAGGTTGGCCCCACCTATCATCCCCTCTGTGCAGTCCACCCACACGCGCACCCACTCTACCACGTTGGATTTCCGTGGGTCCACCAGTCAGTGTCCCTGGCTAGATCCAGGCGGGGTCAGTTTGACCTTTTTTCTTTGATTTTATTTTCTGCTTTGTTTTTTTTTCTTCATTATCTTTGCATATTTAATACCTTTTAAAATATGCATCTGATGGAAATGTTTTATATATGAAAATTGTCTAGTTTTTCATGTATAATTTTAATATGCAGTTTGTTGCCATGCTCAAACTTTTAAAATGTTGTTTGAATTCATTTGTGTTTAAAATATGCTTAAACTTGTAAAAATCATAACTAAATATCTACAACTCCAGATTTAACAAACTTTATATGCATTTGGGGTGGAAAATGTGTAGATTAATGTGGTGATGTTACTTTGCATGTTTAACAACTTTAAAATATGACTATCTCAGTTCTATCCCAAATGTATTTATATGAATATGGGAGTTTCTGGAAATTGTTGATTGTTCTTTCTGGCTCATTTAAAATGCTAGCATGTTGCTGTCGTGGCCTGAGACGAGAACGCGTGGCTAGTATCAGGGTGTCGGCATGCCGGGAGGTCTTGCTGGATTAGTTTTACCTTTGTCGAAATATCTTGAGCATGGGATTCCGAGAATACTCGGGTCTTCCCACTTTGGAGTTGCGACTCCGCAGATCGTGAGCTTGTGATGGGCTAAGTTGGGACATCCCTGCAAGGTTTGATCTTTTGAAAGTCGTGCCCGTGGTTATGTGGCAGATGGGAATTTGTTAATATCCGGTTGTAGATAACTTGACACCTTATTCATGAATACACTACCTGTGTGAGATAACCATGATGGTCTCTTTCCAAAGGGCTTCGCGAAGTGAACACAGTGGGGTTATGTTTGATCGTGAGTAGTTAGGATCACTTCTTGATCAACTTGGCGATCGTTGGCACTTGTTCTCTTATCGCTCTAAACTCGTAAGGTAGTGCTTAGTGCTTGCTGCAACCCTTGTTTATGGCCTTTCCACACCTAAGGTTTTGGTAGTTTTGATACCCGGGAACGGCATTGCTGAGTCCTCTGTGGCTCACAGATTCAACACACACCAAATGCAGGTACCACTGAGAACAATGCAGGAGATGGTTCAGAATTTCACTGGGAGTTCGATGAAGAGCGTGGTCGTTACTATGTGTCTTATCCCGACGATCAGTAGTGGTTCTTACTAGGAGGATCCGGGCTTGTGTTTTGGTATCTTTCTCATTTGGATTTTCGTCCGTAGTCGGACCCTGATGTTCTTTGGATGATGTCTCCAAGTAAGCCAACTATCATTTTACAATTTCATCCCTGAATTTTACATGAGATTTGCAAAGATACCATACTTGAGATCATTCTAGTATGCGCTTATGTCTTTAAGTCGTGCCTCGACACGTGGGAGACATAGTCGCATACTGGGCATTACAATTGAGCTACAGAATGGCCAACTGCTTGCTTACTTCTACGCAACGTGTTGTCTAAATTTGTAACTTGTCTGTGTTTTGGATTGGGCCCCAACATCATGCTCCTCTAGTGAGCTAAGAGAGATTTCTGTATGCAGGCTGCACAGACTACCTTTTTTATATTTTTTAAAATACCACCTGCTTATGCTTCATGACGTGTACCATTATTGTTAGTCCTGTTTTGCCATGTACAAAGTAGTCTGTCTTGCTCGCTTCACTCTTGTAACTGTATTTTTTCCCTAGTCATGTGTACTTATAGAAACATTTTAGGATGAAGTGACATCAACACAAAGATCTGCGAGCAGTGCGGCATGGCCGTTACCGAATGATTATGGATTGGAATTGGAATGTGCAGATGTTCTCAAGCATCAACTAGAGGTGGCAAGACAACGTGTACATGATTCTGAACGTACAATCAACAAGTTGAGACTGGACATGCAGGTAATAGATGCAGGAGTCAAAAAATGAAACAAGACACTGAGGTAACAATGAAGGAATTGGAGATTTTGCAGACTGAAATTTGTGAATACGGCCAATCCTATTTTCTGAAGAGATTATAGTTCAAATGGTAAGTTATGTTGATGCGTGTCCCTGATGTATGAGCTGTATTTGCCCAGTGTATGTAATTTGTTGTTTGTGTATGCTTTATTATCACTGGTGCCGAACCATAATGCCAAGTGGGTATAATCGGCTGTAATTTCTTTATTGTATAGTGTCGGATTATTCTACGTTTCTATGCCTTAGTCTCTTTATTGTATAGTGTATGTTTTTAGAGGTGATAGTATAGAGTAGGATAATTCTTTGAATATGCTATATCATTCAAACGGGGGCCAACTCGCCCAAACATTGTAGTGACCATGGCCCTCCATAGGCCGTACGATCCATGGGTCTTCTATGGGACGAATGATCCATGGCCTTCTATGACCGTCGGATTCGTGGGGCTTCTATGGGCTGTCGGATCCGTGGGCCTTGTATCGGCTGTCGGATCCATGGGCCTTCTATGGGCCAGCGGATCCATGGGCCTTCTATGGGTCGTCGGATCAATGGGCCTTCTATGGCCGTCGGGTCAATGGACCTTCTACGTCTCGTAGGATCCATGGGCCTTCTACGGGCCGTCACATCTATGGGCCTTGTACGGGCCGTATAAGGGGCCGTAAACGGGCTAGAGTGGAAATCGTACGTTTTATGGGCTGACCATAACGGGTCATTAATAGGCCGTATTTGATGATGCTATGAAAATGGCCCAACGTATTAACGGGCCACAAACGGGCCGACTGTAACCACGGGCTGAATTTGGCCCACAAGTAGAAAATGACAGTAACGAGCCGAAAGTAAACGAATGCTGGAAATGAGCCCAAGAATAAATGGGCCCTGAGAAGGCCGTAAGATAACATGGGCTGGAAACGGCCCAACGGAATAGTGGGCCGTTAATGGGTATAAAGTGATACATTGTTCATTACAGGCCAGTTTTACCACAGGCCGTTAATGGGCCGAGTGTTACTAAGGGCCTCATATGGGCCAAAAGACGTCATGGGCCATACATGGGCCGGAACTTAAAACGGGCTGGAATTATATTGGATGGTCTAGATGACGCTACTGGGCCTAATTCGGATAGGCCGTAAACGGGCCCTGGGTTAGAGGGCTATAAATGGGCTATATGCGAACAAGCTGTTAACAGGCTTGTCGTGGGCCAGGCCACCACCTTTTGACCAAGTCAAATTGGCCGGCCTTTTCATAGGAATGGGCCTCTGTTGGGCCGTGCCACGTGTCGACATATCATAGGCGCTTTGGGTCCAATGAGTAGATGACAGCTACCTCTTGAGCTTGCGTTGTATTCCCTCGAAGAGGAAAGGGAGATGCAGCACAGTAG
Source organism: Secale cereale (assembly GCA_902687465.1). NCBI lineage: Eukaryota > Viridiplantae > Streptophyta > Magnoliopsida > Poales > Poaceae > Secale > Secale cereale. Next base: position 893,390,139 of record LR738711.1, on the reverse strand, counting down.
CATAAGTATTTCCCTTAGTTTTTGAGAACCAAGGTATCAATCCAGTAGGAGACCACGTGCGAGTCCCTCGCACATGCACAAACAAATAAGAACATCGCAGCCAACGCGATAAGGGGTTGTCAATCCCTTTACGGTCACTTACGAAAGTGAGATCTGATAGAGATGATAGTTTATATTTTTGGTATTTTTGATTTATAAGAACAGCAAATAAAAGCAACAAAAGTAAAGTAGATATAGATTGATATGTTGAGAATAGACCCGGAGGCCATAGTTTTCTCTAGGGGCTTCTCTCATCATAGCAATATTTTACGGCGGGTAAACAAATTACTGTCGAACAATTGATAGAAAAGCGAATATTTATGAGACTATCTAGGCATGATCGTTGTATATACGCATCACGTCCGAGACAAGTAGACCGACTCCTGCCTGCATCTACTACTATTACTCCACACATCGACCGCTATCCAGCATGCATCTAGTGTGTTGAGCTCATAAGAACAGAGTAACGCCTTAAGCAAGATGACATGATGTAGAGGGATAAACTCAAGCAATATGATATAAACCCCATCTTTTTATCCTCAATGGAAACAATACAATATGTGCCTTGCTGCCCCTACTGTCACTGGAAAAGGACACCGCAAGATTGAACCCAAAGCCAAGCACTTCTCCCATTGCAAGAACTATAGATCTAGTAGGCCAACCAAACCAATAATTCGAAGAGACTTGCAAGGATATTATGAGGACACATAAATAGTTCAGATAAGAACCAAATATCTTTCATAGATAACCTTGATCATAAACTCACAATTCATCGGATCTCGACAAACACACCGCAAGAAGAGATTAAATCGAATAGATCTCCTCGAAGACCGAGGAGAACTTTGTATTGAGATCCAAAGAGAGAGAATAAGCCATCTAGATACTAGCTATGGACCCGAAGGTCTTTGGTAAACTACTCACAACTCATGTTGAGGGCGATGATGATGATGATGAAGGACTCCGTGATAGATGCCCCTCCGGTGGAGCTCCGGAATAGGCTGCAAGATGGGATCTCCACGGGAACAGAAGGTACGGAGGTGGAATTAGGGTTTTCTCTCTGTTCACGGAGGTTCTGGGGTACGTAGACTTATATAGAAAGAAGGAGGGCACTGGGGGACGCTCGAGGGGGCCACGAGGCAGGGGCGCACCCTGGGAAGGGGGGCGCGCCCCCCACCCTCGTGGGCCAGCCCTCTGTCCCCTGACGTGGTTCTCAAGCTCCGCGTGCGTGATTTTCTCCAAAAATATCTCTCGCGAAGGTTTCATTCTGTTTGGACTCCGTTTGATATTCTTTTCCTGCAAAACCCTGAAACAGGCAAAAAAACAGCAATCCGGACTCGACCTTTGGGTTAGTATGTTAGTCCCAAAAATGATATAAAAGTGAATGATAAAGCCCATTAAACATTCAAAACTTCATAAATAATAGCATGGAACAATCAAAAATTATAGATACGTTGGAGACGTATCAAGCATCACCAAGCTTAATTCATGCTCGTCCTCGAGTAGGTAAATGATAAAGAAAGAATTTTTGATGTGGAATGCTAACCAATATAGTTTTTCAATGTAATTCTCTTAATTGTGGCATGAATGTTCAGATCTGAAAGATTCAAGATAAAATTCTATATCGACATAAGAAAAAATAATACTTCAAGCAATACTAACAAAGCAATCATGTCTTCTCAAAATACTATGGCAAAAAAAGTTATCCCTACAAAATCATATAGTCTGGCTATGCTCCCTCTTCGTCACACAAAATATTCATATCATGCACAACCCCGATTTCAGCCAAGCACTTGTTTTCATACTCTATCTTTTCATACCTTTCAATTTTCACGCAATACATGAGCGTGAGCCATGGATATAGCACTATGGGTAGAATAGAGGTGGTTGTGGAGAAGACAAAATGGAGGGAGATAGTCTCACATTGACTAGGCCTATCAACGGGCTATGAAGATGCCCATCAATAGATATCAATGTGAGTGAGTAGGGATTGCCATGCAACGGATGCACTAGAGCTAAATATGAATGAAAGCTCAACAAAAGAAACTAGTGGGTGTGCCTCCAACTTGCTTGCTCACGAAGACCTAGGGCATTTGAGGAAGCCCATCGTTGGAATATCAAAGCCAAGTTCTATAATGAAAATTCCCACTAGTATAGGAAAGTGACTAAGCATGAGACTCTCTACAATGAAGAACATGGTGCTACTTTGAAGCACAAGTGTGGAAAAAGATAGTAGCAATTATCCCTTCTCTCTTTTCTCTCTTTTCTCTCTTTTTTTTGTAGGGGCTTCCTCTTTTCTTTATTAGCCCCTCTCTATTTTTTTTGGGTCATCTCTTTTTTTATTGGCCTTTCCTCACATGGGACAATGCTCTAATAATGATGATCATCATACTTTTATTTATTTACAACTCGATATTACAACTCGATACTACAACAAGTATGACTCTACATGAATGCCTCAGGCGATGTACCGGGATGTGCAATGAATCAAGAGTGACATATATGAAAAATTATGCATGGTGGCTTTGCCACAACTACGATGTCAACTACATGATCATGCATGGCAATATGACAATATGATGTGTGTCATATGAACGGAACGGTGGACAGTTGCATGGCAATATATCTGGGAATGGCTATGGAAAGCCATGATAGGTAGGTATGGTGGCTATTTTGTGGAACAATGTGGTGGCTGTTTTGAGGAAGGATATATAATGGGTTTATGGCATCGGCAAAAGTTGCGCGGTACAAGAGAGGCTAGCAATGGTGGAAGGGTGAGAGTGCGTATAATCCATGGACTCATCATTAGTCATAAGAACTCATATACTTATTGAAAAAATCTACGAGTCATCAAAACAAAGCAATCAACGCATGCTCTTAGGGGGGAGGTTGGTAGGAGTTAACCATCGCGCGCCCCCGACCTCCACACAAAGGTAGGCACTCTACAAATACCTTATGCTCTAACTTCGTCACATAGCGGTTCCCCATATGTGCATGATACAGGAATCACTAACCTTAACACAAGTATTTCTTAATTTCATAATGACTCCACTAGCATGACTCTAATATCACTATCCTCATGTCTCAAAACAATTATCAAGCATCCAACATCTCATTCTATTCATTGCACTTAGTGTGAAATTTTTTACTACATTGACATTGGATGTTTATCATGTGAAGACTAGTTTATTTAGCCTAAACATATTACCATGCTGTTTTAATAGACTCCCAAATGGATATAAGTGAAGCATGAGAGTTCAACAATTTCTACAAAATATTACCACCACCTTGCTCTAAAAGATATAAGTGAAGCACTAGAGCAACAACTATTCAACTCAAAAGATATAAGTGAAGCACATAGAGTGTTCTAACAATTTCTAGGACATATTTAACTCTTTCAAATAGGTGTGTCCAGCAATGATAATTGTGGCAAACTAACAAGCAAAGACCCAAATTATACAAGACGCTCCGAGCAAAACACATAAGATGTTGCAAATAAAAATATACCTCCAAGAATAGTTACTGATGGATGAAGACGAAAGAGGGGATGCCTTCCCGGGCATCCCCAAGCTTAGGCTTTTGATTATCTTGAATTACTTGGGGTGCCATGGGCATCCCCAAGCTTAGGCCTTTGCTACTCCTTGTTCCATAGTCCATCAAAGCAATACTCAAAACTTGAAAATTTCACAACACAAAACTTTAAACAAAAATTCTCGTGAGCTCCGTTAGTATAAGAAAGCAAACCATCACTCAAAGGTACAGCAATGAATTCATTCTTTGTTTATATTGGTGTTGAACCTACTGTATTCGAACTTCTATATGGTTCATATCCTCCAATACTACTCATAGATGCATCGGAATAAGCAAACAACACATGAAAAACAGAATCTGTCAAAAACAGAACAGTCTGTAGTAATCTGTAGGTTTCGCCTACTTCAGGAACTCTAAAAAATTCAAACTAAATTGGTAAATTTGCGCAATTTGTCTACCAATCATCTGCAAAATGAATAAACTAAAAATCATGCTCCAGTAAAATCTGAAGACTACTTTAGCGAGCGCTAACGATTCTGTTTTTCACAGCAAGATCACATAAACTTCACACAAGTCTTACCAAAGGCTCTACTTGGCACAAACACTAAACAAAACATGAAACCACATCTAATCAGAGGCTAGATGCAACATTTATTCACTAACAGCAACAAAAACAAAAAACATAAAGTTGGGTTGCCTCCCAACAAGCGCTATCGTTTTACGCCCCTAGCTAGGCACGATACAAGATAGATCTAGGTATTGCCATCCTTGGAAGGCAATTATTTGATTAAGCACTTATGATTCTTAGGCACTTATTTGTCCCTATTAATAATCAAACTCTTGGGCAATAAATCAAGAAATTCTAAAGTGTCAAAAGGGTCTCTTGCAAAAGTAAGAAAATCAGGGTGAACACTTATGGATTTGAGATCCGCAATTCTAGATGTTTCACCTTTGTCTTTAGGGACATACATGAACTTAGATAATTTAGTGGTAGAGGTATTTGGAGTAGATTTTATAGCGGAAAGAGCAGAACCCACATTAGTGATAACATCCTCAAGCTTATTGATTCTAGTAGAATCCTGATATAGCTTTTCTTTAACTATGGGCTCCTTTTCCTTAAGATTTTTCAGAACAACTCCTACCTTAGATCCATATTGGGTGATTTCATTATAGATTTTTCTGGCAACTTTGTTTTCAATGATTTCTAACATTTTGCATAACATGCTCCAAAGTTAATATGGTCCCATTAACCATAAGAGGTGGTGAGCCAAATAATTCAGTCATAGCATTATAAGAGTCAACGGTGTGGCCACCCAAGAAATTCCCTCCGGTAATGGTATCTAAGATAAATCTATTCCACGGAGTTATGCCAACAAAAAAATTGCAAAGAAGCATGGAAGTAGAAAGCTTCCTATTGGATCTATTTTGAGCATTGCAAATTCTATACCAGGCATCTTTTAAGTTTTCTTCCTCCCTTTGTTTAAAGTTGAGGACCTCACTCTCGGGAGTGGTGATAATGCTAGGTGTGCTAGACATGATGACAAGCAAGCAAGCAACACACGAGCAGACACAAAGCAAGCGAATGATAAACACACGGCGGGAGAAGGGCAAATAAAATGGCAAGGGTGAAGTGGGGGAGAGGAAAACGAGAGGCAAATAAATGTAATGCGAAGGATAAGGGTTTGTGATAGGTACTTGTTATATGACTTTTGCGTAAGCCTCCCCGGCAATGGCGCCGGAAATTCTTCTTGCTACCTCTTGAGCTTGCGTTGTATTCCCTCGAAGAGGAAAGGGAGATGCAGCACAGTAGCGTAAGTATTTCCCTCAATTTTTGAGAACCAAGGTATCAATCTAGTAGGAGACCACGCGCGAGTCCCTCGCACCTGCACAAACAAATAAGAACTTCGCAGCCAACACGATAAGGGGTTGTCAATCCCTTTACGGTCACTTACGAAAGTGAGATCTGATAGAGATGATAGTTTATATTTTTGGTATTTTTGATTTATAAGAACAGCAAATAAAAGCAAGTAAAGTAAAGTAGTTGTAGATTCATATGTTGAGCATAGACCCGGAGGCCATAGTTTTCTCTAGTGGCTTCTCTCATGATAGCGATATTCTACGACGGGTAAACAAATTACTATCGAGCAATTGATAGAAAAGCGAATATTTATGAGACTATCTAGGCATGATCATTGTATATAGGCATCACGTCTGAGACAAGTAGACCGACTCCTGCCTGCATCTACTACTATTACTCCACACATCGACCGCTATCCAGCATGCATCTAGTGTATTGAGTTCATAAGAACAGAGTAACGCCTTAAGCAAGATGACATGATGTAGAGGGATAAACTCAAGAAATATGATATAAACCCCATCTTTTTATCCTCGATTGCCACAATACAATACGTGCCTTGTTGTCCCTACTGTCACTCGGAAAGGACACCGCAAGATTGAACCCAAAGCCAAGCACTTCTCCCATTGCAAGAACTATAGATCTAGTAGGCCAAACCAAACCAATAATTCGAAGAGACTTGCAAGGATATTATGAGCACACATAAAAAGTTCAGAGAAGAACCAAATATCTTTCATAGATAACCTTGATCATAAACTCATAATTCATCGGATCTCGACAAACACACCGCAAAAAGAGATTACATCGAATAGGTCTCCTCGAAGACCGAGGAGAACTTTGTATTGAGATCCAAAGAGAGAGAAGAAGCCATCTAGATACTAGCTATGGACCCGAAGGTCTATGGTAAACTACTCACAACTCATGGTGAGGGCGATGATGATGATGATGATGAAGGACTCCGTGATAGATCCGCCTCCGGTGGAGCTCCGGAACAGGCTTCAAGATGGGATCTCCACGGAACAGAAGGTACGGCAGTGGAATTAGGGTTTTCTCTCTGTTCACAGAGGTACTGGGGTACGTAGACTTATATAGGAAGAAGGAGGGCACCGGGGGACGCTCGAGGGGGCCACGAGGCAGGGGGCGCCCTGGGAAGGGGGCCGCGCCCCCCACCCTTGTGGGCCAGCCCTCTGTCCCCTGACGTGGTTCTCAAGCTCCACGTGCGAGATTTTCTCCAAAAATATCTCTCGCGAAGGTTTCATTCCGTTTGGACTCCGTTTGATATTCTTTTTCTGCAAAACCCTGAAACAGGCAAAAAATAGCAATCTGGACTGGGCCTTTGGGTTAGTAGGTTAGTCCCAAAAATGATATAAAAGTGAATGATAAATCCCATTAAACATCCAAGACTTCATAAATAATTGCATGGAACAATAAAAAATTATAGATACATTGGAGATATAATAATGACGCTACTGGGCCTAATTCGGATAGGCCGTAAACGGGCCCTGGGTTAGCAGGCTGTAAATGGGTATATGCGAACAGGCCTTTAACCGGCTTGCCGTGGGCCGGCCCGCCACCTTTTGACCAAGTCAAACGGGCCAGCCTTTTCACAGGAGTGGGCCTCTGTTGGGTCGTGCCACGTGTCGACGTATCATAGGTGCTTTGGGTCCAATGAGTGGATGACATCTGTCCCAACGGTGAGCCGACATGCGTTTCCTCCATCCAATGATGATTTTACACGTGGAAAATCCCCATTGGTCGGGGCTGTTAATGGGTTATTGGATCCAAAACCAGACCCGATAGCTTAACGGCGTTCCGTTACGGTGGATGCCACGTGTCGGTCACCCTTGACGAAAGCACTTCTGTGACGCGTGATTTATCGTCATGGAAGTGGACACTTCCGTGATGATAATTTTGGTAATGTCATGGAACACTTCTACGACAGCACAGGTATGACTATCTTGATTCTGTCATAAATTTGTCATGGATGTACATGCATGACAGAAAACGTGACCTACTGTGACAAACACTTATCATCACGGAAGTGTTTTTTTTGTAGTGTATATCCATGGCTCACGCTCATGTATTGCGTGAAAGTTGAAAGGTTTGAAAAAATTAAAGTGTGAAACAATTGCTTGGCTGAAACCGGGGTTGTGCATGATTTATATATTTTTTGTGATGAAGATAGAGCATAGCCAGACTATATGACTTTGTAGGGATAGCCATGTTATTTTGAGAAGACATGATTGCTTTGTTAGTGTCGGGGGAACCTGTCCGCCGCGAACACCTATGGGACCGGAGCCCCTTGTCTGTGCGGTAAGAGGGCGGAGGGAGCACGAAGAGCAGATCGTAGCGAGCACGCGGGCAGTTTTACCCAGGTTCGGGCCGCGGTGGACGCGTAAAACCCTACTCCTGCTTAGTTTGTATTGAGTTGGAGAGCTCGGGAGCTTGAAGAACTAGCTACACCGAGCGTATGAGCGATCTAGGTTCCGAACCCCCTCTACGTTGTGCATGGGCCTCCTTTTATAGTGCAAGGGGTCACCGACAGGTGTCAACGTAGGAGAAAGGGGTAAAAATGTAAAAGAGGTGGTAGTTGTAACAGTGCGGGAATAGTGGAGCTACAGTGCGTGAACAGTGGTCGCTACCTACTTCGACAGTGGGGGACAAGGGCATTTAATGCCCGTCGCCGTCGACCCCAAAAGCTCCCGCCCTTGCGTCTCCGTTCGCCACGGCGATGGCTTCACCACCGTGGAGTGCCACCGTGTCCCCCAGGCTGCACAGCCATCCGCCACGCGTCCCTGGAATGGCCCCAGAGCGACGCGTGGGCCGATGAGCTGGAGCGCGGGCACACAGCGCAATTCTCCCGGCAAGCACCTTGCCGGGGTCTTGACCTTGCCGGGCCCGGGAGCTTGCCGGGCTCTGAAGCTTGTCGTTCCCCGGGCCCTCGCCGGGACGCATATAGCGCCGAGGCGTGTCTTCTATGATGTAATCTTCTAGTCTTTCCTGGCAAGCTCCTCTTGCCAGGGCCTTGCGTAAGCGGAGTAACCTTGAGCCTGGAACGGCCTTCCCGGCAAGCTCCGCTTGCCGAGGTCTCGATCTTCTGTCTTGTATACTTTGTTTTTGAATGGTCTGACATGGAGTAGGAAGGTCTCCGGCGAGCACGTGGTAAACCCTGCCGCGGGAAGCTGCAACTGCCCGTGCACAAGTTGGGGTACTGAGGTACCCCTACCTTAGTACACCGACAGGAGCCCCCGGGCCTGGGCCACACACGGTGCCGAGCGCTGTTGGGCCAGGCCCAAAACAGTGCACGGGCACACGCGGCCCACAGCGTGCCGAATCCTCTTCCGCATCTGCCGCATCCCCCCGTAACGGCACGCGTCGATTGCGGCGTCGTGGGATGGGACGTGCCCACGTTCTTTTAATGGAAAGAGCGAAACGCCCCCCACTTCCCCATAAAAGCAGAGGAAGCAGGAGCGGTTCCCCTCCTTACGCTTTCATTGCATCTTCTTCCTCCTCCAGAGATCCCCTTTGCGCTCCGCCTCCACACCTCCGCCGCCGCCGTCTGCCTCTCCGGCGTCGCCGGGCTCTTCATCCCCCTTCCTCCGCCGGCTCCGCCATGGCCCCGAAGACCGAGAAGGCGAAGGCGGAGAAGGCCAAGAAGGAGAAATCGGAGCAAGCGGCGAGGCTTACCGCGTACCGGAAGCGGAACCTCGTCTTCCCGCCGAGGCTCAGCGCGCGGGAGCTCTGGAACAAGTATTACTTGTTCTGGTCCAAGGGAACCAAGGCGCACCCCCGCACTCGAGCTTATCCGGCCGCCGCCAAGGACAACTACCCCGGCGGGTACTATTTCTTCGCAGCCTTCTTCCACTGCGGTCTTTGCCCTCCTTTTTCTGATTTCTTCTGTGACATAATGCACACCTACGGCCTCCATCTTCTTGACTTCACCCCCAACGCCATCCTCACAATGGCGGTTTTCGCACACATGTGCGAAAACTATATAGGAATACACCCAAACGTAGCGCTGTTTAGGCACTTCTTCACCCCTAGAGCAGAGGCCGGCGCCCCCCTCTCCGGGGGAATTTCTTGGGTTTTTCGTCTGAACAAGAAGGAGTCCTACTTGCCGGGGGAGCTCCGCGGCAAGTGGGAGGAATGGCGTGCGGAATGGTGCTGGATTGTCGAGGACCAGCCGCAATCCTTCACCGCGCCGCGCACAACGCCTATCGTGCGCGGCAGGGACTGGAGCGAGCTGGATTCCGACGACAAGAAGCTCGACGTCGCCCTCATTAGGATTCTCCGTCTCCGGACAGCTAGGTTGTCCGTCGCTGAAGTGGGCACAGATTTCCTCCGCCGCCGCATCGCCCCTCTCCAAGAGAGGAAAAGGCCGGCCTGGGAGTACGGCAACTCGGCGGATATCATGAGGTTGCGACCCGGGCTCAACTTTAACTTCACGTCGCTGGAGCTGAAGGGGATGGTCCGGGAGCTGTTTAAGCACGACCCGGCCCACCCGGAATGGTTCAGGGGGCCCCGGGGAGTGGTGCCCCTCTGCAACAGCACAGCCTGTGATCCTCTTCGCGCTATGATGCCCGCGTGTGATTCGCACGGCGTGGACCGCACGTGGATTCCTCCCACGCCATCAGACATCCTCAGCTTCTTCGACAACCTGGTGGAGGTGGCGAAGAACAAGAACGAGACGCGGGAGCTGACACGGGACACCACTGACCAGGAGATAGCGTACATCGCTTCTCGGGTTGAAGAGGCCGCTGCAGCCGCAGCGGCGGGAGAGTTCGGCTACACGCCCGACGAGGCGGATGCTGCGGAGGCGTCCTGCCAAGCGGAGGAGGCGGAGATCCGCAGGCTACTGAAGCTGCCTCCCGACGAGCTCGCCGGAGTCCCATCCTTGAGGCACTCCGGGATCATTGGGATCCAGACGGAGGCCGCGGCGAGAGGCAACGCCGCTGGAGGGAACAGGGGCGCCGCAGGGAGCGGAGGCGCCGGAAGGAGCGGAGGCGCCGGAAGGAGCGGAGGCACTGGAGGGAAGGAGGCCGCGGCGCAGGACGCCGGGCCCAGCAAGGCTGCCGGGGAGGAGGAGGAGGACGCCGAGGCCGCCGAGGACTCCGGCAGGTCCACGGAGCTCTACGCCGACGACCTCTCCTCGTCGTCGGAGACTTCCCCGCCCCGGGCAAGTCCTAGGCGTTCCCCACTGAAGCGTCCCCGGAAGACGGCGACAGGGGCGAGGGCGCAGGCGCCCCGGCAACAACCAGCTCGCCGGGCAGCGCGAGCTCCCCGGGGGAGCCAAGCTGCGCTGGGGGCGACCGGCGCACCAGCCACGGCAGAGGCGGCCCGCACGCAGGCCACGGCGGAGGCGCCCCGCAAGCAGACGCCGAGCGGACAGGAGTCTTCGCGGAGCGAAGCGGCGGCTCCGCCCGCTCCCCGGGCCCCGGCTACCACAGGGGCTGGGTCTTCACAGCCCCCAGCCCCGGGGACCGCCAAGCGCCCGAGGGAGTCTTCGCCTCCCGCTCCTTGCGCAGACGCGCCCCAAGTGGAGTTTGACTTCTCTGCTTTGAGCGACGACGACGAGGAGGAGCAGGAGTAAGAACTCGACATCCTTCATCTTCTCAAATTTCGTCTTGATTATTGTTGATGCTAATCTTGTCTCTTGCTTTGATTTCAGGACCTTGGCTCAGCGCGTGGCGAAGAAAGCCAAGGTGCCCGTGGTTGAAGTCGCGGACGACTCGCCCGCTGCGGCGACTGGGGACGTGCCGGAGCCAAGCTTGCCGGACCCTAGCGCTGCTCCGAGGAGCAGCCCCCAGCGCAGCCCCCAGCGTAAGTCTGGGTTCTGTACTTCCATTTGTCGGGTGCGCTTGAGCATCTGTCCTTGTGATGATATCCTGATTATTTTTGTCTTGACTTGTGCAGAGGTGGAGCCACAGCTGCAGGAGCGTCCAGAGGTCGCCCCCGAGGAGCCGCAGGCCCCGCCGTCCCCGCCAAGGCCGAACTCCCCGGCAAGGGAGAGCGCTCCGCCAAGGGCGGGTACTCCGCCAAGGGCGAGTACCCCGCCAAGGGCGAGCAGCCCGGCGAGGGCGGCCACTCCGCCAAGGCAGAGCTCCCCGGCGAGGGAGCCCGCCGCTGACGACGTCCGCCAAGGTAGGTCTTGTAACTTTGTTTTCTTGGCATTGTCTCTTTTTGGATATTTGCTTGAGCTTCTCTTGCTTCTTTTTCTTCTAGATCCTCCTCCCCCCGAGCAGATGGAGACGGAAGTCATCATCATCGAGGAGGAGGGCGCGCAGGGCGGCGACGGCGACGCCCCTGTCGCCGAGGACACGGCGGGAGCCGCCGAGCCGGCCGCGCAGGAGACCGCTCCGGCTACGGACGCAGCGGCCGGGGAGGGGGACGGCGACCGCACCGCCGGCCCGGAGGCAGCGGGAGCATCAAGTGTTGCGCCGGCCGCCGACCCCTCCGCCGGAAAGGAGCAGGCCGGCTACTACCTTGAAGCCCCCAATGGCGTATTCATCCAGGTGCCGTGGGGTTCTTCGTCGCGAGCTCCCGCGGAGGGCGAGGCCTTTGATGGGGAGGTCCTCGCCTCCGCGGGCTTGAAAATCGTCGAGGCGCCCGGCGGGAGCGACGGGCCCGAGGAGGAGAAGCTGCTTCACCAACTCCTGGCCCTTTACCGGGCCAGGCAAGCGAAGCTGGCTTCCCGGGAGGCCCTTGCCGCCAAGGCCGCCGCGGAGATGGAGAAGCGCGCGGCGGAGCTCAGCGCCGCCAACCAGGCTGCCCTCCGCGAGGTGGCGGAGGAGCGCGAGCGGCTCGCCGGGGAATACCAAGAGTGGTTGCTGGAGAGGGCCGAGGCCGAAGAGCAGCAGCGGCTCGTCGGGGTGGAGCTGTCCCGGCGAGAAGGAGAGCTCGCCCAGCGGAAGGTCAACCTCGACTCCCACGAGGAAGACCTTGCCGCTCGGGAACAGGCCCTTGGCGGGGAGCTGAAGGAGGCGAAAGCCGCCGCGGCCGCCGCGGAGACCGCCAAGGTCGCGCAGCTGGAGGAGTCGCTGAAGGCAAGCATGGTGAGGGTCGCCGTGCTCAACATAGAGCGCGAGAAGGATGCCCACACCAACTCGGAACTCCAGGTGCGTCTTTCTGAGAAGGGCGACGAGCTGAAGGTCGCCAAGGACTCCATCGAGGATCTGGAGTTGAAGGTTTCTACACTGAAGAACTCGCTTGATGCCGTCCGGGATCGGGAGACCAAGCTGAAGGAGGAGCTCCGCAAGGAGCGAACCTTGGTGGACAGCGCCAACAAAGCAGCCGAGAACTTCCGCCGTACCGTTGAGGTATGGACCGAGGACCTGGTATCTTCTGCGTCCAACATCGACCAGGAGCTGCTGGCGCTGAAAGTTGAGCATCTCATCTACTCCCCGAATCCAAACCTCCCCCACAGCGCCAAGCTCAGCCTCTTCTTCAGGGGAATCGCGCCGGCTCTTGCGAATCTTCGGAAGAAGATTCCCGCGTAGCTGGCCGAGGAGTCGCGCCTGCTCTGCACGGGAACCTTGGAGCGTGTGCTGACGAAGATTGTATACCGCAACCCCGGTATAAACCTCACCAACGTTCTTCGTAGCTTGCCGGCCGACGCGAACATGGAGGCGCTAAAGGAGCAGGTCGCCCACATCATCGCCAAGGTGAACAAGATCTCCAGGATCGAGGGCGACCGCGTAGATTAGGCATCCTTTATCTTTATCTCTTTTTTGTTGCTGCATAGGGTGTTATGAACTCATTAATCATTGCGACAAGTTATCCTTTGTAAGATATTTATCTCATTTTGATCAGTCAGTGCAATGTTATCTTCCTTGTCTTGGTCATTTACTTTGTATGCTTTTCGCCCTACGCTCCCGGGGAACTCGCCGGCAAGGGTCCCTTGCCGCGAGCGCTGAGTGCTGGACTCTGAGCAGCCTGCTGGCCAAGGTCTCACCGGCAAGCAACCTTGTCGCAGCTAGTCGCAACGCACTTAGCTTGCCGAGTGAACTCGAAAACGAGGCAAGGGCGCGACACTTGTCGCAGCTCACTTAAATCGTTGAGCGTACTCGAAAACAAGACAAGGGTGCGGCTAGCCACGGGTAGGTTCCTCCGCGCACAGGTTTTCCATACAAAGTGTGATTGTTCAAGGAAGACAACTAAAATTTAAAAATTTGAACTGGTCAAATTCTAATGACTTAGCTTTTACATATTGCTTGCTTCTTGGTAAGGCTTCTCTTTCTTGAACAGCACTTGGTTCCTCTTCCATCTCCTCCCCCCCC
>LR738711.1:893344290-893376366 GCA_902687465.1 Secale cereale | reverse complement strand
GGCAAACTTGTGCGCGAGGAATGTTCCTTCTGCTTAAGAGGCAAAGGAAAAGAAGAGGGAAACAAGTATATGGCCTTTCGGCGTGCTAATGCTTACCGGATACGTATGTTGCACAATATGCCAAATAACACATGCAAATATAGAAGAAAAGCATGCAAAAGGCAAATGGCGCAAAACTCAAAAACTTTACTGATGCACGGGGTCTGCGCCCGGCTTTGTACAAAGGGTTACATGCAACAGCGGCAAAGCTTTGTACAAAGGGTGGTTGCCGGAGCGGATCACGGCAACCGCGCCTTATGGGTGAAACTTGCGAAGATGCTCTATGTTCCAGGAGTTGCTCACCGGTAAGCCTTCTTCGGTCTCAAGGCGGACAGCGCCGGGCCTTGTGACTTGTCTCACCCGATAAGGGCCTTCCCACTTCGGCGTCAACTTGTTGGAGTTCTTGGCGGACTGAACACGCCGAAGAACAAGGTCGCCTTCCTCGAGACTCCTGGCCTTGACCTTGCGGTTATGGTAGCGACGCAAGGCTTGCTGGTATCGAGCAGCTCGTACAGCAGCCTGGAGACGTCCCTCCTCGAGGAGCAATGCATCGTCTTGTCGCAGTTGCTCTTGCTCGAGCTCATCATAAGCGAGCACTCGAGGAGATCCGTATACGAGTTCCGTGGGGAGAACTGCCTCTGCCCCATAGACTAGAGCAAAGGGTGTCTGTCTGGTGGCTCGACTTGGTGTCGTTCTGATTGACCAAAGAGCCGCCGGTAGCTCCTCTATCCAGTTTCTTCCGCACTTGCGCAGCCTGTCAAAGGTCCTCGTCTTGAGTCCGCGCAGCACTTCAGCATTTGCCCTCTCCGCTTGACCGTTGCTCCTCGGGTGAGCAACAGAAGCGAAACAGACCTTGGCGCCAAGGTCTTGGACGTACTGCATGAAGGTGCGACTAGTAAATTGTGTGCCGTTGTCGGTGATGATCCTGTTAGGGATCCCGAAACGGCAAACAATCGACCTGAAGAACCTGACTGCTGACTGTGCTGTCACCTTTCTCACTGGCTCCACTTCTGGCCACTTTGTGAACTTGTCGATTGCAACGTACAAGTATTCAAAGCCCCCGACTGCTCGGGGGAAAGGGCCGAGGATATCAAGCCCCCAGACCGAGAAGGGCCAGGACAAAGGGATTGTTTGGAGAGCTTGAGCTGGCTGATGAATCTGCTTTGCATGGAACTGGCACGCTTCACACTTGGTTACTAGTGCAGTTGCATCTTGGAGGGCTTCTTGCCAAAAGAACCCTTGCCGGAAAGCTTTCCCGGCAAGCGCCCTTGCGCCAATGTGGTGGCCGCATATGCCTCCATGTATTTCTGCCAACAGCTTTTTTCCATCTTCCCTGGAGATGCACTTCAGTCTGACGCCATTGAGCCTTCTTCTGTACAGCTCGTTATCCACGAACTGGTACATACTTGACTGCCTGGTTATCTTTTCTATTTCTTCTGGGTCGTCTGGAAGTTCTCCAGTTTGCAGAAAACGGACGATTTGCTGCGCCCATGCCGGAGCCTGGGGCTCAACGGCAAGGACTAAAGGCATGAGGGCCGCTGCGGGGACCTCAGCTTCTACGGCAAGAACCTCTGGCTCTGCCGGAGCTGAAGGTCCCCCGGCAAGCTCGCCGGGGCGAGGCTTGTCGGGAACGCTTGCTTCAACTGTACAGACCCGAGGGTCTGCGGGAGCAAACTGTTCCTCAGCGTTCTGGTTGTTGATCTTGGGGACCTTGGCGGCGGTTTCAGGAAGATCCGCCGGCAAGTAGTCGCCGGAGACCAACTTTCTCTTCTTGGACTGCCCAATTGATGGTGTAACGGATGGTTGAGTTAGCTTGAGCAAGAAGGTCCCTGGTTCCACAGGTAACTTCATCGAAGCACACTTTGAAAGGCCATCTGCTATTTCATTCTGAGCTCTCGGGACATGCTCCATTTGCAGACCTTCAAAGTGCTCCTCAAGCTTCCTCACTTCATCTACATAAGCTTCCATCAAAGGGCTCTGATAACTCTTGTTGACTTGCCGGACCACCAACTGAGAATCTCCTCGTACAATCAGCTTTCTGATCCCAAGTACGGCCGCAATCCTGAGGCCGGCAAGCAAGCCTTCATATTCAGCAGTGTTGTTTGTCGCTTGCTCCCTGGGAAAGTGCATCTGGATAACATATTTGAGGTGCTCTCCGGTGGGCGCGATGAGTACCACGCCAGCACCGGCGCCTTGCAGCGAGAAGGCACCATCAAAATACATTACCCATTCACTTGTTGCTTCTTGTACGGGTGCACTTGTTTCTTGGACTTCTTCATCGGGCGTTGGGGTCCACTCAGCTATGAATTCTGCCAAAGCTCGGCTCTGTATGGTTGAAGTACTTTCGAACTTAAGTCCAAAGCTCGACAGCTCCAGTGCCCACTCAACGATCCTGCCTGTTGCTTCTGGGTTGTGCAATATCCTCTTCAGCGGAAAGCGAGTGACCACTGTTATCTCATGTGCCTGGAAGTAATGGCGCAGCTTTCTCGAGGCCATGAGGAGGCCGAAAAGCAACTTTTGCACACCAGAGTATCTTGATCTAGCCCCCTGGAGAAGGGAACTTACAAAATACACTGGGCGCTGCACCATTTTCTTCCGTACTCCTTCCTGTTCCTGCGCAGAGTTGTCCTTGTCGGGGCCAGAGCTTGCCGGAGCAGCCCCCTGCTTGTCGCTGGATTCGCTTGCCGGTGGTGTAGATTCCTCGTCGGACTCCCTCTCCGCTACTAACGCAGCACTAACCACCTGGTTGGTTGCCGCTAGGTACAGCAGCAACTTTTCCTGTGGTCTAGGTGCGACAAGTATTGGAGTGGAGGATAGGTACCGTTTCAAATCTTGCAGCGCTGCCTCCGCTTCCGGAGTCCACTTCATGGGACCTGCCTTCTTCAGGATTTTGAAGAAAGGTAGGGCGCGTTCTGCAGACTTTGAAATGAACCTACTGAGGGCAGCCACACAACCTGCAAGCCTTCTGACATCTTTGACGCGCTTCGGGGCCTCGATCTGCTCAATGGCTCTAATCTTGTCGGGATTAGCTTCAATCCCCCTCTGTGACACAAAGAACCCGAGAAGCTTGCCGGAGGGGACTCCGAAGACGCACTTCTCGGGGTTCAACTTGAGGTGTATCCTGCGCAGGTTCTGAAATGTTTCTTCCAAATCTTGGATCAGGGTTTCTTTGCTCTTACTCTTCACCACAATGTCATCCATGTAACCTTTTATGTTTCTGTGGATCTGTGGCTCGAAAGCAGTGTACACTACCCTTGCAAATGTTGATCCTGCATTCTTCAGTCCAAATGGCATGCGTATGAAGCAATAAGTGCCACAAGGAGTGATAAATGCAGTCTTCTCTTCATCCTCTTTGGCCATAAAGATCTGGTGGTAGCCTGAATATGCATCAAGAAAACAGAGTAGCTCACATCCGGCAGTGGAGTCAACAATCTGGTCAATGCGCGGCAAAGGGAATGGATCCTTGGGACATGCTTTATTCACATCGGTGAAGTCTATACACAGCCTCCACTTCCCGTTGGCCTTGCGCACGACGACTGGGTTTGCTAACCACGTCGGATGGATCACACCTCTAACTAGGCCTGCTGCCTCTAGCTTCTTGATTTCTTCGTTGATGAATTCTTGGCGCTCCACGGCTTGCTTCCTCACTTTCTGCTTGATGGGCCGCGCATGAGGACAAACAGCAAGCTTGTGCTCAATTACCTTCCTGGGAACACCGGGGATGTCAGATGGTTGCCAGGCAAACACATCGACATTCGCCCGCAGGAAGGCAACGAGCGCGCTTTCCTATTTGCTGTCAAGCGTGGCACTGATGGTGAAGGTACCACCAGTGCCGTCCTCCTTTGCGGACACCTTCTTGGTTGCCGGAGGAGCGGCCATGCCCTTCTTACACTTGCCGGTGGAGCTCGATGGGACGTCCTCGACGGCAGCGCAGCACTCCAAAGAGGTGCTGTTGCCGGAGTGGGCCCCAGAGCACTTGTCGGACTTGGTCTTCGTCTTCTTCCCCCCGGGAGCTTCAGCGGCAAGTGTATCCTTCTCTGCCGCAGCTGCCGCATCCCGGTAGATCTTGTCGGCGCAAACAAGCGCATCTTTCTTGTCGCCGTGGACAGTGATGACGCTTATCGGCCCCGGCATCTTGAGTACGTTGTAGGCATAGTGGGAAGCTGCCATGAACTTGGCGAGGGCAGGACGGCCGAGTATTCCATTGTATGGCAATGGAATATCAGCGACGTCAAATGTGATGCGCTCAGTTCTGAAGTTGAGCTCCCCGCCAAAGGTCACCGGCAGAGTGATCTTCCCCTTGGGCTTGCTCCTCCCCGGGTTGATCCCTTGGAAAGAACCGGTTTCTTCGAGCTCGCCCTCTGGGATTTGGAGTTTCTTGATCACAGCAGAGGAGATCAAGTTCAGCCCGGCCCCGCCGTCAACCAACATTTTGGTGACCTTGAGGTTGCGGATGGTGGGAGATACCAGCATCAGCAAGCACCCGACCGCAGTGGTGCGGTCAGGGTGATCCTCAAGATCAAAAATGATGGGCGTGCTGGACCATTTGAGGAGCCTGCGCGACTCCACGGGCGGCTCTGCTGCATTCACCTCACGCACCCACTGCTTTAGCTGGCGGTGGGAGGTGTGCAGAGAGGCGCCACCGTCGACGCACAGGACCTCCGTGGCCTTCTGGAACTCCTGCTCGCTGTTATCCTCGTCCTCCATGTCTTCGTCGTCGTCCTCTTCGTCCTTGTCGCGGCCCCGGGGAGGTCGATCACCTTGCCGCTGCTTGGCCTTGCCGCGGCGTACTCCCCGGCCATTGAATGGCCGCTTCTTGCTCGGCTCTCCCCCGCCACCTTGGGCCTTCTCCTTGTCGCGCCTCTCGTACTCAGCTTTATGCTGCTCGACGAGGTACTCGACGCGCTTGCAGTTGGAGAGGTCGTGGCCTTTGGTGCGGTGGATCTTGCAGTACTGCTTGTCGGAGCCGTCCTGCTTGTCGGCTGCTGCTACGGGGGCAGGCTCCTTGCCAGAGCCGCCAGCCTGTGTTTGCTTGGCGGGAGCCTCCTTGCCGGACTTCTCGACAGCAAGCACTTCCTTCTTGTTTTTCCTTCTGTTGTTCCGCCGCCGGCCCTTCTTTGCCGGGGCGGCGTCGTCGCTGTCGCTTCCTCCTGCGCCAGCATCTTCCCCGGGGAGTCTCCTCCCCTCTTCTGCGCATGCGCACTTGTCAGCCAGAGCGTAGAGCTCGCTGACATCCCGAATCTTGGTCATCGCCATTTCTTCACGCATGCGGCGGTTACGCACGTTCTGGTGGAACGCGCTGATAACCGCGGCAGGATGGACATCAGGGATGTTGTGTTGCACACGGCTGAAGCGTTGGATGTACTTGCGCAGGGGCTCTCCTTCCTTCTGGGCCAAAATGTGGAGATCGCTCTCCTGGCCGTGGGGTTTGTGGCCGCCGGTGAAAGCGCCAACAAACTGATGGCAAAGGTCTGCCCAAGAAGAAATGGAGCCTTCCGGCAAGTGCATAAGCCAGGAACGAACGTTCGGCTTAAGCACGAGCGGGAAATAGTTTGCCAAGATCTTCTCATCGCGCCCCCCGGCAGCTTGCACCGCGATGGTGTAAACGCTGAGGAATTCTGAGGGGTGCGTCTTGCCGTCGTACTTCTCCGGTACGTCGGGCTTGAAATTCTTCATGCTGGGCCACTGGACGCGGCGCAGCTCGCGGGTGAACGCAGGGCAGCCTGCCGCGTACGGCAAGTCGCCTGGCTCACCGGGCGCGCGCGCGTCGACAGCGTTCCCAGCCCTCTGGTCTGATTGTCGCCGGGCTTCTCGGCGGCGCTCGATTGTTGTTCGAGCGTCTTCCTGTCGCCGGTCGTCGAGGACCTGGCGCTGGTCCCGACGAGCCCGCGGATCCGACGATGCCGTGGAGCCGTCGTCGGTGTTGTTCCGGCGGGGCGGCGTCTTCTGCTTCTGTGGCGGGGAGTGCACGGTGGTCGCACCCCCCGGCGGTCTTGTCGCCGTCGGCCTTCGTCTTCTCAGCTTGTCGCGGCCGCGAGGTCGCTGGCTGCTGTGGAGAGTCGTTGTTGGCGAAGGCGATCAGGCTCTGGATGGTAGCCCTCCAGTCTTCGGCCTTGTCTGCCGCTGGAGGGAAGTCGAGGAGCAGTTGCGCCCTTGCGAGCGCTTCTGCTGGAGTGGAGGGGAACGGGGGCGAGCGGTGCGAGGAGCGGGATATGCTCGGACTTCTAACAGCGTTAGAAGGAGCAGGGTCCCGCCCCGGCGCCTTCGCTTTGCTTGCGCCCGGACGGTGGTCCGGAGCGTCCCGCAAACCTCCGGTTTGCCCTTGTCCCAGCAAGCGGATACCACCTCCTGTGGTATGGCGCGGCTGGGTTGTCGTGTGCTGAGATGGACGCGGCGCGTCCACGGAGACCGAGGCTCGGTCGTCCGTCCTGTCCTTTGATTTAGTGGCGCCGCGAGTGTCTTCGCCGGCGACCACTCTTCCGACGGCGTCTCCCCCGCCCACCGTTGGTTCCGGCGGCGGCGGGTGAGACGCAGACGGGCCTCCGACCTCCGAAGCCTTCTTCTTCGGGGCCATGGTGCTGTTGCTGATGAAGTTGCTGATGAAACTGGAGAGGTTGATGAAGAATGCGCCCGCGTGGACGCCGGATCAGATTCGCACAACCTCGATGCCCCCTACCTGGCGCGCCAAAGATGTCGGGGGAAACTGTCCGCCGCGAACACCTATGGGACCGGAGCCCCTTGTCTGTGCAGTAAGAGGGCGGAGGGAGCACGAAGAGCAGATCGTAGCGAGCACGCGGGCAGTTTTACCCAGGTTCGGGCCGCGGTGGACGCGTAAAACCCTACTCCTGCTTAGTTTGTATTGAGTTGGAGAGCTCGGGAGCTTGAAGAACTAGCTACACCGAGCGTATGAGCGATCTAGGTTCCGAACCCCCTCTACGTTGTGCATGGGCCTCCTTTTATAGTGCAAGGGGTCACCGACAGGTGTCAACGTAGGAGAAAGGGGTAAAAATGTAAAAGAGGTGGTAGTTGTAACAGTGCGGGAATAGTGGAGCTACAGCGCGTGAACAGTGGTCGCTACCTACTTCGACAGTGGGGGACAAGGGCATTTAATGCCCATCGCCGTCGACCCCAAAAGCTCCCGCCCTTGCGTCTCCGTTCGCCACGGCGATGGCTTCACCACCGTGGAGTGCCACCGTGTCCCCCAGGCTGCACAGCCATCCGCCACGCGTCCCTGGAATGGCCCCAGAGCGACGCGTGGGCCGATGAGCTAGAGCGCGGGCACACAGCGCAATTCTCCCGGCAAGCACCTTGCCGGGGTCTTGACCTTGCCGGGCCCGGGAGCTTGCCGGGCTCTGAAGCTTGTCGTTCCCCGGGCCCTCGCCGGGACGCATATAGCGCCGAGGTGTGTCTTCTATGATGTAATCTTCTAGTCTTTCCTGGCAAGCTCCTCTTGCCAGGGCCTTGCGTAAGCGGAGTAACCTTGAGCCTGGAACGGCCTTCCCGGCAAGCTCCGCTTGCCGGGGTCTCGATCTTCTGTCTTGTATACTTTGTTTTTGAATGGTCTGACATGGAGTAGGAAGGTCTCCGGCGAGCACGTGGTAAACCCTGCCGCGGGAAGCTGCAACTGCCCGTGCACAAGTTGGGGTACTGAGGTACCCATACCTTAGTACACCGACAGTTAGTATGCTTGAAGTATTGCTGCTCTTATGTCAATATAGACTTTTATCTTGAATCTTTCGGATCTGAACATTCATGCCACAATAAAGAAAATTACATTGAGAATTATGTTAATTAGCATTCCACATCAAAAATTATGTTTTTGTCATTTACCTACTCGAGGACGAGCAGGAATTAATCTTGGGGATGCTTGATACGTCTCCAGCGTATCTATAATTTTTATTGTTCCATGCTATTACATATTCCATTTTGGATGTTTAATGGGCTTTATTATACACTTTTATATTATTTTGGGGACTAACCTACTAACCCAAGGCCTAGTGAAAATTGTTGTTTTTTGCCTATTTCAATGTTTCGCAGAAAAGGAATATCAAACGGAGCCCAAACGGAATGAATCCTTCGCAAGAGTTATTTTTGGAACAATATCAACACAGAAGACTTGGAGTACATGCCAGGGAGCGAAAGAGGTGGTCACGAGGGGGATCGATCACGGAGGGCTGTGAGATCCCGTCTTGGGGCCTGTTCCGGAGCTCCACCGGAGGGGGATTGATCATGGAGGGCTTCTACATCAACACCATAGCCTCACCGATGAGTTGTGAGTAGTTTACCACAGGCCTTCAGGTCCATAGTTATTAGCTAGATGGCTTCTTCTCTCTCTTTGGATCTCACTACAAAGTTCTCCTCGATCTTCGAGGAGATCTATTTGATGTAATTCTTTTTGCGGTGTGTTTGTCGAGATCCGATGAATTGTGGGTTTATGATCAAGATTATCTATGAACAATATTTGATTCTTTTCTGAAGTCTTTTATGTATGATTATAATATCCTTGCAAGTCTCTTCGAATTTTTGGTTTGGTTTGGCCTACTAGATCTATAGTTCTTGCAATGGGAGAAGTGCTTGGCTTTGGGTTCAATCTTGCGGTGTCCTTTCCCAGTGACAGCAGGGGCAGCAAGGCAGGTATTGTATTGTTGCCATTGAGGACAAAAAGATGGGGTTTATATCATATTGCATGAGTTTATCCCTCTACATCATGTCATCTTGCTTAAATCGTTACTCTGTTCTGATGAACTTAATACTCTAGATGCATGATGGATAGCGGTCGATGTGTGGAGTAATAGTAGTAGATGCAGAATCGTTTCAGTCTACTTGTCACAAACGTGATGCCTATATATAATGATCATGCCTAGATATTCTCGTGACTATGCGTTGTTCTATCAATTGCTCGATAGTAATTTGTTCACCCACCGTAGAAATTTGCTATCATGAGAGAAGCTACTAGTGAAACATATGGCCCCCGGGTCTATCTTTATCATTTTAGTTTCCCGTCAACTTGCCAATTTCTATCACCTTTATTTATTTGCTTTATTTACATTTTCTCTATACCAAAAATACCAAAAATATTATCTTATCATATCTATCAGATCTCACTCTCGTAAGTGACCGAGAAGGGATTGACAACCCCTTTTATCCCGTTGGCTGCAAGGTTCTTATTTGTTTGTGCAGTTTGAGAAGGGATTGACAACTCCTACTGGATTGATACCTTGGTTCTCAAAACATGAGGGAAATACTTACGCTACTGTGCTGCATCACCCTTTTCTCTTCGAGGGAATACAACGCAAGCTCGAGAAGTAGCACCGTCGCAGAGTCCAGAACCACCAGATCCAATTTAGACACCATCACGGAGGGGTTCACCACTTCCATTGGTGCCTCTCCAGTTATGCGTGAGTAGTTCCTTGTAGACCTTAGGGTCTGTAGTTAGTAGCTAGATGGCTTCCTCTCTCTCTTTTGATTCTCAATACAATGGTCTCTTGGAGATCCATATGATGTAACCCTTTTTACGGTGTGTTTGTTGGGATCCGATGAACTTTGAGTTTATGATCAGATCTATCTTTTTATATCCATGAAAGTTATTTGAGTTTCTTTGATCTCTTATATGCATGATCTCTTATAGCCTCGTATTTCTTCTCCGATATTTGGGTTTTTTTTGGCCAACTTGATCTATTTATCTTGCAATGGGAAGAGGTGCCCGGTAGTGGGTTCGATCTTATGGTGCTTGATCCCAGTGACAGAAAGGGAACCGACACGTATGTATCATTCCCACTAAGGATAAAACGACGAAATCCATATCTAACGCCATAGTTAAACGGATCTTGCCTACATCATGTCATCGTTCTTAATGCATTACTCCATTTTTCCATGAACTTAATACACTAGATGCATGCTGGATAGCGGTCGATGTGTTGATTAATAGTAGTATATGCAGGCAGGAGTCGGTCTACTAATCTTGGGCATGATGCCTATGTAATGATCATTGCCTGGATATCTTCATAATTATTTGAGGTTCTATCAATTGCCCAACAGTAATTTGTTTACCCGCCATTTGCTATTTTTCTCGAGAGAAGCCACTAGTGCAACCTACGGCCCCCGGGTCTTCTTTCTCATATGTTTGCCTTTGCGATCTATTTGCCTTTGCTTTTATTTTCAGATCCACTAAACCAAAAACCCAAAAATACCTTGCTGCAATTTATCTTATTTATTATCCAATCTATCAATATTTACAACTGTATCATGTCTGTTACCTGAAAGGGGTTGACAACCCCTTTTACACGTCGGGTTGCGAGTATTTGTTATTTGTGTGCAGGTGACGTTTACGTTGTGTTGTTGGTTCTCCTACTGGTTTGATAACCTTGGTTTCACATCTGAGGGAAATGCCTACCGCCGTTGTGATGCATCATCCCTTCCTCTTTGGGGAAATACCGACGTAGCTTTAAGCGACATCAAAAGGAATTTCTGGCACCGTTGCCACGGAGCACCTTCAACATATACTAGGTTCCTAATCACACATCTCATCTCCTTGCAATTTACATTATTTGCCATATGCCCCTCATTTTCATCTCCCCCACTTCACAATATTTACCGTTTTATTCGCCCTCTTTTTCCGTTTGCCATTTTTCCGGTCGGATCTATCGCCACTTGTGTTCTTGTTTACAATTGCTCAAAAATGACACAGGAGAACACTAAGTTATGTGATTTTTTCAATACCAACAACAATGATTTTATTGGCACTCCGATTGCTCTTCCCGCCACTAGTGCGGAGAATTGTGATATTAATACTGCTTTGTTGGATCTTGTCATGAAAGATCAATTTTTCGTCACTCCTAATGAGGATGTCGCGTCCCATCTCAATACCTTCGTGGAACTATGTGATATGCAAAATAAAAGAGATGCGGACAATGATATTGTGAAATTGAAATTATTTCCGTTTTCTTTGCGAGATCATGCAAAAATTTGGTTTCCTTCTTTACCTCGCAATAGTATTGAATCTTGGAACAAATGCAAATATGCTTTTATCACTAAATATTTTCCGCCCACAAAAATTATATCCCTTAGAACCCAGATCATGAATTTCAAGCAACTTGAACATGAGCATGTTGCACAATCTTGGGAAAGGATGAAAATGATGCTAAGGAATTGCCCAACTCATGGGTTAAATCTTTGGATGATCATACAAATTTTTTATGCGGGATTGAATTTTGTTTCTCAAAATCTTTTGGATTCCGCCGCTGGTGGCACTTTTATGGAAATTACTTTGGGTGAAGCCACCAAATTGCTTGATAATATTATGGCGAATTATTCGCAATGGCATACCGAAAGGGCACCGACAAGCAAAAATATTAATGTGGTTGGGATTGATTCTTTGAATGAGAAAGTTAATGCTTTTATGAAAATGGTTGCTAGTAAAAGTACTCATATGGATCCTAGTGGCATGCCTTTGTCTACCTTGATTGATCAAACTAGTGATGCTATAGATGTCAACTTTATCTCTAGAAATAATTATAATAACAATGCTTATAGAGGTAATCTTAATCCTGGGCCTTTTCCTAGTAATTCCTCTAATAATTATGGTAATTCCTATGGAAATCAATCTTACAATAATAATAGGAACACCTGATCTAGAGAACAATATTAAAGAATTTATCAATACTCAAAAGGTTTTCAATGCTTCCATAGAAGAAAATTTGAATAGGATTGATGATATGTCTAGGAGTATTGATAGGATTTCTCATGATGTGGAAAATCTCAAGTTGAATTTTTTTTTTGCCTAAAGTTGAAGAATCAATTAAAGCTCTTTATGTTTCTATGGATGAAAGTAAGAAAAGAACCGCCATGCTTATATCTAAACGAGAATTTTTAGAAAAGGACTTTTCTGGTGATTGCTTTCATCAAAATGATGAAGACATTAAAATGATTGTTGTTTCTTCCATTGGTTCTTTGTTTAGTAATGTTCAACTTGATGATAAAGGGACTAAAGAAGAGTCAACTTTAGGTAGAAGGCGTCCCAATATTTTGGAGGGTGAAAATCTTATTGAGAAAATTGATAAAAGTGGGTTTGGAGAGGTCAAAACTTTAACTAGTGATGCACCCACTATTTTGGATTACAAAGACTTTAATTATGATAGTTTCTCCTTGATTGACTGTATCTCTTTGTTGCAATCCATGATTAACTCACCCCATGCTTATGGACAAAATAAAGCTTTTACTAAACATATTGTTGATGCTGTGATGAAAGCTTTTGAAGAAAAATTGGAATTAGAAGTTTCGGTTCCTAGAAAATTGCAATGTGAATGGGAACCTACCATCAAAATCAAAATTAAAAATTATGAGTGTTTTGATTTATGTGATTTGGGTGCTAGTGTTTCCACTATTCCGAAATCTCTTTGCGATGTTCTTGGTCTTACCAATATTGAAGATTGCTCTCTTAATTTACATTTGGCGGATTCTACTATTAAAAAGCCTTTTGGGAGGATCAATGATGTTCTTATTCCTGCAAATAGGAACTATGTACCCATAGACTTTATTGTTCTTGATACTGAATGCAATCTGCCTTGCCCTATTATACTTGGTAGACCGTTTTTGCGCACTATTGGCACGGTGATTGACATGAAAGAATGGAGTGTTAAATTCCAATTTCCCTTGAGAAAGGGGATGGAACACTTCCCTAGAACCAAGATCAAATTTCCTTATGAATCTATAATGAGGGCAACTTATGGAACATCCAACAAGGATGACAATACTTGAAATTTTGGTATTATGCCTAGCTAAGGGCGTAAAACGATAGCGCTTATTGGGAGGCAACCCAATGAATAAATTTTATTTTTTGCTTTTTTCTTTCTATTCTTGAGTGTTAGCACAATTATTATACTGGTATGATTGTGTTCTTTGTGTTTTAATTAGTGTTTGTGCCAAGTAGAACCGATAGGATCTTCTTGGGTGATAGTTGTTTGATCTTGCTAAAAAAGACAGAACTTTGCGCTCATGAGAAAAATTCTCATTTTTAATAGAAAAGTTATTTTTAGTTGATTCTTATTGAAGAAGATTAATATACAAATTTCCCATGTGTCCCTATTTGTTTCAAGATTTTTAGATTTCCAGAAGTATTCGAAACTTCCAAATTACTACAGATTGTTCTGTTTTTAACAGATTCTGTTTTCTTTGTGTTGTGTGCTTATTTTGATGGCTCTATGGTTTCTTTGATGAGTTTTTGCCATAGAAAAGTTGGAATACAGTATATATAATACAAAAACAAAATATGAATTGGTTTGACACATCACTTATAGTAGTGGTTTGCTTTCTTATATTAACGGATCTCACGAAGGTTTTGTTGAAGTTTTGTGTGATTGAAGTTTTCAAGTTTTGGGTTATCTTACGATGGATGAAGGAAGGATGGAATAGCCTAATCTTGGGGATGCCCCGGCATCCCAAGCTATTATCCAAAAATGAGCAACCAACTAAGCTTGGGGATGCCCCCGAGTGGCATCCCCGCTTTCTTCCAACAACTATCGGTATTTTACTCGAGACTATATTTTTATTCGTCACATGATATGTGTTTTGCTTGGAGCGTCTTGTATGATATGAGTCTTTCCTTGTTTAATTTTTATTTTTAAGTCATCAATACTTGATGTACACACCTATTTGAGACAGCCAAAATTATGCCATGACTTGTTAGAATAGCTCTCTATGCTTCACTTAAATTTTTATGACCAAGGACTTGCTCTACTGCTTCAGTTATATCTTTTTAAGCACGGTGTGCTTAGTATTTTTTGAAGAAATACTCTCTTGCTTCACTTAGATTTATTTGAGAGTTAGTAAAATGTTAAAAAAAATTCTCTCTTGCTTCACTTATATTATTTTGAGAGAATGAAGAAAAATTATGCCCATGTCTTCACTTATATTTGTTTGAGCTTATCAAAAGCAACACATGAAAATTAGTCCCAAAGTGATAGATATCCAAGAAGGATGTAATAAAAACTTTCATGAAGATCATTGGACAAAAAAACTTGATTCCTTGTAATAGTTTTGAGACATGATGATGTGATATGTGAGTTATGTTGATGAGTAATTGTGCTCTAGTAAGAATATTAGTGTTAAAGTTTGTGATTCCCTATGCAAGCACGAAAGTCAATAATTATGCAATGAAATTATATCCTACTTGTGGTGCATTATTCGGTGTAATTTATGATCAATGTTCGCTTATGAGATTATTTGTTTCATGGTTGGTCGCTTCCCGGTCTTTTGCTAGCCTTTTGCACGAAGTATGATCTCTACTTCTGCATCCAAATCTTTTATCTTGGTTTTGCCACATGAGTCCACCATACCTACCTATATATGGTATTTCCTTGTCGTTTTAAGTAAATTTGAGTGTGCTATCTTTAATTTTCAAAATAAATTTCCCTTTTGTGTGCCCGTGCCGCTCACGAGGCGGTGAGGGGTGGCCAATATTTTCCATGCTAGATGTGTTATTCTCACGATGGGTGTTTATTCACTTGTCATTGCACGAGAGTAAGGCATAGGTATTAGGGATGCCCAGTCCCCAAATGAAAAACAAATTTACTTTATGTTGTCAAATAATAAATTCCTTGGAAAGTGTTGGTATGGAAGGGAACAGTGGATTCGGCTAGCCATGGCTTGTGAAAGTTTGGTGGAAAATGAATAAACTTTATTTTCTGTTTTGGAACCGCCTATGATATATCTAGCATGGAAAGTGTTGGGAACCTCAAGTCGTTCTCGTTGGTGGGAAAAGTCTACCTCCCAAAAAAAATCATCTCTCAATTTAAGCCTTGAGCTCTCGCACCTCTGCAAATCCCTACTTCCCTCTGCGAAGGGCCTTTCTTTTACTTATGCATTTTTTATTTTTCAATTTGAGTCTCCATCTTCTCTTACAAGCACCAACTAGGAAACACTATGATCGTACTTGAGCAATAGGTGTAACTAATATGCAAATGTGTTTCATGAATGGATCAATGGTTGAGCATAATGGGCTAGGGATAACTTATTTTAGCATTGATATTTTGAAAGACATGGTTGCTTGTTGATATGCTTGAATATCTAAATTATTATGTCAAAACTATACTATTTCTTTGAACCGTATAAAAGTCCAAATGTCCATGCTATAAAGAAAAGAATATGATATGACATGATAGGCAGCATTCCACATCAAAATTTCTGTTTTTATCACTTACCTACTCGAGGACAAGCATGAGTTAAGCTTGGGGATGCTGATACGTCTCCAACGTATCTATAATTTTTCATTGTTCCATGCTGTTATATTATCATTCTTGGATGTTTTACAATCATTTTATAGTCATTTTATATCATTTTTTGGTACTAACCTATTGACATAATGCCAAGTGCCAGTTGTCATTTTATGCATGTTTTTTACATCGTAGGAAATCAATATCAAACGGAGCCCAAAGACTGAAACTTTTTGGAGAATTTTTATGGGCCAAAAGACACATGATGGGCCAAGGCAGCACATGGGGGTGCCTTGAGGGGGCACAACCCACCATGGCGTGCCAGGCCCCCTAGGCGCGCCCAGGTGGGTTGTGCCCACCTTGGTGGCCTCCCGCACCGCCTCTTTGCTCTATAAATAGTACACAATATTCCAGAAACCCTAGGGGAGTCGACGAAATATTCATCCAGCCGCCGCAGAGTCTAGAACCACCGGATCCAATCTAGATACCATCACGGAGGGGTTCACCACTTCCATTGGTGCATCTCCGATGATGCGTGAGTAGTTCCTTGTAGACCTTCGGGTCCGTAGTTAGTAGCTAGATGGCTTCCTCTCTCTCTCTTTTGATTCTCAATACAATGGTCTCTTGGAGATCCATATGATGTAACCCTTTTGCGGTGTGTTTGTTGGGATCCGATGAGCTTTGAGTTTATGATCAGATCTATCTTTTTGTATCCATGAAAGTTATTTTAGTTTCTTTGATCTCTTGTATGCATGATCTCTTATAGCCTCATATTTCTTCTCCAATATTTGGGTTTTGTTTGGCCAACTTGATCTATTTATCTTGCAATGGGAAGAAGTGCCCGGTAGTGGGTTCGATCTTACGGTGCTTGATCACAGTGACAGAAAGGGAACTGACACGTATGTATCGTTGCCACTAAAAATAAAATGACGAGACCCATATCTAATGCCATAGATAAATGGATCTTGTCTACATCATGTCATCGTTCTTAATGCATTACTCCGTTTTTCCATGAACTTAATACACTAGATGCATGCTGGATAGCGGTCGATGTGTGGAGTAATAGTAGTAGATGCACGCAGGAGTCGGTCTACTAATCTTGGACATGATGCCTATGTAATGATCATTGCCTGGATATCGTCATAATTATTTGAGGTTCTATCAATTGCCCAACAATAATTTGTTTACCCACTGTTTGCTATTTTTCTTGAGAGAAGTCATTAGTGAAACCTACGGCCCCTGGGTCTTCTTTCTCAAATATTGGCCTTTGCGATCTATTTGCCTTTGCTTTTATTTTCAGATCTACTAAACCAAAAACCCAAAAATACCTTGCTGCAATTTATCTTATTTATTATCCAATCTATCAATATTTACAACTCTATCACGTCCGTTACCCGAAAGGATTTGACAACCCCTTTTACACGTCGGGTTGCGAGTATTTGTTATTTGTGTGCAGGTGACGTTTACGTTGTGTTGCCTGGTTCTCCTACTGGTTCGATAACCTTGGTTTCACATCTGAGGGAAATACCTACCGCTGCTATGCTGCATCATCCCTTCCTCTTTGGGGAAATACCGACGTAGCTTTAAGCGCCATCACATAGTCTGATTGAGTGGTTCGCTCCGCGGACACCTCCTCTAGGGACCAAGACGTTTGGATAAAGAGTGTTCACGTGCATTACCAAACACCCCTGTAATATTTACATGGGGGCTGAAGCGACGACTGGAAACTTTCAAATTTAAATAGACAGTCGCACAGGAGGAAAAAGTCGCTTATAATATAGAAGCGCCAAAATTATATATATCGGCACGCAGGCATAGTCCTTAAAATCCGAATACAATCATTCAAAGATTATATCCTTTCAGCACTGGCCCTCTACAAGGCGGGCTCCTTCTAGGATGTCACCAAAGTACCTTTCTGGCTTCCGGTGATCCTAGCCCTCTGGCGGGCCAGAAGTTGCTATCATCGTGGCCTTCATCTTTGCCCAGTGCACCTTGACGCGGGCGAAGGCCATTCGAGCACCCTCTATGCAGGCCGATCGCTTAATAGCGTTGACCCACGGACTTGAGTCGACGAGTTTCTTCACCAATCCGAAGTAGCTACTTGGGATTGGATCAACGGGCCATAGCCGGACTATCAAGTCCTTCATGGCCGTACCCACCATATTATGCAACTCGACTAGCTGCTTCATCTGGTCATTGAGGGGCACCGGATGATTTGGCGCAAGAAACTGCGACCAGAACAGCTTCTCCGCGTTGTTCCCCTCCTAGGCTCGGAAGTATTGGGCGGCGTCGGCGATGCTCCTCGGGAGATCCGCAAACACGCCTGGAGAACTCCATAATCGCGTCAGTGCAAGCTACCTCTGACCTCCGAAGATACTCTGCAAGAGAAAAGTCTTACCTGCTGCTATTTGCCGCGCTTGTTTTATCTCCTCGTGAGCACTACGCGACTCACTCCGCGCCTCCTTGGCAGCATTGACTGTCCTGGTGAGCTCGGATGCTTGTTCCGAAGTCTTCTGCTCCAATGACTCGCATTTGCGAATGGCATCTCGCAATTCGTCCTCGACTTCGGCCACCAGAGACTCGTGTTGCTGACGCACGGCCTGTTCGGCCTTCAGGTCGATAGTTGCTTTGTCAGCGGCTGCCCTGCTCGCCCTGGCCTCTTCCTTGGCCTTTGCAAGCTCGCCCTTAAGGGCCTCGACCGTAGCTGCGTCAGCTGTTTCACAAATCATATAACACAAATAAAGCTCACGCTCACACATATAGTGTCTTAAAATTTCAATTCTTTGAAAATCCGCATACCTTGCGTTTCATCAAAACGCTTGTTGACGAGGTCGAGCTGCTCGTCAGCTAGTTTCAGCTTCCGATTAAGCTCAGAAACCTCTGTGGCCTGGACGAAGGCCGCTAATAGCGAAGCCTATTCAAAAACATAGTACACATGTCAGCTCTGTTCCATGGATCCTTCGTCCGATTTTGTCCAGTATCAGACAAAGCATCAGGGGCTACTGTCTACACATATATGTATAAAATGAAAACGTTCTTTTTAGAACATTACGTCGCATACCTTGAAGCCTGTCAGTAGGCTATTGAAGGCTTCGTTCAGTCCGCCTTTGATGGACTAAATCTTTTCCATGACCGCACTCATCAGAGTGCGGTGTTCCACTATGATGAAAGCACCTCACGGTGCTTCCTCTAGAGTGTTTGGCGCCTCCGGATTGACGGTAGGCGCCGTTGGAGCAGATGCTCCTTCCCCCGTTACGGGGGGCTGATTTCCCAATTCGAGAGCCGCACCGGGCTCCGGAACGGTGTTCGGCGGGGACCCGGATGGCTTGGGTCCCCCTTCTTCGATCACCATGGGGATTGCTCCCCCTTGGTTGATGGCGACTGAGGGATTGACCTCGGGCACTCTCTCGTCCGCCCCACTCCCACCTGCTCGAACAGGGGAAGCTTGTAGAGAGGACACCTCGGCGTCCCCTAAAACGGGCGACGAGCCCCGCGGAGGCGTATCGCTCTCCACCATCTCCGGCACTAGAGAATTCCTCGATGATAGTGAAGCCTCGAGGAGTGCATGCGGAGGACTATATAAAGACAGAATGACATTGTTTAAATACTAAAAAGTAATTTAACCGAACATAAGCAGCTATCATCTGAGTACTTACGATTCGGCCAGGGGCTTAATCCTGGGCTAAACTCGGAAGCTGTGTTCGGACGTTGAGTCCGAACTGTCTTGAAGGTTTAGTTTCTTCCTGGGTGCCGCCTTGCCCGCATCAGCGTGGGCCGCCCTCTTCCTCCCACTTCCCTTGACGGGGGAGTCGTCTTCTTCTTCCTCCTCCTCCTCTTCTTCTTCGGGGGAGAGGTGGGAGTCGGTTTCGCGAACACTGTGTCCGCGGGACCCTTAGGGTGGAGGTTGCTTTTGACCTCCTTGCCCTTCTTCTTGGCCTTCTTCTCCGACGCCTTGTACAGCCCCGGAACCAACATTGCCATCAGCTGAGGCGTCTCTGGGTCTTCAAGCAAGGGAGCAGGGCACTTGATCCGCTTCAACTTTTTCATCCAGGCCTGGATAGAACGCAAAAACTCTAACTCATGTTATAATTGAAGTATGGACGGAGTATGTATTCGATAGAAATTTTGATTACCTCTGAAGTAGCGAGCACGCTGATGAAGCCCTTGTCATTGGTCTCCGTAGGCCACCCCTTTTGGGCCTTGAAGAGCTGCTTCCAGATGTCTTCATGCGTGGTGCCGAAGAGGTGCTTCAAGGGTTGGGGCTCTTCTGGATTGAACTCCCATAAATGGGAGTCCCGGCGTTGGCAGGGAAGGACGTGGCGGAAGAGCATTACCTGAATCACATTAGTGAGGAGGGTGTCCTTCGTTAGCATGCCAGAGATGCGATTTTGGAGGGCTAGCACCTCTGGCTAAGACCCCCCAATCCGGACTCTTGTCGGTCCAAGTGGTTAGCCTCTCCAGGGGTCCAGATCTAAATGCGAGCACCGCCACCCACTTGGTGTTGCAAGGCTCGGTGATGTAAAACCACTCCTGCTGTCAAACCTTGTTTGTCTCCACAAAGGCCCCCTTTGGCCAAGTGGCGTTGGGGAGCTTGCTCACCATGGCTCTTCCACAATCTGTGTGTTGCCCATCAACCACCTTTGGCTTCAGATTGAATATCTTGAGACATAAGCCGAAGTGTGGGGGGATGTGGAGGAATGCCTTAGATACCACTATGAAAGCTGATATGTGGAGGATTGAGTTCGGGGCTAGATCATGGAAATCCAGCCCATAGAAAAATAAGAGGCCCCGGACAAAGGGGTGGAGAGGAAATCCCAGCCCCCGGATAAAGTGGGAGAGAAAGACCACCCTCTCACCCGGCATAGGGACGGGGATCACTTGGTCCCTTTTGGGGATGCTATTGTTGGGGAACGTAGTATTTTAAATTTTCCTACGATCATGCAAGATCTATCTACCAGATGCATAGCAACGAGAGGGAAGAGTGTGTCTACGTACCCTCGTAGACCGGGAGCGGAAGCGTCAAGTGACGCGGTTGATGTTGTCGAACTTCTTCGCGATCCAACCGATCAAGCACCGAACGTACGGCACCTCCGCGTTCAGCACACGTTCAGCTTGATGACGTCCCACGAGCTCTTGATCCAGTTGAGCTTCACGGGAGAGTTTTGTCAGCACGACGGCGTGGTGACGGATATGATGTGTTCACCGGCGCAGGGCTTCGCCTAAGCTCCGCGACGGTATGACCGAGGTGTGATTCTGTGGAGGGGGGCACCGCACACGGCTAAAACAATTCAACTTGTGTGTCTTTGGGTGCCCCCCTGCCCCCGTATATAAAGTAGCAAGGGAGGGAGGCCGGCCAACCTCTCCTGGTGCGGCTAGGGAAGGAGTCCTACTAGAAATAGGATTGCAATCCTATTCCTAGTAGGATTCACCAAAAGAGAGAAGAGGGAAAGGAATAGGAGAGGTGGCGCCCCCCCCCCCCCCAATCCTAGTCCATCTAGGAACCCTAGGTGGGGGCGCCGGCCAGCTCTATGGGCTGCCTCTCTCTTTCCCTTTAGGCCCACTATGGACCATCCCCTCTCGTAGGGGGTTCCGGTAACCCCCTCCGGCATTCCCGATAAATCCGAAACTTTTCCGGTATACTTCCGGTGTCCGAATATAGCCGTCCAATATATCAATCTTTATGTCTCGGACATTCCGAGACTCCTCGTCATGTCCGTGATCTCATCCGGGACTCCGAACTACCTTCGGCACATCAATACTCATAAACTCATAATACCGATCGTCATCAAACGTTAAGCGTGCGGACCCTACGGGTTCGAGAACTATGTAGACATGACCGAGACTCATCTCCGGTCAATAACCAATAGCGGAACCTGGATGTTCATATTGGCTCCTACATATTCTACGAAGATCTTTTATCGGTCAGAACCGCATAACAACATACGTTGTTCCTTTTGTCAACGGTGTGTTACTTGCCCGAGATTCGATCGTCGGTATCTCTATACCTAGTTCAATCTCGTTACCGGCAAGTCTCTTTACTCATTCCGTAACACATCATCTCGTGACTAACTCATTAGTCTTTTGCTTGCAAGGCTTATTGTGATGTGTGTTACCGAGAGGGCCCAGAG
The DNA here is from genome assembly GCA_902687465.1 of Secale cereale. Classification (NCBI taxonomy): domain Eukaryota; kingdom Viridiplantae; phylum Streptophyta; class Magnoliopsida; order Poales; family Poaceae; genus Secale; species Secale cereale. The sequence continues at coordinate 893,354,990 of LR738711.1, read as the reverse complement.
ATACCTCTCCGACACTCGGAGTGACAAATCCTAATCTTGATCTATGCCAACACCACGAATACTTTCGGAGACACCTGTAGAGCATCTTTATGATCACCCAGTTACGTTGTGACGTTTGATAGCACACAAGGTGTTCCTACGGTATTCGGGAGTTGCATAATCTCATAGTCATAGGAACATGTATAAGTCATGAAGAAAGCAATAGCAGTAAAACTAAACGATCATAGTGCTATGCTAACGGATGGGTCTTGTCCATCACATCATTCTCCTAATGATGTGATCCCGTTGATCAAATGACAACTCATGTCTACGGCTAGGAAACATAACCATCTTTGATCAATGAGCTAGTCTAGTAGAGGCATACTAGGGACATACTGTTTTGTCTATGTATTCACACATGTACTAAGTTTCCGGTTAATACAATTCTAGCATGAATAAAAGACATTTATCATGATATAAGGAAATATAAATAACATCTTTATTATTGCCTCTAGGGCATATTTCCTTCAGTCTCCCACTTGAACTAGAGTCAATAATCTAGCTCACATCGCCATGTGATTTAATACCGATGGTTCACATCGTTATGTGAATAACACCCATAGTTCACATCACCATGTGACCAACACCCAAAGGGTTTACTAGAGTCAATAATCTAGTTCACATCGCTATGTGATTAATACCCAAGAGTAATGAGGTGTGATCATGTTTTGCTTGTGAGAGAAGTTTAGTCAACGGGTCTGTCATATACAGATCCCTATGTATTTCGCAAATTTCTATGTCTACAATGCTCTGCATGGAGCTACTCTAGCTAATTGCTCCCACTTTCAATACGCATCCAGATTGATACTTAGAGTCATCTGGATTTAGTGTCAAAGCTTGCATCGGCGTAACCCTTTACGACGAACTCTTTATCACCTCCATAATCGAGAAATATTTCCTTAGTCATCCAATTATTAAGGATAATTTTGACCGCTGTACAGTGATCTACTCCTGGATCACTATTGTACCTCCCTGTCAAACTCTTGGCAAGGTACACAATGTGTTTTGTACACAGCATGGCATACTTTATAGAACCTATGGCTGAGGCATAGGGAATGACTTTCATTCTCTCTATATTTTTCTGTCGTGGTCTGGCTTTGAGTCTTACTCAACTTCACACCTTACAAATCAGGCAAGAACTTCTTCTTTGACTGATCCATTTTGAACTACTTCAAAATCTTATCAAGGTATGTACTCATCGAAAGTCTTATCAAGCGTCTTGATCTATCTATATAGATTCTTGATGCTCAATATGTAAGCAGCTTCACTGAGGTCTTTCTTTGGAAAACTCCTTTCAAACACTCCTTTATGCTTTCCAGAAAATTCTACATCACTTTCGATCGACAATATGTCATTCACATATACTTATCAGAAAGGTTGTAGTGCTCCCACTCACTTCTTGTAAATACAGACTTCTCCAAAAGTCTGTATAAAACCATATGCTTTGATCACCTCATCAAAGCGTATATTCCAACTCCGAGATGCTTGCACCAGTCCATAGATGGATTGCTGGAGCTTGCATAATTTGTTAGCACCTTTTGGATCGACAAAACCTTCTGGTTGTATCATATACAACTCTTCTTTGAGATATCCATTCAGGAATGTAGTTTTGACATCCATTTGCCAGATTTCATAATCATAAAATGCGGCAATTGCTAACATGATTCGGACAGACTTAAGCATCGCTACAGGTGAGAAAGTCTCATCGTAGTCAACTCCTTGAACTTGTCGAAAACCTTTCGCAACAAGTCGAGCTTTGTAAACAGTAATATTACCGTCTGCGTCGGTCTTCCTCTTGAAGATCCATTTATTTTCGATGGCTTGCCGATCATCGGGCAAGTCAACCAAAGTCCACACTTTGTTCTCATACATGGATCCCATCTCAGATTTCATGGCTTCAAGCCATTTTGCGGAATCTGGGCTCATCATCGCTTCCTCATAGTTCGTAGGCTCATCATGGTCTAGTAACATGATTTCCAGAACTGGGTTGCCGTACCACTCTGGTGCGGAACGTACTCTGGTTGATCTACGACGTTCAGTAGAAACTTGATCCGAAGTTTCATGATCATTATCATTAACTTCCTCACTAATTGGTGTAGGAATCACTGGAACAATTTCCTGTGATGTACTACTTTCCAATCCGGGAGAAGGTACAATTACCTCATCAAGTTCTACTTTCCTCCCACTCACTTTTTTCGAGAGAAACTCCTTCTCTAGAAAGGATCCATTTTAGCAACGAATATCTTGCCTTCAGATCTGTGATAGAAGGTGTACCCAACAGTCTCTTTTGGGTATCCTATGAAGATTTACTTCTCCGGTTTGGGTTCGAGCTTATCATGTTGAAACTTTTTCACATAAGCATCGCAGTCCCAAACTTTAAGAAACAACAACTTTGGTTTCTTGCCAAACCACAGTTCTTAAGGCGTTGTCTCAACGGATTCAGATGAGGCCCTTATTTAACGTGAATGCAGCTGTCTCTAATGCATGACCCAAAACGATAGTGGTAAATCGGTAAGAGACATCATAGATCGCACCATATCCAATAAAGTACGGTTACGATGTTCGGACACACCATTATGCTGTGGTGTTCCGGGTGGCGTGAGCTGTGAAACTATTCCACATTGTTTCAAATGAAGACCAAACTCGTAACTCAAATATTCTCCTCCACGATCAGATCGTAGAAACTTTATTTTCTTGTTACGATGATTCTCTACTTCACTCTGAAATTCTTTGAACTTTTTCAAATGTTTCAGACTTTGTGCTTTATTAAGTAGATATACCCATATCTGCTCAAATCATCAGTGAAGGTCAGAAAATAACGATACCCGCCGCGAGCTTCAACACTCATTGGTCCGCATACATCAGTATGTATGATTTCCAACAAATATGTTGCTCGCTCCATAGTTCCGGAGAACGGAGTTTTTAGTCATCTTGCCCATGAGGCATGGTTCGCAAGCACCAAGTGATTCATAATCAAGTGATTCCAAAATTCCATCATTATGGAGTTTCTTCATGCGTTTTACACCAATATGACTTAAACGGCAGTGCCACAAATAAGTTGCACTATCATTATTAACCTTGCATCTTTTGGCTTCAATATTATGAATATGTGTATCACACGATCGAGATCCAACAAACTATTTTCATTGGGTGTATGACCATAGAAGGTTTTTATTCATGTAAACAGAACAACAATTATTCTCTAACTTACATGAATAACCGTATTGCAATAAACATGATCAAATCACATTCATGCTCAACACAAACACCAAATAACAGTTATTTAGGTTCAACACTAATCCCGAAAGTATAGGGAGTGTGCGATGATGATCATATCAATCTTGGAACCGCTTCCAATACACATCGTCACTTCATCCTTTAACTAGTTTATGTTCATTATGCAACTCCCACTTCGAGTTACTACTCTTTAGCAACTGAACCAATATCAAATACCGAGGGGTTGCTATGAACACTAGTAAAATACACATTAATAATCTGTATATCAAATATACCTTTGTTCACTTTGCCATCCTCCTTATCCGCCAAGTATCTAGGGCAGTTCCACTTTTAGTGACCATTTCCTTTGCAGTATAAGCACTTGTTTCAGGCTTGAGTTTAGCTTTGGGTTTCTTCACGGGAGTGACAACTTGCTTGTCATTCTTCTTGAAGTTCCCCTTCTATCCCTTTGCCCTTTACTTGAAACAAGTGGTCTTGTTAACCATCAACACTTGATGCTTTTTCATGATTTCTACCTTCGCCTACTTCAGTATCGCGAAGAGCTGGGAATTCCTTTCGTCATCCCTTGCATATTATAGTTCATCACGAAGTTCTACTAACTTGGTGATAGTGACTAGAGAACTTTGTCAATTACTATCTTATCTGGAAGATTAACTCCCACTTGATTAATGTAATTGTAGTACCCAGACAATCTGAGCACATGCTCACTGGTTGAGCTATTCTCCTCCATCTTGTAGGCAAAGTACTGTCAGAGGTCTTATACCTCTCGACACGGGCATGAGTATGAAATACTAATTTCAACTCTTGGAACATCTTATATGCTCCATGGCGTTCAAAACGTTTTTGAAGTCCCGGTTCTAAGCCGTAAAGCATGGTGCACTTAAACTATCAAGTAGTCATCATATCGAGCTTTTGTCAAAACGTTCATAACGTCTACATCTGCTCCTGCAATAGGTCTGTCACCTAGCGGTGCATCAAGGACATAATTCTTCTGTGCAGCAATGAGGATAATCCTCAGATCACGGAACAATTCCGCATCATTGCTACTAACATCTTTCAATCTTGGTTTTCTCTAGGAACATATGAAAAATAAACGGGGAGCAACATCGCGAGCTATTGATCTACAACATAGATATGCTAATACTACCAGGACTAACTTCATGATAAATTAAAGTTCAATTTAATCATATTACTTAAGAACTCCCACTTAGATAGACATCCCTCTGGTCATCTAAATGATCATGTGATCCAAATCAACTAAACCATGTCCGATCATCACGTGAGATGGAGTAGTCTCAATGGTGAACATCTTATGTTGATCATATCTACTATATGATTCACGCTCGACCTTTCGGTCTCCAGTGTTCCGAGGCCATATCTGTATATGCTAGGCTCGTCAAGTTTAACCCGAGTATTCTGCGTGTGCAAAACTGGCTTACACCCATTGTATTTGAACGTAGAGCTTATCACACCCGATCATCACGTGGTGTCTCGGCACGACGAACTTTCGCAACGGTGCATACTCAGGGAGAACACTTATACCTTGAAATTTAGTAAGGGATCATCTTATAATGCTACCGTCGTTCTAAGCAAAATAAGAAGCATAATAAGATAAACATCACATGCAATCAAAATATGTGACATGATATGGCCATCATCATCTTATGCTTTTGATCTCCATCTCCAAAGCACCGTCATGATCACCCTCGCAAAACATGATCATCTCATACAAAAACCGTATAACTCATCATGTCCTGACCATATCACATCACAACATGCCCTGCAAAAACAAGTTAGACGTCCTCTACTTTGTTTGTTGCAAGTTTTACGTGGCTGCTACGGGCTTTAGCAAGAACCGTTCTTACCTACGCATACAAAACCACAACGATGTTTCGTCAAGTATGTGCTATTTTAACCTTCACAAGGACCGGGCGTAGTCACATTTGATTCAGCTAAAGTGAGAGAGACAGACACCCGCCAGTCACCTTTAAGCAACGAGTGCTCGTAACGGTGAAACCAGTCTCGCGTAAGCGTACGCGTAATGTCGGTCCGGGCCGCTTCATCTCACAATACCGCCGAAGCAAAGTATGACATGCTGGTAAGCAGTATGACTAGTATCGTCCACAATCTCATTGTGTTCTACTCGTGCATATCATCTACGCATAGACCTGGCTCATGATGCCACTGTTGGGGAACGTAGTATTTTAAATTTTCCTACGATCACGCAAGATCTATCTACCAGATGCATAGCAACGAGAGGGAAGAGTGTGTCTACGTACCCTCGTAGACCGGGAGCGGAAGCGTCAAGTGACGCGGTTGATGTTGTCGAACTTCTTCACGATCCAACCGATCAAGCACCGAACGTACGGCACCTCCGCGTTCAGCACACGTTCAGCTTGATGACGTCCCACGAGCTCTTGATCCAGTTGAGCTTCACGGGAGAGTTTCGTCAGCACGACGGCGTGGTGACGGATATGATGTGTTCACCGGCGCAGGGCTTCACCTAAGCTCCGCGACGGTATGACCGAGGTGTGATTCTGTGGAGGGGGGCACCGCACACGGCTAAAACAATTCAACTTGTGTGTCTTTGGGTGCCCCCTGCCCCCGTATATAAAGGAGCAAGGGAAGGAGGCCGGCCAACCTCTCCTGGTGCGGCTAGGGAAGGAGTCCTACTAGGAATAGGATTGCAATCCTATTCCTAGTAGGATTCACCAAAAGAGAGAAGAGGGAAAGGAATAGGAGAGGTGGCGCCCCCCCCCCCCCCCAATCCTAGTCCATCTAGGAACCCTAGGTGGGGGCGCCGGCCAGCTCTATGGGCTGCCTCTCTCTTTCCCTTTAGGCCCACTATGGACCATCCCCTCTCGTAGGGGGTTCTGGTAACCCCCTCCGGCATTCCCGATAAATCCGAAACTTTTCCGGTATACTTCCGGTGTCCGAATATAGCCGTCCAATATATCAATCTTTATGTCTCGGACATTCTGAGACTCCTCGTCATGTCCGTGATCTCATCCGGGACTCCGAACTACCTTCGGTACATCAATACTCATAAACTCATAATACCGATCGTCATCAAACGTTAAGCGTGCGGACCCTACGGGTTCGAGAACTATGTAGACATGACCGAGACTCATCTCTGGTCAATAACCAATAGCGGAACCTGGATGTTCATATTGGCTCCTACATATTCTACGAAGATCTTTTATCGGTCAGAACCGCATAACAACATACGTTGTTCCTTTTGTCAAACGGTATGTTACTTGCCCGAGATTCGATCGTCGGTATCTCTATACCTAGTTCAATCTTGTTACCGGCAAGTCTCTTTACTCGTTCCGTAACACATCATCTCGTGACTAACTCATTAGTCTTTTGCTTGCAAGGCTTATTGTGATGTGTGTTACCGAGAGGGCCCAGAGATACCTCTCCGACACTCGGAGTGACAAATCCTAATCTTGATCTATGCCAACACCACGAATACTTTCGGAGACACCTGTAGAGCATCTTTATGATCACCCAGTTACGTTGTGACGTTTGATAGCACACAAGGTGTTCCTACGGTATTCGGGAGTTGCATAATCTCATAGTCATAGGAACATGTATAAGTCATGAAGAAAGCAATAGCAGTAAAACTAAATGATCATAGTGCTATGCTAACGATGGGTCTTGTCCATCACATAATTCTCCTAATGATGTGATCCCGTTGATCAAATGACAACTCATGTCTATGGCTAGGAAACATAACCATCTTTGATCAATGAGCTAGTCTAGTAGAGGCATACTAGGGACATACTGTTTTCTCTATGTATTCACACATGTACTAAGTTTCCGGTTAATACAATTCTAGCATGAATAAAAGACATTTATCATGATATAAGGAAATACAAATAACATCTTTATTATTGCCTCTAGGGCATATTTCCTTCAGCTATATCGTCAGTGAGATAGCCCGCACTCCGGAGATTCTTCATGGTCTTCTCCGTGACCGTAGAAGCCTCCCACTTTCCCTTAGGACCGGATCCGGCCATTGCTGGGAAGGGAGGCGGTGGTGGAGGGGTCGAGAGTTGTGGGCGCAAGAGCTGTGGGCGCTGGGGCTAGGGAGATTGGAGAGCTAGGGCTTGAGGAGAGCGTGCGGTTAATGGGAAGATTTGTGTCCTTTTATAAGCGGTGAATGCTAAACATCCCCCCCACTCCAGCCGTAAACCTCACTGGTTCCCAACATAGTCGTGCGTAACGCGCGGTTGGGATGCTCACGTCATATTGATAAGGATCCCGTAATAAGCGGGCACGATCTCTGTTTCGACAAGACGTGTGAATGGGGCTATACCTCAAAAAGAAAACTAGAGCCAAGAAAACGGTTCGATATATTAAAGGGTCAAACGTGACATTTCGCTGAAAAGTTGTCAGTAAAGACACAGTGTCCGTTTTTCGATACCTTGCCTTCAAGGTTAAGGGTTGTACTAACCATGCAGAGCCGGACATAGTACCTTTGTGTAGGGAATGTTGCTTCAATATGTTCGGGAGGAGGAACCCACCTTGCAATGTCGAAGACAGTACGCGAGTCGAACTCGTCGTCATCGAAGACCGGTTCAGGGGCTACTGAGGGAGTCCTGGATTATGGGATCCTCAGGTGGCCGGATTGCTCGTTACGGGCCAGATTGGTGGGCCGTGAAGATTATTGCTGAAGACTATCTCCCGTATCTGGATAGGACTTGCATATGTGGCAAGATGGTCATGTATAACCCTAGGTCCCTCCGGTGCATATATAAACCGGAGGGTTTAGAGACAACAATCACAATTACATAGGCTAGACTCCTACGGTTTTAGCCATTACGATCTCGAGGTAGATCAACTCTTGTAGACCCATATTCATCAAGATCAATCAAGCAGGAAGTAGGGTATTACCTCGATCGAGAGGGCCTGAACCTGGGTAAAACATCGTGTCACCAGTCTCCTATTACCATCAATCTTCAGACACATAGTTCGGGACCCCCTACCCGAGATCTGCCGCTTTTGACACCGACAAGGGGATCTCATCTCTTCATATTTATTACTTCTTTGTGATCAAGCTATTTCCTTTTTACTGTACTAGTTTTATGATGGAGGATTTTGTAACAGAGGTATAAGAGTCAGTTATAGCTCACCATGGGTCACTCACTTATTATTCGCAGATGACAGTTTGATTTTCATTAATGCGAAAGACCATAGAGCCATACGACTAAAAAGTATCTTTGGCGATGTCTATAATAGTGAAAAGAGCTCTATTTTCTTCATAATAGTGAAAGCGACCTTGGACATCCAGGTTGAGGCTTTCAGTGAAAGGTATTTGGGACTCCCTAATGTTGTGGGTTGTATTATCAGCGGCACATTTGACGACATCAATGAGGGAGCTCATGGAAAGATTCAATGATGGTCCAAAAAACTGCTTGCTTGCACTGGTCGTCAAACTCTCTTGAAGTTGGTTATTCAGGCGATCCCCACACTATGAGTACGTTTTTATTAACGAAAATGGTGTGTTTATGCATTAAGTTTCTTGGAGTAATCTGCTAATACCAAAAATGCAACGGAGGCATGGGATTTTAGGGCCCGCGTCAATTCATCTCGAATTGCTTGGTAGTACGGATGGCGTTTTTTTTTTGTCAAATCGTAGCTCCTTATGTGCAAGAGTTTTAAAGGATCGCTATTTTCCAGACACCGACTTCATGCAGGCAACCCTTCCTAAGTCTGCTTCAGCTACCTGGAAGGTGGTCTCCACTGGTAGGGAGGTAGTCAAGGCCGGTATGATTAAGTGTGCTGGAGATGAGAATTCAATTTCTATCTGGACAGGTAAGTGGATCCCTGGGGAGATCTCCATAACTCGATTGTTGAAGCCACATAGCACCTCCATTGAAAAGGTCTCCGATCTCATTGATCCGGAGAATTGGTAGTGGTGATAACAACTGGGCCAGGGTAATTCATCACTCTGGATGCCGGGCTATTCTGAATATACCTATCAGGCAGGGAGGCAGTGAATATTGGTCCTTTGAGAAATTTGGCAGCTACACTATGAAGATGGTGTGCGTGCTCTTATGAATCAAAATGAGCGCCTTGATTCCCATGTGCGCCGATTCGTGTCGAATGTCCTGCTCTTACTCGCCGGCGACCACACCTTCACTGTGCGGGTCTCACGGTCGCCGAACACGGAAAAGGAACAATAAGGATATGGAGGATCGGAACAAGGGCTTGGAGGACGGCATCGGCGAAGATTAGACTAGGTTAGGGTCCAGGCGATTTTGTTTAATGAAATGTCGAAAATGTAATAAATATGCTCTAGTTTAAATGATAATCATTCGGGTTACATGAAAAAAAGGCTGGCTTGGTTAAATTCGCTTTGAAATGTATAGAGACATCGTTGAATGGCCGGCTCCCGTAATACTGTCCACATACGCATGGACGGATGCCGTGTCCACTTTGAGGGTTAGCACGGAGATGCCATAACATCTTCATCATTGTGAAGTTACGCCTTATCGCCCGTTTGTGATCCTTTTTTCCCGCACGGAAAAATCCGAGTCTAGGTCTCGTTTAATCTCGTTTTATATATAAGGGCATGTACAATGGTTGATAAGGTAGTCTTATTTTAAATCTTGCATGTAATTTAAAGATGACAAACAAACATACATACAATGGGTCATCTTTTAGCCTTATCTTCAATAACTAGTTATTTCTAAAAATATGGTGAGACATATTATGCTAAGGGCATGTACAATGGTTCTAGCTTAGCAACGCCACGTAGGATAAATGATGAGGTGGAGGAGAGAGAAGTTATAAGAGAAGGCTTGTCTTCTCTTAATTAAGAGAAGGCAAGAGATGATCGCACAATATGTCTCACCATGTTTTTAGGAATAACTAGTTATTGAAGATAAGGCTAAGAGATGACCCATTGTACACATATTTTTTTGTCATCTTTAAATTACATGCAAGATTTAAGATAAGACTACCTTATCAACTATTGTACATGAGATCAACTATTGTACATGAGATCACCTATTGCCTTTTCTTAATTAAGAGAAGACAAGCCTTCTCTTATAATTTATCTCTCCTCCAACTCGTCATTTATCCTACACGGCATTGCTAAGATAAAACCATTGTACATGCCCTTAGGGCATGTACAATGGTTCTAGCTTAAGGATGACACGTAAGGGCATGTACAATGGTTGCTAAGATAGTCTTATCTTAAGTTTTGCATGTAAATTAGAGATGACAAAAAAACAAGTCTACAATGGGTCATCTCTTAGCCTTATCTTCAATAATTAGTTATTCCTAAAAACATGGTGAGACAAATTGTGCTAAGCTATCATCTCTTGTCTTTGCTTAAATAAGCTAAGACAAGCCTTCTCTTATGATTTCTCTCTCCTCCACCTCATCATTTATCTTACGTGGCATCCTTAAGC
>LR738711.1:893278371-893344280 GCA_902687465.1 Secale cereale | reverse complement strand
AGGGCATGTACAATGGTTGCTAAGATAGTCTTATCTTAAGTTTTGCATGTAAATTAGAGATGACAAAAAAACAAGTCTATAATGGGTCATCTCTTAGCCTTATCTTCAATAATTAGTTATTCCTAAAAACATGGTGAGACAAATTGTGCTAAGCTATCATCTCTTGTCTTTGCTTAAATAAGCTAAGACAAGCCTTCTCTTATGATTTCTCTCTCCTCCACCTCATCATTTATCTTACGTGGCATCCTTAAGCTAGAACCATTGTACATGCCCTAAGAGATGACCCATTATAGACTTGTTTTTTTGTCATCTCTAATTTATATGCAAAACTTAAGATAAGACTATCTTAGCAACCATTGTACATTGCCTTATATATAAAACGAAGGAGCGGGATCCTCGACGTGGCGACGGTGCCGGAGTACTGCATGCACTACGCGCAATGATAACCGGAGATGGGCGACCAGAAGACATGATGACATGATAAACTATAGATCAGCCAGTTCTTGTGCCTGATCAAGCATCGTTATCATCAGACCAATTTGCCGCTGCAAAAGGTGTCGAGCCCCGTGAGAGAAAAGTGCACATGGAACCAACTCTCTCATGATCCTCGCCATGAGCGACGACCTGCCGCTATCAGTACGGAGACACACATGATAGCCCTGAAGATAATAACCTCTGCCCGGACAGTTGAGCTTTTAACCTGGGGTTGACCCGCCGAGAAATGAGAAATCTGCAACAGCGTCTCAGATAGTCAGATCGAAATTGGAGCGCTCGCTCACTGCCACGTGGGCCCCACGCCGAGCTGTCAGGCTGCCCCCACAGGCCATAGACTCCAGTGCTGAGTAATTTACCCGACTGGATCAGTTGATTCGGTTCACACCTTCTGTTCGCGCTCTGCCCCTTGCTCGTCCGCCGAAACCAATGGCGACCGTCGCGGGCCTTATCCGGCTCCTCGTCGCCGTGCTGGTGCTGGCGCTGGGCCGGGCGGCGGGGGGCGTCGACCCGCCGCCGGCGTGCCCGCTCGACCTGGGCTACGTGCGCACGTTCCCGTGGGACCGGGCGCCGTGCGCGCCGCCGGTGTCCAACGTGACCGCCTGCTGCATGACCCTGCTCTCCGTGCTCGGCATCGGCCTCGCCGCGCGCCTGCGAGCCACCGGCCTCTTCCGTCTCCCGTCCGCGCCGGCCTCGGCCGCCTGCATCCGCGCCTTCTCCGACGCACTCGCCTCGCCGCCGCTCTCCCTCCCGCGCTCCCTCGTGCCGGCCTGCTTCCCCGTCCCGTCCCAGTTCGCCATCTCCCCGTCCTACTGCGCCGGCGTCACCACCGCCGCGCAGTACGTCGCCACCGTCGGCGGCGTGGCCGCCGGCGAACTCAACTCCTCCTGCGGCTCCAACCTCACCGACATGTCCCGCTGCTACGGCTGCCTCGCCGCCGGAATCCATGCCTTGGCTCGACTCACAGCTGCCGCCGGCAAAACCTCCAACTCCCTCAACTGCTTCTACCTCACCGCCCTCTACGCCGCCGGCGTATCGAACTCCGCCGGCCCCACCTCCCCTGCCACCGCCGCATGCGCCTTCGGCCTCGCTCTCTCCACCCCATCCCCCGCATCCTCGCCTGCCTCCGGCTCCATTACCCACAACAACATCGCAGTCGCAACCGTCATCCCGATCGCCTCCGTCCTCCTCGTCTCCCTCATAGCGCTGCTCGTTTGGACGAAGCGGCACGACGGCATAATAAGCAGCAAGAACCGCGGTTTGTCCGACGAGCGGCGGCCGTCGCGGCAGCGACCCAACACCGGCTCGGTGCTGTTCGATATCCGCGAGCTGGCGAAGGCGACCGGCGGGTTCGCCGAGCGGAACATCATCGGGCGCGGCGGGTTCGGCGTCGTGTACCGCGGCGTGCTCGCGGACGGGTCGGTGGTCGCCGTGAAGAAGATGCTGGACCCGGACGTGGACGGCGGGGACGACGAGTTCGCCAACGAGGTGGAGATCATCAGCCACTTCCGGCATCGGAACCTGGTGCCGCTGCGCGGGTGCTGCATCACCGACGCCGACGACCCCGACGACCATGGCAGCAGGCAGATGCTCCTCGTGTACGACTACATGCCGAACGGCTCGCTCGACCGCTACATCTTCCAGCAGCAGGACGGGGCGGTGGCGGTGCTGCCGTGGGCGCAGCGGAGGAGCGTGATCCTGGACGTGGCGAGGGGGCTGGAGTACATGCACTACGGCGTGAAGCCGGGGATCTACCACCGGGACATCAAGGCGACCAACATACTCCTGGACGAGGACATGCGGGCGCGCGTGGCGGACTTCGGGCTGGCACGCCGGAGCCGGGACGGGCAGTCGCACCTGACGACGCGCGTCGCCGGCACGCACGGCTACCTCTCGCCGGAGTACGCGCTGTACGGGCAGCTCACGGAGAGGAGCGACGTGTACAGCTTCGGCGTGCTGGTGCTGGAGGTGATGAGCGGCCGGCCCGCGCTGGACCTCGCGGAGCCGTCCGGGATGGTGCTGGTCACCGACTGGGCGTGGACGCTCGTCAAGGCCGGCCGCACGAGGGAGGTGCTGGCGGAGGCTCTGCTTCGGGAGGAAGAGTGCCGGGCGACCGTGGAAGCCATGGAGAGGTTCGTGCTCGTCGGCATCCTGTGCGCGCACGTCACGGTGGCGTGCCGCCCCACCATGCCGGAGGCGCTGAGGATGCTGGAGGGGGACGTGGACGTGCCGAGCTTGCCGGACCGGCCGCAGCCGTACGGCCAGAGGATCCCGTTCGACTTAGGCGAACGCAACTTCAGTGCCTCGTCGGTGCTGAGCGGCCCATTCATGGACTTCGGCGACATGCTCAGGTGAGGAGTGGTGTTGATGGTCGAAGTTGAAACTGGAGTGGACTGGAATCATATGGAGTACGTACTTTCATAATTTGCATACTGCAGTAACTACACTTTGTAACTGAAGTTCAGAGTATTGTACTACAGCTTTTCATTTTGTTGTATAAATGGATTGTGTACGACACTATCTTCTGCTGAAATACCGAATGGGCCATGTACAACGATGCTGAATGAAATAAAGCTCCAATGACACATCAAATTAATAAATTTCCAGACTGTTTTTGTTGTCATTACAAACTATTCACCGCCAGGCAATTGCGGTGATCATGGAACAAATGCAGGTACAATAATAGTCTGCTGATGGTTGAAGACTTGAAGTTGAAACTGGAGTGGGCTGGAATCATATGTACTCTAATTTCATAATGTGCATACTGCAGTAACTACACTTTGTAACTGAAGTTCAGAGTTTTGTACTATAGCTTTTCATTTTGTTGTATAAGTGGATTGTGTACGACACTATTTTCTGCTGAAATACCGATGGACCATGTACAAAATAGCTGAATGAAGCTCACATCATATCAGGATTTTCCACACTGTTTTTGTTGTCATTACAAACTATTCACCGTCCGGCAATTGCGGTGATCATGGAAAGAACATGCAGGTACAATACCAGTCTACTGATATTTCGGCTCCAGTGGTGGTACAGACTTACAGTGAGGGCAGACCGGCAGGCGGCAGGCAGCGGCCGCGCGACTTCTAGAGCCCGACTGTATCGGCACATCATCAAGCTACTATGTATAACACGTTCAATTGTTCGTTCAAACAGATAGCAAACGAAGGATACAACTGGCAAAATGCATGATGGACATACAAGCCAGTGGTGGATAAGATCATTTGATGGAGTGGCGTCGAGAGTCGGCGCCCTAGCTGTCCTCCTGCAGATTGGGGTGGCTAGGCTGCACGCGGAAGGTGATCGGCATCTGGGCTGCAAAATCCCTGTCTGGATGATACCCAAGCTCAAGATCCCTCATGCTCCCGCTCAGGGCGATATCATGCTGGTGCTGGATGAGGATGAACAAAAACAGACAGACGGTTAGGTAAGCCTTCAGCGTACACAGTTCCTTTGGTAACAACTAGTGCAAATATAACTTGTACACGATACTCATGCACAACAATGCAGCCCCTATCTATATGCTCGATGCTCTATTTGCGCGTTTTGGGCTCCTTTTCAATAAGAATTCAGGCAGGGACTGCATGGTTAATCAGGTGGTATTATTGATGGAAGGATCGTTGAGTGTGCGTGCGTTCAGCTCATTTAGGAACTGCATGTGTGTTCCTAACAAAACATAGAACAGTTTTGCTAAAACTCATCTAGCTGAGTTTTTTGGTAAGTTTTTTTTTTAGAAAACGGAAGCTTCCATTACCCCCAGCCTCTGCCGATGATGCATACTGTTTGACGAGCGTTCATGCAAAAATTTATGAAAAATAATAAGCATTTAAACAGTCCGCTAATATAGTTATTGTTCATGCGAAAAATTATGATAAATAATCAGCATTTAAACATTCCACAAATATAGTTTTTAGCTTGCATGTTTAACTTCAGCGAAAACAGAGCAGCTTATATTAAAATAAAAGCTCCACAAGTGAGCATCTGCAAGGTCACTTACCACTTTAAAGGCCAGCAACTTGTTCTCATCTTCCAGCATCTTACCCTGCAGTTGACCAATAAAACAATGGATGAGGGCAAAGTGTGAAAGAACTGCATTATGATCAGCAAATATACAGATCACGTAATCATGTATGCAAAACTAGACCATACATGTTTCATGAGCCTGTCATAGTGCTCCATCTGCAACAACAGAATAAAGCAACATCAGAAACCAAAACATTTTTCTCAAAAAAAAAAAGAACATTTCAGTGGTGACAATGCTTATGATGTCAATCAACAAATCGAACAATTATAGTGCCTGTTTCTCATGCAGACTCGTCAGCCCATTATCAAGTGCTTCCTCAATCATGATCAGCTCTTTGGGCTGCAGCGAGTTCAGATCTTCGCCTTTCAAGTGTCTGTACCATCACAATGGGCGATTGCAATCTCAGTGTACAGGATATCCAAGGAAAAAGAAATATTCTGTCCAAGAAATTACCTGAGCTCGATCTGCATGTTATCATTCTCTTTCTTGATTCGATCAATCTCCGCACTGAGGCTCTGAAATATTGAATGTGTCCATCAGTGATAAGTCATTCTACTGTTTTTTCCCCTGAACTACAAGTCATTCCACTCAGTCGATTCAACAAAATACAAGTGGTATTCTAGCTCTGAAAACACTTTATCAACTTTCAGAAATGAAAATTGCGGGGTAACACCTTAATTCTTAAAAAAAACTCTGAAAAGACTTCTGTTGGATTAGGATTTTCAGCAAGGCTTTAAGAAAGCAAGCATTCATTGATATGTTTTGAGGTCAAGAATTACCTTGTGCTTCTCATCCCACAGTATCTTCCCGGAGTTGGTCTGGTACTTCTCCAAGATTCTTGATAGCCTATGTCCCACCAAAACGATGCATGAATACAAGGATAAAAAGGTAGCTAAACGTGCCATTAACAGAAACGAGTGATTCTAGATTCCGAAAATGCCATCCAGTCCAGGAAAAGGGGAGTACGAGTTGTTTGGTCATACCCGCTTAAAATTACTTTAAACGTACACACACGAAACCAGTCAAGCAGAAAGCATTCAGACCAACCCAATTCCGTTCATGGCAAGTTATTGATACGAGTAGCAGCATATGAATCTATGATTTTACCTATATCTGCAGTGACTATAAATGTACACTCCCATCCCATACAAACACGGACAAGCAGCTAGGGATTGCATATTTGCCAACAGCGAAGAGCCCAACGTCAAAAATTAAAGGACGCACAAGTCACAAACGGTATACTACGAAAGAGCCGAGGAAAGTGCTCCTTGAAAAGCGAGATTCAGGACGGGAAAGGGGGCAGATACGGCACGCACGAGGTCTTGGGGGAGCAGAAGTCGTAGAGCTTGCCGGCGCTGGAGAAGACGACAACGCCGACCTCGGCGTCGCAGAGCACGCTGATCTCCTTGGCCTTCTTGAGGATCCCGTTCTTGCGCTTGGAGAAGGTCACCTGGCGGTTGCTCTGGTTCTCGATCCTCTTGATCTCGATCTTCCCGCGCCCCATCCCTCCTCCTTCGTCCTCCGGCGGCGCCAGGAAGAGGAAGGGCTCGTTTCTTCTGGCGCTCTGGGGGCCGGTGCGGGCGTGGTGCGATTGGGGAATGGCGGTGGTGGTGGTGGTGTGGGTGGGGGAGGAGGGGAGGAGTAAAGGAGGCCGCCATGGGAGGAAGAGGAATGGTGATGAGGGGGCTTTCGGGGTGGTTCAGGGGTGGGAACCGGAAACGGCAAGTGCTCTGTTTGCTTCGCTTGGCTCGGCCTTCCGTTGGCTGGTTTGTTTGCTCCGGTATCCGATTTGATTTGAGCGCTCAAAGCCTGTAAAAGCGGGGAAAAGGTCTCGGTCTCAGGTCTCCTTGACGCTCCTGATTAAGGGTTAAAAGTGGTTTTTCTCTCTCGAAAGCATCAGGTTTTTTATAAAAAATCACTAGAATACAAAGCCTCTCAAACATAATAAACATTACATCGAGATTTCGAGACCACCGAACGACCACTAATGCCATCAGAGCGAGCCGCCAACGCGCCATTGTCGCCACTTTCCTACGATCTTGTCGATAATAGCCGAAAAGTCTTCGCACATGCCCTTAAGGACCAGTGGCTTGGAGCTACAGTCGTCAACGTTGAACCCGTGCGTAGATCTAAAGCACCTAACACCAAATCTCACCATATGATGACAAAATCCTGAAGTCAATGTCCCACGTAGACGGCAGGAATCTACGCCGGAGCTCTGTCAACTATGTCCGGACAGACAAACTCGAGGAGGATCAGAGCCCGGTAGACAAATTCGAAGAAGAAGCATCGACATCCATCCGAGCACCGCACGTGTGAGGACTCAAAAGCCTTAACCGAAACTACTAACCGGAGCGGAGGCACCGGGATTCCCTTCTCGGCCACCGGCCGTTGGAACGGCGGGTAGATGAGAGGCGAACTCACAGGCTCGCTGATGAAGTCTGGAGGAGAGAAGTTTGCCCTAGTCTTCTAGTGTTAGGGGATGAAAGCGAGTTGTAGGTGTTTCCCCTAGTCTCTTTGATGTGGCTAGAACTACGTCGGTATTTCCCCAAAGAGGAAGGGATGATGCAGCACATCAACGGTAGGTATTTCCCTCAGATGTGAAATCAAGGTTATCGAACCGGTAGAAGACTCAAGCAACACTATGTAAATGATACATGCACAAAAAGAACAAATACTTGCAACCCGACGCGTAAGAGGGGTTGTCAATCCCTCCCGGGTAATAGATTGGGTATTTCCCCAAAGAGGAAGGGATGATGCAGCACATCGACGGTAGGTATTTCCCTCATATGTGAAACCAAGGTTATCGAACCAGTAGGAGACTCAAGCAACACTATGTAAATGGTACATGCGCAAAAAGAAAAAATACTTGCAACCCGACGCGTAAGAGGGGTTGTCAATCCCTCCCGGTAAATAGGTAGATAGATAAAAGCAAATGGAACAACGTCAAATAAAATTCAGCGACGTATTTTTTGTGTTTTTGATAATATAGATTTGAAAATAAAAGATACAAATAAAGGAACAAGCAAATAGCAATGTAGATTTGAAAGTATATGATAGGAAAATAGACCCGGGGGTTGTAGATTTCACTAGTGGCTTCTCTCGAGAAATAACATACGGTGGGTAAACAAATTACTGTTGGGCAATTGATAGAAAAACAATTAATTATGACGATATTTAAGACAATGATCATGTATATAGGCATCACGTTCAAGATTAGTAGACCAACTCCTGCCTGCATCTACTACTATTACTCCACACATCGACCGCTATCCATCATGCATCTAGTGTATTAAGTTCATGGAGAAACGGAGTAATACAACGGGAACGATGACATGATGTAGACAAGATCTATTCGTGTAGGAATAGGCCCCATCTTTTTATCCTTAATAGCAATGATACATGTGTGCCTTGCTGCCCCTTTTGTCACTGGCAAAGGACACCGCAAGATCGAACCCATCACAAAGCACCTCTTCCCATTGCAAGATAAATAGATCAAGTTGGCAAAACAAAACCCAAAAACCTAAATATCGGAGAAGAAATACAAGGCTATAATAATCAAGTATGGATATTAAGGCAAAACAAATTTGATCATAAACTCACAATTCATCAGATCCCAATAAACACACCGCACAAAGTCATTGCATCAAATAGATCTCCAAGAGACAATTGTATTGAGAATCAGAAAGTGAAAAGAAGCCATCTAGCTACTGCCTACGAACCCGTAGGTCTGAACTACTCACGCATCATCAGAGGAGCACCAATGAGGATGATGAACCCCTCCGGTGGAGTGCAGGAGAAGGGCTTTAGATTGGATCTCGTGGTTCTGGAACTTGCGGCGGCTGGAACAATTTTTCGTTGACTCCCCTAGGATTTCTGGAATATTTGGGTATTTATAGAGCTGAGAGGCGGTGCGGGAGACCTCCGTGGGCCCCACAACCCACCAGGGCGCACCCTGGTGTCTTGTGGTCCCCACGGGCTCCCCCTGGTTGCTTCCTTGGTCCATAAGTTGTCTTCTGGTCCAGAAAAAATCATCAAAAAGTTTCGCTGCGTTTGGACTCCGTTTGATAGGGATTTTCTGCGAAGTAAAAAACAAGCAAAAAACTGCAACTCGCACTTGGCACTATGTCAATAGGTTAGTTCCAAAAAAGATAAAAATTTGTTATAAATGATTGTAAAACATCCAAGAATGATAATATAACATCACGGAACAAGCAAAAGTTATAGATACATTGGAGGCACATCACTCTTACTCTATGCAAGGGTTAAAAGAGGTTAGGAAAAATTCTGGCTGCAACTAGTTCTGAATTTAATTTTTATAGAACTAGCAAATATGATCATGCGTTGCAACAGGAGAAAAACTATCAGATTATGCTGGTGTGATAGATATAAAAAAGTATGAAATTAATGCAAGGATGAGATAAGGATTTTTAAAATGACATTTCACAAACTATGTCTGAGTGATGTCATAATGAGATAAGGGACTTTTAAAAGAGTGCGACGTTTCTGCTCCCGAGCTCATCTGCACCCGCCCTGACAAAAAAATCAAAATATATACTAAAAAAATTCAAAAAATTCCAATTTTTTTGTGTGATAGATAGTTTTATGAGTGAGGCGCACTCCAAGTTTCAACTCATTTGGACATCTGAGCAACTCTCAGCAAAAAAGACAATTTCAGGGTCTGTAAAAATGGTTACTATTCACACACTGTTTTGACCCGATGTGTTTTTCTTTCTGAGAGGTGATCAAATGTCCAAATAAGTTGAAATTTGGAGTGAACGTCACGCATACAATTATCTATCACACAAAAAATTGGTTTTTTCGATATATTTTTTTAGTATTTTTTTTGGTTTTTTTCTGACTACGTGCAGATGAGCCTGGGCACCGAATTAGGTTTTTGCTTTTAAAAAGTCATTTCAAAAACTAAAAATATGATGGTCTCATCATGACTTAATCTCTTGAGCAAACTGCATTGATGGATCCTACCTGAGCTAGACTGATGAATGATGTGTCTCACCTTGACCTAGCGTAGCGGTGTTAACCATAACCAGTATTGTGGTACCAGAATTAACGTAGCTGTGTATGAAGGCAAACTAGACATTTAGTCATTTTCATATTGCTTACAAAAACTAACCAATAGGAAGTTGTGTCAATCTTTTAGGGCTTAGCGTTATACAAATACGAAAAACTTTTTTATCGGACACAAGGGTGTCGGTGTCAAAACCGGTAGATCTCGGGTAGGGGGTCCTGAACTATGCGTCTGAGGATCGATGGTAACAGGAGACTGGGGACACGATGTTTACCCAGGTTCGGGCCCTCTCGATCGAGGTAATACCCTACTTCCTGCTTGATTGATCTTGATGAATATGGGTTACAAGAGTTGATCTACCTCGAGATTGTAATGGCTAAACCCTAAAAGTCTAGCCTATGTGATTGCTATGATTTTGCTGTCGTCTCTACAGACTAAACCCTCTGGTTTATATATGCATAGGAGGGACCTAGGGTTTGTACATGATCACCTTGCAGAGGAAGGAAAGTATTACACCCAGACTCTAAACTTGCTATTTTACACATATGTGAGTCCTATCCGAATACGGGAAATAGTCTTCATCGATAATCTTCATGGCCCACCAGTTAGGCCCATAACAAACGATTCGGCCACCTGAGGACCCCTTAATCCAGGACTCTGCTACTTCTCGAGCTTGCGTTGTATTCCCTCGAAGAGGAAAGGGAGATGCAACACAGTAGCGTAAGTATTTCCCTCAGTTTTTGAGAACCAAGGTATCAATCCAGTAGGAGACCACGCGCGAGTCCCTCGCACCTGCACAAACAAATAAGAACTTTGCAGCCAACGCGATAAGGGGTTGTCAATCCCTTTACGGTCACTTACGAAAGTGAGATCTGATAGAGGTGATAGTTTATATTTTTGGTATTTTTTATTATAGGAACAGGAAGTAAAAGCGGAAAACTAAAGTAGATTGTAGATTGATATGTTGAGAATAGACCCGGGGGGCATAGTGTTCTCAAGTGGCTTCTCTCGTGGTAGCGATATTCTATGGTGGGTGAACAAATTACTGTCGAGCAATTGATAGAAAAGCGAGTAAATATGAGACTATCTAGGCATGATCATTATATATAGGCATCACGTCCGAGACAAGTAGACCGAAACGATTCTGCATATACTACTATTACTCCACACATCGACCGCTATCCAGCATGCATCTAGTGTATTAAGCTCATAAGAATGGAGTAACGCCTTAAGCAAGATGACATGATGTAGAGGGATAAACTCAAACTTAGTGATATAAACCACATCCTTTTATCCTCGATGGCAACAATACAATACGTGCCTTGCTGCCCCTACTGTCACTGGGAAAGGACACCGCAAGATTGAACCCAAAGCCAAGCACATCTCCCATTGCAAGAACTATATATCTAGTAGGCCAAACCAAACCAATAATTCGAAGAGACTTGCAAGGATATTATAATCATACATAAAAGAGTTCAGAGAAGAACCAAATATTTCTCATAGATAATCTTGATCATAAACCCACAATTCATCGGATCTCGACAAACACACCGCAAAAAGAGATTACATCGAATAGATCTCCTCAAAGACCGAGGAGAACTTTGTATTGAGATCCAAATAGAGAGAAGACGCCATCTAGATACTAGCTATGGACCCGAAGGTCTGTGGTAAACTACTCACAACTCATGTGAGGCGATGATGATGACATAGAAGAACTCCGTGGAAGATCCCCCCTCCGGCGGAGCTCCGAAACAGGCCCCAAGATGGGATCTCACGGGAAGAGAAGGTTGCGGCGGTGGAACTAAAGTTTTCTCTGTTGTTCTGATAGTTTCGGGGTACGTAGGTATATATAGGAGGAAGGAGGGAACCGGGGGCCAAACGTGGGGCCCATGAGGCAGGGGGCGTGCCCTATAGGGGGCGCCCACCACCCTCGTGGGCGCCACATGTTCCCTACTCCGTGGTTCTCATGTCTCCCGTGCATGATTTTCTCCAAAAATATCTCTCCCGAAGGTTTCATTCCGTTTGGACTCCGTTTGATATTCCTTTTGTGTAAAACCCTGAAATAGGCAAAAAAAACAGCAATCTGGACTAGGCCTTTGGGTTAGTAAGTTAGTCCCAAAAATAATATAGAAGTGTATAACAAAGCCCATTAAACATCCAAAACATCATAAATAATAGCATGGAACAATAAAAAATTATAGATACGTTGGAGACATATGAAGCATCCCCAAGCTTAATTCCTGCTCGTCCTCGAGTAGGTAAATGATAAAAATAGAATTTTTGATGTGGAATGCTAACCAACATAGTTTTTCAATGTAATTCTCTTAATTGTGGCATGAATGTTTAGACCTGAAACATTCAAGACAAAGGTCTATATTGACATAAGAAATAATAATACTTCAAGCATACTAACAAACAATCATGTCTTCTCAAAATACTATGGCTAAAGAAAGTTATCCCTACAAAATCATATAGTATGGCTATGCTCCCTCTTCATCACACAAAATATCCATATCATGCACAACCCCGATTTCAGCCAAGCACTTGTTTTCATACTCTATTCTTTCAAACTTTTCAACTTTCACGCAATACATGAGCGTGAGCCATGGACATAGCACTATGTGGAATAGAGAGGTGGTTGTGGAGAAGACAAAAAGGAGGGAGATAGTCTCACATCAACTAGGCGTATCAACGGACTATGGAGATGCCTATCAATAGATATCAATGTGAGTGAGTAGGGATTGCTATGCAACGGATGCACTAGAGCTAAATATGTATGAAAGCTCAACAAAAGAAACTAGTGGGTGTGCATCCAACTTGCTTGCTCATGAAGACCTAGGGCATTTGACGAAGCCCATCGTTGGAATATACAAGCCAAGTTCTTTAATGAAAATTCCCACTAGTGTATGAAAGTGACTAAACATGAGACTCTCTATGATGAAGAACATGGTGCTACTTTGAAGCACAAGTGTGGAAAAATATAGTAGCAATTGTCCTTTATCTCTTTTCTCTCATTTTTTGGAGGGGGTTTCTCTTTTTTTTTTAGCCCCTCTCTATAATTTTTTTGGGCCATCTCTTTTTTTATTGGCCTTTCCTCACATGGGACAATGCTCTAATAATGATGATCATCACACTTTTATTGATTTACAACTCGATCTAGAACAAAGTATGACTCTATATGAATGCTCCGGTGGTGTACCGGGATATGCAATGAATTAAGAGTGACATGTATGAAAAATTATGCATGGTGGCCTAGCCACAAATACGATGTCAACTACATGATCATGCATGGCAATATGACAATATGAAGCGTGTCATATGAACGGAACGGTGGAAAGTTGCATGGCAATATATCTCGGAATGGCTATGGAATGCCATGATAGGTAGGTATGGTGGCTGTTTTGAGGAATATATATGGTGGCTGTTTTGAGGAAGGATATATAGTGGGTGTATTGTACAGGCGAAAGTTGCGCGGTACAAGAGAGGCTAGCAATGGTGGAAGGGTGAGAGTGCGTATAATCCATGGACTCAACATTAGTCATAAGAACTCATATACTTATTGCAAAAATTTATGAGTCATCAAAACAAAGCAATCAACACATGCTCCTAGGGGGGAGGTTGGTAGGAGTTAACCATCGCGCGCCCCCGACCTCCACACAAAGGTTGACACTTTACAAATACCTCGTGCTCTAACTTCGTCACATAGCGGTTCACCATACGTGCATGCTACGGGAATCACTAACCTTAACACAAGAATTTCTCAATTTCATAATAACTCCATTAGCATGACTCTAATATCACTATCCTCATATCTCAAAACAATTATCAAGCATCCAACTTCTCATCATATTCAATGCACTTAGTGTGAAAGTTTTTACTACATTGATATTGGATGTCTATCATGTGAAGACTAGTTTTATAGCATAAACACATTACCATGCTGTTTTAATAGACTCTCAAAAGGATATAAGTGAAGCATGAGAGCTCAACAATTTCTTCAAAATATAATCACCACCATGCTCTAAAAGATATAAGTGA
The DNA here is from genome assembly GCA_902687465.1 of Secale cereale. Taxonomy (NCBI): domain Eukaryota; kingdom Viridiplantae; phylum Streptophyta; class Magnoliopsida; order Poales; family Poaceae; genus Secale; species Secale cereale. Next base: position 893,330,694 of record LR738711.1, on the reverse strand, counting down.
AGCACTAGAGCAAAAACTATTCAACTCAAAAGATATAAGTGAAGCACATAGAGTGTTCTATCAATTCCTAGGCCATATTTAACTCTGGTGTGTCCAACAAGGATAATTGTGGCAAACTAACAAGCAAAGACTCAAATTATACAAGACGCTCCAAGTAAAACACATATCATGTGGTGAATAAAAATATAGCTCCGAGTATAGTTACGGATGGATGAAGACGAAAGAGGGGATGCCTTCCCGGGGCATCCCCAAGCTTAGGCTCTTGGTTGCCCTTGAATTTTACCTTGGGGTGCGTTGGGCATCCCCAAGCTTAGGCTCTTGCCACTCTTTGTTCCATAGTCCATCAAAGCAATACTCAAAACTTGAAAACTTCACAACACAAAACTTAGACAAAAAATCTCGTGAGCTCCGTTAGTATAAGAAAACAAACCACTACTCAAAGGTACTGCAATGAACTCATTCTTTGTTTATATTGGTGTTAAACCAACTGTATTCCAACTTCTCTATGGTTCATACTTCCCAATATTACTCATAAATGCATTGAAATAAGCAAACAACACATGAAAAACAGAATCTGTCAAACACAGAACAGTCTGTAGTAATCTGCAGGTTTCGCATACTTCTGTAACTCCAAAAATTCAAACTAAATTGGTAAAAGTGAGGAATTTGTCTATTAATCATCTTCAAAAAGAATCAACTAAATAGCACGCTCCAGTAAAATCTGGTGATCATTCTAGCGAGCACTAACGATTATGTTTTTTCACAACAAGATCATATAAACTTCACACAAGTCTTCCCAAAGGTTCTACTTGGCACAAACACTAAAAAAACACAAAACCACATCTAAACAGAAGCTAGATGCAATATTTGTTCCTAAACAGAAGCAAAAAAAAAATTTGGGTTGCCTCCCAACAAGCGCTATCGTTTTACGCCCCTAGCTAGGCACGATACATGGATAGATCTAGGTATTGCCATCTTTGGAAGGCAATCCATAAGTGGATCTCATAATAGATTCATATGGTAATTTGATTTTCTTTCTAGGAAAGTGTTCCATGCCTTTCCTTAACGGAAATTGGAACCTAATATTTCCTTCCTTCATATCAATAATTGCACCAATCTTTCTTAGGAAAGGTCTACCAAGAATAATAGGACATGAAGGATTGCAATCTATATCAAGAACAATGAAATCTATGGGCACATAATTCCTATTGGCAATAATAAGAACATCAGTAATCCTTCCTATAGGTTTCTTAATAGTGGAATCCGCAAGATGCAAATTCAAAGAACAATCATCAAGCTCATGTAATCCTAGCAAACCACACAAAGTTTTTGGGATAGTGGAGACACTTGCACCCAAATCACACAAAGCATAGCATTCATGATCTTTAATTTTTATTTTGATAGTAGGTTCCCACTCATCATAAAGCTTTCTAGGGATAGAAACTTCTAGCTCAAGCTTTTCTTCATAAGATTGCATCAAAGCATCAACTATGTGTTTGGTAAAAGCTTTATTTTGACTATAAGCATGCGGAGAGTTTAGCACAGATTGCAACAAGGAAATACAATCAATCAAAGAGCAATTATCATAATTGAATTCCTTGAAATCGAAAATAGTGGGTTCATCACTATGCAAAGTTTTAATCTCTTCACTCCCACTTTTAACAATTTTAGCATCAACATCTAAAAACTCTGAATCATTGGGACACCTTAAAGTAGAATCATCTCCAATCCTATCTTCATCAAGATTTATACTAGAAAACAAGGATCTAATAGGAGACACATCAATAACTTTCACATCTTCATCTTTATTTTCATGATAACTAGAAGAACACGCTTTTATATAATTCCCTCTTTTAGCACGGATCCTAGCGGTTCTTTCTTTGCATTCATCAATGGAAATTCTCATGGCTTTGAGAGACTCATTGATATCATGCTTAGGTGGGATAGATCTAAGTTTCAAACAATCAACATCAAGAGTACTCTATCCACACTTCTAGCCAATTCGTCAATCTTAAGCAATTTTTCTTCAAGCAAAGCATTGAAATTCTTTTGCGAAATCATAAACTCCTTAACACTAGTTTCAAATTCGGAAGAGTTGTTGTAGGAATTACCATAATTATTAGAGGAGTTACTAGGAAAAGGCCTAGGATTAAAGTTCCCTCTATAAGCATTGTTACCAAAATTATTCCTACCAACAAAATTCACATCCAAAGATTCATTGTTATTTTCAATCAAAGTGGATAAAGGCATATCATTAGGATCAGAAGAAGCACTCTTAGCAGCAAATAATTTCATAAGTTCATCCATCTTTCCACTCAAAACACTAATCTCTTCAATAGCGTGCACTTTTTTACTAGTAGATCTTTCGGTGTGCCATTGAGAATAATTAACCATAATATTATCTAGGAGTTTGGTAGCTTCTCCTAAGGTAGTTTCCATGAAAGTGCCTCCTGCGGCCGAATCTAAAAGATTTCGAGAAGCAAAATTCAAGCCAGCATAAAAGTTTTGAATAATCATCCATAAGTTCAAACCATGTGTAGGGCAATTATGTATCATTAATTTCATTCTCAACCAAGCTTGTGCAACATGCTCATGATCTAGTTGCTTAAAATTCATAATATCGTTTCTAAGAGAGATGATCTTAGCAGGAGGGAAATACTTAGAGATAAAAGCATCTTTGCACTTATTCCACGAATCAATGCTATTTCTAGGCAAAGAGGAAAACCAAGTTTTAGCACGATCTCTAAGTGAAAACGGAAATAACTTCAATTTAACAATATCGTTATCCATATCCCTTTTCTTTTGCATATCGCACAAATCAACAAAGTTGTTTATATGGGTAGCGGCATCTTCACTAGGAAGGCCGGAAAATTGATCTTTCATGACAAGATTCAACAGAGCAGCATTTATCTCACAAGATTCAGCATCGGTAATAGGAGCAATTGGAGTGCTAATAAAATCATTATTGTTCGTATTGGAAAAGTCACACAATTTGGTATTGTTCTGAGCCATAGTGACAAGCAAGCAATCCAACACACAAGCAAACAAGAAGCAAGCGAACGATAAACACACGTGTCGGGGCCGGATTTCGGGAACACAATATTCCAGAAATTAACCCCTAGTGTCATCACCAGCCCAGGATTACTGTTACTGGTTGACACATCCTTGTTACAGATTACCAAGCATTTACAAGAATTAGATACAAGACCATAAAGGTCTACTGATGCAATAATGACTCCGGTGGTGGATGAAGAAATTGGCTTGCGGATTTCCACATCGATGGGGCTCCATTCCATCAGGAACAGCTGACCCGGATAACTCCTATCCAGCGTGGCTGCACTCCTAGGCTTCGCACGGACGTCACTGTGGTACTCCTCGTAGAACCCCTAACCTGGCCAAGTAAATAGCCAGGGACAAGCCTTTGAGTACGTTTGAATGTACTCGCAAACATCATGGACAAAAGATATAACAAATGCAGCAAAACAATAATATGGTGAATTAAACTATATGCACATGCTCATGATATACTTATATTAAATGCATGCTGACAGGAATTAAAGCATGGCATGATGAATAATATTTAGTGCAGAAGATAAGCATCAATAAAATATAAAAGAAATGCCGATCGGGTGTCAAGTGACACCACGGTCGGTCTTGAAAAGAAATGCCAGTCGGGTGTCTAAAAGAGAAATCGGACGATACCATCCGAGAACTCAGGCGACGCCACGAAAGGACTTGAAAAGAAATGCCAGTCGGGTGTCCACAAGAGTAGTGGCGTGATAAACCGCCTGACACTCGAGGGACGCCACAGAAAGGACTTGAAAATAAAGGCGAGTGTCCGGAGTAGTCTAGCCAGCCCCTGAGACACTCTGAAAAGTAAAATAAAAGCAAAGGGTTAGTTCACAAATATAATCATATCATTAAATATACTAATGGTAACACCAGTAGCAACGATAATTATCCTGCAAAATAACCATGCTCAACTTTTAAATATTTCCTCCGGAGACCGACAATAAGACCGACACTTGACCAACCCAGACTGTAATCCTTAACCGCGGACACGGCTATTCGAATAGGTTTCTAAACTCTGCAGAGGGTGTACTCTTTACCCACAAGTATAGGATTTCCTTAGTCATTATAGTGACACTGACTAATTCCCATTATGGTCTTTGGGTTGAAAACACACCTAACCATCACACACCAGCTTAACTTTTCTGCTGCCAGGAGTCACCCAAAACAACAGTTAAGTAAAACTCTAAGTCGGAGAGGCTACAACCTCCATGAGCATGGGATCACTATTCATACGCGCGGATTACAAGGGTACACTCCCTCTCGGCTACAACCGGAAACACCCATGCTCCCTGACCCGATGACAGGATTTAGTCCAGGGCCCTGGAAACCCTCATCATGGCCCTCTGTACGGTGTGCGTATGGAAAGGGGTTAACAACTTACTAAACCATACCTTACCCGAGGCAGGGACAAGTGGTAGCACGAAACAAGTGTGGGGGTTACCGGAACAAGACTCGGTCAACGGTCGACTCAGGAGGCCTATAATTCATGCAGTGGTTAGCACAACAAATTAATCTTTCAACTTTATCATCAGGACAGGGCCACAACCCTTGCCTGCTTCCACATATATCTCATGACACCACCATGTCAAAATATGGCCCGTGCCCACCAGCACGTCCAAAACAGGAGCACAACCATGTACTTTCATAACTTATGTATGTTGCAAAATTGAAGGGGTTGCATGCAAGAGGAAGTATAATTATGACCATGCATGCATGCAATATTTCTATTCATATGCCAAGCCTATCAAAGTATCAAACATGCCCTAAAATATTATAGCATGAAAAACATACGCCATATCAGGTGTTCAAAATGCTTGCCTTAGGTATGAAAAAGGTGCTGGTTACTTGCAAGGAAACATCTCCCCTTCATTTCCTATTTTCAAAAAAATATCTAAATTACCACATAATTCAAAAACAGCACTAATAAGCATTTCAAATATTTTTGAAACAAATACTAAAATAAACCAGAGGATATTTAAGGAATAACAGAAAAATAACTAATTCATTTAGAGTTCATATGAATTAGTTATGGATTTACTAAGATGGAGAACATGATTAAAAGCAATATTTAAAACCATTAAACAGAAACTATGCCCAGTAAAATGTTCACTTAATTTAAATAAACAGAGCAAGATTTTAGAAGCCTACAGAAATTTGAATGATCGAAATAGGATTTGAAAATGTGGCTGAGGAATTATTCGAAGAGTTGCTGGAAAAGGAAAGGAAAAGGTCAGAGGAGCGCCCTGAGCGCTGTTTAGCTCCACGGCACCACTGGGCCGAGCCCGGTCATCTGGCTGCGGGAAGGAGGCGATGACGACGATGGCGTATTCCACGGAATACGCCTCCTTCGCGCGGAAACGGCTCCAAGTGGAAACCGCCTCCACTTACACAGCGGGGGCCCGCGGCTTGTGCCGCTGACGAGCGGGTCCCACCTGTCGGGTTCATCTTCTTTCTCCCGCGTACGTCTCGACAGAGACAGGGGCGGGGCTCCGGCGGTGATCCCCGGCGGCAGGGACCTCCATTCGCGACACCGATTACACCGGCGTGTTCCTGAGGATGGGCCGCGTCCGTGGGATGGAGATAGGGTCGCCAGAGAGCTCGAGGTTGAGCAGGGTCTTGACCATGGCGGAGGGAAGCTTCGGGTGGAAGAGGGCTTTTGCCCCTGAGCTTGCTCTGGTGGAAATGGCGAGGGGAAATGGATCGGTGGTTTGTCCAGGAGTCGAGTGGTGAAGAAAACGGGGAGGGGGAAGCTTTGGTGGCGTCGGAATCATCCGAGGAGTGGCGGCGGCAGAAGCTGCCGGAGATGAAGAAGAATGCCTCCTCCGGTTGTCTGGCTTTCTTGGGGAGGCTTGGGGGTTTGCTGGAGAGTGGCCGTCGTCAGTGCAGCGGCCTCAGGGGGCTTTTTATAGGCGGAAGCGGCTGTGCCCGCGACATCCAGAGACAAGCCGAGGTGGCGATGGCCTTTACTGCGCCGGCGAGGTCGTTGGATGGTCGGTGCGGGTTGGCGGGGACGTGGCCTGGCCGCAGTTACTCCCCAGGCGAGTTGGCTGCCCCGGGAAGCGCCAGGTAGCCTTGGACGGCGCCGTCCACGGGCGGACAGACGCGGCGTCCATAAATGGCAGACGCGGTGGTGGTGAGGCCGGTGGCGAGGTTGGTGAGGGCGGCGGGGTTCGGTGAGGACGTGGATGCTCGCAGTGAAGGCGGGGCGTCCGGTTTGGCTCGGGAGCGAGCCACGCGTCCATGGCGGTGGAGGTCGATGCTACGTGGCGAGGTGGGACTCGTCGGGCGGCGTCAACGACGGCAGTGGACGGTGGTGGCCGGCGCAAGCGGCCAAGGGAAAGTGTCGGAGAGGTAGGTGGTGGTCGGCCTGATCCAGAGGGGGACTCGGACGAGAGGGGAGGCAGCAGGGCAGCGACAAGAGCCCGGTGTCAGCGCGTGCCATAACTGCGCTCTGCTCGTGCTCCGGACACGCTTCTGAGGTGTTCGACGAAAGGCCAATGGCATCTACAGGGACTCAAACAAGTTGACACTTAACAGAATGGTGCTAGGGTTTATGGTGATGACGATGGACAAGTTAAATGGCCAGGAGTGCAGGTGTGTAGTGCAAGATAAAAACCTTGCCAAAATTTGGTCATGCCCTCAAGGTGTTCGACAAAATGTTAGAGCTTGCTAGGGAACTTTGTTGGGGCTGGGATTTGGCAGGATGAGGTCTCTTTAGGGGGTAGAGATGGTGGTGAAATTATGTTGGGAAAAAGACATACTTGCTAGTGCAAGTTTTATCGAAATTCAGTTCTGGACTGAATATTCAGAGGGGTCTTTGGTGAGTCTAAAAGATGCTAATGGAGCTGATCTTCTGGAGTTAAGGGTTTGATTGGAAGAACAAGAAGATGGCCAAGGCTCAGAAATTTTGGAGCAAGAAATAATAGGGTTGTAGTTGAAACCTAGAAGATGGACAGAAAAGAAAAGGAGGATGTTTCACTCAAAATTTTCAAAACACCAAGTTGGGTATTTGCACCAAAGTGACACACAGGCATCACATGACCTCCCAGAATTATGGTGGAATTTTTAGAGAATTATTTAAAATAGAAGTAGTGCAACAGAAGCATTTAAAACCCTGCAAAAAGCTATTAAAAGAAAATTCTAGGGCAAAATTTTATTATGAAAATAATTTCTAAAGTTATCAAACAAATAATGAAATGACCCAAGATACAACCAGAGCCCACAAAAATATATCCCAAAAATTTTCTATTTGCAAAGAGGATTTTCTAAGGCAGGAATAGAAAAAGCTCTGAAAATTTTATTAAAGAATTCAAAATTTTATTTCTAGCCAAATTTTATTTACTGAAAAGGTGGTTAAAATTTTGGGGTGTTACAACACGGCAGAAGAAGGGCAAATAAAACGGCAAGGGTGAAGTGGGGGAGAGGAAAACGAGAGGCAAAAATGTAATGCGAAGGATAAGGGTTTATGATAGGTACTTGGTATATGACTTTTGCGTAAGCCTCCCCGGCAACGGCGCCAGAAATTCTTCTTGCTACTTATCGAGCTTGCGTTGTATTCCCTCGAAGAGGAAAGGGAGACGCGGCACAGTAGCGTAAGTATTTCCCTCAGTTTTTGAGAACCAAGGTATCAATCCAGTAGGAGACCACGCGCGAGTCCCTCGCACCTGCACAAACAAATAAGAACTTCGCAGCCAACGCGATAAGGGGTTGTCAATCCCTTTACGGTCACTTACGAAAGTGAGATCTGATAGAGATGATAGTTTATATTTTTGGTATTTTTGATTATAAGAACAGAAAGTAAAAGCAGAAAAGTAAAGTAGATTGTAGATTAATATGTTGAGAATAGACCCGGGGGCCATAGTGTTCTCTAGTGGCTTCTCTCATGATAGTGATATTCTACGGTGGGTGAACAAATTACTGTCAAGCAATTGATAGAAAAGCGAATAATTATGAGACTATCTAGGCATGATCATTATATATAGGCATCACGTCCGAGACAAGTAGACCGAAACGATTCTGCATCTACTACTATTACTCCACACATCGACCGCTATCCAGCATGCATCTAGTGTATTAAGCTCATAAGAACGGAGTAACGCCTTAAGCAAGATGACATGATGTAGAGGGATAAACTCAAACTTAGTGATATAAACCCCATCTTTTTATCCTCGATGGCAACAATACAATATGTGCCTTGCTACCCCTACTATCACTGGGAAAGGACACCGCAAGATTGAACCCAAAGCCAAGCACTTCTCCCATTGCAAGAACTATAGATCTAGTAGGCCAAACCAAACCAATAATTCGAAGAGACTTGCAACGATATTATAATCATACATAAAAGAGTTCAGAGAAGAACCAAATATTTCTCATAGATAATCTTGATCATAAACCCACAATTCATCGGATCTCGACAAACACACCGCAAAAAGAGATTACATCGAATAGATATCCTCGAAGACTGAGGAGAACTTTGTATTGAGATCTAAAGAGAGAGAAGAAGCCATCTAGATACTAGCTATGGACCCGAAGGTCTGTGGTAAACTACTCATAACTCATGTGAGGCCATGATGATGATGTAGAAGAACTCCGTGGAAGAAACCCCCCCCCCCCTCCGGTGGAGCTCCGGAACAGGCCCCAAGATGGGATCTCACGGGAACAGAAGGTTGCAGCGGTGGAACTAGGGTTTTCTCTGTTGTTCTGATAGTTTCGGGGTACATAGGTATATATAGGAGGAAAGAGGGCACCGGGGGCCAAACGTGGGGCCCATGAGGCAGGGGGCACGCCCCCCACCCTCGTGGGCGCCACGTGTGCCCTGCTCCGTGGTTCTCAAGTCTCTCGTGCGTGATTTTCTCCAAAAATATCTCTCCCGAATGTTTCATTCTGTTTGGACTCCGTTTGATATTCCTTTTCTGTAAAACCCTGAAATAGGCAAAAAAACAGCAATCTGGACTGGGCCTTTGGTTTAGTAGGTTAGTCCCAAAAATAATATAAAAGTGTATAACAAAGCCCATTAAACATCCAAAACATCATAAATAATAGCATGGAACAATCAACAATTATAGATACGTTGGAGACGTATCAGACTCCCTCAGTAGCCCCTGAACCAGTCTTCGATGACGATGAGTTCGGCCGGCGTACTGTCTTCGGCATTGCAAGGCGGGTTCCTCCTCCCGAACATACTGAAGCAATATTCCCTACAAAAGGTACTGTGTCCAGCTCTGCATAGTTAGTACAACCCTTAGCCTCGAAGGCAAGGTATCGAAAAACGGATACTGTGTCTTTATGGACAACCTTTCAGCGAAGCGTCACGTCTGTCCCTTTAATATATATCGAACCGTTTTCTTGGCCCTAGTTTCACGTTTCGAGGTATAGCATCATTGGCACATCTTGTCAAAGCAAAGATCGTGCCCGTTTATTATGGAATCCTTATCAATGTGACGTGAGCATCTTAACCGCGCCTTACGCACAACCTCGTTGGGAACCGGCGAGGTTTACGGCTGGCGTGGGAGGCGTTTAGCATTCACCACTTATAAAAGGACTCAAACCTTTCCAATTATCCTCACGCTTTCCTCAAGCCCTAGCTCTCCAATCTCCTCAGCCCCCATCACCCACATCTCTTGCGCCCTCAATCCTCAACTCCTCCACCACCGCCGCCTTTCCCAGCAATGGCTGGCTCCACCTCTAAAGGCAAGTGGGAGGCATCTACGGTCACGGAAAAGACCGTGAAGAGCCTCCAGCGTATGGGCTATCTCACCGATGATGTGGCGCATCGAGTCCCCGAGAAGGACCAAGTGATCCCTGCCCCTAAGGCGGGTGAGAAGGTTGTATTCCTCTCGCACTTCATTCGGGGGCTGGGATTTCCTCTCCACCCCTTTGTACGGGGCCTCTTGTTTTTCTATGGGCTAGATTTCCACGATCTAGCCCCGAATTCAATTCTGCACATATCTGCTTTCATAGTGGTATGTGAGGCATTCCTCCGAGTCCCCCCACACTTCGGCCTATGGCTAAAAACCTTCAATTTGAAGCCGAAGGTGGTCGATGGTTAGCATGCGAAGTGCGGGGGCACAATGATAAGCAAACTCCCCAACGCCACTTGGCCAAAGGGGGCGTTCGTGGAGACGAACAAAATTTGGCAGCAGGAGTGGTTTTATATCACTGAGCCCCGCAACACCAAGTGGGTGGTGGCACCCGCATTCAAATCTGACCCCGGAGAGGCTGACCTCTTGGCCGACAAGAATCCGGATTGGGGGTCTCAGGCAAAGGTGCTGGCGCTCCAAAGCCGCATTTCTGGTATGATTTCCAAGGGCACCCAACTCACAAACATGGTTCAAGTAATGCTCGCCTGTCTCGTCCTTCCCTGCCAACGCCGGGACTCCTATCTATGGGAGTTCAATCCAGAAGGGTCCCAGCCCTTCAAGCACCTCTTTGGCACTATGCACGAAGACATCTGGAAGCACCTCTTCAAGGCCTATAAGGGGTGGCCAACGGAGACGGAGGACAGGGGCTTCAGTACTGCACTCACCGCATCAGAGGTAATTGAGATTCCTGCCGAATATATACTCCTTCCCTGCTTTAATTATAATAGGAGTTAAAGTATCTACGTTCTATCCAGGTTTGGACGAAAAAGGCAGAGGGGATCAAGAGTCCGGCTCCCTTACTAGAGGACCCAGAGAAGCCTCGGGTGACGGCGATGCTAATCCCGGCATCGTACAAGTTGCCGGAGAAGAAGGCCAAGAAGAAGGGCAAGAAGAAGGGCAAGGAGGTTAAGAGCGACCCCCGTCCTGCTGGCCCTGCGGACACAAGGTCCGAGGAAACGGGCTCCCAACTCTCTCCCGAAGAAGAAGAGGAGGAGGAAGAAGAAGAAGAAGAAGAAGAAGACTCCCCTGTCTTGGCAAAGGAGAGGAAGAGAGCAGCCCCTGCTGACGCAGGGAAGGCCGTGCCCAGGAAGAAGCTGACTCTTCCTGTTAGTTCGGACTCATCGTCCGAACACAGCTATTGGGTTCAGCCCAGGATCAAGCCCCTGGCCGAATCGTAAGTATTTAAACTGCTTATATTCGGATATTTTTCCTTTTCAACATCTAATATTCATTTCATGTTTATATAACCCTCTGCACGACATCCTCGTGCCTTCACTGTCCTCGGGGAATTCTCAAGCGTCTGAAGAGACGGAGAGCGATACACCTCCATGGGGATCGTCGCCCACCGTAGGGGATACCGAGGTATCCTCTTTGCAAACTCCCCCTGTTCCGACAGGTGGGAGTGGGGCGGACGAAAGGGCGATCAAGGTCAATCCCTCGGCCGCGGTCGACCAAGGGGGAGCGATACCCATGGTGACCGAAGACGGGGGGCCCAAACAATACGAGGGCCCGCCGAACACTGTTCCGGAGTCTAGTGCAGCTCTGGAATCAAGGGACCAGTCCCCCGTGATGGGGGAGGGAGCCGCTGTTCCTGCGGCGCCTACCGTCAATCCAGGGGCGCCGAACACTCTGGAAGGAGCACTGCAAAGTGCTTCCATCGTAGAGGAACAGCGCACTCTGATGAGTGCGGTCATGGGGAAGATTCAATCCCTCAAAGGCGGACTGAACGAAGCCTTCAACAGCCTACTAACAGGCTTTGAGGTATGCGATGTAATGTTCTTTAAAGAGAACTTTTTTATTTTAGATATATATATGTAGACAGTAACCACAGATGTTTTGTTTGATTCTGGATAGAATCAGATGACGTATCCATGCTTTGAACAGGCTTCCTTAGTGGCGGCAACTGCCCAAGCCGCAGAAGTTTCTGAGTTAAATCGAAAGCTTAAAATAGCTGATGAAGATCTCGGCCATTTCAACAAGCGCTTTGATGAAACGCAAGGTATGCGGGTTTAGGAAATCTAAGTTTTAACACACTATGTGTGTGATCGTGAGCTAACTTTTGTTATGTGTTCTCGTGAAACAGCTGACGCAGCTATGGTCGAGGCTCTGAAGGGCGAGCTTGCGATGGCCAAGGAAGAGGCCAGAGCGAGCAAGACAACCACTGACAAAGCGACTGCCAACCTGGAGGACGAGGAGGCCTTGCTGTTGGGGAACGTAGCAGAATTCAAAAAAATTCCTACGCTTCACCAAGATCAATCTAAGGGTCATCTAGCAACGAGCATAAAGGAGTGCATCTACATACCCTTTGTAGATCGCGAGCGAAAGCGTTCAAGAGAACGTGGATGATGGAGTCGTACTCGTCGTGATCCCTATCACCGATGATCCCAACGCCGAACGGACGGCACCTCCGCGTTCAACACACGTATGGTGCAGCGACGTCTCCTCCTTCTTGATCCAGCAAGGGGGGGAGAGGTTGATGGAGATCCAGCAGCACGAAGGCGTGGTGGTGGATGCAACAGAAAAACTGCAGGGCTTCGCCAAGGACCTGCGGGAGGAGGGAGATGTGTAACGGGGGGGAGAGGCGCCTGGGCAAGGGTGCGGCTGCCCTCCCTCCCCCCACTATATATAGGGGGGCGCCGGCCAGGGGGGTGGCTTGCCTCCCCAAGCCAAGGGGGCGCCCCCACCCCTAGGGTTCCCAACCCTAGGCGCAGGGGGGAGGCCCAAGGGGGGTGCGCCAGCCCACTATGGGCTGGTTCCCCTCCCCCCACGGCCCATGGGGCCCTCCGGGATGGGTGGCCCACCCGGTGGACCCCCGGGACCCTTCCGGTGGTCCCGGTACACTACCGGTGACCCCCGAAACTCTCCCGATGGCCGAAACTGGACTTCCTATATATAATTCTTTAACTCCGGACCATTCCGGAACTCCTCGTGACGTCTGAGATCTCATCCGGGACTCCGAACAACATTCAGGTTACCGTGTGCATATATCTCTACAACCCTAGCGTCACCGAACCTTAAGTGTGTAGACCCTACGGGTTCGGGAGACACGTAGACATGACCGAGACGACTCTCCGGTCAATAACCAACAGCGGGATCTGGATACCCATATTGTTTTCTACGTGTTCCTCGTTGATCTCATCGGATGAACCACGATGTCAAGGATTCGCTTAATCTCGTATGCAATTCCCTTTGTCTATCGGTATAGTACTTGGGCGAGATTCAATCATCGGTATACCGATACCTTGTTCAATCTCGTCATGGCAAGTCTCTTTACTCGTTCCGTAATACATCATCACGTGACTAACTCCTTTGTCACATTGAGCTCATTATGATGATGTCTTACCGAGTGGGCCCAGAGATACCTCTCCTTCATACGGAGTGACAAATCCCAGTCTCGGTTCGTGCCAACTCAACAGACACTTTCGAAGATACCCGTTGCGTACCTTTATAGCCACCCAGTTACGTTGTGACGTTTGGCACACCCAAAGTATTCCTAGATATCCGAGAGTTGCACAACCTCATGGTCTAAGGAAAAGATACTTGACATTGGAAAAGCTTTAGCATTACGAACTACACGATCTTGTGCTAGGCTTAGGATTGGGTCTTGTCCATCACATCATTCTCCTAATGATGTGATCCCGTTATCAATGACATCCAATGTCCATGGCCAGGAAACCGTGACCATCTGTTGATCAACGAGCCAGTAACTAGAGGCTTACCAGGGACACGTTGTGGTCTATGTATTCACACATGTATCACTGTTTCCGTATAATACAATTCAAGCATGAATAACAGACAATTATCATGAACAAGGAAATACAATAATAACCATTTTATTATTGCCTCTAGGGCATATTTCCAACAGTCTCCCACTTGCACTAGAGTCAATAATCTAGTTACATTGTGATGAATCGAACACCCATAGAGTTCTGGTGTTGATCATATTTTGCTCGTGGAAGAGGTTTAGTCAATGGATCTGCGACATTCAGATCCGTATGCACTTTACAAATATCTATGTCTCCATCTTGAACATAATTCCGGATGGAGTTGAAACGGCGCTTGATGTGCTTGGTCTTCTTGTGAAACCTGGGCTCCTTGGCAATGGCAATGGCTCCAGTGTTGTCACAGAAGAGAGTCATCGGGCTTGACGCGCTTGGAATGACTCCTAGGTTGGTGATGAACTCTTTCATCCAGACTCCTTCCTGCGCTGCTTCGCAAGCAGCTATGTACTCCGCTTCACATGTAGAATGCGCCACGACGCTCTGCTTGCAACTGCACCAGCTGACTGATCCACCATTCAAAATATACACGTATCTGGTTTGTGACTTGGAGTCATCCAGATCTGTGTCGAAGCTAGCATCGACGTAACCCTTTACGACGAGCTCTTCGTCACCTCCATAAACGATAAACATATCCTTAGTCCTTTTCAGGTACATCAGGATGTTCTTGACCGCTGTCCAGTGTTCCATACCGGGATCACTTTGGTACCTCCCTACCAAACTAATGGCAAGGTTCACATCAGGTCTGGTACATAGCATGGCATACATAATAGAACCTATGGCTGAGGCATAGGGGATGACACTCATCTTTTCTCTATCTTCTGCCGTGGTCGGGGATTGAGTCGTGCTCAATCTCATACCTTGCAATACAGGCAAGAACCCTTTTTTGGACTGATCCATATTGAACTTCTTCAATATCTTATCAAGGTATGTGCTTTGTGAAAGACCAATGAGGCGTCTTGATCTATCTCTATAGATCTTGATGCCTAATATGTAAGCAGCTTCTCCAAGGTCCTTCATTCAAAAACTCTTGTTCAAGTAGGCCTTTATGCTCTCCAAGAATTCTATATCATTTCCCATCAGCAGTATGTCATCGGCATATAATATGAGAAATGCTACAGAGCTCCCACTCACTTTCTTGTAAATACAGGCTTCTCCCCAAGTCTGTATAAAACCAAACGCTTTGATCACATCATTAAAGCGAATATTCCAACTTCGAGATGCTTGCACCAGCCCATAGATTGAGTGCTGGAGCTTGCATACCTTGTCAGCATTCTCAGGATCGACAAAACCTTCCGGCTGCATCATATACAGCTCTTCCTTGAGGAAGCCATTAAGGAATGCTGTTTTGACGTCCATTTGCCATATCTCATAATCATAGAATGCGGCAATTGCTAACATGATTCGGACGGACTTCAGCATCGCTACGGGAGAGAAAGTCTCGTCGTAGTCAATCCCTTGAACTTGTCGATAACCTTTAGCGACAAGCCGAGCCTTATAGATGGTCACGTTACCATCCGCGTCAGACTTCTTCTTAAATATCCATTTATTTTCTATGGCGTGCCGATCATCGGGCAAGTCCACCAAAGTCCATACTTTGTTTGCATACATGGATCCTATCTCGGATTTCATGGCTTCAAGCCATTTGTTGGAATCCGGGCCCGCCATCGCTTCTTCATAGTTCGAAGGTTCACCGTTGTCTAACAACATGATTTCCATGACAGGGTTGACGTACCACTCTGGTGCGGAATGTGTCCTTGTGGACCTTTGAAGTTCAATAGTTACTTGATCTGAATCTTCATGATCATCATCATTAACTTCCTCCCCTGTCGGTGCAGGCACCTCAGGAACAATTTCCCGCGCTGCGCTACTTTCCGGTTCGGGAGGGGTGACTATCACCTCATCAAGTTCTACTTTCCTCCCACTCACTTCTTTCGAGAGAAACTCTTTCTCCAGAAAGGATCCATTCCTGGCAACAAAGACCTTGCCTTCGGATCTGAGGTAGAAGGTGTACCCAATTGTTTCCTTTGGGTATCCTATAAAGACGCATTTTTCCGATTTGGGTTCGAGCTTTTCAGGTTGAAGTTTCTTGACATAAGCATCGCAACCCCAAACTTTCAGAAATGATAGCTTAGGTTTCTTGCCAAACCAAAGTTCATACGGTGTCGTCTCAATGGATTTTGACGGAGCCCTATTTAAAGTGAATGCGGCAGTCTCTAAAGCATAACCCCAAAAAGATAGCGGTAAGTCAGTGAGAGACATCATAGATCGCACCATGTCCAACAGAGTTCGATTTCGACGTTCGGACACACCATTACGCTGAGGTGTTCCGGGCGGTGTCAATTGTGAAACAATTCCACAGTTCCTTAGGTGCGTGCCAAATTCGTGACTTAAATATTCACCTCCACGATCCGATCGTAAGAACTTTATTTTTCTGTCACGTTGATTTTCAACCTCATTATGAAATTCCTTGAACTTTTCAAAGGTCTCAGATTTGTGTTTCATTAAGTAGACATACCCATATCTACTCAAGTCATCTATGAGGGTGAGAACATAACGATAGCCTCCGCGAGCTTCAACACTCATTGGACCGCACACATCGGTATGTATGATTTCCAATAAGTTGGTTGCTCGCTCCATTGTTTCGGAGAACGGAGTCTTGGTCATCTTGCCCAAGAGGCATGGTTCGCACGTGTCAAATGATTCATAATCAAGAGACTCTAGAAGTCCATCTGCATGGAGCTTCTTCATACATTTGACGCCAATATGACCAAGGCGGCAATGCCACAAGTATGTGGGACTATCATTATCAACTTTACATCTTTTGGCATTCACACTATGAATATGTGTAACATCACGTTCAAGATTCATCAAGAATAAACCATTGACCAGCGGGCATGACCATAAAACATATCTCTCATATAAATAGAACAACCATTATTCTCGGATTTAAATGAGTAGCCATCTCGCATCAAACGAGATCCAGATACAATGTTCATGCTCAAAGCTGGTACTAAATAACAATTATTAAGGTTTAAAACTAATCCCGAGGGTAGATGTAGAGGCAGCGTGCCGACGACGATAACATCGACCTTGGAACCATTCCCGACGCGCATCGTCACCTCGTCCTTCACCAGTCTCCGCTTATTCCGCAGCTCCTTCTTTGAGTTACAAATGTGAGCAACTGCACCGGTATCAAATATCCAGGAGCTACTACGAGCGCTGGTAAGGTACACATGAATAACATGTATATCATATATACCTTTGACGTTGCCGGCCTTCTTATCTGCTAAGTATTTGGGGCAGTTCCGCTTCCAGTGACCCATTCCCTTGCAATAAAAGCACTCAGTCTCAGGCTTGGGTCCATTCTTTGGCTTCTTCCCGGCAACTGGCTTACCGGGCACGACAACTCCTTTGACGTCCTTCTTAAAGTTCTTCTTACCCTTGTCCTTCTTGAACTTAGTGGTTTTATTCACCATCAACACTTGATGCTCTTTCTTGATCTCCACCTCCGCTGATTTTAGCATTGAATACACTTCGGGAATGGACTTCTCCATCCCTTGCATATTGAAGTTTAACACGAAGATCTTGTAGCTAGGTGGGAGCGACTGAAGGATTCTGTCAACGACCGCTTCATCTGGGAGATTCATTCCCAACTGAGACAAGCGATTGTGCAACCCAGACAATTTGAGTATGTGCTCGCTGACAGAACTATTCTCCTCCATCTTACAACTGTAGAATGCGTTAGAGACGTCATATCTCTCAACTCGGGCATGAGCTTGGAAAACCATTTTCAGCTCTTGGAACATCTCATATGCTCCGTGGTGCTCAAAACGCTTTTGGAGCCCCGATTCTAAGCTGTAGAGCATGCCGCACTGAACCAGGGAGTAATCATCACAATGCGACTGCCAAGCGTTCATAACATCTTGGTTTGCCGGGGCGGGAGCGTCACCTAGCGGTGCTTCTAGGACATAAGTTTTCTTGGCAGTTATGAGTATGATCCTCAGCTTACGAACCCAATCCGTATAGTTGCTACCATCGTCTTTCAGCTTGGATTTCTCTAGGAACGCGTTGAAGTTGAGGGTGACATAAGTGTGGGCATTTGATCTACAAGACATATTGTAAAGAATTTAGACTAAGTTCATGACAATTAAGTTCATCTAATCAAATTTAATGAACTCCCACTCAGATAGACATCTCTCTAGTCATCTAAGTGAAACATGATCCGAATTGACTAAGCCGTGTCCGATCATCACGTGAGACAGACTAGTCGTCAACGGTGAACATATTCATGTTGATCGTATCTTCTATACGACTCATGTTCGACCTTTCGGTGTTCCGTGTTACGAGGCCATGTCTATACATGCTAGGCTCGTCAAGTGAACCCTAAGTGTATTGCGTGTGTAAATCTGGCTTACACCCGTTGTATGCGAACGTTAGAGCCTATCACACCCGATCATCACGTGGTGCTTCGGAACAACGATCCTTAGCAATGGTGCACAGTTAGGGGGAACACAATTCTTGAAATTTTTAGTGAGAGATCATCTTATTTGCTACCGTCGTTCTAAGCAAATAAGATGCATAAACATGATAAACATCACATGCAATCAAATAAAGTGACATGATATGGCCAATATCATTTTGCTCCTTTGATCTTCATCTCCGGGGCACCATGATCATCCTTGTCACCGGCATGACACCATGATCTCCATCATCATGATCTCCATCATCGTGTCTTCATGAAGTCGTCTCGCCAAATATTACTTCTACTACTATGGCTAATGTTTAGCAATAAAGTAAAGTAATTACATGGCGTTATTCAGTGACATGCAGGTCATACAATAAAATAATACAACTCCTATGGCTCCTGTCGGTTGTCATACTCATCGACATGCAAGTCGTGATTCCTATTACAAGAACATGATCAATCTCATACATCACATATATCATTCATCACATCTTATTTGGCCATATCACATCACATAACACATGCTGCAAGAACAAGTTAGACGTCCTCTAATTGTTGTTGCAAGTTTTTACGTGGCTGCTATAGGTTTCTAGCAAGAACGTTTCTTACCTACGCGAAAACCACAATGTGATATGTCAATTTCTATTTACCCTTCATAAGAACCCTTTTCATCGAATCCGATCC
This sequence comes from Secale cereale, assembly GCA_902687465.1. Taxonomy (NCBI): domain Eukaryota; kingdom Viridiplantae; phylum Streptophyta; class Magnoliopsida; order Poales; family Poaceae; genus Secale; species Secale cereale. Next base: position 893,311,831 of record LR738711.1, on the reverse strand, counting down.
GACTAAAGTGGGAGAGACAGACACCCGCCGGCCACCTTATGCAACTAGTGCATGTCAATCGGTGGAACCAGTCTCACGTAAGCGTACGTGTAAGGTCGGTCCGGGCCACTTCATCCCACGATGCCGCCGAATCAAGATTGGACTAGTAGCGGCAAGAGAATTGAACAAATCTATGCCCACAACTTGTTTGTGTTCTACTCGTGCAGGATGCTACGCAAAAACCTAGCTCAGATGCCACTGTTGGGGAACGTAGCAGAATTCAAAAAAATTGCTACGCTTCACCAAGATCAATCTAAGGAGTCATCTAGAAACGAGCATAAAGGAGTGCATCTACATACCCTTTGTAGATCGCGAGCGGAAGCGTTCAAGAGAACGTGGATGATGGAGTCGTACTCGTCGTGATCCCTATCACCGAAGATCCCAGCGCCGAACGGACGGCACCTCCGCGTTCAACACACGTCTGATGCAACGACATCTCATCCTTCTTGATCCAGCAAGGGGGGAGGAGAGGTTGATGGAGATCCAGCAGCACGACGGCTTGGTGGTGGATGCAACGGAAAAACTGCAGGGCTTCGCCAAGGACCTGCGGGAGGAGGGAGATGTGTAACGGGGGGGAGAGGCGCCAGGGCAAGGGTGCGGCTGCCCTCTCTCCCCCCCCCATTATATATAGGGGCCAGGGGCGCCGGCCCTAGGAGATGGGATCTCCTAGGGGGGCGGCGGCCAGGGGGGTGGCTTGCCCCCCCCCCAAGCCAAGGGGGGCGCCCCCAGTTCCCAACCCTAGGCGCAGGGGGGAGGCCCAAGGGGGGTGCGCTAGCCCACTATGGGCTGGTTCCCCTCCCCCCACGGCCCATGGGGCCCTCCGGGATGGGTAGCCCCACCCGGTGGACCCCCGGGACCCTTCCGGTGGTCCCGGTACACTACCGGTGACCCCCGGAACTCTCCCGATGGTCGAAACTGGACTTCCTATATATAATTCTTTACCTCCGGACCATTCCGGAACTCCTCGTGATGTCCGAGATCTCATCCGGGACTCCGAACAACATTCGGGTTGCCGTGTGCATATATCTCTACAACCCTAGCGTCACCGAACCTTAAGTGTGTAGACCCTACAGGTTCGGGAGACACGTAGACATGACCGAGACGACTGTCCGGTCAATAACCAACAGCCGGATCTGGATACCCATGTTGGTTCCTACGTGTTCCTCGATGATCTCATCGGATGAACCACGATGTCAAGGATCCACTTAATCCCGTATGCATTTCCCTTTGTCTATCGGTATAGTACTTGGCCGAGATTCGATCGTCGGTATACCGATACCTTGTTCAATCTCGTCATGGCAAGTCTCTTTACTCGTTTCGTAATACATCTTCCCGTGACTAACTCCTTAGTCACATTGAGCTCATTATGATGATGTCTTACCGAGTGGGCCGAGAGATACCTCTCCGTCATACGGAGTGACAAATCCCAGTCTCGGTTCGTGCCAACTCAACAGACACTTTTAGAGATACCCGTTGCGTACCTTTATAGCCACCCAATTACGTTGTGACGTTTGGCACACCCAAAGTATTCCTACGGTATCCGGGAGTTGCACAACCTCATGGTCTAAGGAAAAGATACTTGACATTGGAAAAGCTTTAGCATTACGAACTACACGATCTTGTGCTAGGCTTTGGATTGGGTCTTGTCCATCACATCATTCTCCTAATGATGTGATCTTGTTATCAATGACATCCAATGTCCATGGCCAGGAAACCGTGACCATTTGTTGATCAACGAGCCAGTAACTAGAGGCTTACCAGGGACACGTTGTGGTCTATGTATTCACACATGTGTCACTGTTTCCGTATAATACAATTCAAGCATGAATAACAGACAACTATCATGAACAAGGAAATACAATAATAACCATTTTATTATTGCCTCTAGGGCATATTTCCAACACTTGCGTCAACAGCACGAGGCTCGGGTGTCCGAAGTCGAGGTCGAGCTGCAAGATGTGATTCACAAATGCGATGCATTGGAGCAGGCAAATTCGGAACAAGCATCCAAACTTGCTGCAGTAGTTAATGCTGCCAAGGAGGCGCAGACTGAATCGCGCAGTGCTCAGGAGGAGATAAAACAAGCGCGTCAAATAGCAGCTGGTAAGGTTTTTCTCTTGCAGAGCATCTTCAGAGGTCAGAGGTATCTTGGGCTGACACGATTGTGGAGTTCTCCAGGCGTGTTTGCGGATCTCTCGAGGAGCATCGCCGACGCCGCCCAATACTTCTGAGCTCAGAAGGGGAACAACAGGGAGAAGCTGTTTTGGTCGCAGTTCCTTGTGCCAAACCATCCGGTGCCCCTCAATGACCAAATGAAGCAGCGGGTCGAGCTGCACAACATGACGAGTACGGCCATGAAGGACTTGATAGTCCGGCTATGGCCCAATGATTGATGTCTACTACACAACCTTCTTCTTGTAGACGTTGTTGGGCCTCCAAGTGCTGAGGTTTGTAGGACGGTAGCAAATTTCCCTCAAGTGGATGACTTAAGGTTTATCAATCCGTGGGAGGCATAGGATGAAGATGGTCTCTCTCGAGCAACCCTGCAACCAAATAATAGAGAGTCTCTTGTGTCCTTAACACACCCAATACAATGGTAAATTGTATAGGTGCACTAGTTCGGCGAAGAGATGGTGATACAAGTGCAATATGGATGGTAGATATAGGTTTTTCTAATCTAAAATATAAAAACAGCAAGGTAACTAATGATAAAAGTGAGGATAAATGGTGTTGCAATGCTAGGAAATAAGGCCTAGGGTTCATACTTTCACTAGTGCAAGTTCTCTCAACAATAATAACATAACTAGATCATATAACTATCCCTCGACATGCAACAAAGAGTCACTCCAAAGTAACTAATAGCGGAGAACAAACGAAGAGATTATTGTAGGGTATGAAACCACCTCAAAGTTATTCTTTCTGATCGGTCTATTCAAGAGTCCGTAGTAAAATAACAAGAAGCTATTCTTTCCATTCGATCTATCATAGAGTTCGTACTAGAATAACACCTTAAGAAACAAATCAACCAAAACCCTAATGTCACCTAGATACTCCATTGTCACCTGAAGTATCCGTGGGTATGATTATACGATATGCATCACACAATCTCAGATTCATCTATTCAACCAACACAAAGAACTTCAAAGAGTGCCCCAAAGTTTCTACCAGAGAGTCAAGACGAAAACGTGTGCCAACCCCTATGCATAGATTCCCAAGGTCACGGAACCCGCAAGTTGATCACCAAAACATACATCAAGTGAATCGATAGAATACCCCATTGTCACCATGGGTATCCCACGCAAAACATACATCAAGTGTTCTCAAATCCTTAAAGACTCAATCCGATAAGATAACTTCAAAGGGAAACTCAATTCATCACAAGAGAGTAGAGGGGGAGAAACATCATAAGATCCAACTATAATAGCAAAGCTCGCGATACATCAAGATCGTGCCATCTCAAGAACATGAGAGAGAGAGAGAGAGAGATCAAACACATAGCTACTGGTACATACCCTCAGCCTCGAGGGTGAACTACTCCATCCTTGTCATGGAGAGCGCCGGGATGATGAAGATGACCACCGGAGAGGGATCCCCCCTCCAGCAGGGTGCCGGAATGGGTCTAGATTAGTTTTTGGTGGCAACAGAGGCTTGCGGCGCCGGAACTCCCGATCTAGGTTATTTTCCAGAGGTTTCTGTATATATAGAGGGTGTTGGAGTCAGGGGCAAGTAAAGGAGGTCTCCGGGCTGTCCACGAGGCAGGGGGCGCGCCCAGGGGGGCGCCCCTACCCTCGTGGGCAGCCCGTGGACCTTCTGGTCCTCCTCCGATACTCTCTGGTCTTCTTCTGGTCCAAAAACGTCCTCCGTTGAGTTTCAGGTCAATTGGGCTCCGTTTGATATTCCTTTTCTGCGATACTCTAAAACAAGGGAAAAACAGAAACTGGCACTGGGCTCTGGGTTAATAGGTTAGTCCCAAAAATCATATAAAATAGCATATAAAAGACCATAAAACATCCTAGAAGGATAATATAATAGCATGGAACTATCAAAAATTATAGATACGTTGGAGACGTATCACTGATCCAATCCCAAGTAGCTACTTCAGATTGGTGAAGAAGCTCGTCGAAGCGAGTCCGCGGGTCGATGCTATTAAGCGCTCGACCTGCATAGAGGGTGCTCGGATGGCCTTTGCCCGCATGAAGGTGCATTGGGCGAAGATGAGGGCCACGGAGATAGCCATTGCTGGCCCTCCAGAGGGCAAGGATCACCGCAAGCCGGAGAAGGTACTTTGGCGACGTCCTAGAAGGAGTCCGCCTTGTAGAGGGCCAGTGCTCAAAGGATATAATCTTTGAGTGATTCTATTCGGGTTGTGAGGACTAAGCCTATGTGTCGATGTATATAAATTTTGCGCTTCTATATTTGTGAGCGACTTTGTCCTCCTGTGCGGCTGTTTATTTAAATTTGAAAGTTTCCAGTCGTCGGCTTCAGCCCCCATGTAAATATTACATGGGTGTTCGGTTAATACGCATGAACACTCTTTATCCAACATCTTGGTTCGTATAGGAGGTGTATGCGGAGCAAACTAGGCAATCAGACTTTGCGACTTTATTGCTTTCACTTAGCCATAGGAGCTTGACTAGTGGGACCAGGTACTAGCCCCTGGTGCGTACAAGGCTTTTCGAACTATAGTGCATGTTTGACGCGGCTGGGCGAAGGCCAGCCCCTCGTATAACACGGAGTGGATCGCTATCGGTCATAGTATAACACTAGGTCACCGAATCGCTTGACCGGCTCTCGCCTCATCATGACAGTCAGTTTTCGGCTTTCTCTACTGAGGTACTTAACCGGACGAACCAGAAGTACAATCGCAGTAGTTCTCCCTTTACTACCTTAGCCAAACAAAACGGAACATAATGTGGCAAGCACAGGAGTTGGGCAACCCAACTATAAACCAAAGACATGATTCAGAGCCAATGCATATAATGCAATATCCAGGACGCCGAACAGTTCCCTATAGGTGTTCGGACTTTTTGGGAGGTGTGCGAGGCTAGGTACAGCCCCTGGTGTTAAGTCCAGGTATTAAGGTATATGCGATGATCTGACTTGGGGGTGGAGAATACAGGTGGTAAAAATAGAAAAACTCCAAGCAAATTGGAACCAAACTGCTTCTTTTATATCCCGTTTAATATGGCGAGCCGTGAGATTACAGATAACGCCGATAAAAGCCTCGGGCATTTGACATGCTGAAAAGTAAAAGAGAAAAAGAGAAAAAAAGCTTACACAAAGCCTGAATCTAAAAGAAAGAAGTTTCAAAATGTGGCCCTCCTGCACGTCTGCGGCTTTTTCTCCTTGGTAACGTGTCCTTGAGAAGGAGAATTAGGACGGCCGCTTGTAAAAAATAAAAAGGAAAAAAATAGGATTCTAGAACATCGTGTACTGTTGTAAACAATGTAGGTTCCTTTAAATGAACACGAAAAGGAAGATGCATTTTAGAGTCCGAATAGGGTCAAGCCGAACTATGGACTATTTATATGTTGTGTGCCCCTAGAGCCGCCCAAGTTAAGGGCATAATTGTGCACGCGAGGTACATATGCTACCACCTTATGGGGCAGTCGACAGGGGCGCAATCACTAATCGAGCTCAGGTTCATCTGATCTGCCGCATTGTAGTGCGGACCGGACACGTTTAGCCGTGTCTGTGGTCTTGACGACCGATGAGCTATTCGGACTAAATAGGCCGCTGTGAACCTTGGTTGCTAGGGCCGCAGTGTCTTCCTCTGTACGGAGGGAGCGCTCCATGTTTCCATTGACCGTGATGACGCCTCGTGGTCCAGGCATTTTGAGCTTTAAGTAGGCATAATGCGGGACCGCATTGAAGCGGGCGAAGGCCGTTCTTCCAAGTAGTGTGTGATAGCCACTTCGAAACAGAGCGATGTCGAAGATTAACTCTTCGCTTCGGAATTTATCGAGGGAGCCAAACACCACTTCAAATGTTAATGAGCTCGTGCAGCGGGCTTCTACGCCTGGTATCACTCCTTTACAGGCAGTGCTGCTGGGCTTAATTCTTGACGGGTCCATCCCCATCTTGCGGACAGTGTCTTGGTATATCAGATTGAGACTGCTACCACCGTCCATAAGGACTCAAGTAAGGTGGTATCCGTCAATTATGGGGTTGAGCACTAATGCCGCCAAACCTCCGTGACGGATACTGGTTGGATGATCCCTATGATCAAAGGTGATCGGACAAGCCGACCATGGGTTTAATTTTGGGGCGACAGGCTCGACGGCGTATACGACCCGGAGTGCGCGCTTGCGCTCCCTCTTGGGGATGTGGGTGGCATAGATCATGTTCACGGTTTTTACCTCCGGTGGAAATTTCTTTTGCCCCCTATTTTCGGCTGGTGAGGTTCATCCTCGTCTTTGCTCTGAGGTCCCTTTCCCTTGTGTTCGGCGTTTAGCTTGTCGGCCTGCTTAAAGACCCAACAGCTACGCTTGGTATGATTTGCACGTTTATCAGGGGTGCCATGGATTTGGCAGGACCTGTCTAGGATTTTGTCCAGACTGAATGGACTATCTATATTGCCTTTGAATGGCTTCTTCCATTGACCGGGCCTGGCGCCACTGAATCCGGCGTTACCGCCGTGTCATCTGTGTTTCCAGTATTGTTTCGACGCTTGTTTTTATTGCACCGTGACTTGCCATTGTCGTCCCTGACTTCAGATGTGCCGGGGTCGCTGGTGTTATTGCTGCTATGAGCCAGCCAGCTGTCCTCGCCCGCGCAAAAGCGGGTCATTGATGGGCCTCGAACCCCTCGTTGTTTACCCCAAGTGGAAGGTGTAAGATGCAGTAAGTAGAAGTGTTTTCCCCTAGCAAAGATGCCAAGGATCGATTCCCCAGAGACTCCTAGGTTCAACAAGTAGGTGTCAATTGCTACGGCGCCAGATTAGTAGCAACCAACATGGACCTGCACACAGATACAAATAACTTTGCTCCCAACGAGTACAGAGAGGTTGTCAATCTCTCCGGCCTTGTAGTTCACAAAGGATTAAAAGCAATGATAGTAGTGATAGATAGTTTTTGCAATAGTAAGTAAATAACAAAAAGTAAATAGTGGATGTGATCAATGATGGTAATATGGACCGGAGTCTCATGATGTTCACTAGTGATGTCTCTCTCCCAAAAGACGATAAAACAGCTATGTGAGGTAAACAAATTACAACTGGGCAATTGACAAGACCACGAACGCAAACCAATGCTGACTACATTGCAAGAAAGGTTGAGGTTCAAAGCATGGGCGGTACGCCAAAGTAAGTAGACCGAAATCCATCAATATCTACTACTAATCATCCACCTTGAGATATCTATCCAGAACATCTCGCTGGTATTAAGTTGCGAGTCCCACCCATAGTGTAAACTCAATGCAACGGACAACTGCATTAAAAGAACTTTGCGTAAAGTAAACAATCCTTGCACCCGCGGGCACAAGCACCGTTGTTTTCCCCCTTGTGGCAACAGCACATCCCCTAGACTCATGTTTCTGTCACTCAAGCTAGTCATCGAGGGGCATGAACCCACAATCAAGCATAACGTTCCCTCTTGGAGTCACTACCTACTACTCGGCCAAAGCAATAAGTAACAACGGAGAACATGCAAGAATTACTTATGAACTAAAATATAAAAGAGGTGAATCAAATATATTACTCAAGATCAATCTGAACATAATCTCGTAATCCATCGGATCCCAGCAAACTCAACATAGCAACAACATAAGGATTACATAGGTGCCTCGATCATGTAGGGCAGCTCACGAGGACTAATTAGTGAAGCACAAGAACGGGAGGAGAACATCACATAGCTACTGGTCATGGACTCATGGTCCAAGGGAGACTACTCACGAGTCATCCGGGAGGCGTCCATGGTGGTGGAGAAGCTCCCGGTGGTGATCCTCCCCTCCGGCAGGGTGCCGGGAAGAGTTCTCCTGGTGCTCCCGATCTTGGAAGCGGCGGCGGCGGCGGAACAGAGATGGGATCGCGAAAAGAGTTCCTCCTCTGAGGGTTTCGGAGGTCCCTCTAAATATATGCCAAAGGGGGGCACCGGACGGGCTTCGGGGGGCCCAGGCGCCCCCCCGGTGCGGCCCAGGGGGGGCGCGCCCACAGGGCGCCTGGAGCCCCTGTGCCCCCCCAGGCTGCCCTTCGGGCGCAGTGTTGTTTCCGAAACGCTGATTTTTTATATGATTTTTCTGGATTTTTCTGGGCAGTTCTCGAAACGTGAAAACCTGAAATACAAAAACAGCCGAAAACAGAAACTGGCACTGGGGTGCACTGGATTAGTAAGTTAGTCCAAATATGATCAAAAGTGTATGGAAGTGTATGAATATCATAGCAATATCACCCAAAAGTGGCATGGAGCAAGCAGAAATTATAGATACGTTTTGGACGTATCAGTCATGAGAGTAGTTAAGGCCGCCATTGTTCTCAGCTTCTCTTAATTAGCTGAGAGTTTATAATGGTCTATCTTGCGTGCCAACATGATATTAAAATGGTTGTGATGTGGTATGATGGGTGGTATCCTCCTCTGAACGATTTAAGTGACTTGACTTGGCACATGTTCACGCATGTAGTTGAAACAAATCAACATAGCCTTCACGATATTTATGTTCATGGTGATTTATATCCTACTCATGCTTGCATTCATTGTTGATTAATTTTAATGCATGTTCATGACCGTTGTTGCTCTCTAGCTGGTCGCTTCCCAGTCTCCTTCTAGCCTTCACCTGTACTAAGCGGGAATACTGCTTGTGCATCCACTTCCATAAACCCCAAAGTTATTCCATATGAGTCCACCATACCTTCCTATATGCGGTATTTACCTGCCGTTCCAAGTAAATTTGTATGTGCCAAACTCTAAACCTTCAAATGAAATTCTGTTTTGTATGCACGAACAGCTCATGTATTAACTAGGGTTGTCTATATCTTCCATGCTAGGTGGGTTATTCTCACGATGAATGGACTCCGCTCATCATTCACGAGAAAATGGCTGGTAACCGGGATGCCCAGTCCCATGCTCAAAATCATAATAATTAAACAAAACTTCCCCAGGGTTGTTGCTTGTTTGGACAGTACCTGATGTCTACACACGCTTCTACTCTTGTAGACTATGTTGGGCCTCCAAGCGCAGAGGTTTGTAGGACAGCAGCAATTTCCCTCAAGTGGATGACCTAAGGTTTATCGAACTCAGGGAAGTAGAGGTTGAAGATGGTCTCTCTCAAGCAACCCTGCAACTAAGATACAAGAAGTCTCTTGTGTCCCCAACACACCTAATACAACTAGGAGTTGTATAGGTGCACTAGTTCGGCGAAGAGATGGTAAAATATGGATGATAGGAGTGGCAAAGCAAAGTAATATAAATCTGTAATAAAAAGTGCAGCAAGCAAACAAGTGGTAAACGTGAGCACAAATGGTATTGCAATGGTGAAAACAAGGCCTAGGGATCATACTTTCACTAGTGGCAACTCCCAATAACATTAACATAATCGAATCACATGATATTTCCCATAAAACATGCAATGGAGACGCACCCGGAGGTCATTCCTTCGTGGTCAAGAGAGGACGAGAATTATGTAGGGCTACAAAAGCACACCTCAAAGTTCGTAGTTCTCAATCTAAGGATTTCCCAATGTCACCGCGGCCATCCAAAGAGAGTCCCACAATCACCACAACATATCTAAAGGATAGTCAAAGACAAGCACCAAGAGACTCTCAATCTTCAATCAACACACAAGAGAGGAAATCACTCATGAAAATATTTTTCTAATCCATGTCCAATAGACCGCTGTCACCTTGGTCTCGGGGATTATACTAGATAAAGACAAGTGAGTACATCAATCCAATACATAGAGGAAGGGGAAATTTCATGGGATCACCCTAGATTAACATAGCCTATGATCACAACGAAGATCACATCATGGGAGAGAGAGATAACCACATAGCTACACGTACGAGCCCTCGGCCCCGGAGAAGACTACTCACACATGGACATGGTGAGGAGGAGGTTGATGATGGTGTTGATGGAGAGGTGCAGCCCCGCGAGGAGGAGACGGTCGGCGGCAGCCACAGAGGAGGCGGCGGCGGCCCTCGGGGCGGCGGCGGCCCTAGGGGGCAGCGGTTCCTTGGCCCCCCTTCTTCCTTGTGGATGGTGCTGCAATGGTGCTGGTCCTCCCCTCCAAGATGGCGGCTCGGGAGGAGGAAAATTCGTGGCCCTTGGTGACCTAGGTTTCCTCTCTTTATATAGACTCTCGGATTCCCGTCATTAGATTTTGGGCCTCAGTAAAACGGGCTTTACTCGGCCGTCCGGACTGTTGGACGAATTTTATATCCAGAAGCATCGCCTCGAAATTCCCCACAACTTTCGCCACTAGACTTTTTCCGTTTGACGTCGTCTTCGGGCCGGAACGTGACCATCTTTAAAAAACGTTCTCAGACAGATTTCAGGAAAGTCAGAGTCCTACTCCAATACGACTCCTTTTGCGTTTTTGTCAATTTCCAAGTAATTCCTACACAATAAAGTGTAAAACAAGAACATTGTGCACTTTTGCAACCATTAGTAGGTTAGTCCAAATATGATCAAAAGTGTATGGAAGTGCATAAATATCATAGCAATATCACACAAAAAAAGGCATGGAGCAAGCAGAAATTATAGATACGTTTTGGACGTATCAACATCCCCAAGCTTAATTCCTGCTCGTCCTCGAGTAGGTAAATGATAACAAGCATAATTTCTGTGGTGACATGCTATTAACCATATAAGAACTTTTCACAGTCACATGACAAATGCTTACTGAGACAATGAATCTGTAGTAATTAAGTTGCCTCATGAGAATATCACAAAGAACTGAAAGTTTTACAATATGATACTGAAACACTCAATAGATTTGCAATGAGCATGGTGTGCAAACATGACAAAGTGATATCTCGCTTGCCCCCTTTAGTGAAGCAAAACATAAATGCAGGGGCACCTCCAAAGTTTAAGTGACGACTAGATACAATGATTTCAGAATAAACGATATCATAGTCATGCAAAAGACAATGGTACTTTGGGACAATGCACATTACACTCAGAATGACAATCATGCTCTAAATAGTTGGTGCTTTAAAGAAGGTGGAGACTCTCGAACCGTGGCTTTTATTGGCAAGGTTGAAAACACGTGGTCGGAAACAAAGACAAAACATGTACCAGAGCTCTTGGTTTTAAAAACAGAGGTAATAATTATTTTTTTAGATTATGCATATTTCGTCAACGAATGCTAGCAGATAACTCAATTACTTCTCGAGCTGGACAAGTTTCGAGGAACGGCTCCCGAATGAGGACGATCACATCCTCTTAATCTCCTTTGTTTATCACTGCCAAAGTTTTCTGATTTCTCATGAACAAAGCATGAAGGAGGGTTTGTTTGTTGTATAATTTTTTAATGAGCCGGGCGCACTCTATGCCAATTCATTCTCGTATTATGGGTTTGCACATTAGACATGCAATCCCGGGGTGAAGCTTGTCCAACTTAAAAAGATCATGAATTAACTACTACTTCCTCATGAGCTAAAACAGAGGCACAAAAGAGAAATGCTTTTTTTGAATAATTTCGAGATGGTACATGAAAGTCTTCGTTAGGAATGGCAGGTAAATACTATGTATAGGAAGGTATGGTGGACTCATATGGCATAACTGGTTTAAAGGATTTTGGATGCACAAGCAGTCAGTCCGCTTAGTACAGGCGGAGGTTAGCAAAAGACTGGGAGCGACCAACTAAGAGAGCAATGACGGTCATAATCATGCAGAGCGACAAAGCAACATTGAATCAGGCATGGAAGTTATATCGCTACTCAGAAATTAAAGATCATCAAGGCTTGATAGACTTTCTTTACAGTCTTAAATATGCGTGAGCATACGCCAAGTCAATCAAAATAAATTCTTGGGGGAAGATACCACTAAACCATACCACATCATAGGCAAACAAATCATGTTGGTACTCCAATAACACATTGAGAACCCCCCAGCTATTTGAGACTAACCATAAGAAAACATGAACTACTAAGCACCATTATGCACATAGCATTTTTATCATAGACATATCAACCAGTGCAACAGAAGCCAACTCTCTTAACAAGATAAGCATGATACTAAAGAGAGTTCCAGCGACCAACTAAACAAAAGCTCTTTAAAAAGATAAGCATGAAAACTAAGAGCTGAACATGATAGTAGCTATTGAAAGACAAAGAACACACACATCAAAGATAGACATGAAAATTCTATGTTATGTTCTAGGTTGAAGTGGAGCGGGTCTCTCTCCCACACAAAGAAAGCTGGGTTCCAACTCGTTATGAACAGCAAGCAAAGCTGAAGAAAACTAAAAAGGAAACTAAAAGCAAGACGCTCCAAGCATAGCACATAACACATGAAGTGATAAAAATATAGTGGAACGAAAGATGAACTGATAATTGTTGATGGAGAAGGGGATGCACGGGGGCATCCCCAAGCTTAGATGCTTGAGTCTTCTTGAATATTTCTTGGGGGTGCATGGGGGCATCCCCAAGCTTGAGTGTTTGACACTCCTGAATCTTTTTATCATCTTCCCTCGCACACTTGAAAACTCCCTTCATACATAACTCATCATAATCTGATTAGCGAGGTTAGTACCCATAATAAAATAATTTTTCCTTGCTGGAAATAAGGATATTCTTGAAGGTCTACTGTTTCTCAAGATTGCCAAAAGGTTTTTGCAAAGAAAAAGCAAGCTCAAGGTTTGCAAAACGAAGGAAAGGCAAAACATGACAGAATCTGTGAAAAACAGACCAGCAGGTAGTAAATAATTTTTTCGGGGCACTTCTGCAACTCAAATAAAAAACTCAGAACAGATGCCCGAAAGCCAATTGTATAGAGCACGCTGTCGAAAAAATTCAGACCAAAAAGGTGATCTGGTCATTTTATACGAATTTTTCTATCCAAGGACAGAATCTGTTTCCTGGACAGCACGTCACAACTTTTGAACTTTCTTGCAATCAGAGGCTACACTTGGCACAAAGCTGAAAAGTAAAGATACAATGATGTTGCTACTGTAGTAACAAACATCAAGACCACTATAAACTGAAAGAACAAACTGAAAGCAAAGATAACAAGGGTTGTCTCCCTAGAGCTCTTTCTTTATAGCCATAAAGATAGGCTTAAGACTTTAATGATGCTCTCGTAGGAATAAGAGTTGAAGAACAAAAGAGAGCATCAAGAAGCATATATCAAACACATTTAAGCCTAACATGCTTCCTATGCATAGGAATATTGCAATAGAATAATTCATTGAAGCACAAAGCAATAAGCATAGGAAGACAAGACAAGTGCAGCTTCAAAACCTTCAACATAAAGAGAGGGAACTTGATATTATTGAAATATCTATAAGCATATGTTCCCTTTTCATAATAATTTTCAGTGGGATCACGAATAAACTCAACAATATAAGCATCACATAAAGCATTGTTACCATGATCCGCATGCAAAAATGTACTCTTACTCTTCACATAAGCATCTTTGGGGAGCCCATGGTTAGGACTTTTTAGCATTAACGTTTTCAGTCTCCCCCAAGCTTGAGCAATTCTTTCTCCGTCACGAGACCTAAAGTTATAGATATAGTTCCTGTCTCGATGAATTTCATGAAGAGGATAAAACTTAGTATAAAAGAGAGACATAAGCTCTTGCCAATCAAGCAAGTGCGAGTTATCGAGAAGCTTATACCAATCTGAAGCTTTATCTATAAGTGATACGGTGAACAATTTCCTCATGACAAATTCCCTTGATACACCTGCAAGCTTAAATAATGAACATAATTGTGACAGATATAGCAAGTATTCACCGGGATGTCCGTCTCCTGCATAACGATTAGCCAAAATATAATTGATAATACCAGCTGGTATTTTATAGGGCACAATTTCAGTAGGGGGAGGAGCAACCACCACAGGTGTGGGGCGTCTTCCCACAAGCAACGAACTAAGAATGCGGTTTTCCATAAACATAACTAGTGAAATAAAAACAAGAAACAAAAAGATTTAATTGCAAGATCTAAAGAGATACCTTCAAGCACTCACCTCTCCGGCAACGGCGCCAGAAATAGCTTGATGTCTACACACGCTTCTACTCTTGTAGACTATGTTGGGCCTCCAAGCGCAGAGGTTTGTAGGACAGCAGCAATTTCCCTCAAGTGGATGACCTAAGGTTTATCGAACTCAGGGAAGTAGAGGTTGAAGATGGTCTCTCTCAAGCAACCCTGCAACTAAGATACAAGAAGTCTCTTGTGTCTCCAACACACATAATACAACTAGGAGTTGTATAGGTGCACTAGTTCGGCGAAGAGATGGTAAAATATGGATGATAGGAGTGGCAAAGCAAAGTAATATAAATCTGTAATAAAAAGTGCAGCAAGCAAACAAGTGGTAAACGTGAGCACAAATGGTATTGCAATGGTGGAAACAAGGCCTAGGGATCATACTTTTACTAGTGGCAACTCCCAACAACATTAACATAATCGAATCACATGATATTTCCCATAAAACATGCAATGGAGACGCACCCGGAGGTCATTCCTTCGTGGTCAAGAGAGGACGAGAATTATGTAGGGCTACAAAAGCACACCTCAAAGTTCGTAGTTCTCAATCTAAGGATTTCCCAATGTCACCGCGGCCATCCAAAGAGAGTCCCACAATCACCACAACATATCTAAAGGATAGTCAAAGACAAGCACCAAGAGACTCTCAATCTTCAATCAACACACAAGAGAGGAAATCACTCATGAAAATATTTTTCTAATCCATGTCCAATAGACCGCTGTCACCTTGGTCTCGGGGATTATACTAGATAAAGACAAGTGAGTACATCAATCCAATACATAGAGGAAGGGGAAATTTCATGGGATCACCCTAGATTAACATAGCCTATGATCACAACGAAGATCACATCATGGGAGAGAGAGATAACCACATAGCTACACGTACGAGCCCTCGGCCCCGGAGAAGACTACTCACACATGGACATGGTGAGGAGGAGGTAGATGATGGTGTTGATGGAGAGGTGCAGCCCCGCGAGGAGGAGATGGCCGGCGGCAGCCACGGAGGCGGCGGCGACGGCGGCCCTAGGGGGCGGCGGCGGCCCTCGGGG
Organism: Secale cereale; assembly: GCA_902687465.1. Classification (NCBI taxonomy): domain Eukaryota; kingdom Viridiplantae; phylum Streptophyta; class Magnoliopsida; order Poales; family Poaceae; genus Secale; species Secale cereale. The sequence goes on along the minus strand of LR738711.1, from coordinate 893,296,604 downwards.
CGGCGGCGGCCCTATGGGGCAGCGGCTCCTTGGCCCCCCTTCGTCCTTGTGGATGGTGCTGCAATGGTGCTGGTCCTCCCCTCCAAGACGGCGGCTTGGGAGGAGGAAAATTCGTGGCCCTTGGTGACCTAGGTTTTCTCTCTTTATATAGACTCTCGGATTCCCGTCATCAGATTTTGGGCCTCAGTAAAACGGGCTTTACTCTGCCGTCCGGACTCCGATTTGGACGAATTTTATATCCAGAAGCATCGCCTCGAAATTCCCCACAACTTTTGCAACTAGACTTTTTCCGTTTGACGTCGTCTTCGGGCCGGAACGTGACCATCTTTAAAAATCGTTCTCAGACAGATTTCAGGAAAGTCAGAGTCCTACTCCAATACGACTCCTTTTGCGTTTTTATCAATTTCCAAGTAATTCCTACACAATAAAGTGTAAAACAAGAACATTGTGCACTTTTGCAACCATTAGTAGGTTAGTCCAAATATGATCAAAAGTGTATGGAAGTGCATAAATATCATAGCAATATCACACAAAAAAAGGCATGGAGCAAGCAGAAATTATAGATACGTTTTGGACGTATCAGTACCCCGTGGATTCGGATGGCCGTGAAGTGTGCTTGTTGGTGGTTGGGGGAGTATAAACTTTACTATTCTGTTTGGGAACTGCCTATAATGTGCGTAGCATGGAAGATATCGAGATTCTTGGTTGTTATGTTGACAATGAAAGTATACCACTCAAAATGTTATTCAATCTCTATTTATTAGTAAGCTTGCACGTGCGATGCACGTAAAACCTTAAACTGAAATTTTATTGTTGATGTAGTTAGGAGGGACAAGTATTTATGAATCAACTAAATTTTATTTTCTATCCACCGCTCAGGTATTGACCAGTCAGAAAAGTTCAGAAAATTCATTACTACATAAAATTGAGCATACATAGCAGGTCTAGTTGCATATTTTCTGAAAGTAATATGTAGTATAACTTTACCAAAATCTTCTAACTTATAGTACAATAGTATGCATTTGTTTCTAATGCTAGAAGCAACCGGAGCACTCTTGCATGCGAAACTTCTCTTGTTGATCGCTCTCCGTCCGTGTCATCGCCGTTAAGGGCCTGTTTGACTTCGGCACATGGTACTGACTATGGGAACGATAAAGGCAATGGCAAGTTCCACGTGACAGAAGCGAATGTCTGCAGTAAGACCTGCATAGCTTAAAAGCATCTGATACTCATTAAGACATCTCACTATTATAAAAGAGAGCATTGGTTAATATTTAGGTGCTACAAAATAAAAGCGATGAATCTGTTAGAGGGCATATAAACTAAGGAATGGATTAATAGTTTTGCGGAGGAAAAAATATTCCAAAGTAGGAAAAAATTAAAACAAAAAAATAGTTTAATATCAACGCAATTAATCACTTCTTATAGCACTATAACCAGAAAAGATCATAGAAAGTTGAGTAACCTTGAATTTCATTCCGAGTTGATATCAGAATTAATAATTAAATATTAATTGACAATCTCATACCACACGAAATACTTTCACCAAAATATTAGGCTCATCGGGAGCATGATTCTGGAATGATTCCATTATTACAATGTGATGTTCCAAATATTCTCATGAGCTCAACAAATGAAAACAAGCTACTCACATATCTTAGCTCTGGGTAATATCAAACTGCCTCATCAATACCGAGTCAATAAACATAAAAGAAACATAAATCTTTCAGACAAGCAACCTTCATACGAAGGCCAAAGAATAATGTGCAGGGCGGAGGGGCATGGAGCAGCGGAGCGAGACAATCAAACTATACAGACTACGGTCCGGAGAGCGAAAGAATTCTAAGTTTACTTTGTGAATCTCTTATTATTGTTTCCCCTCCTAATAGAAATAAAGGACCACGTCCAAATTCATTAAACTGAATTTATCAGCTCAGGAAATTCTAATAATGCAAGTGTAAAAGCTTTACATCCTTGTATGCATCTATCATTGATTAACTTGAAGTCAGCAACTGCATGAAACAAGAAAATGTAGCAATCAACGATAAGCAAGATGTCCATGATGTAGCTTTGATCCATATCTGTATGGTTTAGGGTTCTAAAAAAGGAACAAAAACAAAATGTAGGGGAATTTACATGTTGGAAAACGAATAAGTGCACAATGACTGTTCCAATTGTCCATATGATCTAGACAACAACCTGTTTTGTAATATAACATCATGGTTGGTTCTTTCAGACCAACGATTAATTAACCGGAGGGAATTTTGCAAATTAGAAGTTTTCAAATGGATGAAGACAGTAGATAGGTGCAGCCAAGTGCATTGAAAAATTCAGTTATGCTGGCAATGTGAGAGTAAAAGCAAAAGAAACTTGTTTTTTGTACTGAGTAGTTTGCACAATGGAAGAACTTTAGTGGATGGCCAACTTCTGATGTGGATCCTCGAGGAGAATGGTTATAAGCACAGTTTGAATGCCTAAATTTTATATCTTATCATCACTAATATAGGAGAATCAATATGATGTTCATATCAGACACTTTCCATTAGAGAACTACATTCTGAATAATTAGATGATCAGGAAAATGGACATGGCAAATTTTGAGTTATTATATTCCACAGGTGATGAATCTCTGACCTACGATGGATGCACACAATGTGTTCAGTTAATATATTCCACGGGTTTGAAAAACAAAGTTACAGTAATATATTCCATAGGTTTGATGAATCTCTTGTGGATCTGAAGTTTGAAACCAATTTTGGATACTGAAAGTTGCGAGCTGTGAAATCTGCCAAAGAAATAGGAATAAAGCAACAGTAAATGATTGAAGAAAGAGAGGCATATACTTGGAATGAAAGTAACCCAAGCTTGTCAACCAGTACATCCCGATGCGTTTTGGTCGCCCCTAACCACACTACCCTCTACGAACAACCATTCACATATGCACGCTTCAGATTTCAAAGAACACAGTTTGAAGAAACAAGATGTGAGATTGGTGACAGCATCAGGGTTATCGTTGTACACTATGGGATCCAAGTGTACAACAGAGAGGAAACGCGACCTCACCCGCGTTGTACGAAGACGTTCCACCACTCGGAAAGCTGCCCTGGTCCTTGTCCAGGTGACGGCGCCGCTCTGCCTCCAGTCCAGAGGGTCGGGCATGGCAGCTGCCACGGCACCGTCGCGCGCCTGCGCCACAAGGGTCGCCACGCCCCGCACCCAGCATTGCATCTGTGGGCGCCCACTGCGTTCCGCGCCGCCGCCGCTGCTTGAAGGAGGAGAGGGTCCCCGCAGTCACCGGCGCAAGCCAAGCCCGTTGTGTCCCACGCCGACGTTGTTGCCCGAGGAAGGAGAAGGACCCTGCCGTCACCGGCGTAGGCCAAGCCCACTATGTCCCGCGTCGCTGCCGCCGCCGCTCGAGGGAGGAGAAGGACCCGGCGCTACCGACGCAGACCGACCTTCGTCCGGCGGCGTCCTATGGCAGCGGCGAGGATGAGGGAGGAGGGAGGGATGGGGAATGGCTAAGGCGGGGGGATCGATCCTCCCTGGAACAGCGGCATCGGCTGAGGGAGGGGGCGGTGGGAACGACAGAGTTGGGGATAGATGGAGGTGACGTCCTCGTTTAGTACTACTCTTGCGGGCGTGGGTGGGATGGCAGAGTTTTCGTCCGCCCAGGAAAAATGCTAAAGGCAGTTTTGGCTGAGGGTTAGTTTTAATCTAACGGTTAAATTAAATTACGTGATCAGATCAAGAGGCTGTAATTCCTCCGTGTTGTTGTGTGTAGATTAGTCTATGTGCAGTTAGCGATGAATATGTTTGCTTGTTTAATAGTAGTATAGAAAAATTGAGCTCTGGCACCTCTACAAATCCCTGCTTCCCTCTGCGAAGGGCCTATCTATTTACTTTTATGCAGAGTCATCATCTTCTTATCAAAAAGCACTAGTAGGAGAGCACCTTTGTCATTGCATGTATTACTATTAATTTGCATTGAGTATGATCACGGCTGGATCTCTTTTACCATGAATTACAATGTCTAGTCAGTCCTTGATCTTTAAAGGTGCTCTGCATTTATGTTTTGTGGTCTCAGAAAGGGCTAGCGAGATACCATCCGGTTATATCATATCATGATTGTTTTGAGAAGTGTTGTCATCCGAGGTTTATAATTATTACTCGCTAGTTGATTATGTCATTGATGTGAGTAGTCTTAAGACCTGAAAGTTATTGTGAATGTGGTTAGTTCATGATCTTGTTGAAAACCTGAATGCTAGCTTACATATTTACAACAACAAGAGCAAACAGAGTTTGTCAAAGTTCTTCTTTATCACTTTCAGTTTATCAACTGAATTGCTTGAGGACAAGCAAAGGTTTAAGCTTGGGGGAGTTGATACGTCTCCAACGTATCTACTTTTCCAAACACTTTTGCCCTTGTTTTGGACTCTAACTTGCATGATTTGAATGGAACTAACCCGGACTGACGCTGTTTTCAGCAGAACTGCCATGGTGTTGTTTTTGTGCAGAAATAAAAAGTTCTCGGAATCACCTGAAAATCAACGGAGATTTATTTCAGAAAATATAAAAAATACCTGTCAGAAGATCCACACCTGGGGGCCCATGGGCTGTCCTCGAGGGTGGGAGGCGCGCCCCCTTCCCAGGGCGCGCCCCCCTGCCTCGAGGGCACCCCGATGCCCCACCGACGTATCCCCAGGTCCTATATATTCCGTTTCGTGGAGAAAAAAATCAGGGAGAAAGAATTATCGCGTTTTACGAGACGGAGCCGCCGCCAAGCCCTAATCTCTCTCGGGAGGGCGGATCTGGAGTCCGTTCTGGGCTTCGGAGAGTGGAGATCGTCGCCATCGTCATCATCAACCTTCCTCCATCACCAATTCCATGATGCTCACCGCCGTGTGTGAGTAATTCCATCGTAGGCTTGCTGGACGGTGATGGGTTGGATGGGATCTATCATGTAATCGAGTTAGTTTTGTTAGGGTTTGATCCATAGTATCCACTATGTTCTGAGATTGATGTTGCTATGTCACTAGGGCCCGAGTGCCATGATTTCAGATCTGAACCTATTATGTTTTCATGAATATATGTGTGTTCTTGATCCTATCTTGCAAGTCTATAGTCACCTACTATGTGTTATGATCCGGCAACCCCGAAGTGACAATAATCGGGACCACTCCCGGTGATGACCGTAGTTTGAGGAGTTCATGTATTCACTATGTGTTAATGCTTTGGTCCGGTACTCTATTAAAAGGAGGCCTTAATATCCATTAGTTTCCAATAGGACCCAGCTGCCACGAGAGGGTAGGACAAAAGATGTCATGCAAGTTCTTTTCCATAAGCATGTACGGCTATATTCGGAATACATGCCTACATTGCATTGATGAACTGGAGCTAGTTCTGTGTCGCCCTAGGTTATAACTTCTACATGATGAATTGCATCCGACGTAATTTCCCATCACCGATCCAATGCCTACGAGCTTTACCTATATTGCTTGCCGCTTATTTACTTTTCCGTTGCTATTATCACAAAAACTACAAAAACAATATCTTTACTTTTGCTGCTGCTACCACCACTATCATATTATTGTGCTACTAAACTATCTTGCTACAGATAATAAGTTTCCAGGTGTGGCTGAATTGACAACTCAGTTGCTAATACTTAAGAGTATTCTTTGGCTCCCCTTGTGTCGAATCAACAAATTTGGGTTTAATACTTTACCCTCGAAAACTGTTGCGATCCCCTACACTTGTGGGTTATCACACCGTCGCCCTCCTCTTCGTTGGGTGTGTCCACCATGTATACATCGTATGTATAAGTAGCCGTCCATCGCCCGTTTGCGGGCGGGTTTGCACTTAGATCGGCTTCAGAAGTCTTCAGAAGCGTAATCTAATAGATCAGTTAAGTCCTCGACTGTGGATACCAAGTGGGTGGTGGGTGGGAAGCAAAATTCCCTGTCCTCAGCCCCCAGTTCGAACTGGGCGTAATTCGGCTGGTAATCCTCTGCTAGGGAGAGAGATTTTAGTAAGTCTAGTGCTTCGTCTAAGAGCGAGTGTCGGACAAGTGTTCGGATATCTGCAGGGCTGAGTTCAGTAACAGCCGCTCGATCGAGCCCAAAAGACACAGATCCTGAAAGTTCGGAACTTGTAGATGAAGACGAGTCCGGAGTTCCGGTGAGGGGAGTCCCGCTCAAGGCCGGGCCTGTGTGCGGCTCAAGCACCGCCGAGTATGAGATATCCGTGGCAGGGTTGATCTTCCCGTCATCGGATGAAGCAATTTGCTCTGGATCTAAGGCTAGAGCTATTGCAAGTGTTACCCCCCTGAACGGGGTCCGATGACAGATCTAGGTCATGTTCATCGTGGTGGCAGGGAGCAACTGCCATGGGTGTGAATCCGTCGAAGATCAAATCTTCGCGGACGTCAGCAACGTAGTTTAAGCTTCCAAATCTGATCTGATGACGAGGGGCATAGCTGTCAACCTGGTCGAGGTGGCCTTCAGTGTTGCCACGAAGTCGCCGAATACGAAAAGCTGGTTGGGGAGGAAAAATCCCTCGGCGGTGGCGCCGTCATTGGTGACGAAGCGAGCCATTAATCCTCCAGTTGACGACACAATGCAACTCTCAATGAAAGCACCAATGTCGGTGTCAAAACCGGCAGATCTCGGGTAGGGGGTCTCGAACTATGCGCTTGAGGATCGATGGTAACAGGAGACTGGGGACACGATGTTTACCCAGGTTCGGGCCCTCTCGATCGAGGTAATATCCTACTTCCTAATTGATTGATCTTGATGAATTGGGTTACAAGAGTTGATCTACCTCGAGATCATAATGGCTAAACCCTAAAAGTCTAGCCTATGTGATTGCTATGATTTTGCTGTCGTCTCTATAGACTAAACCCTGCGGTTTATATATGCACTGGAGGGACCTATGGTTTGTACATGATCACCTTGTAGAGGAAGAAAAGTATTACACCCGGATTCTAAACTTGCTATTTTACACATATGGGAGTCCTATCCAGATACGGGAGATAGAGTCTTCATCGATAATCTTCATGGCCCACCAGTCCGGCCCATAACGAACGATCCGGGCGCCTGAGGACCCCTTAATCTAGGACTCCCTCAAAGAGACTAAATAAAATCACAAAACGACCTCTACAGATCCGTAATAAAACTTGTACATAAGCGATCATTCATTTTGTTCATTATTTACGAATCTGTTTTAAGTATTGTGAACATTTTCTAAAAAAAATATGGACATTTTTCCAAATTCATGAATATGTTTTGAATATTGGGTTATTGTTTAAAAATCATGAACACATTTTATTTCATGAACATATGTTTGAAATCGTAAAAAAAACCATAATATATGAACATTTTTTTGAAATCATGATCATTTTATGATCTTCTGAATGTTTTTTGAATTTATAAATAGTTTATGATTTCTCAATATTTTTGAGAAAACTCGCAATTTTTTGAAATTTGGTTCTTTTGAGAAGCCCGGATCAATTTAGACAAAAAAAATTGATAAAGTAAATAAAAAGTAAGAGAACTAAATGGAAAAGAGGGGGGGGCGACGACCTTGCTACTTCTTGAGCTTGCGTTGTATTCCCTCGAAGAGGAAAGGGTGATGCAGCACAGTAGCGTAACTATTTCCCTCAGTTTTTTTTAAAACCAAGGTATCAATCCAGTAGGAGACCACGCACGAGTCCCTCGCACCTGCACAAACAAATAAGAACTTCGCAGCCAACGCGATAAGGGGTTGTCAATCCCTTTACGGTCACTTACGAAAGTGAGATCTGATAGATATGATAGTTTGATATTTTTGGTATTTTTGGATATAAGAACAGAAAGTAAAAACAACAAAGTAAAGTAGATTGTAGATTGATATGTTGAGAATAGACCCGGGGCCATAGGTTTCACTAGTGTCTTCTCTCATGATAGCAGAATTCTACGGTGGGTGAACAAATTACTGTCGAGCAATTGATAGAAAAGCGAATAATTATGAGACTATCTAGGCATGATCATTATATATAGGCATCACGTCCGAGACAAGTAGACCGAAACGATTCTGCATCTACTAGTATTACTCCACACATCGACCGCTATCCAGCATGCATCTAGAGTATTAAGTTCATAAGAATAGAGTAATGCTTTAAGCAAGATGACATGATGTAGAGGGATAAACTCAAGCAATATGATATAAACCCCATCTTTTTATCCTCGATGGCAACAATACAATACATGCCTTGCTGCCCCTGCTGTCACTGGGAAAGGACACCGCAAGATTGAACCCAAAGCCAAGCACTTCTCCCATTGCAAGAACTATAGATCTAGTAGGCCAAACCAAACCGATAATTCGAAGAGACTTGCAAGGATATTATAATAATACATAAAAGAATTCAGAAAAAACCAAATATTTCTCATAGATAATCTTGATCATAAACCCACAATTCATCGGATCTCGACAAACACACCGCAAAAAGATTACATCAAATAGATCTCCTCAAAGACCGAGGAGAACTTGGTATTGAGATCCAAAAAGAGAGAAGAAGCCATCTAGGTACTAACTATGGACCTGAAGGTCTGTGGTAAACTACTCACAACTCATGGTGAGGCGATGGTGTTGATGTAGAAGCACTCCGTGGAAGATCCCCCCTCCCGCGGAGCTCCGGAACAGACCCCAAGATGGGATCTCACGGGAACAGAAGGTTGCGGCGGTGGAATTAGGGTTTTCTCTGTTGCTTCGATGTTTTCGAGGTACATGGGTATATATAGGAGGAAGGAGTACGTCGGTGGAGCAACATGGGGCCCATAAGGGTGGGGGGCGCGCCCAGGGGTAGGGGGCGCGCCCTAGACCCTCGTGGGCACCACGTGTCCCCTCTGCCTTGGTTCTCAAGTCTCTCGTGAAGATATCGTTCCAAAAACAACTCTCCCGAAGGTTTCATTCCGTTTGGGCTCCGTTTGATATTCCTTTTCTGTGAAACCCTGAATAGGCAAAAAACAACAATCTGGACTGGGCCTTTGGGTTAATAGGTTAGTCCCAAAAATAATATAAAAGTGTATAATAAAGCCCATTAAACATCCAAAACATCATATATAATAGCATGGAACAATAAAAAATTATAGATACGTTGGAGACGTATCAGACCTGCGCATGGGCCGGCCCATTTCCACGGGCCACAGGAGGAGGCGCGCTAAAGAGAGGAAAAAAGGATTTCAGAAATAAAGGAAAGAAGGGAGATAAAATGGGGCAAAACCAGGGAACAAACTCTGGCTATCAATGTATAAGAACAGAACCTACCTACGCGATTTTGAAATAAAATGAATAGTTTTTCTTCACTTATCGATGGCATGGGGGTAATTATTAGCAACTTTAAGGGCAATTTCCATGACATGCCACCAGAAGCAATACCTCATTTATTATCAGGTAGAGATATACATCAAGAGATTATTAACATCCAACACCAAACCGGTTAGAACCCGAGTACGATCGATAGGATACAATATATGTTATCGCATTACCAATATACGATGACATAGGATAATCTACTTTTCCTAGCCGAGTAACCCAAACCTTTTAATATGGATATGGGATATCTGACTTATGAATGAATTTGAAGTATTAATATGTGAGTGCTTTCGTTGCTTATGAGATGAGACATGTGTTTGCAGTGATTCCTTTGTCTTATTTTAGTGCATCTGTTGCTTTATGTGTGTTTAAAGTGCATAAGTATTAATAATTGCTTATTGTCTATGTATAACTTTAGTTTAAAGCTCCGTATATTCCTTATATATGCATGTGGTATATGACCATTTCTGGTATGAGTCTGTTGTTAGCACCGTATCATGTTGTAATTCGCACAATCTAGTATTTGAATCCACATACTCCGACATTCAAATTTGCATCCGATCCGGTGACCAATCCAAAAATAAATATGCAATATGGTGCGTTATGAGCATTATTCATCTGAATTTGATCCGCCTTTTCGCCCCTACCCTTGATAACCATGAAACACATAGGTTGCTCGTTCCTCTTTCCTAGTTGTGTCTCTTTAGTCAGCTTCAAGTTTTGTCCACTCGTATGGGTATAGCTATGCCTGGCATTACGGGGGATTGTGATGTTCCCATTTGTCCAATCCTTCTTTTATCGCTTGTTTGACTCCAAGCTAAGTGTGTGGTGGTTTATTTTTCCTTCGAAAAGAAGGTTATGCCCAACATGTGTGTGATAAATATAGAAGTTCTTGTCAATAAAATTGGATCATCAAAACACTAAACCATACAATTGACCCCCACACCTGCCTTGCAAATGCACAATCACAAATAATCCCGCTAAGTAATAGGAATTAGGCCTAAGATGATTCCAAGTAGTAAAACTTGAATCATTTATATTCCCAAGTAGAAAAACTTCAAACAGTACCATCTATCCCTGAATAGTGCTCCGAATTAGCCACAAATCTCAATGACCAATAGCAAATATAGAATGTCTTAGAATGTTAGCTCGATGTATGTTACTCCATTTGGAATTCCATAATTGAATTTGGAGTTGAGGATTGGAATTGTGATTTCAGCTCAAGGTCATTGGTCGTGATTTTATTATAGTTACATTTCATTTAGAATTGTGGCCTTAGCCCCAACTCTATTTTTTCGATTCAACTAGAGTAGAACAAATTGGCTTCTCCCAGTATTCTTGGGCCAAAAGACAAACCGGCTCAGGTGGATTATATCCATTTATTTGTCTATTGTTTTCAATGAGTAATTCTAAACTCTAAGATGAACGACATATCACCGCACATTTGACAGTTGAAGCAACAGAGTTTCCAACAACTCCCATTCCATATGATCCGCCTACATAGCCATGTAGCTCATCTGATGGACACAACATGGAAAAGGCTACCGTCCTATACAAATGGAAATGTTGATATGGGGTATGCCATAATGGATCAAATCATCGAGTTCACAGTAATTGCGCCAAGATGAGGATATATTGGGTGGATGAGGCTTCGTCATGTTATCCATGATCATGAACTGAGTCGGTCGAAAAAGGGTGGGGCTCCATGTTCCTGGTTCTTCAATAGTTGAATTCCCCGAAATCACAATAATCCTTATAACGGGATTCCAACCAAACACCTTTTGTTTGGAGAGCATGGTATGAAAGTTGAAAGCTATGTTGGAAGGGGGGATTGTCTATCGTTGGCCTGTATGGTAGAATCCATCGGAAAGGCTACTATGACCTGGCCTGACGTCTTTGGTCATCTCTATCCAGTCTCACACACCCTTCACTACTTTTCTCATGTCCCATTGAACCTAGCAAAGAAACACGGAAATAGAGCAAACATGCGATTATGTACAACAAGTTTAAATGCTTTGTCACATCTCAGTTTTAAAATTGTTGAGGTGTGTTAGACCTCGTCTATATTGTTTTGAAACATTTTGTTTGCAGGTTTCTTGTATGTAATATTCGATTTTCATTAGGTTCATAATTTATTTTCTAAACTCCTTGAGATTTTGAACATGCACAATCACTTTTAAAATGGTTCAATGTATTATAGGATTTCCAAAATAACTAAAACTACTCTATGTGTGGAGAGGGATATAAAGAGAGAACCGACCAAAATTCATCAATCAAATACAACCACTATTGCAAATTGTGCTACACTTTCAAATAAACTTCTTGCAAAGTTCAAAGTTTCATATGAATGGTACCATGTTTTCTGTACTCCATTCAGATGTATAGGATGTCCTAATTTTATTCTGAATCGAATGTATATATACATGTTTCACTCATTCCAGTTCGTATGTAATCTATATTGAAATATCAAAACATCTTATGTTTGTGAACGGACGGTGTATCATTGTTGGTGTAAATGGATCATTACCACACTATCTCGTGCTAAAATATGAAATGCACCCCCGACAGGGTGACTGCATTGAATTTATCCCTTTTTCGAGGGGTGGAAGGTCAAATCTATCCTTTTTCATTTTTCTTTTTGAGATCAAAGGTCAAATCTATCATTGACCACGGAAAAGGTTCCTTAACACGGCTACTACGGGCTAGAAACGTTGGCCCAAAGCCATGGGCCGGCGCAACTTTAAATATATACAGCAAAGACAAGTGTGGACCGAGGGGATAGCAAGTCAGAACCTAAAGCAGGTCAAGGAGAGGAAAAATAGGTCCAAAGCCCACGCGCGGCTCCCTCCTCCAAAACCACGAGCTAAACGGCGGCGAGGGCACGAGCCAACGGCGACGAGAAAGCTACAACTCGGCGGTTATCCCACTCCCCACCCCCACTCCGCCACGCCGCGCGCCGCCGTCTCGCATTCGCTTCCATCCCCGCGCCACCCGCCGCCTTCTCCCCGACCGAATCCGAGGGCCTCCCCGGCTTCTCACCCCATTTAATCCTCTCCCCACGCAAAACCGTGGGCGCTCTCGTCTCCCTCTGCTCCTCGCTCCTCCACCCCGTGGCACCCAGCCCTCCAAAACCCTAGCCGTCGCCGCCTCTCGATCTAATGCTGTGACCTCCCGACACCGTCCCCGCCTCCTCGCGTCGCGATGGAAGGCCCCGTCCCTGCCCCCTCCTCCTCCGCCGCGCCCGCCGTCGCTAGGGTTCCGGCCGCCGCGCCCTCCGCTGCTGCGGCCCCGCAGCCTCTCGCCGCGCAGCAGACGCCTGCCGCCGCGGCGGGGTGCCGCAGGCAGGTTTTCTCCGTGGAGCTCCGGGCCGGGGAGACCACCATCGTGTCGTGGAAGAAGCTGCTGAAGGAGGCTGGGCACGCGGCGGCCGCACCTTCGCAGCCGCTGGCAGTGGTGCCGGCGGAGCCTGCAGTTGCTGCACAACCGGGCCCGCCTGCTGCGGTAAGCAGTACTACTCTTGTATTGAGTGTTGTCTGTCTGTCGATTGATTTGGGCGTGATAGTTTGCTGCTCAGGTTTGCTCTGCGATTAGATGCATAATGGCATAGGTGTGCTAGTTTTCTCTGACCAAATAGTTGTAAGGGCGTTTCACTAGAAGCAAACTGTGCCATATTTCAGTAGTTCAGTGTCATTTACCGCTGTCTTTGTAATTCATGTAGTTGGTCATGCCACAACCTTATCATTCCCACATAGTACATTGCTCTTCGCCAACCATTTTGTTTTCATATAGTGTATGCTGAACATTTGAGGAGAGTGTCATTTCCTGCTGTCTTTGTAATTCATGTAGTTGGTTATGCCACAACCTTATCAATCCCATACATCGCTCTTCGCCAAGCATTTTGGTTTCACATAGTGTATGCTGAATGTTTGAGGAGTGCTCTGTGTGTTTAACATCGAGTTTATTATACTATTCAAATCAGGCACACCCTGCAGAAAATGACCCAGAGGATCCAGCGCAGCCAAATCGGTTTAATGCTGTTATCGAGAAAATCGAGCGCCTTTACATGGTAACGAATGATGACATTATTTGACTCCATATTGCCCATGCACTGAGTTCTGACTATTTAAATTGCCAGGGTAAACATAGCAGCGATGAAGAAGATCTTGATGATGTACCAGACGACGATCAATATGACACTGATGATTCTTTTATTGATGATGCTGAATTGGTTGGTTGCTCAATTTTACTTAGTCCTATCTTATATATATGAGAATGACCATATGGTTCTTCTGTATCTTTTCTGATCTGATTGATGTGCACAGCACTAATAAACTTGTACTTACTGTTTATATTGTGGTGTAATCATGTAGAGATAATATAATATTGCTAATACAATAAACTCTTTGCTTAGTGACGATGTCGATTATATTCCCATCTTCACCGTCATTGTGCACTCCCTTTTTGCTATCTGTTGTATCTGCCTGAACTCTTAGTTTAGTGCTAGGATGAAAACAAATATTTTTATTAGTTTGATTTGACAACGCCATGGCCCTTTCAGCATTGCAGTGGTAGTTCATTCTTTGTATAGTGTATACACATAATGTGACTTGCATGTCCGGAAATGATTGCACTGAATATTTACAGCATATTAGATAATTCTTTGTGTAATTACTTACACTGACTCAGTTTACCTCATGGTAGGCAGGCTTATAGAATTTATCCTAGTAACTTGACATGTTGAAACATTTTTTCTGCATTGCTAATTCATTATATGCATCGAGAAAGAATTGTCACTGATTGGTGATTGCTTTTCATGTTTCTTATGCTTGCAGGATGAGTATTTTGAAGTTGATAATTTGACAACTAAGCACACTGGTTTTTTTGTTAACAAAGGGACATTGGAACAGATGTAAGGTTCCTCAAAATTTTCTTGTTATTATCTAATAGAAAATTCATACCGCTGTTTCTTCTGCTAGCTTCCATGCCATCATAATGGATGCCTGTTTTCTTTTAGTATGATATCTTGCTGGATGGCATGGGGGCTACCTGTTTGATCATAACAACCTTTCACCATTTAGTCTAGTATACCATGTCTATTTAGCCTACTGTTTGATTTATCACAAAATACTTTGGCTGCAATCACTTGTGCCTTTTCTTTAGCTATTAGCTATACAATCTTGTGCTGTCTGAAATATAAGGACACATCATGTTACAACTGTGGCATGTAACTAAATGTACTGATCAAACTTGAAGCAAAGCGTGATTGTGTTGGTTACAGCCCTAGCTGGAAGAAAACAAAAAATGGATGAGAAGAATGAGGTAATAATATGGGGACAATTTTCATATGTGGCAGCACGGATGTTCTGAGCCAGTTTTATTCAATCAGCAGAGCAGTTGGCAGCAACACAATTTTACTTATGCACATGCATTACATATATGTTGGCATGGATGTTACATCAGCCATCTTTTGCAGTGAACCTGGTACATCAGCGAATGTCGCGCCAAAGAAAAGGAGAAGCAAAGACGAGTCAGCTGATCATATTGAAAATAATCAGGGTGCTACAGGTGATTATTTGAATATCAGGAACATGCCTGGGAAAGCAAGCGGTGGGAAAAAAGTAGCTACCGGCAATGGTGAATATTACCATGATGGCAGCAGAGTGGTGAAGACTAAACCCAGCGCAACCGGAGTCCTAAAAAGGAGATCAACTGATTTTGCCACAGGTGCTGATGCTACAAAACGTACAAAGATATCTAGTAAGGATGTGTCATATTCCTCTTCAAAAGAGCTAAAAGACCTAGAAAAGCATAAAGCTCCGGCATTCCAGCCTACTGATTTTGGTAATAAGTCAACAACCAGTGAGACATATGACCACGCTTCAGCGTACAGGGATAAAGATCCTTCAACACAACTTGTTTTTCAACAAAAACAGACTTACAATGGGGAAAATGAAGATCCGACCAGCAAAATATATCCCAAAGATAGAGCTGGAACAAACGACTTCTCTGGCATGGATGTGTCTGGTACTGCCTATCCTACACAAGCAATGGTAAGATTTATATCCCGTTTACTGTTCTAGAGAACACATTTGCATACTAAAATACTCCCTCCGTTCACATTATAAGGTGTTTTAATTTTCTCCTGATTTGGATGTATATAGACGCATTTTAGTGTGTTGGTTCTCTTATTTCAGTCTGTATGTAGTCCATATTGAGCTATCCAAAGCATCTTATATTTGTGAATGGAGGGAGTAAGTAATAACCATCAAACTGGGCTTGGATGCATGCTAAATCACATTTTGTTTTGATTTTTCAGCACCCGACCACTGGCAGGGAGAGTGCAGGCACCAAACCTAAAGGTACTAGGCTTGAGCGAGCCATTCGGGATCTCCAAAAGATTGCTGCTAATTGTGAGTATTATATCAGCCCCCTTGAATATCTCTGTAGACTGTAGTTGCACCGGAAGTAACTGTAGATACTTGAAATTTTCCTTGTAGACAAATCGCCAGCTGTTGATATTAGCGAGGCTGACCCAAATGTTCAGGCATCAGCTCAAAGACGCTTGCCTCCAGAAGTAAAGCAAAAACTTGCCAAGGTTGCAAGGCTATCGGTATGTAGCAGCACCACCAGATTTTCTTGTGATTCAAATGCATCTGAATTATGAATGTTCGTATTCCATGTGATTTCTAATTTATGTACGTTCTTGACTAGTGAAGTTCAGAAAAAATGTTAACCTTATATCTTTAGAAATTAATGTTTATAAACAGAATATATGTACAGACACATATGTCATGTTGTTTTTTCGTTCTATGAGCTTACATTTTACAGTGCGTCTTATACTAGCGGTAATTGTTTATATTTTTTGTGATACCATAGTTAATTAGTATTTCAGTATGAATTAGTGTGGCAGTAGTTCATTTGTACTAATTGATCTTCCATTTTGCAAATAAAACTTACAACACTTGGTGAACTATGCAAAGTTGCAAACACATTCTGATTTCTCACTTCGGTGAACTTTAAAGCTGCATTGCTTAAATTTTAATAGTATAGTGTCGCTAGCTGTTTGTAATATTGTTGTTTGCAGACAAATCATGGAAAGGTACAAGAAAATGAGTTGATGGATCGGCTCATGGGCATAGTTGGACACCTTGTTGTGCGTAGGACATTGAAGGTGAGTTGTGGTCTTATATGGAAGTAAACAGGCATGTCGTTGGCGCTTGGCTCCTAAATTTTCAATAGATGCGTTGCTTTGTTCTGAAACATGTCTTTGGTATATGCCAAATTGGAAAAAGGAAAAATGTTACTTGCTTTGTTCTGAATATATGTTGTCTTGGACACTATCATGATCTCCAGTAAGTAATGTAAACCATAATTTTTATAGAAATATAATAGCCAAAAAGATCACAGGATATTATGTTACGGAGGAGCTTTTCGGGATCTAATATTTTATTGTTTTCAAATGATCTATAATTTAAATAGTTTTCTATGTGTTAGTCTTTACTCTTTAGTAGTCAAAAGCAATGGCGGAGCTACAGCCAGGCCGGATGGGCCATGGCCTGCCCAATATTTTGTAATTTGTACACAACTTCTTTTACTGTTGGGCCTTAGAGCACCAGCCACAGGCTATTTCTTCCATTTTGGCCCGCCCAGCCCGCCCAGAGTTGGGCTTCAAGCTCCGCCACTGGTCAAAAGTTATAAGAATTTCACTACACAACATAAAACATCATGTATATTAGTAGAACATAGGTAGTATATGCCAATTACATTCAGTAGCATGTTTCAGTTTAGTACATTTCTCATCAAATTAGAGAAAGTATAAATTGGCTACAGAATTTCCTTTCAGAATTTAAACACCACAACTACCACCACCATGAACAAATCTACAGTCTGGATGCACCGCGTAAACAAAAAATGAGATGTTGCTAGCGAGAATATCTTATTGTCTATTAGTCTGTAGTTTCTGAATCATGCTTATGTTGGTATTCTATGTGGTGAACTGATCCTCTAAGTGACCGTGGCACAGTCATCCTTTGTGCATCGCTTGTTTCCATCTCTAACTCATGTCATGAACAGAGAAACATGAAGGAATTGGTAAAATCAGGACTCTCTGCTAAACAAGAGAAGGCTGGTAGGTTGCAGCAAGTAAAAATGGAGATCAATGAAATGGTCAAAGCAAGTATGGCTGCCAAGGCCAAGGTAAAGATATATTATTGTGTAATAAGTACGAAACTTCCATTATCTTCCTGATGTTAGCTTTCGTGTTTGTTACTTTTGATGTTAGATGCTCTTTTTACTTATATGTGCTGCCAGGTCAATGAACAACAGGATGGCTCAGCTGATGATTTTCAGTCTGTTACTGACGAAAGAAGAGATTTGAAAGGAAAGTCTGCAATGGATAGTGCACTGGAGGACAGAATATGTGATCTGTATGATCTGTATGTTGAGGTATAAATCTGTAATCTTATCAAATTTTTGTGTTTGGACAAATTGCACTGTTGTTTATTTACAAGGATGCAAGAGGGCGGTTAGTACCGAGGTTATCTGTTTAGAGCCTATATAGTATTATTATTTATTTCAAGCTATTTTGGATCTTTCTGTATCTAAAAAAAAATCTGCAAAGGAACAGTAGGATGAAAAATAAAAGGAAGCGTAGTCATGCACTATCACTATTAGGTTTGCCTCCACCCCCCCTCCATCCTATGGTGTCGCCGTCACGTGCGTCCCACTGAACATATATGCTCTTGAGCAGCTATGATTTATCACACATGAAAAGGCATAATGTCTCTTCTCTCCCATTTTTCCATAAGGCAGTGTCTCTTCTCTCCTATTTTCTCATTACGTCCTCGCTCTGCTTTTAACTCTGCAGTAATGAAATCCCCCCCCCC
>LR738711.1:893135802-893269840 GCA_902687465.1 Secale cereale | reverse complement strand
GGTAGGGAGCATTTGTATTGCCGTTTTTGGAGTCATGCCATCTTAGATGGTGCTGAGATGAGATGTCATCATCTGGTTCGCTAACTGAACAGTTGCCGCCAAGGTTTAGGATATTTCTAGATGGAAGGTGCTTGCCCGACTTTAAGTAAGTGAAGTCCTTCTGTTCGATATCAAACAAACTGTTGGCCAGCCAGCCAAATGAAGTAAAGCAATACAAGACTGAACAACTAAGGAAAATAAAACCAGGTAGGTGGGAGAGGGGAGGCCAACCACTAACACATCAGTACTTTGCAGTGGTTCCGATGGTGTGTCCTAGTCCACGACCGGAGCCTGTCGAAGTGTCTATGTGTGTCGATGAAGAACACTATTCTAGGATTCATTGAAAACATTGCTACCTCATGTGGTTACCTATTGTTTGTGAAATAAATTGGTTGTGTTCTCGAAACCCACTTATATTATTTTTATCGTGTTTCTTTTCTTTTAGTTTCTTAGATGTTCTTGTATTTGTTCTCATATATAACAACACCATGAAGTGAGTTGATGTTTGGGAACACACAACCGATTGGTTTGGCAAAAGAAAAAAGATAACCACCTTAGCCAGCAATTTCTTGACATGAAAAATACTCCCCTAACATACTTGAATATTATTTTACTAGCATATTCATGTACAACATAACAGTCAAAGGTGTACGTAGAGACAAAGTCAATGTCCAAAATGACATGTATCTACGAATAGTCATGCAATTATTTAGTTCATTAGACTGAACTAGCTAGGATCCGATGGTACGCTAACACAGGAGTATATATGTTATTCATATGAATTCTCACTATTAATTTACAACATTCCACCAAGTATTAAAAGTTTTTTTGTGAGGAGGGTGCCGAGAGTAACTTCACAAATCGCAAAACACTAGTAGGATATAAATGAGGCATGGTCTACATTATTCGTCTCCCCCAACTCACATCGTCACCATATGAAATCATTTGAAAAATCGTAATGCCTTTTGTTAAGTAAACCAGAGTAGCTAATCTCTAAGAGTGTGACTTATTCGATAACAAAGCTATCATAAGACTTATTTTAGAAGGATGTTCATCTCACAAAGCTAACACAAGACTTGCCTCATCTTGGAATCACGGTTCCATAAAATGGATGAAGGTGCTCTAGCCCCGATTGCTCCTGTAGATATGGCATGTAATGTCAGAATTTTGCCCCTGGTAATCTAACTACTGAGTTGTATCTTTTCTTTCATTTTCCAAAGCATGTTTTTACAGATGCTTTTGGGATCTACTAAGTAGCTAGGTACATGATCTGTCATAATTGATCTCATATTTTAGGCCATCTAGTCAGGCATCATGATCCATCTTCTTCGTTAGATTTACACAAAAATGAAAAGTATATATATGGCATCTCATCGCCTCAACATTAAGGCCATCACGAGAATTATTTTCAATGCATGATTTTGCGAATGTCGTGGGATCCGTTAATTACGTACCTCATGTGTCATGCTTGATCCTTGCGGTATTGAGTCGATCTAGTTGGGCATCATGATCCATTTTTTCATTAGATTTATGCCATGGAGATTTACTTAAGGCCCCTCATAGCTCTAGTGAGCAATGATTGTACAATAATATAGATGTGCATAGCAATGAGAGCCGAGGGTGTTTTCATCTATAGATCTAGTAGCTTGAAATCACCTCCTGTTAAAACTGTGAGGAGATATCTTCTCAATGGATGATTTCGCTAACACTTATAGGATTTGCTAAGAAGGTACCTTATATGTTGTGCCTTCTCTCTCGGATTGGGGGTAATCCGCTCGTGTGTCGTGATCCATCTTTGCCGCGAGATCTACACCATGGGCATCCGTCGAGGCCCACCTTAGATCTGGAGAGCAGCGATGACGAGAAGCGGCGTGTGTTGAGGGTGTCAACAAAGAAGTAGAGACCATACAGAGGACTAGAACTGCTAGAGATAACTGAGAATTGTGTGAGAGGGGCGGCGGCGGCGGAGGCGGAGGAGGGGGTGGGAGGCATGGGTGGGGATTTAGGGTTAGGTAGGCTTAAATATTAGACCCATTGGATATTTTAGGAAATTGTATGCATGTTTTGCTAGATAGCCCCTTTAATAATCTAAAATTCTAAAAATATCCTTTTCACAGGAAAGGATAGACTTACTAAAAAATACGAGAAGATTTTTCAAGAAGCTACACTAAAGTTTTGAATATTTTGTATGCCTTATAAAGTCATAATAAGGATATGAGATGCAAATTGACGATAAGAGACATCTCATGTAGAAATCCATCTCAAATTACAATCGTACAAGTATTACTCTCATCTTCATCTACACAAGTCACTTAGTCTGGTCTTAAGTCAAAATGTTCTAAGTTTAACGGTACTGAAAACCGTTAGTAGTCCCGACAGTGTGGTGCTTAGGACTGGAAGTACCAACGGGGATCGCACATGGGGAGTTTACCCAAGTTCGGGCCCTAATCATGGAGGTAATACACTACTACTTTGGATTTGATTGATGGATGAAGATGCGTCATACGAGGGGGTTACAATGTATGTGGTGATAAAATACTATGATGATGATGATGTTGGGTGGCTTGAACTACCCCTAGCCTCACCTTATAAACGGGGATGAGGCCTAGATTTACCCAGTTGGCGACAAGGGGCCCTGGCCACACCTTGGTTTGCTAGGCCCTAAGGCCGGGCCAGTGACCGACTTCCTAGTTGTCAGGACTAACGGTGCATAAAACCGTCAGTACCCCTCATAGGGTGGAAAACATGGACATAAGTACCAAATCAGAGATCAACAAGTTACCTAGGTTTGGGCCTCCGGTAAGGAGTAACACCCTACATCCTGCTTTGTGTTTGTATTCGTGGTGAAGTACCTCGTGTGAGGGTTACAATGGAGATGTAGTATGAGACTACCGAGAGTATTGTTCTACATATGTAGATGGGAATGGCTACCCTTTGCCCCCACCTTATATAGATGACGGGGGCTATGGTTTTATAAGAGATCAGTTTGATATAAGAAGCCGCCACCTTGGCTTGCTTTCCAAGATGATCCCTTGCTGCCTATTTGAGTTACCAGGTTCCCTCATGTGACCAGGTCTTTGCCTATCTTCATGGGCCCCGAGACGGATCTGATGCCGGTCTCCACACTGAGTGGCCACCCCCGGTGCATTACACCGTCGGTAGCCCCAAAGTGTGTCTGGAGTTTGAGTATCATGTACTTTTGAGCGAGAACCTAGGCGGACTCCTCACGTCCCAGTGGCCTAATTTCATGATCCCGGCTTTAGGAGATTCTTCAGACCTGCACGTCGCCTGGGAGGCCCCTTTGGAAGTTTGGTGAAATGCGCCTCTGAGCCCAAGAACTCAATACTACATCTACATCTCATGTGTCGAAGTCACTTTCTCTATTTTATCAAAAGAAGTTACTTTCCCTCGCTCTCAATAAGTTATTAACTTTGTATGTTTTGATATATTTTCTTTCATACATATTCCGTTTTTTTGTTACTTTAATCATTATTTCATATACCAAGAATGATAAACATGAAGATGTTATACTTTCTTGGTAACACAATATTGCAGGATGCTGCTAATGCGACACTACAATCAGAGACCCTTCAACGAAACTGTGTGCGATGCAATAATCACAAACGGTGATGTAAAAAACCCGTCAAAAAAGGTGCAAAACATTTGCGATGACGGATGCATCAAATACGATTCAAATTTTAGTTGTGTGTGCAATGCAGAGCATACGGTTCAGTTGAATTAACTGTTTGCGATGAGGAGGAACAAAAGAAACGGGCAGCCAAATGAAGGTGTGTGTGATATACATCATACGGTTCACTCGGATGAACTGTTTGTGATTAGGCAACACAAAAGAAACCGTTAGCCAGATCAAGGTGTGTGCGATAGAGGGCAAACAGTTCACTCGGATGAACTGTTTGCGTTGAGACAAGAGAACATAAACGGTTCAATATAACAAGACGTGTGTGATACACGACAAACAGGTCTTAATCAGAAATGTGTGCGAAGACCGATAATAACACAGACGATTGCTTCTAATAAGACATCCGACGACAACATCTATTGGCCATTGTGTTGGGAACGTAGCATGAAATTTCAAAAAATTTCCTACGATCACGCAAGATCTATCTAGGAGATGCATAGCAACGAGACGGGAAGAGTGTGTCTACGTACCCTCGTAGACCGAAAGTGGAAGCGTTAGATTAACGCGGTTGATGTAGTAGGACGTCTTCGCGATTCAACCGATCAAGCACCGACCGTACGTCACTTCCGAGTTCAACACACGTTCAGCTTGATGACGTCCCTCGAGCTCTTGATGCAGTAGAGGGTCGAGGGAGAGTTTCGGCAGCACGATGACGTGTTGACGGTGATGGTGAAGTAGATCACGCAAGGCTTCGCCTGAGCACTACGACAATATGACCTGAGGTGTAAACTTTGGAGGGGGGCACCACACACGGCTAAGAGAATAACCTGTGTGTGTTCTAGGGTGCCCCCTGCCCCTGTATATAAAGTAGGAGGGGAGGAGGCAGCCGGCCAAGGGGGCGCGCCATGGGGGGAGTCCTACTAGGACCCCGGTCCTAGTAGGGTTATGATTCCCCCCTTTTTTTTCCTTTTGTGGAGAAGGAAGGAAGGAAGGAAGGGAGAGGGAATAGGAGAAGGAAAGGGGGGGGGGGGCGCCCCCTCCCCTAGTCCAATTCAGACTCCCTATGGGAGGGGGGCGCGGCCACCCCTTTTGGGCTGCCTCCCCTCTTCCCTATGGCCCATGTAGGCCCAATACTTCCCCTGGGGGTTACGGCAGCCCCTCGGTTCTCCGATAAATATCCGAAACATCCTGAAACCATTCCGTTGTCAGAATACCATCATCCAATATATCGATCTTTACCTCTCGACCATTTCGAGACTCCTCGTCATGTCCGTGATCTCATCCGGGACTCCGAACAATCTTTGGTCACCAAAAACATATAACTCTTAATACAAATCATCATCGAACGTTAAGCGTGCGGACCCTACGGGTTCGAGAACTAGGTAGACATGACCGAGACACTTCTCTTATCAATAACTAATAGCGGAACCTGGATGCTTATATTGGCTCCCACATATTCTTTGAAGTTCTTTATCGGTCAAACCGTAATGACAACATACGTTATTCCCTTTGTCATCGGTATGTTACTTCCCCGAGATTCGATTGTCAGTATCTTCATACCTAGTTCAACCTCGTTACCGGCAAGTCTCTTTACTCGTTCCGTAATACATCATCCCGTGACTAACTCATTAGTCATTTGCTCGCAAGGCTTATTATGATGCGTATTACCGAGAGGGCCCAGAGATACCTCTCCGATACTCGGAGTGACAAATCCTATTCTCGATCTATGCCAACTCAACAAACACCTTTGGAGATACCTGTAGAGCATCTTTACAATCACCCAGTTACGTTGTGATGTTTGATAGCACACAAGACATTCCTCCGGTATCCGGGAGTTGCATAATCTCATAGTTGAAGGAATATGTATTTGACATGAAGAAAGCAATAGCAGTAAAACTAAACGATCATTATGCTAAGCTTACAGATGGGTCATGTCCATCACATCATTCTCCTAATGATGTGATCCCGTTAATCAAATGACAACACATGTCTATGGTCAGGAAACTCAACCATCTTTGATTTAACGAGCTAGTCTAGTAGAGGCTTACTAGGGACACTTTGTTTTGTCTATGTATCCACACATGTATCAAGTTTACAGTTAATACAATTCTAGCATGAATAAAAGACATTTATCATGAGATAAGGAAATATAAATAACAATTTTATTATTGCCTCTAGGGCATATTTCCTCCAGTCTCCTACTTGCAATAGAGTCAATAATCTAGATTACATAGTAAAGATTCTAACACCCATGGAGACTTGGTGCTAATCATGTTTTGCTCGTGGAAGAGGCTTAGTTAATGGGTCTGCTACATTCAGATCCGTATGTATTTTGCAAATCTCCATGTCTCCCTCCTTGACTTGATTGCGGATAGAGTTGAAGCGTCTCTTGATGTGCTTTATTCTCTTGTGAAACCAGGATTCCTTCGCCAAGGCTATTGCTCCAG
Organism: Secale cereale; assembly: GCA_902687465.1. Taxonomy (NCBI): domain Eukaryota; kingdom Viridiplantae; phylum Streptophyta; class Magnoliopsida; order Poales; family Poaceae; genus Secale; species Secale cereale. The sequence continues at coordinate 893,263,714 of LR738711.1, read as the reverse complement.
TGTTGTCACAAAAGTTTTTCATTGGACCTGATGCACTAGATATTACACCTAGATTGGATATGAACTCCTTCATCCAGACTCCCATCATTTGCTACTTCTGAAGCAGCTACGTACTCCGCTTCACACGTAGATCCCGCCACGACACTCTGCTTGGAACTGCACCAACTTACAGCTCCACCGTTCAACAAAAATACGTATCCGGCTTGTGACTTAGAGTCATCCAGATCAGTGTTAAAGCTAGCATCAACGTAACCGTTTACGATGAGCTCTTTGTCACCTCCATAGACGAGAAACATATCCTTTGTCCTTTTTAGTTACTTCAGGATGTTCTTGACCACTGTCCAGTGATCCACTCACTAGTACGCGTCGGTCCTAAACAAACGGTTTTAACCCCTTTCCGCGATGGCATTTGGAACCATCGCCAAGTGAGTGTGGGAGATAGGGGGGTAATTCCCACATGACCCAGAAACCGTCGGGGATATGCCCTCCGGGCACACACGCTCGGCAAAATGAGGTCGTGTGCGACCGTCGAGCGCTCAAATATGGAAATACGTACAATAGAGCTAAAAAAATAGAATTATACAGCGAAATTGTTTTCGGTCACAAGTACATCCCACACAGTCAGTCCCCGCGAAACGTTTCCATTCGTATGTACATCCCACACAGTCTCTCCAAGGAAAACATTTCCATTCACAGGTACATGCTACTTCTCGAGCTTGCGTTGTATTCCCTCGAAGAGGAAAGGGTGATGCATCACAGTAGCGTAAGTATTTCCCTCAGTTTTTGAGAACCAAGGTATCAATCCAGTAGGAGACCACGCGCTAGTCCCTCGCACCTGCACAAACAAATAAGAACTTTGCAGCCAACGCGATAAGGGGTTGTCAATCCCTTTACGGTCACTTACGAAAGTGAGATCTGATAGATAGGATAGTTTGATATTTTTGGTGTTTTTGGATATAAGGACAGAAAGTAAAAAACAACAAAGTAAAGTAGATGGTAGATTAATATGTTGAGAATAGACCCGGGGGCCATAGGGTTTTCACTAGTGGCTTCTCTCATGATAGCAGAATTCTACGGTGGGTGAACGAATTACTGTCGAGCAATTGATAGAAAAGTGAATAATTATGAGAATATCTAGGCATGATCATTATATATAGGCATCACGTCCGTGAAAAGTAGACCGAAATGATTCTGCATCTACTACTATTACTCCACACATCGACCACTATCCAGCATGCATTTAGAGTGTTAACTTTATAAGAACAGAGTAATGCTTTAAGCAAGATGACATGATGTAGAGGGATAAACTCAAGCAATATGATATAAACCCCATCTTTTTATCCTCGATGGCAACAATACAATACGTGCCTTGTTTCCCCCGCTGTCACTGGGAAAGGACACCGCAAGATTGAACCCAAAGCCAAGCACTTCTCCCATTGCAAGAACTATAGATCTAGCAGGCCAAACCAAACCAATAATTCAAAAAGACTTGCAAGGATATTATAATCATACATAAAAGAATTCAGAAAAGAACCAAATATTTCTCGTAGATAATCTTGATCATAAACCCACAATTCATCGGATCTCGACAAACACACCGCAAAAAGATTACATCGAATAGATCTCCTCGAAGACCGAGGAGAACTTGGTATTGAGATCCAAAAAGAGAGAAGAAGTCATCTAGCTAATAACTATGGAGCCGAAGGTCTATGGTAAACTACTCACAACTCATGGTGAGGCAATGGTGTTGATGTAGAAGCACTCCGTGGAAGATCCCCCCTCCGGCGGAGCTCCGGAACATGCCCCAAGATGGGATCTCACGGGAACATAAGGTTGCAGCAGTCGAATTAGGGTTTTCTCTGTTGCCTCAATGTTTTCAGGGTACATGGATATATATAGGAGGAAGGAGGGCATCGGGGGAGCCAGAGGGGGCCCACGAGGGTGGGGGGCATGCCCTGTAGGAGGGGGCACGCCCTGGACCCTCGTGGCCGCCTCCTTCGTTCCCTCGCTATGCTCCCTCTTCATCACACAAAATATTCATATCATGCACAACCCCGGTTTCAGCCAAGCAATTGTTTTCATACTCAATTTTTTCAAACCTTTAAACTTTCACTCAATACATGAGTGTGAGCCATGGATATAACACTATAGGTGGAATAGAGTGGTGGTTGTGGAGAAGACAAAAATGAGGAAGATAGTCTCACATCAACTAGGCGTATCAACGGGCTATGGAGATGCCCATCAATAGATATCAATGTGAGTGAGTAGGGATTGCCATGCAACGGATGCACTAGAGCTATAAATGTATGAAAGCTCAACAAAAGAAACTAAGTGGGTGTGCATCCAACTTGCTTGCTCATGAAGACCTAGGGCATTTGAGGAAGCTCATCGTTGGAATATACAAGCTAAGTTCTATAATGAAAATTCCCACTAGTATATGAAAGTGACTAAACATGAGACTCTCTATCATGAAGAACATGGTGCTACTTTGAAGCACAAGTGTGGAAAAAGATAGTAGCATTGTCCCTTTTCTTTTTTTCTTTTTTTGGGCCTTTCCTTCTTTTTTTCTTTTTTCTTTCTTTTTTTTTCTTTGGGACAATGCTCTAATAATGATGATCATCACACTTATATTGATTTACAACTCGATATTACAACTCGATACTAGAACAAACTATGACTCTATATGAATGCCTCCGGCGGTGTACCGGGATGTGCAATGAATCAAGAGTGACATGTATGAAAAATTATGCATGGTGGCTTTGCCACAAATACGATGTCAACTACATGATCATGCATGGCAATATGACAATATGAAGCGTGTCATAACAAACAAAATGGTGGAAAGTTGCATGGCAATATATCTCGGAATGGCTATGGAAATGCCATGATAGGTAGATATGGTGGCTGTTTTGAGGAAGGTATATGGTGGGTGTATGGTACCGGCGAGAGTTGCGCGGTACAAGAGAGGCTAGCAATGGTGGAAGGGTGAGAGTGCGTATAATCCATGGACTCAACATTAGTCATAAAGAACTCATATACTTATTGCAAAAATTTACGAGTCATCAAAACAAAGCAATCAACGCATGCTCCTAGGGGGGAGGTTGGTAGGAGTTAACCATCGCGCGCCCCCGGCCTCCACACAAAGGTTGGCACTCAATAAATACCTCATGCTCTAACTTCGTCACATAGCGGTTCACCATACGTGCATGCTACGGGAATCACAAACTTTAACACAAGTATTCCTCAAATTCATAATTACCCCACTAGCATGACTCTAATATCACCATCCCCATATCTCAAAACAATCATCAAGTATCAAACTTCTCATCATATTCAATGCACTTTATATGAAAGATTTTACTATATCAATCTTGGATGCCTATCATATTAGGACTAGTTTTATAACCAAAGCACATTACCATGCTGTTCTAAAAGACTCTCAAAAGGATATAAGTGAAGCATGAGAGATCAACAATTTCTACAAAATAAAATCACCACCGTGCTCTAAAAGATATAAGTGAAGCACTAGAGCAAAACTATTTAGCTCAAAGGATATAAGTGAAGCACATGGAGTATTCTAACAAATTCTAGATCATATTTATCTCTCTCAAAAACGTGTGTCCAGCAAGGATGATTGTGGAAAACTAACAAGCAAAGACTCAAATCATAGATGACGCTCCAAGAAAAACACATATCATGTGGCGAATAAAAATATAGTCCCGAGTATAGTTACCGATAGATGAAGACGAAAGAGGGGATGCCTTCCCGGGACATCCCCAAGCTTAGGCTTTTGTTTGTCCTTGATTTTTACCTTGGGGTGCCTTGGGCATCCCCAAGCTTAGGCTCTTGCCACTCTTTGTACCATAGTCCATCAAAGCCATACTCAAAACTTGAAAACTTCACAACACAAAACTTAGCCAAAAATCTCGTGAGCTCCGTTAGTATAAGAAAACAAATCACCACTCAAAGGTACCATAATGAACTCATTCTTTGTTTATATTGGTGTTAAACCTACTGTATTCCAATTTCTCTATGATTCATACTCCCCAATACTACTCATAGATTTATCAAAATAAGCGAACAACACATGAAAAACAGAATCTGTCAAAAACAGAACAATCTATAGTAATCTGTAACTTTCGAATACTTCTGTAACTCCAAAAAATTGAAATAAATTGGTAAACGTGAGGAATTTGTCTATTAATCATCTGAAAAAACAATCAACTAAATAGCACTCTCCAGTAAAATCTGGTGACTATTCTCGTGAGCGCTAACATTTCAGTTTTTTACAGCAAGATCATATAAACTTCACACAAGTCTTCCCAAAGGTTTTGCTTGGCACAAACACTAATTAAAACACAAAACCACATATAAACAAAAGCTATATGCAATATTTATCCCTAAACAGAAGCAAAAACAAAGAAAATAAAATTGGGTTGCCTCCCAACAAGCACTATCGTTTAACTCCCCTAGCTAGGCATGATACAAGGATAGATCTAGGTATTGCCATCTTTGGAAGGTAATCCATAAGTGGATCTCATAATAGATTCATAAGGTAATTTGATTTTCTTTCTAGGAAAGTGTTCCATGCCTTTCCTTAACGGAAATTGGAATATAATATTTCCTTCCTTCATATCAATAATTGCACCAATCGTTCTAAGGAAAGGTCTACCAAGAATAATAGGACATGATGGATTGCAATCTATATCAAGAACAATGAAATCTAGGGGCACATAATTCCTATTGGCAACAATAAGAATATCATTAATCCTTCCCATAGGTTTCTTAATGGTAGAATCCGCAAGATGCAAATTTAAAGAACAATCATCAAGCTCATGGAAACCTAACAAATCACACAAAGTTATTGGGATAGTAGAAACACTTGCACCCAAATCACACCAGGCAAAGCATTCATGATCTTTAATTTTAATTTTAATAGTAGGTTCCCACTCATCATAAAGCTTTCTAGGGATAGAAACTTCTAATTCAAGTTTTTCTTCATAAGATTGCATCAAAGCATCAACTATGTGTTTAGTAAAAGCCTTATTTTGACTATAAGCACACGGAGAATTTAGTACGGATTGCAACAAGGAAATACAATCAATCAAAGAGAAATTATCATAGTTGAATCCCTTGAAATCCAAAATAGTGGGTTCATCACTATGCAAAGTTTTAATCTCTTCAATCCCACCTTTAACAATTTTAGCATCAAGATCTAAAAACTCCGAATCATTGGGACGCCTTTTAACTAAAGTAGACTCATCTCTAGTCCCATATTTATCAAGATTCATACTAGAAAACAAGGATCTAATAGGAGACACATCAATAACTTTCAGATCTTAATCTTTATTTTCATATTCTTCCGGTTTAGCAGCCATCTTATTAACTAAGGTGGACTGCTTATCCGAAATTTGGGCTATTAAGTTCTCAAGATGAGCAAACTGAGATTTCAAACCATGAAATTCCTTAGACATATCATCAAGTTCTTTATTCATGTGCTCCATAAAGCTTTCTTTAAGCTCGTTTCTGAAGAAATCATTGTGCTCAAATTGCACTGACATAAAATTTCCAAATTGTTTTCAATCTCGTCCAACCTCTTGAGGTGGGAGTCACACTGATAGGGTGAGCCATAGTGACAAGCAAGCAATCCAACACACAAGCAAACAAGAAGCAAGCGAACGGTAAACACACGACAAAAAGAAGGGCAAATAAAATGGCAAGGGTGAAGTGGGGGAGAGGAAAACGAGAGGCAAATAATGTAATGCAAAGGATAAGGGTTTGTGATAGGTACTTGGTATATGACTTTTGCGTAAGCCTCCCCGGCAGCAGCGCCAGAAATTCTTCTTGCTACTTCTCGAGCTTGCGTTGTATTCCCTCGAAGAGGAAAGGGTGATGCAACACAGTAGCGTAAGTATTTCCCTCAGTTTTTGGGTACCAAGGTATCAATCCAGTAGGAGACCACGCGCTAGTCCCGCGCACCTGCACAAACAAATAAGAACTTCGCAGCCAACGCGGTAAGGGGTTATCAATCCCTTTACGGTCACTTACGAAAGTGAGATCTGATAGATAGGATAGTTTGATATTTTTGGTATTTTTGGATATAAGAATAGAAAGTAAAAAACAACAAAGTAAAGTAGATGGTAGATTAATATGTTGAGAATAGACCCACGGGCCATAGGTTTCACTAGTGGCTTCTCTCATGATAGCAGAATTCTATGGTGGGTGAACAAATTACGGTCGAGCAATTGATAGAAAAGCGTATAATTATGAGAATATCTAGGCATGATCATTATATATAGGCATCACGTCCGTGACAAGTAGACCGAAAGGATTCTGCATCTACTACTATTACTTCACACATTGACCGCTATCCAGCATACATCTAGAGTATTAAGTTCATAAGAGCAGAGTAATGCTTTAAGCAAGATGACATGATGTAGAGGGATAAACTCAAGCAATATGATATAAACCCCATTTTTATCCTCGATGGCAACAAAACAATACGTGCCTTGCTGCCCCTGCTGTCACCGAGAAAGGACACCGCAAGATTGAACCCAAAGCCAAGCACTTCTCTCATTGCAAGAACTATAGATCTAGTAGGCCAAACCAAACCAATAATTCGAAGTGACTTGCAAGGATATTATAATCATACATAAAAGAATTTAGAAAAGAACCAAATATTTCTCGTAGATAATCTTGATCATAAACCCACAATTCATCAGATCTCGAACACATCGCAAAAAGATTACATCGAATAGATATCCTCGAAGACTGAGGAGAACTTGGTATTGAGATCCAAAAAGAGAGAAGAAGCCATCTAGCTAATAACTAAGGACGCGAAGGTCTGTGGTAAACTACTCACAACTCATGGTGAGGCAATGGTGTTGATGTAGAAGCACTCTGTGGAAGATCCCCCCTTCGGCGGAGCTCCGAAACAGGCCCCAAGATGGGATCTCACGGGAACAGAAGGTTGCGGCGGTGGAATTAGGGTTTTCTCTATTGCCTCGATGTTTTTAGGGTACATGGATGTATATATATATAGGAGGAAGGAGGGCATCGGGGGAGCCAGAGGAGGCCCACAAGGGTGGGGGGCGCGCCCTGTAGGAGGGGGCGCGCCCTGGACCCTTGTGGCACCTCCTTTGCTCCCTCGCGTGTACTCCAAGTCTTCTGTGTTGATATTGTTCCAAAAATAACTCTCGTGAAGGTTTCATTCTGTTTGGACTCCGTTTGATATTCCCTTTCTGCGAAACCCTGAAATAGGCAAAAAACAGCAATCTGCACTGGGCCTTTGGGTTAATAGGTTAGTCCCAAAAATAATATAAAAGTGTATAATAAATCCCATAAAACATCCTAGATGGATAATATAATACCATGGAACAATCAAAAATTATAGATACGTTGGAGACGTATCAGTACATCACATACAATTTTTCCCGTTAAATCGTTTGTGTTATTGAATGTATCACACACGGTCCGTAGAAGAAACTGTGTGGCAAAGGCTGTACATCACACACAATTTTTATGTGGTAAACATTTGCGCAAGGTGGCCTAACACAAACTGTTTTCAAGAGAAAGTCGTGTGTGATTGTTCATTGATCCAACACGGTTTATTCCTAAAAATTGTGTGCGTAGCCTGAGGTCATCGCCCACGGTATTTTTTCAATAACCGTTTGCAATATCAAAACCCAATTAGCAGGCTAATTGCTCTATTATTAATAATCCATTTATTAATCTAACTGACATTCATATTAAGCACACAATATATTTCATTTCCATATTAAGGAAGCATAATTTCATAATTAATACATCAGAGTACAACATGATATAGCTTCAGCACTGAGCTACCCCATTACACAACTGCACCAGCACCAAGTTCCACATGCAACATGTAGAACCTTTCGAAATTAGCATCATAGACGGTATATAGACAGATGCATCTCATTTGGAAAACCGCTGAAGCGGAAGGCGAATATTGAGCCTTCATTCATGTTGAAGGTCTTTGCAACTTTAGGCCAGTGCCCATGGATGATTGACCGTCCGTCCTTCGTCCTCTCCAGGAACACTTAAATATTGAACCGTGGGTGTTGTATGAAAACCTTCCTCGTCTCCTGACCATAGAGGTGGTTTGAGAATTAATCATCAGTGAACTGCTTTGGAAAGGCCTGAAAATAAGGATGTGCATAAATATCTTCTCTATATTGGAGATGGGGCAAAGGAATAAAAAAAGGCAAGGTATAATTGTTAGTACCATCTTGTATTGAAATGATGTCTTATTCATGTGCAGACAAAGATCTTGTTGTTTTTTGTCGCTAATTTCTTTATCCTAACAATCTTTCCGAGTTTCTTGATTTGATTGATATTCATGGACAACTCATTTCCCCATATGCAAAAAGGGTCGAACAGTGGGTCAAAACCTCTAACAGCATGACCTACATGTGCAAGACCAAATTATTAAAAACCAAAATATTAGAATGGTTCCTGCAATTGCACAATAATGTGCTATTAGAGAACGGACCATGCGCGTGCTAACCTCGATTGTAAACCTCAGTGCTTCCCATTGTTTCTCTGCAACACATATAAGGTAGTTATTCATCATGTTAAGTAAGGGTTGGCATGCTATCAGTAAAATATGTTGATGAAAAATAAGCACATTACAAATTCATCAGATTAATTCAAGTCACACGGCAAACCCATTTATCCAAACCAAGCATAATTAAGAACTAGGAATTATAGCACTTGTATATGTTTCTCATGTATTAAGTGCAGCCAAATTGGATTTATTCCTCACATGCACAACAATACAAAATTCTACCCATGACAATTGGACATCACATTGCAGAATTGAACCAAGCAGTTAACTAAACACCACAACAAATGAACCAAACATTAACTGAGCACCACATTGCACAAAATAACATACTCCTAATAGAAGATCAGACATTAATCAAACAGTTAACTACAGCCAATTGTAGCAATTGTATTTGTTTGTCATGTATTTACTATAGCCAAATTCAATTTATTCCTCACATGGTATACAATAACAGAATGCACCCACAACTATTGAACATCGCATTGCATAATTGAACCAAACAGTTAACTAAACAGCACAACACAAATGAACCAAACGTTAACTGAGCACCACATTGCACAATGTATAACCAAACCAATCATGCTTGACAACTTGGAAATTTAGCAATTGTATTCGTTTCTCATGTATTTTGTAAAGATAAATTCGATTTATTTCTCACATGGAAGACAATACAAAATTGCAGCCTGAAGAATTGAACGTCACATTTGCAGAATTGAACCAAACAGTTAACTGAAGACGACAACTAATTAATGAAATAGTTAATAAGTGAGCACCACACTGCACGGCATATAGAACATATACACTAGAGCAACAGATTGCATGGTAAAATTAGATAGCACAATTCACTAGAATTTGTGAAGGAAAGGCAGGAGCAGCACACGCAACGGGTAAACCAAGTATGCTTAACCGGCGTAGCTAGGAAATGGCAAGGTGCTCCTCCAAGATCTAGGGGTCGGCACGAATGGCAGCCATCGCGACCTCATCCGTGCGTGCGGCCGCGATTTTCTTCTCCGCTGCCGAATGCTCCTAGAGATCCTGGCTATACTGCGTGCACCATGGCTAAGGGCGGCCCTTATTTGGTGGAGGGTTCAGTGATTTGGGTGGAAGGTGTCGCGCTCGTGTCGGCGGTCGGGGCATGTGGGATGTGGAAGGAGGAGGAGGATGGGGGTCGGGTGTGGATTACCTGCGTGGATAGACGAGGCCAAGCAGCGTGAAGGAGGGTCGCCGACGAGGAGGCGGCACTGCAAGCAAGGAGTGAAGGTTTCAACTTGGAAAGGAAGACAGAAAGAGGGGAAATGTGGCTTCTGGTAAGGGGGAGGGGGCGGGGAGGTAGATATTTCCGCAGAAGCCGAAAATTTGGAATCACTTCAGCCAAAAAACTGGCGCACAAAGGGTCATCAGACACGGTCCCTTATTCAGAACTATGTTCAATATGTGAACATCACAAACGATTCAGATAGCTTCACCCATGTGTGATGAGTTTGAATGTCAAAAGTTTTGATTCGAATTTCCATGGTTACAGTGGTCATCCACGTCATTGCATAATTTGGGTACAGAAAGGAGACTACAGCACACCCACACTTCTTAATCGAGCAAGTTCAGCAATTAAACAGAGCTACCCGACCTAAACATTACTCTAACAAATTAAAGACCGACGCTCTTAATTAAACAAAACAAATAGTACTACTACGTCTGGTGCTCGTCGTTCTCCGCCGCCGCCTCCATGTCCAGCTCGCGCCCGACGGTCTCATAGGGAAGGGGATCCATGGCATCCATCGCACCATAATCGGCAAGCATCTCGCCATCCGCGTACGCCATCTCTTTTGAAAAGGCCGCCATAAGCTGGGCGTGGGCGGACGCGATGTGGGCTTGCACGTGCTCCGCCGTTGCAAGGTATGCGGCGGAGAAACGGATAGCTGCTCGATGTGGCACCCTGGCTCAGAGAAACCGGAACGCCCCGTTGTCGGGGGAAACTGTCCACCACGAGCACCTATGGGACCGGAGCCCCTTGTCGTTGCGGTAAGGGAGCGGAGGGAGCACAAAGAGCAGATCGTGGCGAGCACGCGGGCAGGTTATCCAGGTTCGGGCCGCGATGGACGCGTAAAACCCTACTCCTGCTTTGCTTGTATTGAGTTGGAGAGCTCGGGAGCTTGAAGAACTAGCTACACCGAGCAAATGAGCGATCTAGGTTCCGAACCCTTTCTACGTTGTGCATGGGCCTCCTTTTATAGTGCAAGGGGTCACCGACAGGTGTCAACGTAGGAGAAAGGGTAAAAATGTAATAGTGGTGGTAGTTGTAACAGTGCTGGAACAGTGGATGAACAGTGCATGAACAGTGGTCATCACCTACTTTGACAGTGGGGGACAAGAGCATTTAATGCCCGTCGCCGTCGACCCCAAAAGCGCCCGCCCTTGCGTCTCCGTTTGCCACGGCAATGGCTTTACCACCGTGGAGTGCCACCGTGTCCCCCAGGCTGCACAGCCATCCGCCACGCGTCCCTGGTTTGGCCCCAGGGCGACGCTGTTGGGGAACGTTGCATGGGAAACAAAAATTTTCCTACGCTCACCAAGATCAATCTAGGAGATGCATCTACGAGGGAAGAGTCGGATCCACATACCCTTGTAGATCGCTAAGCGGAAGCGTTCAAGAACGCGGTTGATGGAGTCGTACTCGCCGCGATTCAAATCGCCGAAGATCCTAGCACCGAACGGACGGTGCCTCCGCGTTCTTCACACGTGCAGCTCGGGGACGTCTCCTCCTTCTTGATCCAGCAAGGGGGAAGGAGAGGTTGATGGAGAAACCCAGCAGCACGACGGTGTGGTGGAGATGGTGGTGGAGGAATTCCAGCAGGGCTTCGCCAAGCACTACTGTCTAGTTGAAGATCTCTACGGTGGAGGAAGGGCAGCGCCAAGGCATGAACTTGTGTGGCTGCCCTCCACTCTGCCTCTCTTTATATAGGGGGGAGAGGGGGGAGGAGGCGCCCTAGGGTTTCCCCTAGGGGCCGGCGGCCAAGGGAGATGGGAAGGGGGCGGCGCCCCTAGGGCTAGGGTTTGCCCCCCCAGGGTGCCTTGCCCCCCAAGGACTCTGGGGTGCGGCTCCCTAGGGGGGGCCAGCCCCCATGCGCAGGTGGAGAGGGCCCAAGGGGGGGCGCACAGCCCCATGAGGGCTGTTGCGTCTCCCACTTATGGCCCATAGGGCCCGCAACACTTGCCGGGACCCCCCCGAAACTCCTTTCGGTCATCCGACGACTCCCCGGTGCTCCCCGGAACACTTCCGGACTCCGTTCACTCTCATCCTATATATCAATCTTCGTCCCCGGACCATTCCGGAGACCCTCGTCACGTCCGGGATCTCATCCGGGACTCCGAACAACCTTCGGTTACCATGCACTGTTCTCACTAACAACCCTAGCGTCACCGAACCTTAAGTGTGTAGACCCTGCGGGTTCGGAAACTATGCAGACATGACCGAGACACTCCCAGGTCAATAACCAATAGCGGGATCTGGATAACCATATTGGTTCCCACACGTTCCTTGATGATCTCATCGGATGAACCACGATGTCAAGGATTCAGGCAATCCCGTATACAGTTCCCTTTGTCTCGTCGGTATGTTACTTGCCCGAGATTCGATCGTCGGTATCTCTATACCTAGTTCAATCTCGTTACCGGCAGGTCTCTTTACTCGTTCCATAATACATAATCCCGTGACTAACTACTTAGTCACTTTGAGCTCATTGAGATGACGTATTACCGAGTGGGCCCGGAGATACCTCTCCGTCACACGGAGTGACAAATCCCAGTCTCGATCCATGTCAACTCAACAGACACCTTCGGAGATACCTGTAGAGTACCTTTATAGTCACCCAGTTACGTTGCGACGTTTGGCACACACAAGGCACTCCTACGGTGTCAGTGAGTTACATGATCTCATGGTTATAGGAACTTATACTTGACATGCAGAAAACTATAGCGATAACTGATACGATCAAAAGCTATGTTTAACGTTTGGGTCTCGTCCATCACATCATTCTCCTAATGATGTGATCCCGTTATCAAATGACAACTCATGTCTATGACCTGGAAACCGCGGTCATCTTTGATCAACGAGCTAGTCCTGAAGAGGCTTACTAGGGACACAAAGTTTGTCTATTTATCCACACATGTATTTAAGTTTCCAATCAATACAATTATAGCATGGATAATAAACGATTATCATGAACAAGGAAATATAATAATAACTCTTTTATTATTGCCTCTAGGGCATATTTCCAACAGTCTCCTACTTGCACTAGAGTCAATAATCTAGCATTACAAGGTAATGAATCTAACACCCATAGAGTCTTGGTGTTGATCATGCTTAGCCCGTGGAAGAGGCTTAGTCAACGGATCTGCAACATTCAAATCCGTGTGTACTTTGCAAATGCTTATGTCCTCCTCCTTGACTGAATCGCGGATGGAATTGAAGCGTCGCTTTATGTGTCTGGTCCTCTTGTGAAACCTTGGTTCCTTGGCTAGACCAATGGCACCAGTGTTGTCACAAAACAGAGTCATTGGGTTCAATGCACTAGGCACAACTCCAAGATCTGTCGTGAACTCCTTCATCCAGACACCTTCCTTTGCCGCCTCCGAGGCAGCTATGTACTCCGCTTCGCATGTAGAATCAGCTACCACGCTTTGCTTGGAACTGCACCAGCTTACCGCTCCCCCGTTGAGAATATATACGTACCCGGTTTGAGACTTAGAGTCATCCGGATCAGTGTCAAAGCTTGCATCGACGTAACCCTTTACGACGAGCTCTTGATCACCTCCATAAACGAGAAACATTTCCTTAGTCCTTTTCAGGTACTTTAGGATATTCTTGACCGCTGTCCAGTGATCCATACCAGGATTACTTTGAAACCTTCCGGCCATACTTATGGCAAGGCTGACATCTGGTCTTGTGCACAGCATTGCATACATGATAGAGCCTATGGCTGAAGCATAGGGGATGACACTCATCTTTTCTCTATCTTCCGCAGTTACTGGGCATTGAGTCTTACTCAACTTTGTACCTTGCAATACCGGCAAGAACCCCTTCTTGGATTGATCCATTTTGAACTTCTTCAAAACTTTATCAAGGTATGTACTTTGTGAAAGTCCTATCAAGCGTCTCGATCTATCTCTATAGATCTTGATGCCCAATATGAAAGCAGCTTCACCGAGGTCCTTCATCGAAAAACTCTTGTTCAAATACCCCTTCACGCTATCCAAAAGTTCTATATTGTTTCCAACCAGCAATATGTCATCCACATATAATATTAGAAACGCTATAGAGCTCCCACTCACTTTCTTTTAAATACAAGCTTCTCCGTAAACTTGTACAAACCCAAACGCTTTGATCACCTCATCAAAGCGAAGATTCCAACTCCGAGATGCTTGCACCAGCCCATAAATGGAACGCTGGAGTTTGCAAACTTTGTCAGCATTCTCTGGATCGACAAAACCTTCCGGTTGTATCATATACAACTCTTCCTTAAGAAAACCGTTAAGGAACGCTGTTTTGACATCCATCTGCCAAATTTCATAATCGAAATATGCAGCTATTGCTAACATGATTCGGACGGATTTAAGCATCGCTACGGGTGAGAAAGTCTCATCGTAGTCAACTCCTTGAACTTGTGAAAAACCCTTTGCCACAAGTCGAGCTTTATACACGGTGACATTACCGTCAGCGTCCGTCTTCCTCTTAAAAATCCATTTATTCTGAATGGCCTTCCGCCCTTCAGGTAATACTTCCAAAGTCCATACTTTGTTTTCATACATGGATCCCATCTCGGATTTCATGGCCTCTAACCATTTGTCGGAATCCGGGCCTACCATCGCTTCTCCATAGCTCGTAGGTTCACTGTTGTCCAACAACATGACCTCCAAGACAGGGTTACCATACCACTCAGGTGCAGTGCGTACCCTTGTTGACCTACGAGGTTCGGTAGCAACTTGATCAGAAGCTTCTTGATCATCATCATTGGCTTCCTCTTCAACCGTTGCAGGCTCCACAAAAACATCTTTCTGCGCTGCGCTACTCTCTGGTTGAATCAGAGGTTCAATAACCTCATCAAGTTCTACCTTCCTCCCACTCAATTCTTTCGAGAGAAACTCTTTCTCGAGAAAGGACCCGTTCTTAGCGACAAACACTTTGCCCTCGGATCTGAGATAGAAGGTGTACCCAACCGTCTCTTTTGGGTATCCTATGAAGACACATTTGTCCGCTTTGGGTTCGAGCTTTTCTGGCTGAAGCCTCTTGACATAAGCATCGCAACCCCAAACTTTGAGAAAAGACAACTTAGGTTTCTTGCCAAACCACAGTTCATACGGTGTTGTCTCAACGGACTTAGATGGAGCCCTATTTAAAGTGAATGCAGCCGTCTCTAACGCATGTCCCCAAAATGATAGTGGCAAATCGGCAAGAGACATCATAGAACGCACCATATCTAATAGGGTTCGATTACGACGTTCGGACACACCATTACGCTGAGGTGTTCCAGGTGGCGTCAACTGTGAAACAATTCCACATTTTCTTAAGTGATTGCCAAACTCATAACTCAGATACTCTCCCCCTCGATCAGATCGTAGGAACTTGATCTTCTTGTTACGATGATTCTCAACTTCACTCTGAAATTGCTTGAACTTTTCAAACGTTTCAGACTTATGCTTCATCAAGTAAATATACCCATATCTACTTAAGTCGTCAGTGAAGGTGAGAAAATAACGATATCCACCGCGCGCCGTGACACTCATCGGGCCACACACATCAGTATGTATGATTTCCAATAAGTCACTTGCCCGTTCCATTGTTCCTGAAAACGGGGTCTTAGTCATCTTGCCCATGAGGCACGGCTCGCATGTGTCAAGTGATTCAAAATCAAGAGACTCCAAAAGTCCATCAGCATGGAGTTTCCTTAGGCGTTTCACACCGATATGACCCAGACGGCAGTGCCACAAGAAAGTGGTACTATTGTTATCAACTCTACATCTTTTGGCATCAATGTTATGAACATGTGTATCATCACTATCGAGATTCAATAAGAATAAACCCCCTACTTCGGGTGCATGACCATAAAAGATATTACCCATATAAATAGAACAACCTTTATTCTATGATTTAAATGAGTAACCGTCTCGCATTAAACAAGATCCAGATATAATGTTCATGCTCAACGCAGGCACTAAATAACAATTATTCAGGTTCATAACTAATCCCGACGGTAATCGAAGAGCGAGCGTGCCGACGGCGATCACATCAACCTTGGAACCATTCCCCACGCGCATCGTCACTTCGTCCTTCGCCAGCCTCCGTTTATTCCGTAGTTCCTGTTTAGAGTTGCAAATGTGAGCAACCGAACCGGTATCAAATACCCAGGCACTACAACGAGAGTTGGTAAGGTACACATCAATAACATGTATATCACATATACCTTGCTTGTTGTTGTTGTTGGCCCCCTTCTTGTCTGCCAGATACTTGGGGCAGTTCCGCTTCCAGTGGCCGTTCCCCTTGCAATAGAAACACTCAGTCTCTGTCTTGGGCCCAGCCTTGGGTTTCTTCACTGGATGAGCAACTGCCTTGCCACCCTTCTTAGAGTTACCCTTCTTGCCCTTGCCATTTTTCTTGAAACTGGTAGTTTTATTGACCATCAACACTTGATACTCCTTCTGGATGTCTGCCTCAGCGACTTTCAGCATCGCAAACAGCTCGGCGATGGATTTGTTCATCCCTTGCATGTTATACTGCTGCACGAAGCTCTTGTAGTTAGGTGGGAGTGACTGGAGAATTCTGTCAATGATAGCCTCCTCCGGGAACACAAGTCCCAGATCAGCTATGCGGGTATAGTACCCAGACATCTTTAGTAAGTGCTCACTGACAGACGAATTCTCCTCCATCTTGCAAGTAAATAATTTATCGGTGGTCTCATACCTCTCGATCTTGGCATTCTTCTCAAAGATGAACTTCAACTCCTGGAACATCTCATATGCTCCATGACGTTCAAAACGCCTTTGAAGTCCTCCTTCCAAGCTATACAACATGGCACACTGCACTACTGAGTAGTCATCCGCACGCGACTGCCAGGCGTTCATAACGTCCACAGAGGCCGGAGCGGGGGGTTCACCTAGCGGTGCATTTAGGACATAAACCTTTTGGGCAGCTGTGAGGATGATCCTCAGATTGCGGAGCCAGTCCACAAAGTTGCTCCCATCATCTTTCAGCTTAGTTTTCTCTAGGAACGCATTAAAATTCAGGGGAGCTACTGCGGGAGCCATCTACAACCAAAGATTTGCAAAGACATCTTAGACTATTGTTCATGATAAGTGAGTTTTAACTAATCAAATTACTTATAACTCCCACTCAAATTGACATCCCTCTGGTCATCCGAGCGTGACATGATCCAAATCCACCAACCCAAGTCCGATCATCACGTGAGATGAGGTGGTGTCAATGGTGAACATCTTCATGTTGATCATATCTACTATATGACTCATGCTCGACCTTTCAGTCTTCCGTGTTCCGAGGCCATGTCTGTACATGCTAGGCTCGTCAAGTCTAACCCGAGTGTTCTGCATGTGCAAAACTGGCTTGCACCCGTTGTATGCGAACGTAGAGTCTATCACACCCGATCATCACGTGGTGCTTCGAAACGACGAACCTTCGCAACGGCGCACACTCGGGGGGAACACAATTTTATCTTGAAATTTTAGTGAGGGATGATCTTATAATGCTACCGTCGTCCTAAGCAAAATAAGATGCATAAAAGGATTAACATCACATGCAAATCATAAGTGACATGATATGGCCATCAACTCGTGCTTTTGATCTCCATCTCCAAAGCACCGGCATGATCTCCATCGTCACCGGCGTAACACCATGATCCCCATCATCATGATCTCCATCATCGTGTCGCCATTGGGGTTGTCGCGCGCCCACCATGCTCTTACTACTATTGCTACCGTTTAGCGATAAAGTAAAGCATTACATAGCGCTTAATGATTGACACGCAGGTCATACAAAAATTAAAGACAACCCTATGGCTCCTGCCGGTTGACGTATACATCGACATGCAAGTCGATATTAACTATTACAACATGATCATCTCATACATCAAATATATCTCATCATGTCATTGGCCATATCATATCACATACATACCCTGCAAAAACAAGTTAGACGTCCTCTAAATTGTTGTTGCATGTTTTACGTGGCTGCTATGGGTATCTAGCAAGAACGCTTCTTACCTACGCAAAACCACAACGGTGATATTTAAGTTGCTATTTAACCTTCTACAAGGACCGCCTTCGTCGAATCCGATTCAACTAAGATGGGAGAGACAGACACCCGCCAGCCATCTTATGCAACAAAAGTCGCATGTCTGTCGATGGAACCGGTCTCATGTACGTGGACATGTAAAGTTGGTCCGGGCCGCTTCATCCCATAATACCGCTGAATCAAGAAAGACCAAGGAGGGAAGCAATCTAAACATCAACGCCCACAAACCCCTTTGTGTTCTACTCATGAAAACATCTACGCAAGAACCTAGCTCATGATGCCACTGTTGGGGAACGTTGCATGGGAAACAAAAATTTTCCTACGCTCACCAAGATCAATCTAGGAGATGCATCTACGAGGGAAGAGTCGGATCCACATACCCTTGTAGATCGCTAAGCGGAAGCGTTCAAGAACGCGGTTGATGGAGTCGTACTCGCCGCGATTCAAATCGCCGAAGATCCTAGCACCGAACGGACGGTGCCTCCGCGTTCTTCACACGTGCAGCTCGGGGACGTCTCCTCCTTCTTGATCCAGCAAGGGGGAAGGAGAGGTTGATGGAGAAACCCAGCAGCACGACGGCGTGGTGGAGATGGTGGTGGAGGAATTCCAGCAGGGCTTCACCAAGCACTACTGTCTAGTTGAAGATCTCTACGGTGGAGGGAGGGCAGCGCCAAGGCATGAACTTGTGTGGCTGCCCTCCCCTCTGCCTCTCTTTATATAGGGGGGAGAGGGGGGAGGAGGCGCCCTAGGGTTTCCCCTAGGGGCCGGCGGCCAAGGGAGATGAGAAGGGGGCGGCGCCCCTAGGGCTAGGGTTTGCCCCCCCAGGGTGCCTTGCCCCCCAAGGACTCTGGGGTGCGGCTCCCTAGGGGGGGCCAGCCCCCATGCGCAGGTGGAGAGGGCCCAAGGGGGGGCGCACAGCCCCATGAGGGCTGTTGCGTCTCCCACTTATGGCCCATAGGGCCCGCAACACTTGCCGGGACCCCCCCCCCCGAAACTCCTTTCGGTCATCCGACGACTCCCCGGTGCTCCCCGGAACACTTCCGGACTCCGTTCACTCTCATCCTATATATCAATCTTCGTCCCCGGACCATTCCGGAGACCCTCGTCACGTACGGGATCTCATCCGGGACTCCGAACAACCTTCGGTTACCATGCACTGTTCTCACTAACAACCCTAGCGTCACCGAACCTTAAGTGTGTAGACCCTGCGGGTTCGGAAACTATGCAGACATGACCGAGACACTCCCAGGTCAATAACCAATAGCGGGATCTGGATACCCATATTGGTTCCCACACGTTCCTCGATGATCTCATCGGATGAACCACGATGTCAAGGATTTAGGCAATCCCGTATACAGTTCCCTTTGTCTCGTCGGTATGTTACTTGCCCGAGATTCGATCGTCGGTATCTCTATACCTAGTTCAATCTCGTTACCGGCAAGTCTCTTTACTCGTTCCGTAATACATAATCCCGTGACTAACTACTTAGTCACTTTGAGCTCATTGAGATGACGTATTACCGAGTGGGCCCGGAGATACCTCTCCGTCACACGGAGTGACAAATCCCAGTCTCGATCCATGTCAACTCAACAGACACCTTCGGAGATACCTGTAGAGTACCTTTATAGTCACCCAGTTACGTTGCGACGTTTGGCACACACAAGGCACTCCTACGGTGTCAGTGAGTTACATGATCTCATGGTCATAGGAACTTATACTTGACATGCAGAAAACTATAGCGATAACTGATACGATCAAAAGCTATGTTTAACGTTTGGGTCTCGTCCATCACATCATTCTCCTAATGATGTGATCCCGTTATCAAATGACAACTCATGTCTATGACCTGGAAACCGCGGTCATCTTTGATCAACGAGCTAGTCCTGAAGAGGCTTACTAGGGACACAAAGTTTGTCTATTTATCCACACATGTATTTAAGTTTCCAATCAATACAATTATAGCATGGATAATAAACGATTATCATGAACAAGGAAATATAATAATAACTCTTTTATTATTGCCTCTAGGGCATATTTCCAACAGACGCGTGGTTCGATGAGCTGGAGCGCGGGCACACAGCGTAACTCTCCCCGGCAAGCACCTTGCCGGGGTCTTGACCTTGCCGGGCCCGGGAGCTTGTCGGGCGCTGAAGCTTGTCGCTCCCCGGGCCCTGCCGGGGCGCACGTCGCGCCGAGGCATGTCTTCTGGAATGCAATCTTCTGGCCTTCCTGGCAAGCTCCTCTTGCCAGGGTCTTGTGCTAGTGATGTAATCTTGAGCCTGGGACGGCCTTCCCGGCAAGCTCAACTTGCCGGAGTCTTGATCTTTTGTCTTGTATACTTTGTTTTTGAATGGTTTCACATGGAGCAGGAAGGTCTCCGGCAATCACGTGGTAGGCCCTGCCGCGGGAAGCTGCTACTGCCCGTGCACAAGTTGGGGTACTGAGGTACCCCTACCTTAGTACACCGACAGGAGCCCCCGGGCCTGGGCCACACACGGTGCCGAGCGCTGTTGGGCCAGGCCCAAAATAGTGCACGGGCACGCGCGGCCCACGACGTGCCGAATCCACTTCCGCATCCGCCGCGTCCCTCCGTAACGGCACGCGTCGATTGCGGCGTCGTGGGATGGGACGTGGCCACGTTCTTTTAATGGAAAGAGCGAAACGTCCCCCACTTCCCCATAAAAGCAGAGGAAGCAGGAGCGGTTCCCCTCCTACGCCTTCATTGCTTCTTCTTCCATCTCCAGAGATTCCCCTCTGCGCTCCGCCTCCACACCTCCTCCGCCGTCTTCCGCATCCGCGGTGCCGCCGGGCTCTTCGTCCCCCCTTCCCTCGCCGCCTCCGCCATGGCCCCGAAGACCGAGAAGTCGAAGGCGGAGAAGACCAAGAAGGAGAAATCCGAGCAGGCGGCGAGGCTTACTCTTTTGCGGAAGAGGAATGTCGTCTTCGCGCCGCGGCTCAGCGCGCGGGAACTCTGGAACAAATACTACTTGTTCTGGGCCAAGAAGACCAAGGCGCATCCCCGCACCCGAGTCTATCCGGCCGCCACCAAGGACAACTACCCCGGCGGGTATTTCTTCTTTGCTGCTTTCTTCCGCTGCGGCCTCTGTCCCCCTTTTTCTGAATTCTTCTGCGATATCATGCACACCTACGACCTCCACCTTCTAGACTTCACCCCCAACGCCATCCTCACGATGGCGGTTTTCGCACATCTGTGCGAAAACTATATTGGGATCTATCCGAATGTAGCGCTCTTTAGGCACTTCTTTACCCCTAGAGCAGAGGCTGGCGCTCCCCTCTCCGGAGGAATCTCTTGGGTCTTCCGCTTGAACAAGAAAGAGTCCTACTTGCCGGGGGAACTCCGCGGCAAGTGGGAGGAGTGGCGCGCGGACTGGTGTTGGATAGTTGAGGACGAGCCGCAGCCCTTCACCGCGCCGCGCACCACAGCCATTGTGCGCGGCAGGGACTGGAGCGAGCTGGATTCAGACGACATCAAGCTCAACGTCGCCCTTGTCCGGATTCTTCGTCTTCGGGTAGCAAAGTTGTCTGTCGGAGAGGTAGGGACAGACTTCCTCCGCCGCCGCATTGCCCCTCTACAGGAGAGAAAGAGGCCAGCATGGGAGTACGGCAATGCGGCGGACATAATGAGGCTGCGCCCAGGGCTAAATTACAACTTCACGGCGCTGGAGCTGAAGGGGATGGTCCGGGAGCTTTTTAAGCACGACCCGGCCCACCCAGAGTGGTTCAGAGCTCTCCGGGGAGTGGTGCCCCTCTGCAACAGCACGGCCCGGGATCCTCTTCGCGCCATGATGCCCGCATGTGACTCGCATGGCGTCGACCGCACGTGGATACCGCCCAAGCCAGCAGACATCATGAGCTTCTTCGACAACCTGGTGGAGGTGCCGAAGAACAAGGATGAGATAAAGGGGCTCACCCGGGACACCACCGACCAGGAGATTGCTTATATAGCTTCTCGGGTAGAAGAGGCCGCTGCAGCCGCAGCGGCAGGAGAGTTTGGCTTCACAGTTGAGGAGGCAGAGGCTGCGGATGCGCCCTGCCAAGCAGAGGAGGCGGAGATCCGCAGGCTGCTGCAGCTTCCTCCCGACGAGCTCGCCGGGGTCCCTTCTTTGAGGCACTCCGGGATCCCTGGAATCGTGACCGAGGCCGCGACGAGAGGCGGTGTTGCCGGAGGAAACAGAGGCGCCGCAGGGAGCGGAGGCGCCGGAGGGAGCGGAGGCGCCGGAGGGAGAACGGCCGCAGGGCAGGGCGCTGGGCCCAGCAAGCCAGCCGAGGAGGAGGAGGAGGAGGAGGACGTCGGGGCCGACGAGGACTCCGACGGGTCTCTGGGGCTCTATGCCGACGACGTCTCCTCGTCATCGGAGACCTCCCCGCCTCGGGCAAGTCCCAGGCGATCTCCGCTGAAACGTCTCCGCAAGGCGACGACGGGGACGAGGGCGCAGGCGCCCCGACAACAACCAACTCGCCGGGCGGCGCGAGCTACCCGGGGGAGCCAAGCTACGACGGGGGCGCCCGGCGCACCAACCACGGCGGGGGCGACCCGCACACAGGCCACGGCGGGGGCGACCCGCACACAGGCCACGGCGGAGGCGCCCCGCACGTCAGCGCCAAGCGGAGGAGGGTCTTCGCAGAGCGGAGCAGCTGCTCCGCTTGCTCCCCGGGCCTCGGCGTCCACAGGGGCCGGGTCCTCGCAGCCCCCAGCCCCGGGGACCGCCAAGCGCCCGAGGGAGTCTTCGCCTCCTGCTCCTCGCGCGGATGCGCCTCAGGTGGCGTTCGACTTCTCCGCCCTGAGCGATGACGACGACGACGAGGAACAGGAGTAAGAACTTGAGGTTTTGTATCTTCTTTAACTTTGTCTTGATTCTTGTTGATTCTGATCTTGCTTCTTGCTTTGATTTCAGGACCCTGGCCGAGCGAGTGGCGAAGAAGGCCAAGGTTCCCGTGGTCGAGGTCGCGGACGACTCGCCCGTCGCGGCGACAGGGGACGCCCCAGCGACGAGCTTGCCGGACCCGAGCGCTGCTCCGAGGAGCAGCCCCCAGCGCAGCCCCCAGCGTAAGTTTATTTTCAATCTTTCCGCTCGTCGGGTGCGCTTGAGGATCTTGTTTATACTAACACCTTGTTGTCCTTGTTTTTGTCTTGATTGTCTTGTGCAGAGGTGGAGCCGCAGCTACAGGAGCATCCGGAGACCGCCCCCGAGGAGCCGCAGGCCCCGCCGTCCCCGCCAAGGACGAACTCTCCGGCAAGGGAGAGTGCTCCGCCAAGGGCGGGTACTCCGCCAAGGGCGAGCACCCCGCCAAGGGCGAGCAGCCCGGCGAGGGCGGCCACCCCGCCAAGGCAGAGCTCCCCGGCAAGGGAGCCCGCCGTCGACGAAGTCCGCCAAGGTAAACTTTGTAATCTTGTCTTCTTGGATTCATCTTTTTTTTGGATATTTGCTTGAACTTCTTCTTCTTTTTCTTCTTCTTCTAGATCCTCCTCCCCCAGAACAGATGGAGATGGAAACCATCGTCGTGGAGGAGGGCGCGCAGGGCGACGGCGGCAACGCCCCTGTCGTTGAAGACACGGCGGGAGCCACCGAGCCGGCTGCGGAGGAGACTGCTCCGACCGCAGACGCAACGGCCGGGGAGGGGGACGGCGGCCATACTGCTGGCCCGGAGGCGGCAGGAGCGTCGAGCGCTGCGCCGGCCGCCGACCCCTCCACCGAGAAGGAACCGTCCGCTTACTATCTCGAGGCCCCCAACGGCGTCTACATCCAGGTGCCGTGGGGATCTTCGTCGCGAGCCCCCGCGGAGGGAGAGGCCTTTGATGGGGAGGTCCTCGCCTCCGCGGGTCTGAAGGTTGTCGAGGCGCCCGGCGGGAGTGACGAGCCCGAGGAGGAGAAGTTGCTCCACCGGCTCCTGGCCCTTTACCGGGCCAGGCAGGCGAAGCTCGCGTCTCGGGAGGCCCTCACCGCCAAGGCCGCCGCTGACATGGAGAAGCGCGCGGCGGAGCTCCGCGCCGCCAACCAGGCTGCCCTCCGCGACGTGGCGGAGGAGCGCGAGAGGCTCGCCGGGGAGTACCAGGAGTGGCTCTTGGAGAAGGTCGAGGCCGAGGAGCAGCAGCGACTCGCCGGAGAGGAGCTGTCCCGGCGAGAGGGAGAGCTCACCCAACGGAAGGTCAACCTCGACTCCCACGAGGAAGACCTTGCCGCCCGGGAGCAGGCCCTTGGCGGAGAGCTGAAGGAGGCGAAGGCCGCCGCGGCTGCCGCGGAGACCGCCAAGAAGGAGCTCGAGGCCAAGGTTGCGCAGCTGGAGGAGTCCCTGAAAGCGAGCGTGGAGAGGGTCACCGCGCTCAACACAGAGCGCGAGAAGGACGCCCACACCAACTCTGAACTCCAGGTGCGTCTCTCCAAGCAGGGCGACGAGCTGAAGGCCGCCAAGGATTCGATCGAGGATCTGGAGCTGAAGGTTTCCATGTTGAAGGACTCGCTTGATGCCGTCCGGGACCGGGAAACCAAGCTGAAGGAAGAGCTCTGCAAGGAGCGAGGCTTGGTGGAGAGCGCCACCACTGCGGCTGAGAACTTCCGCCGGACCGTCGAGGTATGGACCGACGACTTGGTGGCCTCTGCATCCAACATCGACCAGGAGCTGTTGGCGCTGAAGGTCGAGCATCTTATATACTCTCCGGATCAAAACCTCCCTCACAGCGCCAAGCTCAGCCTCTTCTTCAGAGGGATCGCGCCAGCGCTTGCAAATCTTCGGAAGAAGCTCCCCGCGCAACTGGCCGAGGAGTCACGCCAGCTCTGCGCGGGAACCTTGGAGCGCGTCTTGACGAAGATAGTATACCGCAATCCTGGTATAAATCTTGTCAACGTTCTCTGAAGCTTGCCGGCCGACGCGGATATGGAGGCGCTGAAGGCGCAGGTCGCCCACATTATCGCCAAAGTGAATAAGATCTCCAGGATTGAAGGCGACCGCGTAGATTAGGCCTCCTTTCCTTTATCTCTTTTGTTGCTGCATAGTGTGCCATGAACTTATTAGTCATTGCGACAAGTTATCCCTTGTAATATATTATCTTTATTTTGATCAATCAGTGCAATGTTATCTCCCTTGTCTTAGTCCTTTACTTTGTATGCTTTTCACCCTACGCTTCCAGGGAGCTTGCCGGCAAGGGCCCTTTGCCGCGAGCGCTGAGTGCTGGACTCTGAGCAGCCTGCTGGCCAAGGTCTTACCGGCAAGCAACCTTGCCGCAGCTAGTCGCAATGCACTTAGCCTGTTGAGTGAACTCGAAAACGAAACAAGGGCGCGACACTTGTCGCAGCTCACTTAAGTCGTTGAGCGTACTCGAAAACAAAATAAGGGTGCGGCTAGCCACGGGTAGGTTCCTCCGCGCACAGGTTTTCCATACAAAGTGTGGTTGTTCAAGGAAGACAACTAAAATTTAGAAATTTGAACTGCTCAAATTCTAATAACTTAGCTTTTATATATTGCTTGCTTCCCGGTAAGGCTTCTCTTTCTTGAACAGCACTTGGTTCATCTTCCATCTCCTTCCCCCCCGGCAAACTTGTGCGCGAGGAACATTCCTTCTGCTTAAGAGGCAAGGAAAAAGAAGAGGGAAACAAGTATATGGCCTTTCGGCTTACTAATGCTTACCGGATACGTGTGTTGCACAAGAAATGCCAAATAACACATGCAAATAACCGAGAAAAGCATGGAAAAGGCAAATAGCGCAAAAACACGAAAGCTTTACTGATGCACGGGGTCTGCGCCCGGCTTTGTACAAAGGGTTACATGCAACAGCGGCAAAGCTTGTACAAAAGGTGGTTGCCGGAGCGGATCGCGGCAACCGCGCCTTATGGGTGAAACTTGCGAAGATGCTCTATGTTCCAGGAGTTGCTCACCGGTAAGCCTTCTTCGGTCTCAAGGCGGACAGCGCCGGGCCTTGTGACTTGTCTCACCCGATAAGGGCCTTCCCACTTTGGCGTCAACTTGTTGGAATTCTTGGCGGACTGAACACGCCGAAGAACAAGGTCGCCTTCCTCGAGACTCCTGGCCTTAACCTTGCGGCTATGATAGCGGCGCAAGGCCTGCTGGTATCGAGCAGCTCGTACAGCAACCTGGAGACGTTCCTCCTCGAGGAGCAACGCATCATCTTGTCGCAGTTGCTCTTGCTCGAGCTCATCATAAGCGAGCACTCGAGGAGATCCGTATACGAGTTCCGTGGGGAGAACTGCCTCTGCTCCATAGACTAGAGCAAAGGGTGTCTGTCCGGTGGCTCGATTTGGTGTCGTTCTGATTGACCAAAGAGCCGCTGGTAGCTCCTCTATCCAGTTTTTTCCGCACTTGCGCAGCCTGTCAAAGGTCCTTGTCTTGAGCCCGCGCAGCACTTCAGCATTGGCCCTCTCCGCTTGACCATTGCTCCTCGGGTGAGCAACAGAAGCGAAACAGACCTTGGCGCCAAGGTCTTGGACGTACTGCATGAAGGTGCGACTAGTAAATTGTGTACCGTTGTCGGTGATGATCCTGTTAGGGATCCGGAAGCGGCAAACAATCGACCTGAAGAACCTGACCGCTGACTGTGCTGTCACCTTTCTCACTGGTTCCACTTCTGGCCACTTCGTGAACTTGTCGATTGCAACGTACAAGTACTCAAAGCCCCCGACAGCACGAGGGAAAGGGCCGAGGATATCGAGCCCCCAGACCGAGAAGGGCTAGGACAAAGGGATTGTTTGGAGAGCTTGAGCTGGCTGATGAATTTGCTTTGCATGGAACTGGCACGCTTCACACTTGGTTACTAGTGCAGTTGCATCTTGGAGGGCTTCTTGCCAAAAGAACCCTTGCCGGAAAGCTTTCCCGACAAGCGCCCTTGCGCCAATGTGGTGGCCGCATATGCCTCCGTGTATTTCTGCCAACAGCTTCTGTCCATCTTCCCTGGAGATGCACTTCAACCTGACACCATTGAGTCTTCTCCTGTACAGCTCGTTATCCACGAACTGGTACATACTTGACTGCCTTGTTATCTTCTCTATCTCTTCTGGGTCGTCGGGAAGTTCTCCAGTTTGCAGAAAACGAACGATCTTCTGCGCTCACGCCGGAGCCCGAGGCTCGATGGCAAGGACTAAAGGCATGAGGGTCGCTGCGGGAACCTCTGCTTCTACGGCAAGGACCTCTGGTTCTGCCGGAGCTGATGGTTCCCCGGCAAGCTCGCCGGGGCGAGGCTTGTCGGGAACGCTTGCTTCAACTGTACAGATCCGAGGATCTGCAGGAGCAATCTGTTCCTCAGCGTTCTGATTGTTGATCTTGGGGACCTTGGCGGCGGTTTCAGGAAGATCCGCCGGCAAGTAGTCGCCGAAGACCAACTTTCTCTTCTTGGACTGCCCAATTGATGGTGTAACGGATGGTTGAGTCAGCTTGAGCAAGAAGGTCCCTGGTTCCACAGGTAACTTCATCGCAGCACACTTCGAAAGGCCATCTGCAATTTCATTCTGAGCTCTCGGGACGTGCTCCATTTGCAGACCCTCAAAGTGCTCTTCAAGCTTCCTCACTTCATCTACATAAGCTTCCATCAAAGGGCTCTGGTAACTCTTGTTAACTTGCCGGACCACCAACTGAGAATCTCCCCGCACAACCAGCTTCCTGATCTCAAGTTCAGCTGCGATTCTGAGGCCGGCAAGCAAGCCTTCATACTCAGCAGTATTGTTTGTCGCTTGCTCCCTGGGAAAGTGCATCTGGATAACATACTTGAGGTGCTCTCCGGTGGGCGCGATGAGTACCACGCCGGCACCGGCGCCTTGCAGCGAGAAGGCACCATCAAAGTACATCACCCATTCGCTTGTCGCTTCTTGTACAGGTACACTTGTTTCTGGAACTTCTTCATCGGGCGTCGGGGTCCATTCAGCTATGAATTCTGCCAAAGCTCGGCTCTGAATAGTTGAGGTACTCTCAAACTTGAGACCGAAGCTTGACAGCTCCAGTGCCCACTCAACGATCCTGCCTGTTGCTTCCGGATTGTGCAATATCCTCTTCAGCGGAAAGCGAGTGACCACTGTTATCTCATGTGCCTGGAAGTAATGGCGCAGCTTTCTTGAGGCCATGAGGAGGCCGAAAAGCAACTTTTGCACCCCAGAGTATCTTGATCTAGCCCCCTGCAAGAGGGAGCTTACAAAATACACCGGGCGCTGCACCATCTTCTTCCGCACTTCTTCTTGATCCCGCGCAGAGTTGTCCTTGTCGGGGCCAGAGCTTGTCGGAGGAGCCCCCTGCTTGTCGCTGGATTCGCTTGCCGGTGGTGCTGATTCCTCATCGGCCTCTCTCTCCGCTACTAACGCAGCACTAACCACCTGGTTGGTTGCCGCTAGGTACAGCAGCAACTTCTCCTGTGGTCTAGGTGCGACAAGTATTGGAGTAGAGGATAGGTACCGTTTCAAGTCTTGCAGCGCTGCCTCCGCTTCTGGAGTCCATTTCATAGGACCTGCCTTCTTCAAGATTTTGAAGAAAGGAAGGGCGCGTTCTGCAGACTTCGAAATGAATCTACTGAGGGCAGCCACACAACCTGCAAGTCTCCTGACGTCCTTGACGCGCTTCGGGGCTTCGATATGCTCAATGGCCTTAATCTTGTCGGGGTTGGCTTCAATCCCTCTCTGTGACACAAAGAACCCGAGAAGCTTGCCGGAGGGGACTCCAAAGACGCACTTCTCGGGGTTCAACTTAAGCTGGATCTTGTGCAGGTTCTGAAACGTCTCTTCCAAATCCTGGATCAGGGTATCTTTGCTCTTGCTCTTCACCACGATATCATCCATGTAAGCCTCTACATTTCTGTGGATCTGTGGCTCAAAAGCAGTGTGCACTACCCTTGCAAATGTTGATCCTGCATTCTTCAGTCCAAATGGCATGCGTATGAAGCAATAAGTGCCACATGGAGTGATAAATGCAGTATTCTCTTCATCTTCTTTGGCCATGAAAATCTGATGGTAGCCTGAATATGCATCAAGAAAAGAGAGTAGCTCACATCCTGCAGTGGAGTCAACAATCTGGTCAATGCGCGGCAAGGGAAATGGATCCTTGGGACATGCTTTATTCACATCGGTAAAGTCTATACACAGTCTCCACTTCCCATTGGCCTTGCGCACTACGACTGGATTTGCCAACCACGTCGGATGGATCACGCCTCTAACTAGGCCTGCTGCTTCTAGCTTCTTGATTTCTTCGGCAATGAATTCTTGGCGCTCCACGGCTTGCTTTCTGACCTTTTGCTTGACGGGCCGCGCATGAGGACAAACAGCAAGCTTGTGCTCAATCACCTTCCTGGGAACACCGGGGATGTCAGATGGTTGCCAAGCAAACACATCGACATTCGCCCGCAGGAAGGCAACGATCGCGCTTTCCTATTTGCTGTCAAGTGTGGCAGTGATGGTAAAGGTACCACCAGTGCCGTCCTCCTTGGCGGACACCTTCTTGGTTGCCGGAGGAGCGGCCATCCCTTTCTTACACTTGCCGGTGGAGCTCGATGGAACGTCCTCGACGGCAGCGCAGCACTCCGAAGAGGTGCGGTTGCCGGAGTGGGCCCCAGAGCACTTACCAGACTTGGTCTTGGTCTTCTTCCCCCCGGGAGCTTCAGCGGCAAGTGTGTCCTTCTCTGCTACGGCTGCTGCGTCCCGGTAGACCTTGTCAGTGCAGACAAGCGCATCTTTCTTGTCGCCATGGACAGTGATGACGCTTATCGGCCCCGGCATCTTGAGTACGTTGTAGGCATAGTGGGAAGCTGCCATGAACTTGGCGAGGGCGGGACGGCCGAGTATCCCATTATACGGTAATGGGATATCGGCGACGTCGAATGTGATGCGCTCAGTTCTGAAGTTGAGCTCCCCGCCAAAGGTCACCGGCAGAGTTATCTTCCCCTTGGGCTTGCTCCTTCCCGGGTTTATTCCTTGTAACGAACCGGTTTCTTCGAGCTCGCCATCTGGGATTTGGAGTTTCTTGATCACAGCAGAGGAGATCAAGTTCAGCCCGGCCCCGCCGTCAACCAACATTTTGGTGACCTTGAGGTTGCGGATGGTGGGCGAAACCAGCATCGGCAAGCACCCGACCGCAGTGGTGCGGTCAGGGTGATCCTCAAGATCAAAAATGATGGGCGTGCTGGACCATTTGAGGAGCCTGCGCGACTCCACGGGCGGCTCTGCTGCATTCACTTCCCGCACCCATTGCTTGAGTTGGCGGTGGGAAGTGTGCAGAGAGGCGCCACCGTCGACGCACAGGACCTCCGTGGCCTTCTGGAACTCCTGCTCGCTGTTATCTTCATCCTCCATGTCATCGTCGTCGTCTTCTTCATCCTTGTCGCGGCCCCGGGGAGGTCGGTCACCTTGCCGCTGCTTGGCCTTGCCGCGGCGTCCTCCCCGGCCATTGAATGGCCGCTTCTTGCTTGGTTCTCCTCCGCCACCTTGGGCCTTCTCCTTGTCGCGCCGCTCGTACTCAGCTTTCTGTTGCTCGACGAGGTATTCGACGCGTTTGCAGTTGGAGAGGTCGTGGCCCTTGGTGCGGTGGATCTTGCAGTATTGCTTGTCGGAGCCGTCCTGCTTGTCGGCTGCCGCTACAGGGGCAGGCTCCTTGCCGGAGCCGCCAGCCTGTGTTTGCTTGGCGGGAGCCTCCTTGCCGGACTTCTCGACGGCAAGCACCTCCTTCTTGTTCTTTCTTCTGTTGTTCCGCCGCCGGCTCTTCTTTGCCGGGGCGGTGTCGTCGCTGTCGCTTCCCCCTGCGCCAGCATCCTCTCCGGGGAGTCTCCTCCCCTCCTCGGCGCGCGCGCACTTATCAGCCAGAGCATAGAGCTCGCTGACATCCCGTATCTTGGTCATGGCCATCTCCTCACGCATGCGGCGGTTACGCACGTTCTGATGGAACGCGCTGATAACCGCGGCAGGGTGGACGTCGGGGATGTTGTGCTGCACACGACTGAAGGCTTGGATGTACTTGCGCAGGGGTTCTCCTTCCTTCTGGGCCAGAATGTGGAGATCGCTCTCCTGGCCGTGGGGTTTGTGGCCGCCCGTGAAGGCGCCAACAAACTGGTGGCAAAGATCTGCCCAAGAAGAAATGGAGCCTACCGGCAAGTGCATAAGCCAAAAACGTACGTTCGGCTTAAGCACCAGCGGGAAGTAATTCGCCAATATCTTCTCGTCGCGCCCCCCGGCAGCCTGCACCGTGATGGTGTAGATGCTGAGGAATTCCGAGGGGTGCGTCTTGCCGTCGTACTTCTCCGGTACGTCGGGCTTGAAGTTCTTCATGCTGGGCCACTGGACGCGCCGCAGCTCACGGGTAAACGCAGGGCAACCTGCCGCGTACGGCAAGTCGCCTGGTTCACCGGGCGCGCGCGTGTCGACAGCGTTCCCAGCTCTCTGATCTGATTGTCGCCGAGCTTCTCGGCGGCGCTCGATCGTCGTTCGAGCATCTTCTTGTCGCCGGTCGTCAAGGACCTGGCGCTGGTCCCGACGAGCCCGCGGATCCGACGACGCCGTGGAATCGTCGTCGACGTTGATCCGGCGGGGCGGCGTCTTTTGCTTCCGCGGCGGGGAGTGCACGGTGGTTGCACCCCCGGCGATCTTGTCGCTGTCGGCCTTCGACTTCTCGACTTGCCGCGGCCGCGATGTCGCTGGCTGCTGCGGAGAGTCGTTGTTGGCGAAGGCGATCAGGCTCTGGATGGTGGCCCTCCAGTCTTCGGCCTTGTCCGCCGCTGGAGGGAAGTCGAGGAGCAGTTGCGCCCTTGCGAGCGCTTCTGCTGGAGAGGAGGGGAGCGGGGGCGAGCGGTGCGAGGAGCGGGATATGCTCGGACTCCTAACGGGGTTAGAAGGAGCAGGGTCCCGCCCCGGCGACCGCGCCTTGCTCTTGCCCGGACGGTGGCCCGGAGCGTCCCGCGAGCCTCCGGTTTGCCCTTGGCCCAGCAAGCGGATGCCACCTCCTGTGGCATGGCGCTGCTGGGTTGTTGTTTGCTGAGATGGACGTGGCGCGTCCACGGAGACCGAGGCTCGGTCGTCCGTTTTGTCCTTGGATTTGGTGGCGCCGCGAGTTTCCTCGCCGGCGACCACCCTTCCGACGGCGTCTCCCCCGCCCACCGTTGGCTCCGGTGGCGACGGATGAGACGCAGACGGGCCTGCGACCTCCGAAACCTTCTTCTTCGGGGCCATGGCACAGTTGTTGATGAAGCTGACGAATTTGTCGAGGTTGATGAAGAATGCGCCCGCGTGAACGCCGGATCAGGTTCGCACAACCTCGACGCCCCCTACCTGGCGCGCCAAAGATGTCGGGGGAAACTGTCCACCATGAGCACCTATGGGACCGGAGCCCCTTGTCGTTGCGGTAAGGGAGCGGAGGGAGCACAAAGAGCAGATCGTGGCGAGCACGCGGGCAGTTTATCCAGGTTCGGGCCGCGATGGACGCGTAAAACCCTACTCCTGCTTTGCTTGTATTGAGTTGGAGAGCTCGGGAGCTTGAAGAACTAGCTACACCGAGCAAATGAGCGATCTAGGTTCCGAACCCTTTCTACGTTGTGCATGGGCCTCCTTTTATAGTGCAAGGGGTCACCGACAGGTGTCAACGTAGGAGAAAGGGTAAAAATGTAATAGTGGTGGTAGTTGTAACAGTGCGGGAACAGTGGATGAACAGTGCATGAACAGTGGTCATCACCTACTTTGACAGTGGGGGACAAGAGCATTTAATGCCCGTCGCCGTCGACCCCAAAAGCGCCCGCCCTTGCGTCTCCGTTTGCCACGGCGATGGCTTTACCACCGTGGAGTGCCACCGTGTCCCCCAGGCTGCACAGCCATCCGCCACGCGTCCCTGGTTTGGCCCCAGGGCGACGCGTGGTTCGATGAGCTGGAGCGCGGGCACACAGCGTAACTCTCCCCGGCAAGCACCTTGCCGGGGTCTTGACCTTGCCGGGCCCGGGAGCTTGTCGGGCTCTGAAGCTTGTCGCTCCCCGGGCCCTGCCGGGGCGCACGTCGCGCCGAGGCATGTCTTCTGGAATGCAATCTTCTGGCCTTCCTGGCAAGCTCCTCTTGCCAGGGTCTTGTGCTAGTGATGTAATCTTGAGCCTGGGACGGCCTTCCCGGCAAGCTCAACTTGCCGGAGTCTTGATCTTCTGTCTTGTATACTTTGTTTTTGAATGGTTTCACATGGAGCAGGAAGGTCTCCGGCAAGCACGTGGTAGGCCCTGCCGCGGGAAGCTGCTACTGCCCGTGCACAAGTTGGGGTACTGAGGTACCCCTACCTTAGTACACCGACACCCGTATTCCAGCCCAGAGATCGAGGTGAAGTCTTCTGGAATACGGAACTGCTTAGCGTAGAACAAACCAACTTTCTATTACAACGCGAATATGGATACAAGGTCTCCGATATTACAATGAATAACACCGGCACGATGACGCTACGCCAACCACAGTTGCTCTATGCAAGCAACATAACAACTCGAGGCAGCGGAACCTCTACTGGGAGTGGAACAACGAACGACAATGATTGTCGGTGTACTAAAGTAGGGGTACCTTAGTATCCCGAACTTGTGCACGGGCAGTTGCAGCGTCCCGCGGCAAGGCTTGCCGGGCGACCGCCAAGGTCCTCCGTGGTTCCTTTGGGGCCATTCAAGAACAAAGTATCCAAGCCAAGGAGACAAGGCCCCGGCAAGAGGAGCTTGCCGGGAAGGCCACTCAAGGCACAAGACCACTCAAGTCGCAAGACCCTGGCGAGAGGAGCTTGCCGGGAAGGCCAACCAAGGCATCTCAAGAAACTTGCCGCGACGCGCCACACGTCCCGGCAAGGCTTGGTGAGCGACAAGCTCCCGGAAGCGACAAGATAGTGACCGCGGCAAGGCGCTTGCCGCGGCAAGCTTCCACTCAGTACCCGCGCTCCAGCGCATCCACCCACGTGTCGCTCTGGGACCCTTCCAGACGCACGTGGCAGGAGGCTGTGCAACCAGGGGTACGCGGTGGCAAGCGGCGCTGACAAGGTTGCCATCGTGGCGAACGGTGGCGCCCCCTGACGACCCCTTTTTGCACTGTTTGGGCGACGTCGATGGGCATTTAATGCCCTTGTCCCTTGCCATCAGGGTTAGGTATAAAACACTGTACCCACTACCACACTTTTTCCACTTTTACCCTCAACTACGTTGCCACCTGTCGGTGACCCCTTGAGCCTATAAAAGGAGGCCCATGCGCAACGTAGAAAGGGGTTCGAACACTCTTACGCTCGGTCTCGTTAGCTGCTGAAGAATACTGTAGCTCTCAGCGGTCCCGAGAAAGAACTCAATACAAACCAAAGCAGGAGTAGGGTTTTACGCATCCGTGCGGCCCGAACCTGGGTAAACTGCTCGTGTGCTTCGCCTCGATCTGCTCTTCGTGCGATCTCCGCCCCCTGCCGTACCAAAAGGGGCTCCGTCCCCATAGGTGTTCATGGGTGGATCAGTTTCCCCGACATCTTTGGCGTGCCAGGTAGGGGGTGCGTCGAGGTTGTGTGAACCTGATCCGGCGTCCACACGAGCTAGATCTTCACCATCTTCATCAACATGCCGCCGAAGAAGAAGGCTTCAGAGGCAGTAGGTCCGTCCGCGTCGATCCCACCACCGCCGGAGCCAATGGCTGGTGGGGTAGACGTCGGCGGGAGAATGGACGTCGACGAGGGAGCTCACGGTGCCGCCAAGTCCAAGGACAAGGCTGCGCTGCCCATCGGCGGCGTAGCCGGCTCCCACGACGACCAGGCGCACTCCAAGACCTCGGCGTCCGTACATGCACCGCGCCCATCTCAGGAGGCGCGGGCCCGACAACGTCATGGTACTCATGGTACCATACGTTTGCTAGGCCAAGATCAAGCTGGCGGATCTCGGAATGCTCAAGACCAGCATGCACGCCAACATGCCGGCACGAGCAAGGCATGGTCGCCGGGACGGGATACTGCTCCTTCTAACGTAGTTAGAAGTCCGAGCCTATCCCGCTCCTCGCACCGTTCGCCACCGCTACCCGCCACTCCAGCAGAAGCTCTGGCATGGGCTCAACTGCTCCTGGACTTCCCTCCAGCGGTAGACAAGGCCGACGACTGGAGGGCCACCATTCAGAGTCTCATCGCCTTCGCCAACGGCGACACTCCGCGGCAGCCGAGCACATCGCAGCCGCGGCAAGTCAGCCAGGCGCGGGCCGATGGCGACAAGACCGGTGGGGGTGCAACCACCGTGCACTCTCCGCCCCGAAGGCCAAGATCGTCGACTCGCCGGATCAACATCGACGACAACTCCACTGCGTCATCAGATCCATGAGCTCGTCGCGATCAGCGCCAAGTTCTTCATGAACGACAACAAGAAGATGCTCGTACTCGCATCGAGCGCCGAAGAGAAGCGCGGCGTCAATCAGACCAGCGCGCTGGGCCCGCTGTCGACATGCATGCGCCAGGGGGACCAGGCGACTTGCCGTACGCGGTAGGTTGTCCTGCGTTCACTCGTGAGCTGCAGCAAGTCCAGTGGCCCAGTATGAAGAATTTCAAGCCAGACGTACCAGAAAAGTACGACGGCAAGACGCATCCGTCGGAGTTCCTCAGCATCTACACCATCGCGGTGCAGGCTGCCGGGGGGTGGGACGACAAGATCCTTGCCAACTACTTCCCTCTGGTACTCAAACCCAACGTCAGATCCTGGCTCATGCACTTGCCGGACAACTCCATATCTTCTTGGGCAGACTTGTGCCATCAGTTTGTTGGCGCCTTTACAGGCGGCCACAAACCTCATGGCCAAGAGAGTGACCTTCACCTACTCGCCCAGAAGGAAGGAGAGCCCCTGCGCAAGTATATCCAGAGGTTCAGCCGTGTACAGCACAACATCCCAGATGTCCACCCTGCCGCTGTTATCAGCGCGTTCCATCAGAACGTGCGTAACCGCAGGATGAGGGAGGAGATGGCGATGTGCAAGATCAGGGACGTCAGCGAGCTGTACGCCCTGGCCGACAAGTGCGCACGTGCTGAGGAAGGGAGGAAACTCCCCGGAGAGGATACAGGAGCAGGAGGATCTGACAGTGAGGATGCTGCCCCGGCAAAGAAGAACCGGCGGCGGAACAACAGGAAGAAGAAAAACAAAGAGGTGCTAGGCGTTGAGCAGTCCGGCAATGAAGGTGGCGCCAAGAAAGCCCAGGCTGGTAGCTCCGACAAGGAGACTGCAGCATGCACCAACTGCCAGGCTGTGGCGGCCGCCGACAAGCAGGACGACACCGACAAGCAGTACTGCAAGATCCACCGCACCAAGGGTCATGATCTCCAGAACTGCAAGAGGGTCGAACAGCTCGTCGAGCAGCAGAAGGCTGAGTACGAGCGACGCAACAAGGAGAAGGCCCAAGGAGGTGATGGAGGATCCGGCAAGAAGCGGCCATTCAACGACCGGGGAGGACGCCGCGGCAAGGCCAAGCAGCGGCAAGGAGACAGACCTCCCCGCGGCCGCGACAAGGATGAAGATGACGACGACGACGAAGACATGGACGATGTTGAGACCAGTGAGCAGGAGTTCCAGAAAGCCACAGAAGTCTTGTGCGTTGACGGCCGTGCTTCTCTGCATACTTCACACCGCCAACTCAAACAGTGGGTGCGGGAAGTTAATGCAGCAGAACCACCTGTCGAATCACGCAAGCTTCTGAAGTGGTCCAGCACACCTATCATCTTTGATATTGAGGACCACCCTGATCGCACAACTGCGGTCGGGTGCTTGCCGATGTTGGTTTCACCAACTATCCGCAACCTCAAGGTCACTAAGACGTTAGTTGACGGCGGGGCCGGCTTGAACTTGATCTCCTCCGCTGTACTCCAGAAAATCCAGATCCCTGACAGCGAGCTCGAAGAGACTGGCACATTCCAAGGAATCAACCCGGGAAGGAGCAAGCAGAAGGGGAAGATCATGCTGCCAGTGACGTTTGGCGGCGAGCTGAACTTCAGGACTGAGAGGGTCACGTTCGACGTTTGCCGATTTTCCATTGCCTTACAATGGGATACTCGGCCGTCCAGCACTTGCCAAGTTCATGGCAGCCTCTCACTATGCATACAACATGCTGAAGATGCCAG
This sequence comes from Secale cereale, assembly GCA_902687465.1. Taxonomy (NCBI): domain Eukaryota; kingdom Viridiplantae; phylum Streptophyta; class Magnoliopsida; order Poales; family Poaceae; genus Secale; species Secale cereale. The sequence goes on along the minus strand of LR738711.1, from coordinate 893,226,770 downwards.
GCCCGATAAGCGTCATCTCTATCCCTGGCGACAAGAAGGATGCCCTTATCTGCGCCGACAAGATTTACCGGGAAGCAGCAGCCGCAACAGATCGCAAGACACTTGCCGCTGAAGCTCCCGGAGGGAAGAAGACCAAGTCCGGCAAGAGCTCTGATGCCCACTCCGGCAAGCGCACCTCTTCGGAGTGCTGCGCTACCGTCGAGGACGCACCATCGAACTCCACCGGCAAGTGTAAGAAGACGATGGCAGCTCCGCCAGAAGCCAAGAAGGTGTCCGCCAAGGAGGACGGCACTGGTGGTACTTTCACCATCAGTGCCACGCTTGACCCTAAATAGGAAAGCGCGCTCGTTGCTTTCCTGCGGGCGAACGTCGACGTGTTTGCATGGCAACCGTCTGACATCCCTGGTGTTCCCAGGAAAGTAATTGAGCACAAGCTTGCCGTCTGTCCTCATGCGTGGCCCGTCAAGCAAAAAGTTAGGAAACAAGCAGTGGAGCGCCAAGAATTCATCGCAGAAGAAATCAAGAAGTTGGAAGCAGCAGGCCTTGTCAGAGGAGTGCTCCATCCTACGTGGTTGGCCAATCCTGTAGTCGTGCGCAAGACAAATGGGAAATGGAGGATTTGTATCGACTTCACCGATGTGAATAAAGCTTGTCCCAAAGACCCATTTCCCTTGCCGCGCATTGACCAGATTGTTGACTCCACGGCCGGATGTGACTTGCTTTCATTTCTTGACGCATACTCAGGATACCATCAGATCCTCATGGCAGAAGAGGATGAGGAGAAAACCGCATTCATCACTCCATGTGGCACATACTGTTTCATACGGATGCCTTTCGGTTTGAAGAATGCTGGTTCAACATTCGCAAGGGTATTCCATACCGCTTTTGAGCCACAGATACACAGAAATGTAGAAGCTTACATGGATGACATAGTGGTCAAGAGCAAGAACAGGGCAACCCTGATTCAAGATTTAGAAGAAACCTTCGCAAATCTGCGCAAGATCCAGCTCAAGCTCAACCCCGAGAAGTGCGTGTTTGGAGTCCCTTCCGGCAAGCTTCTCGAGTTCTTTGTGTCTCAGAGGGGAATTGAGGCCAATCCCGACAAGATCAAGGCCATTGAGCAAATTGAAGCACCGAAGCGCGTCAAGGATGTACGAAGGCTTGCCGGTTGCGTGGTTGCTCTCAGCAGGTTTATCTCTAAATCTGTTGAGCGCGCCCTGCCGTTTTTCAAAATTTTGAAAAAGGCAGGTCCAATGAAATGGACTTCGGAAGCGGAGGCTGCGCTGCAAGACTTGAAGAGGTACCTGTCCTCCACTCCAATACTTGTCGCACCTAAGCCACAAGAGAAGTTGCTGCTGTATCTAGCGGCAACCAATCAAGTGGTTAGTGCTGCGTTAGTAGCGGAGAGGGAGGCAGATGATGAGCCAGGAACCACGGCAAGCACGTCCAGCGACAAGCAGGGGGCTTCCCCGACAAGCTCTGGTCCCGACAAAGATGGATCTGCGCAGGCACAAGAGGAGATACGAAAGAAAATGGTGCAGCGCCCAGTTTACTTTGTCAGCTCCCTTTTGCAAGGGGCTAGGTCAAGGTACTCTGGTGTGCAGAAGTTGCTTTTCGGCCTTCTCATGGCCTCGAGAAAGCTGCGCCATTACTTCCATGCACATGAGATAACAGTTGTCACTCGCTTTCCGCTGAAGAGGATACTACAGAATCCAGAAGCGACAGGCAGGATTGTTGAGTGGGCACTGGAACTGTCAAGATTTGGCCTCAAGTTTGAAAGCACTTCAACTATCCAAAGCAGAGCATTGGCAGAGTTCATAGTAGAGTGGACGCCAACACCAGATGAAGAAATTCCAGAGACGAGCATCCCCGTCAAGGAAGCGAGCAAAGAGTGGCTGATGTACTTTGATGGTGCCTTCTCGCTGCAAGGCGCCGGTGCTGGCGTGCTGCTTGTCGCACCCACCGGAGAGCACCTCAAGTACGTAGTTCAGATGAACTTTCCCAAGGAGCAAGCAACAAACAGTACTGCAGAGTATGAAGCTTTGCTTGCCGGTCTCAGGATTGCGGCAGACCTTGGGATCAAGAAGCTCATTGTCAGGGGTGACTCGCAGCTTGTCGTCCGCCAAGTGAATAAGAATGATCAGAGTCCGTTGATGGAAGCTTACGTCGATGAAGTGAGAAAGCTTGAAGAGCACTTTGACGGCCTGCAGATGGAGCATGTTCCGAGAGCTCAGAACGACATTGCAGATGGCCTGTCGAAGTGCGCCGCACTTAAGTTACCTGTGGAACCAGGGATCTCTGTGCTCAAGCTGACTCAACCATCCGTAACACCATCAACTGGACAAAGCAAGAAGAGAAAGTTGATTTCTGGTGACTATTTTCCGGCAGAGCTTCCCGAAGCCGCCGCCAAGAAGGCCCCCAAGATCAACACCAAGAGCGCTGAGGGGCAGTCTGCTCCGGCAAGCCCCAGGGTTTGTTCCGTTGAAGCAGACGCTTCCGACAAGTTTTGCTCCGGCAAGCTTGCCGGGGAACATCAAGCTCCGGTTGAGACACAAGTTCTTGCCGTAGAAGCGGATGCTCCCGCAGCAGCAGATGTGCCTTTAGTCCTTGTTGTCGAGCCACAAGCTCCAGCATGGGCACAGCAGATTGTCCGTTTCCTTCAGACAGGAGAACTTCCCGAAGAGCAAGAAGAAGCGGAAAGAGTAGCCCGACAGTCAAGTATGTACCAGTTTGTCGACAACACACTGTACAAAAGAAGACTCAACGGTGTGAAATTGAAGTGTATTTGTAGGATCGAAGAAGGTGAGAGTGTCTAGAGGGGGGGGGGGGTGATTAGACTACTCGACAAGATAAAAAATTCTGTCTTTTATCAAGGATAGATTTTGACAGTTTTTGCATAGCACACAAGTCAAGTAGCACACTACACATGCAATTCTAGAGTATGGGCAGCGGAAAGTAAATTGCACATATAGTAAAGAGAAGTGGAGAAGATCAAACGCAATTTGGAGACACAATGATTTTTCCCGTGGTTCCGATAGGTAGTGCTATCGTACATCCACGTTGATGGAGACTTCAACCCACGGAGGGTAACGGCTGCGCGAGTCCACGGAGGGCTCCACCCACGAAGGGTCCACGAAGAAGCAACCTTGTCTATTCCATCATGGCCTACGCCCACGGAGGGCTAGCCTTACTCGGGGTAGATCTTCACGAAGTAGGCGATCTCCTTGCCCTTACAAACTTCTTGGTTCAACTCCACATCTCGATGACGGAGGCTCTCAAGTGACACCTAACCAATCTAGGAGGCACCACCCTCCAAAAGGTAATAGATGTGGTTGATGATGATGAACTCCTTGCTCTTGTGCTTCAAATGATAATCTCCACAACACTCAACTCTCCTCACTAATTTGGCTGTGGTGGAAGAAAGGATTGAGTGGAAAGCAACTTGGGAAGGCTAGAAATCAAGTTTCATATGGTAGGAATGGAATAACTTGATCTCAACACAAGGGTAGGTAGTTCTCTTCTCAGAAAGTGTAAGGTAGGAGTGGTAGTACTTTCTGATGGCTCTCTCCACGAATGAAGAGGGGGTGGAGGGGTATATATAGCCTCCACACAAAATCCAACCGTTACACACGTAATTGAGAAATCTCGGTGAGACCGAAGTAAAAACTCGGTCAGACCGAAAGTTCAAATATAGTGAACGTTGGGGTTTTCGGGGGACCGAAAATACCATCTCGGTGAGACCGAAAGTGTAAATGATATGATCGTTGAGGGTTTCGGTGGGACCGAGAAAGAAAACTCGGTTAGACCGATTTGAGAAAAGATAGGAACATGCCAATATCGGTGAGACCGAAAATGCAATATCGGTGAGACCGATTTTAGCCAAGACAGAAGCTTTGCCAATTTCGGTGAGACCGATAATGCAAACTCGGTTATTCCGAAATGATGTCAAACGGTTACAGAAGGTTGGCAGTTCAGTTTCGGTGAGACCGATCTCAAACTCGGAATGACCGATTTTTCTTGGGTTTGGAATATGGCTGAAGTGGTTCATCTCGGTGGGACTGAGTTAGAAGAATCGGTTTGTCCGAGATTACTTATGAGTGTGTATAGAAGTGAAAGGTGCTGATAGTTGAAGGAGATATATCACTAAGCACTTGAGCAACCAGATCATCAACACAACCTCATCCCCTTTTAATAGTATTGGCTTTTCCTATGGACTCAATGTGATCTTGGATCACTAAACCAAAAATGGAGTCTTGAGCTTTTGCCAATGCTTGCCTTAGCATTTGAGGGGTCCACTTCTTCAGTCCTTTAGCCATACCAATGTGATTGGGTTTCCTGAAACATACTTGATAAAAGCATTAGTCCAACCACAAAGTATGTTGTCATTAATTACCAAAACCACCCGGGAGCAAATGTGCTTTCAATCTCCCCCTTTTTGGTAATTGATGGCAACACACTAAAATCACACTAAACAAGACATCAAAGCTTTATTGAAAGAAAGACAGAATTATCATGAAAGCTTTGACAAGCATGTAGTACACAGGCTCCCCTTACAAGTGTGCAAGATTTTCATAGATTATGGTTTTGGATGACCACAAGCACACAAGAGAGATAAGCAAGATGTGCTACATGCAGCTTGGCTATATGCATCAGAGTAGATGAAAAGGAAGTGAGTGATAATGCATATGTGCATGGTGATTTCTTGCAAACAAGTATTTACAAGCAAGTCACCATCATGCACATTCTGCAAGATGCATATACTTACCTTGAGGTTCCTTGGCATTGTACCTGAAGGGATAAACTTGGGAAAACAAGGTTAGATAACACAAGAGTATTCCTTCAACCAACTGCAAGAACATCAAGAGTACCAAGCCAGGGAGGACATGTATAAAGAGTGTCTCATATTGAGCACAAGCTTGAATCAGCAAACATGTCTCCGAAACTAAAAGATTTTCAATGAATTCTGAGAGATTTTGCTTTCCATAAGATACCAATTGTGGGAACAAGAAAAAGCAAAATCAAAAGAATGATGCCAATTGTAATGTCCAATGTAAAACATGGTAAAGCTTTGATGTGATTCTCTCCCCCTTAAGATAAGATTGCTTTTCTTCTTCCTAAGTCTTCTCTTCTCCCCCTACTCCCCCTAAGTCTTCTCCCCCTTTGACATCAAGTGCCGCAAAGGAGCAACTAGGTAGGGCAGGAAAAGTGGGAAGGAAGGAAGAAGTGGGATCCTTAAGAATCACAACAGGCAAATAAGAACATTCATAAAGAAACAATGAGTGGAGCTGCAGGAGATGATATCCTGGAAGATAAATCGGTGACACCGAATTGAGTTAGGATAGATCCTTTTCGGTTAGACCGAAATATTGAAATCGGTGACGCCGAGTTTAATTCCAAGGAAATATAGAAATAATTCAGCTCACTTGCAAGGAATGTTTCAAAAGATTTGCAATGAATTTGTAAAAGATTTTCGGGGAATTGATCAGAGCCAGAAGGATATTCACACAGACAGAAGAAATAAAAATGAAAAAGATTCCTAGATGAAGTTTTTTTTTTGAAAAGAAAACTTAATGAGAGAACATAAGAGAAAATAGAAAGACTCCAAAACATATGTACTTCATCTAGATAAAGGTCGGCGACAAGGTCACCTATGTTTGAGTATATTGACTTAGGAGTCAAATGAAGACATTTGATCATAGGTCATACTCATCATTAAGCGCAAAATGGGGTTGCCATTTTTCAATTAAGCATTTGATGTGATCACATCTTATGAAGCTGCTTGTACTCATGACTTTGAGCAAAGCTCCTTAAAGATGTGAAGAACATATCTTGGGCTTGTTGATGCTTTGCTCATGTAGGTAAGCTCGATGTAGGTGCTCATTGAATGTGAAGTTGGAGCGCCATTTCTACTTGTGTAGTTCATCTTCCTATATGGGTTAGGCAAGCAAGGAAATACTCGAGGATATCCAAGATGACGAGAGTGAAATACTAGATGTTTAAGATGTCAAAAAGGATATGTGGAATTTTGTTCCTTGAACTCAACATCCCAAAGGGCTAGATACTTGGTCAATGACAAGATTACTCATGATTTGAGTGTGTGTGGTAATCTTGTGGAATGTAGATCATCCAAGTACCTGCAAGGAGTTAGATGCAATATAAGGAGGCAAATGTGTCCAAGACATATGATCATCATCATAAGAGAAATATCAAGGATTAGTCAAGTAGGCTCATGCCTTGCATGCATCAATGGAGTTATCACTCCAAGTTTGAAGCATCAATGATGTTCAACTCACTCCTCAAGCGACAAAACACTTTCTCATCAAGAGGTTTTGTAAAGATATCAGCAAGTTGTTTGTCAGTACGAACATGCTTAAGATTGATGTCACCCTTGGCAATATGATCACGAATAAAGTGGTGACGAACTTCAATATGCTTTGTTCGAGAGTGTTGCACTGGATTGTGTCCAATTTTAATTGCACTCTCATTGTCACAAAGCAAGGGAACATGTCTCACACGTATCCCATAATCCTTAAGTGTTTGTGTCATCCATAGTAATTGAGCACAACACGAACCAACAGCAATATATTCTGCTTCGGCGGTGGATAAAGATACCGAATTTTGTTTCTTGGAGGACCAAGATACAAGGGATCGACCAAGAAATTGACACGTACCCGAAGTTGACTTTCTATCAACCTTGTCACCGGCATAGTCCGAGTCGGAATAGCCAACAAGATCGAAAGAGGCCCTCTTAGGATACCAGATGCCAAAGTTTGGTGTGTGTATCAAATATCTCAATATCCTTTTAACAGCTTTAAGATGACATTCTTTAGGGGCTGCTTGATATCGCGCACACATGCATACACTCAACATTATGTCAGGACGAGAAGCACAAAGATATAGTAGAGAACCAATCATAGAACGGTAAACTCTTTGATCAATGGGTTCTCCATCTTTTGTCAAGTCATTATGTCCACTAGTAGGCATGGGGGTACTCATACCTTTGCTTTCTTGCATGTTGAACTTCTTGAAGAGATCCTTGGTGTACTTTGTTTTGAGACAAAGGTACCCTCCTTAGATTGCTTGATTTGCAACCCAAGGAAGAATTTGAGTTCACTCATCATGGACATCTCATACTTCTCCGACATGAGCTGTCCAAACTTCTTGCTAAAATGAGGGTTAGTTGAACCAAAGATAATATCATCAACATATATTTGGCACACAAATAGTTCACCATTAACCCTTTTTGTGAACAACGTTGAGTCTATCTTTCCAATCTCAAAGCCTTTTTCAAGAAGAAAACTAGTTAAGCATTTGTACCAAGCTCTAGGAGCTTGTTTAAGACCATAAAGGGCTTTGTGCAATTTGTAAACATGATTAGGCTTTTTGGGATTCACAAAACCGGGAGGTTGTTTCACAAATACTTCCTCCTCAATTTCACCATTTAGGAAAGCACTTTTGATATCCATTTGATAGAGAGTAATATCATGATGATTGGCATAAGCAAGAAGAATGCGAATGGACTCAAGTCTAGCAACGGGGGCATAGGTCTCACCATAGTCCATACCTTCGACTTGTGTGTAACCTTGAGCTACGAGACGAGCCTTGTTGCGGATGACTTGTCCATCTTCATCTTGCTTGTTCCGAAACACCCATTTGGTTCCAATGATGTTTTGATCATCCTTGGGCTTCTCTACCAAAGTCCATACTTTGTTCCTCTCGAAGTTGTGTAGTTCTTCGTGCATAGCATTCACCCAATCCGGGTCTTCAAGTGCTTCTTCTACCTTCATAGGTTCAACACTAGAGATAAATGAGTAATGCTCACAAAAGTTAGCTAAGCGAGTTTTAGAGCGAGTAATTCTCCCGGAGTTGATGTCGTTCATCATTTGTTCCACGGGATGATTTTTCTTGACTCTTGCTCGGACTCGGGATAGCTTTTGTTGATGTTGTGGCTGAGCTTCCTCATCATCTTCATCTTCCTCTTCCTCTTCTTCATTGTTGTTGGTGTTGTCTTGAGGCGGTGGAGAAGGAGGTTGTGGTGGATCTTCTTGTTGCACTTCCTCATCTTGGTGAGTTCCACCTGTGGAGGCCTCCATGTTGCCTTGAGGTTCATCTCTCTGTGAGGTAGGGGGCTCCACATATGTAGATGAGGTACTCTCCTTCACTTCCATGGGACGAATCTTTCCAATAGATAAATCTTGGATAGCTTCCGATGGGTCCTTGTCTCCTACATCAATAGGCATTTGCTCTACTTGCGAGCCATTAGATTCATCAAACTTCACATCTACCGTCTCTTCAACCTTTCGGGTGAAATTATTGTAGACACGGTAGGTGTGGGAGTTTGATCCATAACCAAGAAGAAATCCTTCATGAGATTTAGGAGCAAATTTAGACCGACGATGCTTATCAAGGATATAGCATTTTGAACCAAAGACACGAAAGTATCCCACTTGGGGTTTGTTACCGGTGAGAAGCTCGTATGATGTCTTGCCGAGAAGCTTATGAAGATAAAGCCTGTTGATAGCATGACAAGCTGTCTCGACCGCTTCTCCCCAAAAATGCTTCGGTGTCTTGTATTCATCAAGCATCGTTCTCGCCATCTCTATGAGCGTTCGGTTCTTCCTCTCAACAACTCCATTTTGTTGAGGAGTGTACGTAGCCGAGAACTCATGTAGAATCCCTTCCTCATCGAGAAAAGAGTCTACATTGGTGTTCTTGAACTCCGTTCCATTGTCACTCCGAACTTTCTTGATCTTCACCTCAAATTGATTTTGGGCCTTTTTGGCAAAGGTCTTGAAGATCTTCTGAACCTGCGATTTATCATCAAGGAAAAATACCCACGTAAATCTGGAATAATCATCAACTATAACTAGACCAAAGGAGTTACCACCAAGGCTTTTGTAAGCATTGGGACCGAAGAGATCCATATGAAGAAGCTCAAGCGGTCTCCTTGTAGTTATGATGTTCTTCACGGGATGACTTCCACCAACTTGTTTTCCTGCTTGACAAGCACTACAAAGTCTATCTTTGTCAAAGAGAACATCTTTAACACCAAGAATATGATCACCTTTGATTAGCTTGTCGAGATTACGCATACCAACATGTCCTAGCCTTCTATGCCACAACCAACCTTTAGAGGATTTAGCAATGAAACAAGCTCTAGGTTGGGCTTTCTTAGTGAAATCAACAATATATAGATCACCTCTACGGATACCGGTAAATGCCATGTTTTGATTGTCACGACGAAAGACTTGGCAATCTACTTTGGTGAATAGCACATTGAATCCAAAGTCAGCTAATCTAGACACGGAAAGTAAATTGTATCCAAGAGATTCTACAAGCATGACATTTTGAATAGAGCTATCATGAGATATGGCCACCTTACCAAGGCCAAGTACCTTACCCTTGGAGTTGTCTCCAAAAGTCACATACTTGCGTGGACCATCGTTCTTTGCAAGCTCTCGAAACATGTCTTTATCTCCGGTCATGTGATCGGTGCATCCACTATCAAGAATCCACTCTTTTCCACCGGACATGTAGTCTCTCAGATTTGCCATAAGATTGAGACTCTTCATGACCTTGTCTAGCTCGGTGTCCGAGTCGGAGTAATCATCATCATGCTCATGCTCATCATCACATTGACCCATAGATTGTTCATCATCAACACCTAGGTCAATTTGATAAGTACTTGCATTAGTTTGGTCAATGTGACAATAATCTTCGGAATGCAATGCAAGAGCATTTCTAACTAAAACATTGATGAAAGCGGGATCACCCTTCTTTTTCATAAGATCACGAAGCTCAAAGAAGCATTTATCAAAGTTGGGATCATTGGGGTGCATCTTATCAAATTCAATAGTCTTGTATAGAATTTCATCAAGACCTCTCATAGAGTAGTCCGGATAAAGTTCTTCCAAGAACTTCCATATAGCATAGGCACACTCAAAGTTTGTAACAAGCTTAAGCAAATCATCGGGTAACCCTCTAATGATAAGATTTACAGTCCTAAGGTTACGAAGCAAATCAAGCTCTTCATCCATGGTAGGGTGCAAGGGGTCAAAAGGAGGCACATAGGGGGTCTCAACATATTTGCACAAATTGTACATCTTAAAGATACTAAGCATTTCAGACCTCCAAGAGTTATAGAACCTTCCATTAAGAACAGGCACACTATGGCTAACACTCCCATCCGTAGACACGTCCATCTTCCTCCAATGGTGTGTAAACCAAAGCAATGGAGACCAAAGCTCTGATACCAATTGTAGGATCGAAGAAGGTGAGAGTGTCTAGAGGGGGGGGTGATTAGACTACTCGACAAGATAAAAAATTCTGTCTTTTATCAAGGACAGATTTTGACAGTTTTTGCATAGCACACAAGTCAAGTAGCACACTACACATGCAATTCTAGAGTATGGGCAGCGGAAAGTAAATTGCACATATAGTAAAGAGAAGTGGAGAAGATCAAACGCAATTTGGAGACGCAATGATTTTTCCCGTGGTTCCGATAGGTAGTGCTATCGTACATCCACGTTGATGGAGACTTCAACCCACGGAGGGTAACGGCTGCGCGAGTCCACGGAGGGCTCCACCCACGAAGGGTCCACGAAGAAGCAACCTTGTCTATTCCATCATGGCCTACGCCCACGGAGGGCTAGCCTTACTCGGGGTAGATCTTCACGAAGTAGGCGATCTCCTTGCCCTTACAAACTTCTTGGTTCAACTCCACATCTCGATGACGGAGGCTCCCAAGCGACACCTAACCAATCTAGGAGGCACCACCCTCCAAAAGGTAATAGATGTGGTTGATGATGATGAACTCCTTGCTCTTGTGCTTCAAATGATAATCTCCCCAACACTCAACTCTCCTCACTGATTTGGCTGTGGTGGAAGAAAGGATTGAGTGGAAAGCAACTTGGGAAGGCTAGAAATCAAGTTTCATATGGTAGGAATGGAATAACTTGATCTCAACACAAGGGTAGGTAGTTCTCTTCTCAGAAAGTGTAAGGTAGGAGTGGTAGTACTTTCTGATGGCTCTCTCCACGAATGAAGAGGGGGTGGAGGGGTATATATAACCTCCACACAAAATCCAACCGTTACACACGTAATTGAGCAATCTCGGTGAGACCGAAGTAAAAACTCGGTCAGACCGAAAGTTCAAATATAGTGAACGTTGGGGTTTTCGGTGGGACCGAAAATACCATCTCGGTGAGACCGAAAGTGTAAATGATATGAACGTTGAGGATTTCGGTGGGACCGAGAAAGAAAACTCGGTTAGACCGATTTGAGAAAAGATAGGAACATGCCAATATCGGTGAGACCGAAAATGCAATATCGGTGAGACCGATTTTAGCCAAGACAGAAGCTTTGCCAATTTCGGTGAGACCGATAATGCAAACTCGGTTATTCCGAAATGATGTCAAACGGTTACAGAAGGTTGGCAGTTCAGTTTCGGTGAGACCGATCTCAAACTCGGAATGACCGATTTTTCTAGGGTTTGGAATATGGCTGAAGTGGTTCATCTCGGTGGGACTGAGTTGGAAGAATCGGTTTGTCCGAGATTACTTATGAGTGTGTATAGAAGTGAAAGGTGCTGATAGTTGAAGGAGATATATCACTAAGCACTTGAGCAACCAGATCATCAACACAACCTCATCCCCTTTTAATAGTATTGGCTTTTCCTATGGACTCAATGTGATCTTGGATCACTAAACCAAAAATGGAGTCTTGAGCTTTTGCCAATGCTTGCCTTAGCATTTGAGGGGTCCACTTCTTCAGTCCTTTAGCCATACCAATGTGATTGGGTTTCCTGAAATATACTTGATAAAAGCATTAGTCCAACCACAAAGTATGTTGTCATTAATTACCAAAACCACCCAGGGAGCAAATGTGCTTTCAGTATTCCCCGGCAAGACGGACAAAAGCTGTTGGCAGAGATACATGGAGGCATATGTGGTCACCACATTGGCGTAAGAGCACTTCCCGGCAAAGTATTCCGGCAAGATTTCTTTTGGCCGGAAGCCCTCCAGGATGCAACTGCACAAGTAACCAAGTGTGAAGCGTGCTAGTTCCATTCCAAGCAGATACACCAGCCAGCTCAAGCTCTCCAGACGATCCCTTTATCCTGGCCATTTTCGGTCTGGGGGCTCGACATCCTCGGCCCCTTTCCCCGCGCAGCCGGGGGCTTTCAGTACTTGTACGTTGCCATCGACAAGTTCACAAAGTGGCCAGAAGTGGAACCAGTGAGGAAGGTGACCGCACAGTCAGCAGTCAAGTTCTTCAGGTCGATTGTTGCCGTTTCGGGATCCCTAACAGAATCATCACCGACAACGGTACGCAATTCACGAGCCGCACCTTCATGCAGTACGTCCAAGATCTTGGCGCCAAGGTCTGCTTCGCTTCTGTTGCTCACCCGAGAAGCAACGGTCAAGCGGAGAGGGCAAATGCTGAAGTGCTGCGTGGACTCAAGACCAAAACTTTCGACAGGCTGCACAAGTGCGGAAGAAACTGGATCGAGGAGCTGCCGGTGGTTCTTTGGTCGATCAGGACAACGCCAAATCGAGCCACTGGACAGGCACCTTTCGCTCTAGTCTATGGAGCAGAGGCAGTTCTCCCCACGGAACTCGTATACGGGTCACCTCGAGTGCTCGCTTATGACGAGCTCGAGCAAGAGCAGCTGCGACAAGATGACGCGCTGCTCCTTGAGGAAGACCATCTTCAGGCTGCTGTACGAGCTGCTCGCTACCAGCAAGCTTTGCGCCGCTACCATAGCCGCAAAGTTAACGCCAGAAGTCTCGAGGAAGGCGACCTTGTTCTTCGGCGCGTTCAGTCCGCCAAGAATTCCAACAAGTTGACGCCGAAGTGGGAAGGCCCTTACCGGGTGAAACGAGTCACTAGGCCCGGCGCTGTCTGCCTTGAGACCGAAGATGGCTTTCCGATGAGCAACTCCTGGAACATCGAGCATCTTCGTAAGTTTTACCCGTAAGGTGCGGTTGCCGCGACCCGCTCCGGTAACCACCTTTTGTACATGTCTTGCCGCTGTTGCATGTAATCCTTTGTACAAAGCCGGGCGCAGACCCCGTGCATCAGTAAAGCTCATGTGCCCCGCACATCTTGTCAATTTCATGCTTTTTACTTTATGCATGTATTATCTGACACTTTGTGCAGCGCCTACCCCCGGTAAGCAATAACGAGCCCAAAGGCTCCTTATCTGTATTTTCTCTTCTTTCTTTTTTCTCAAGCAAAGGAAGGTTCCCTCGCGCACAAGTTTGCCGGGGGGGGGGGGGAGGAGAAGATAGTGATATGGACCAAGCGCCGTTCAAGAAAGTTTCGCCTTGCCGGGATGCAAACAACAGAAAAGCTAAGTTGCCAAAGTTTGAGCAATCAGATTTTTAAATTTTGAAGTTATCTTCCTTGAACGACCGTGCTTTGTATGGAAAACCTGTGCGCGGAGGAACCAACTCGTGGCTAGCCGCGCCCTTACTTTGTTTCGAGTACGCTCAATGATTTAAGTGTGCTGTGACTAGTGTCGCGCCCTTACTTTGTTTTCGAGTCCGCTCAACAACTTAAGTGTGCTGCGACTAGCTGCGACAAGGCTTCTTGTCGGTAGCGGCACCGCGAGCAGGCTGCTGACGTTCCGCACTCAGCGCTCACGGCTAAAGGTGCCTGCGCCGGCAAGTTCCCTAAAAGCGTAGGGCTAAAACATACAAAGGAAGGAGTCAAGTAAAGGAGATAACATAGCAATCATTACCCAAAATAGAGTTATATTACAAGATAGCTTGTCGCAGCTCTAACAGATTGTTTCCATAACATGACTAGCAGCGACAAGAAAAGAAGAAAATGGGCAGCCTAATCTGCGCGATCGCCCTCGACCCTCTTGATCCCACTCACCTTGTCCATAATGGGTGCGACAAGGGCCTTGAGCGCCTCCAGATCAGCGTCCGACGGCAGGCTCTTGAGGACTTTGGTGAGGTTGAGGCCCAGATTGCGGAAGGCCACCTTCATCAACACCTTTTAAAGGGCTCCCGCGCAGAGCTTGCGCGACTCGTTCGCCAGCTGCTTTGGGATCCTTTCCCGGAGTCGCTGGAGGGCCGTCGCCACGCCTCAGAAGAATAGGGTGAGCTTGGCGCTGGTGTGGAGGTTATCGTCGGAAGAATACCCGAGATACTCCGCCCCCAGCTGCGCCAGCTCCCTGTCGATATCCACTTCAGCATTCACAAGACCCTCTGTCCAGTGCTCGATGGTTGCCCTGAAGTTGTTCTGGATGACAGCGGCACTCGCCAGCAACGCCTTCTCGGCCCTGACCTCCTCCTTCAGGGCCGCCTCCCGCTCCTTGGCGCTGTCCAGCGTCTTGGTCAAAGTGGTCAGCTTCAACTCAAGATCGACGTTGGAGTAGCAACGGGCAGATGGACGAACTGCCCCTGCTTCCCCTGCTTATAAGGAGGGAGGGGGTGGACGTTCCGCATTTCCGATTAAAGAAACCCCCCACGATCTCTCCCACGACGCCGCAATCGACGCGTGCCGTTAGGGGAGGGCGCGGTGGATACGGAGTAAGATACGACGTGACCCAGGCCGCGCGTGCCCGTGCACTGTTTTGGTCCTGGCCCAATAGCGCTCGGCACCGTGTATGGCCCAGGCCCGGGGGCTCCTGTTGGTGTACTAAAGTAGGGGTACCTTAGTATCCCGAACTTGTGCACGGGCAGTTGCAGCGTCCCGCGGCAAGGCTTGCCGGGCGACCGCCAAGGTCCTCCGTGGTTCCTTTGGGGCCATTCAAGAACAAAGTATCCAAGCCAAGGAGACAAGGCCCCGACAAGAGGAGCTTGCTGGGAAGGCCACTCAAGGCACAAGACCACTCAAGGTGCAAGACCCTGGCGAGAGGAGCTTGTCGGGAAGGCCAACCAAGGCATCTCAAGAAACTTGCCGCGACGCGCCATGCCTCCCGGCAAGGCCCGGTGAGTGACAAGCTCCCGGAAGCGAAAAGATAGCGACCGCGGCAAGGCGCTTGCCGCGGCAAGCTTCCACTCAGTACCCGCGCTCCAGCGCATCCACCCACGTGTCGCTCTGGGACCCTTCCAGACGAACGTGGCAGGAGGCTGTGCAACCAGGGGTACGCGGTGGCAAGCGGCGCTGACAAGGTTGCCATCGTGGCGAACGGTGGCGCCCCCTGACGGCCCCTTTTTGCACTGTTTGGGCGACGTCGATGGGCATTTAATGCCCTTGTCCCCTGCCGTCAGGGTTAGGTATAAAACACTGTACCCACTACCACACTTTTTCCACTTTTACCCTCAACTGCGTTGCCACCTGTCGGTGACCCCTTGAGCCTATAAAAGGAGGCCCATGCGCAACGTAGAAAGGGGTTCAAACACTCTTACGCCCGGTCTCGTTAGCTGCTGAAGAATACTGTAGCTCTCAGCGCTCCCGAGCAAGAACTCAATACAAACCAAAGCAGGAGTAGACTTTTACGCATCCGTGCGGCCCGAACCTGGGTAAATTGCTCGTGTGCTTCGCCTCGATCTGCTCTTCGTGCGGTCTCCGCCCCCTGCCGTACCGTAAGGGGCTCCGTCCCCATAGGTGTTCGTGGGTGGATCAGTTTCCCCGACAATGATGGACTCCAATCCACAGGGACTCTGGCTGGAACGTTTATCCTAGCTCGCGAACACAAGAACCACAGCAAAACAAGCAAGCAATCCAGGCACGACCTGCAATCTAGCATGACACGCCAGGTCAGTACATTGAATGTACTTGCAAGCTCACAATAAACCAAAAGCAGTCAAGGCAAACAACAACATGGCATTATCAGGTTAAATCAAACATGAGCATGATACTAACAGAACAACATGGCATGCACCAACTGATCATGATACAACTAGGACAATACGAGCATGGCATGAAAATACTAACATGCAACATTATGACATTATCATGCACCAACTTACTCTGCTCGGGTTACCTCGTAACCCTCACATGCACAAACTTACCACCACAGACATCACACGACCATCTCAGGATCACAGCAAGCTTGGTATAGACAATACCACAGTAATCATTAAACGACCACAAGGAGCTTGATCTTTACACATGATTCTCGCACAACATCACGAATATCAAACAACTCAGTATCCTCGATACCACGGTGATCATTCACGGATCACAAACGGAACCACTCTTGGCTCAATGGGTTACCTCGTAACCAAACGGTGATCACTCACCGATCACCTAACCAACTTATCTCATCATTGAACCGGGGTTCTTATTAAGCACATTATTATTATTACTGTTGACTCACAGTGTGACCGACACGAACTGGGCCCTTATCTGTGAGCACGGCTACCGATAGATTAAGACACACACTCTGCAGAGGTTAGCACACTGTACCCACACCACGGAACCCATGGCCTCAAACTCTCACTCGGGTGGACCAACGGCGTTCCAACAAAACCGATCTACTGCCATGACACTCTCCCGGCCACTCCGACCAACTCCCCTTTGGGCTAAGTCCTAGGTGGCCCCGTGTGTACCAAAGGCACCAACCGCCACCGTCGTCGCAAAACATAAACGTCCCACACAAGGACACAGATCCTTAAAACAACAACGAGCACACAAGGTTTATGTCCGCCTACCTATCAGGGTAGCGCGCGCCCATAATCTTCCCTTGTTGGAGGCACCGGCGAGAGGCATGACAATAGACCTAGTTAGGGCCTTCCCATAAAGGCAAGTGTGGCTGCACTGGTCAGCTCGATTCGATGGCACCATGACTCAGCCAATAGTTGTTCAAGTTCATTTTAAGTCCGGTTAAACTTGAATGCAAATGATGTTGAGCCATATTAAAATAACATGATGCAACTACAATGCATGAGCATGATATCAACATGAGCATGGAGGTGCAACATGATCATCGAGCATAACCACAATGAAGCATATATCCAAATGAGCATGGCATACTGACGAGCATGAATATCACAAGTATAACGCTACTCATGGCATACATGACTACTAGCATCATAAATAAATACCATGCAAGAACATAGCAAGAACACTACCAAGTAAGCATGTAACCAACTAGTTGCAACGGAACATGCTTATCAACGGTACTTGACAGACAATAAGCATGCATCAGGATAAACATCACTAATACCAGCATGTAATTCTACTACCAAGCATAACATGGAAACATGATACTAACAAGTAGTACAAGATAACAAGAAGCATCAGACCAAAGCATGAAACTACGAGCATAACCGAAACAACGACAAAAGTAGCAAACAAGCAGGAGATAACGAGCAAACTTTTATTAAATATTCAAGTAGAAACCATGGCTACTTCATGTCTATCATGCAAGTGGTTGTTGTGGCTTGCCTGGGGGTGACGGAGACTCCGGGAAGAGGTGCGGTGAAGCCACGGAACGAAACACCGGACGGTTCTCTCTCGAAGTGGGCTTGATAATGGCAAGGGCATAATGGTCATTTTCAGAATGATAAGACATGGTGAAAATGATACCCACAGAACAGGCTCGACGAGACGAAGATGTGAGCGTTGGTTTCACCTTATTCGGAGTTAAGGTTGCGGAGATATGAGGTGAAGAAGGTGAGCGACTTTTCTATAAAAAGACTATTTACAGCCTAGTCCCTGAGTGGATAAGGCAGATGTGCATAAGTAGAAATACGTTTTCTAGAGAGGAAAGCGTATTCTGAACCGAAGTAGACCGAGAATATGTTTTTAGAACAAGAAAGCGTACCCAGGGGAACTTTGTCTCCACTTATCCACGTGGACCCGTGGCTGGAGCCACTTCCAGGTGGGGCCCAGGCGCAGGGGGAGGGGCACGGGCGGTCGTCTTCTTCCTCGCTCGCTTGGCCCCGAGCGAGACAGAGAACGAGGTGGGGTAGGGCGAAACCACTGGTGGCCCGACCGGCTCCGGCCACCGTTGGCCGAGGCGAGGCCACCGGCGGGTGTGCGGGGAAGTTCCTCCTCCGTTCAGGCAAAGAGCGGCCGCCGGGGAGGCTTGGGATGGTGGCGACGAGCGGCGACCCGAGGAGGACAGAGGGGCGCGAGAGGAGGTGGAGCTCGGCGAAGCAGGGCGCTTTGGCGAGGACTGAGGGGGTGTGGCGGCTCTACGGGAGGTGGGGAGCACTCTGGTGAGGTCGGGGAGGCACTAGGAGGCTCGGGACGGCCGGACAAGGAGGTACCCGAGAGGAACGAGCGGCGGCCGTGCTCGGGGAAGATGACCTTGAGGGAACCTGGGGCAAAAAGAAAAGGTGGGGGAGGTGCGCCAGGAGGAGAGGAACACGTTTGTGGTGGTGGAACTGCAAGGGAGAGGCTAAGATCACCGGAAACAAGAAGAGACCGTGATGGCCGAGGCGAACTCCGGCGAAAAAGGGCGAGATGTGGTCGCTCCGGTGGCCAAATGAGTTGATGGAGAAGTGGGTGAGCTGCAGAAGGACTCGGGGCACGCTTATATAGCCGAGGGGAGGGCTCTAGAGCATCGCTAGTGAGCTCGAGCAGTGCTCTAATGGTGGACAGTGGCTGGGCGCGGCACGTGCACTGTTCTAGCGGCGCATTTATGGCGAGCGACGATGAAGCAGCGACGCAGGGCGATGCAGTCGAGCACGGGCGAGCTCCAGGACATGGAGGGACGTCGAGACGAGGAGGAAGGAGACGAGAACAGGGGCAAGAACATGCCAGAGCTTGCAATCTGCATGACACAAGCGTGATCACCACGCGCACTGGCGCGAGCGGCGCTCTTTGGCATGGCAAAGCATGTCCAGTAGAATGACCTTAGTGTCCTTAGTCTAAATGAAGAAATAATTGGGTCCAGGGGCAAAGAAGAGATTTGTAGATGGCCCCAATGCAAACCAGCAGCCAAGTGCTTGTGCTGTGCAGTGGGGACACCAGCTTGGTAACGAAGTAAAAACTTTGTCTGGTTATGATCACACACTAAGGTGATGTTGATCACCAAAAATCAGACTAAGAGGAGGAGTTTATATGATGGTTGCTGTAGAAAGTGCAAAACTAGATAGATTAGGAGATTAAGATGTTGCACTCACATACTTAAGTGTCATGAGCTAGAATTTGATGGAGTGGGGTTATTTGACCATATGGTGCTGATGTAAAATTTTCATGCCATTTGGAATTACCAAAGTAGCACTTGCTTCACAAAGCTCCATTTTGACCAGAAACTAGGAAACTTTACTGAGGGTAAATGGCTACGTGGATTGTGCCAAAACTTGGTGGAGGGAGTAGATAAAGATGTAAGAATGTCCTGGTAAAATTTCAGCTCAAATGAAGCAATATAAAATATAGTTGCTTCACAAAGTGAAAATCTGACCAGAAACCAAGATTTGGAGCTGAGCTCACATAGATGATTTCCATAAGCTCAAATTTGGTAGAGAATCATTATTTGGTCAAATGAAGGATGTGAAAAACTTTCAACTCATTTGGACATGCCTAGAATATACTTCCTTTACAAAGTTCCTTTCTGGACAAAAACTTTGGAAAATCACTGAAAAATAATTACTAGGCAAATGAGGTTGAAAATTGGCACATGCCAATGATATGGACAGGAAAAGGTGTCCACAAAGTTTTGAGTCAATTGGGAAAAGATATATAGCACTTGCTTCACAAAGTACCATTTAGGGCAGAATAGGAAAATGATTATTGGGAGATAATTTTTGAACATGGCAATGAAATGTTTTGCCATATTTGAGGAAGATATGACCCAAACAATTTATGAGAATTATTTGGGAATTTTTAGAATGACAGAGGTATAGGTTGCTTCAAAGCCCAGGGCAAAAAGAATTATTCCTTTAATAGAAAAAAGGAACATTGCTTGGAAAAAGAATATTGGGTTGGGTCAAGGATGAAAATGACAGGGTCATGGGATGATGAGGTGGATGGAAAGCCACTATAAACCTAGGAAGACATGATCTTCCCAAGTTTCAGAACCACATAGCCATAGAAAAGCAAATAAAATCAAGAAATCCAAGAAAATTAAAAGAAAAAGAAAAGGGCAAAATCCAGGCTGTCACAAACCTTCCCCCCTTAAAGAAATATCGTCCTCGAGATTTGTGTGCTTAGGGAACAAGTAAATATTCTGACTTGAAGAAACCGTTTCCAACTCGGGTTTCTTTTATTCACTCTCACATTATGTTCCCATATAATATTTCCATTAAATTTGATCTGACTGATTGCCTTGATCTGGGGTGGTTTGCTTTACCGTACCTGAAATTTTGACCGGGCTTGTCTGATAGGCTCTTGTTCATACTGTCTCAAATTTTTATTTCATACTGCTGACTTAGCTGAGGTCCGAAAGATTATCATTCTGACATACGTGTCCTTCTCGATATTGATCCTTGAGAGAGATATTAGTCTGTATTGAGTATCGAGAATATTCCATGGAGTTGGGAATACCTTCCCGTGGAACAAAGAATTCTCTTTTATCCAGGCATCGTGTTGCTCGAATATATATGCATGCCTTCTGGGTTCAAAACTGTGATGTGAACCATACCTGTTCTTTTGATGGATTCCGACGTCTTGCAGGAGTTTCTGACTTATATTGATTGGCTTCATAGTCTCGAGTATCCAGAGGTTTGATTGTTGCTTGATGTGTCTGAATCGAAAAATGCACCAACTTACTGATTATTTATTTTGTCGGTATATCCATGGGGATGACTGTCCGTGCGATGCTTCGCTGAGGTCAATATATTGAGCTATCCTGAGGTCGGACGTGATAGACTCAGGTATTCCGTGCTTGTTAGTTCTGAGCATACTGTGGACTGAGCAAGTTGTCCTGATGCGAGATCCTTACTGTATTATCGGTCTTGATCCTTCATTATTATTTTCTGTGTCTGGATTTTTCACTGAAAGACTGGGCATTATATATCCTTGATTATTTTCGTGACCCTTAGTGTTGTCATATGCAATATTCTTCCATAATACCTTTGTTCTGACTGATTCTCATTTCTGACTTAACCGTTGCAGATCTAACACTTGAAATACACTGCCATATGCTGACAATTTATGTTTTAATCTCTTGTACCAGTGTCGTACTGAAGAAGACTGGGTAGCTTGCGCTGGAAGCCACCGGGATATCTGGCTGAGGAAGACTGGATGGCTTGTGCTCGAAGCTTTCGGTGGATAGCTTACTGAGGACGGCTGGTGTCAGGGATATTACTAGCAGGTATAAACCGGCTAGGAAGGTCCGGATTACGCTGGTAAGGCTATATTATCAGAAGCCCGTTAAAGTATGTAATAGGAGATTATATCCCACGGAGGTTCAGGGCCCATGTATAAGGCCCATGGTTTGTAAACCGTCGTACTATGTAACTTGGAATGTAAGATAGAAAGAGTAGAGACCGAGGCAGACACATTTATGAGCCGGTCTTGGGACTCTGTAAACCGGACCTGGCGTCGCCTCCTATATAAAGGGACGACCCGGCGACGGTTCAAGGACAGAGACAACAGCTCAAGACTCAGGCAAAGCGGATTCGCTCCCTGGTCATCGAAGCCCAAGCAATACCACACCAAACTAGACGTATGCTTTTACCTTCATCGAAGGGGCCGAACTAGTATAAAACTCCCAGTGTCCTTCGTCCGCATTAACCCCTTTAAGCTAACCCGAGCGATGGCCTCACACCTAAGTCCTTTAACCAGGACATCTGCCGTGCTAAATCCACGACAGTTGGCGCCCATTGTGGGGCTATCGCACGATGGTTTCAAGTTCTTGAAGGGTGGCTTTGAAGGGCTCAAGGGTTACGCAGTGGGCCAGATGACCAAGAGTCGTCGCGGCCGGATCTACATCGACGATGCAGGCTGGGGCCCCGAGGCCGATTCAATCGAATACGGGTCACGGGTCCCCTTCGGCGGCATCCACGTCTTCATCGGCAAGATCGGCGAACCGGGCCCTGAGTCGGACATCTTCCCCAACATCGTCGAGCCGGCTCAGCGTGCGAGATCAGCCCGGATTCAGCCCGCCGTGAAGCATGTTTTCGTCGGAGCGGTGCATGGAGTGCAAGCCGAGGACGGATCAGATTCTGGTGGCGAGACAGTTGTCTATTCCGGCGATGCATCTTCATCCGGAGAGACCGAATCTTTGTATCTGTTGCAGGATGGCCGGTCTGAGGGTGTGTCCGATGGCGATAGTATTCCGGACCCCTTCGATCCGCCGAACAGGGTTGCTGTTTTCATGGCCGGATCACAACCCATGTAGCAGCCCTCAATGACCGGGGCGTTAACCTCTGAGGCAATGGGAGGCAGAGCTGGAGACCTTTCCCCGTCGCCTTCTGACGTCCTATCCACCCTAGTTGACACTTTGACAGCACTCGTAACAACGGAAGTAGCCCAGGCCGACAAGGAGCAGCATGATGCAGAGATCGCTTAGGTGAGGAGCCGGATTGAGCAAGCTAAGTTGGATCTGGATGCGGAGAAGGCCAGGATAGATACAAGACTGGCAGAGCTAGATTCCCAAGCCTTCTGGCTCAGGTTAGATCAGAACGCTTCGCAGGAGGTAATGTACAGAAGACAACGATCTCGTTTGCCTCCGGTTTATGAGGCAAGGAATCTCTTTAGCACACCAGGAGCAGGAACCAGTAACCGTCCAGAGGTAAACCGGGGAGGAGCCCCGGGGACGGGCGTGTCGGTTCAGCCACTAGCCACGGAGCTAAATTGCCAAGTTGTGCCGACACAGCACGTGCCCACCCCTCCCGGCCATTATTCTAACCCGTTGGACAACATTGTCGCCGCCGCTTCACGGCTGGCCGCTCTTCCCATTGAGGGGACGTCCCCCATAGCAATGGAGGGACGACGAGCTAAGGAGTTACTGGACACAGCGTTAACACAGCAGCAAGCTTATTCCTATAGCCGGGAGAGGATTCATTCAACCCCCCGCCCGAGCCGGAGTTACACGAGGCACCTGGATGAACCGGCTGTATCTAGCAGCGCGCGGAGACGGCACCGACAGAGGCAGGATAATCCGGCAGGAGCAGGAGCACATGCCCAACAGGTGGTGGACCAGGCTAGACATACTGCCCGCGACGACACCCGTCAAGCGACACCGGTTCACCCCGCCACCACAGAAACAGGAATCATGTCCAGTTCCTTGGGGGTGCAGTGTCTCATCCCCGCTTTACGGAACGTGAAGTTGCCCAAAGACTTCAAAGGTCCGCGCAAGGTACCCAACTACATGGCGGATCTGGCTCCAGAGGCGTGGGTTGAAAGTTATGAGATGGCTATGGAGATGCTTGATGTGGACGAAGCTGCACGCGCCAAATACTTCACAATGATGCTTGAGGGCACGACCCGGACATGGCTAAAGGGTTTACCACCTAACTCCATCGGATCATGGGGTGAGTTGCGTCGCCGGTTTATCAATAATTTCAAAGACACATGCAAACAGCCGATGTCCGTGGTTGACTTAGCAGCATGTGTTCAAGGAGAGCAAGAGACCACAAGTAGTTGGGTGCGGCAGGTATCTGAAATCCTGCACTCCTCCAATAGCATCAATCCAAGTACGGCGATAGTAACCTTGGAAGGCAATTGCCGGTTCGAGCCTTTGAGGCTGAAGCTGGGATGGCTAAAACGTGATTGCAATGACATGGGAACGCTCATGGGCGCTTTGGTAAAGTATGGGGACTCTGATAACACCAAATATCCAGATGCAGACGGAGACAAGTCCGGGAAGGCAAGCAAAAACGGTAAGCCGATGCAGGCCAATCCGGCGGGCACATGTTACAATGGCAAGCGTAAAGCGGAGGGCAGCTCAGACTTTGTGGCCAATACCAATGTTCAAGACAACGGGTAGCGCCGCAAGGGTAGACCGCCCCCACACAACGATAGGCCACCTATTAATCTAGATCGCCAGTTGAACGTGCCTTGCCCAAAGCATGGTACAAAGGAAAACCCGGCTACGCATCTCTGGAAAGACTGCTTTATTATGCAAGAGTTTATGAAACATGCCAAGTATAACCACGGGCCCCCCGGCGGGTCAGGTCCTGGTTTTTAAGGTGGTCCGGGTTATCAGGGTGGTGGATCCGGATCAGGATACCACGGCGGTAACAATAACCACAATGGCAACAATCAGCATCAACATAACCAGCAACATGGTCAGGGTGGATACAACAACCAAGGGAATCAACAGCGTCAGCAGCAGCAATCCGGATATCAGAATAATCCGAAGGAGCTAAGCAGTGGGCAATATCATGTTTTCACCACAAGTTTGTGCAAACGGGATCAAAAGGTTCTGAAGAGAGCAGTACACTCTGTTGAACCGGCGATACCACGTTTTTTGCGTTGGTCTGAGCAACCCATTGTATGGAGCAGAGAGGATCACCCGCCAAGGGTTGATAATCCGGGCTAGTTGGCCCTGGTGGTGGCACCATAGGTGGGTGGTTATAAGTTTACAAAGGTGCTTATGGATGGAGGCAGCAGCATCAATATCCTATACTATGAGACTTTTCGACGCATGGGGTTGACAGATAAGAAGCTCCGACAGTCCAACATAGTGTTCCATGGGGTAGTGCCCGGTAAATCAGCCTATCCAATTGGAAAAATCGATCTGGAAGTTACCTTTGGGGATGAGCATGACTCTAGATCGGAAACTGTGACCTTTGAGGTGGTAAAGATCAGGAGCCCGTACCATGCTCTGTTTGGGAGGCCGGTTTACGCCAAGTTCATGGCTAGGCCGTGTTATGTTTATCTGCAGCTCAAAATGCCAGGCCACAAAGGAACTATCACGGTTCATGGGAGCCGTAAGATTGCATTGGAGTGTGAAGAAGGAGATGCGGCGTACGCTGAGGCGGTTTGCGCTACGGAAGAGCTAAAATTCTATAAGGACAATGTTGATCCGGCAGATATGTCCCCGCTGAAAAAGCCAACTACAGAGCATGATCCGGCGTTGAAGTTCAAATCAGCAGAGGAAACCAAGCAGGTTGACTTTGTTCCGGGCGATTCATCCAAGCAGTTCACCATCAGCGCTAACCTAGACCCCAAATAGGAAAGCGCGCTCATCTAGTTCATCCGTGAGAACCGGGATATCTTTGCATGGAAACCTTCTGACATGCCAGATATACCGAGGGAACTCGCTGAGCACAGTCTTAATATTGATCCGAAGTTTAAACCGGTCAAGCAGTATTTGCGCCACTTCAATGAGGAGAGGCGCAAGGCTATAGGTGAAGAAGTGGCTAGACTCTTGGCCGCATGTTTCATAGTTGAGGTGTTTCATCCAGAGTGGTTGGCTAATCCGGTACTGGTGCTCAAGGAAAACGGAACCTGGAGGATGTGCGTTGACTACACAGACCTGAACAAAGCTTGCCCAACTGATCCTTTTGCTCTCCCCCGTATTGATCAAATTATTGATGCTACGGCGGGATGTGAGCGGCTAAGTTTTTTGGATGCATATTCAGGTTATCATCAGATCAAAATGGCAGTCAAGGACCAGGAGAAAACAACTTTCATAACTCCCTTAGGAGCCTTCTGCTATGTATCCATGCCTTTTGGGCTCAAGAGTGCCCAAGCAACCTATTAGCGTTGTGTGCAGAACTGCCTACAAGGGCAGATTGGAAGAAATGTCCATGCATACGTTGATGACATTGTGGTAAAATCTAGGAAGGAAGAGACGCTGATAGAGGATTTAATGGAAACCTTTGACAACCTCCGGGTTTATAAGATGATGCTCAATCCAGAGAAGTGCGTCTTTGGTGTTCCGACGGGCAAGCTCCTTGGATTCCTAGTGTCAAACAGAGGGATTGAAGCTAATCCGGAGAAGATCAAGGCGATCACATCCTTGGCTAAACCGGCGTGTATTAATGATGCTCAGCGCGTGGCGGGCCGTATTGAGGCGCTGAGTCGGTTCATCAGCCGTTTGGGAGAGAAGGCAATCCCGCTTTATCAGATGATGAAAAAGACGGACCGGTTTGTCTGGAGTGATGCTGCAAATGCTGCGTTCGAGGATCTGAAGCGGTAATTGGCAGAACCACCAGTCCTTGCTGCCCCGGTTGACAAAGAGCCGCTACTGTTGTACATGGCCGCCAATGCCCGTGCAGTTAGGGTGGCCATCGTGGTGGAGCGCAAAGAGGCAGGCAAGGAATATCCGGTTCAACGGCCGGTTTACTACATCAGTGAGGTACTCATCGAGTTGAAACAGAGATATCCACACTGGCAGAAACTGGTGTATGGAGTATTCATGGCAAACCGGAAGTTGAAGCACTATTTCCAGGGCCACCCAATCACTGTTGTCAGCTCAGCTCCGCTAGGGGATATAATCCAAAACAGAGAAGCCACTGGCAGGGTGGCAAAGTGGGCCATTGAACTTAGCCCGCACGGATTAAAGTATGTGCCCCGCACTGCTATAAAATCCCAAGCACTGGTGGATTTCATTAACGACTGGACAGAGTTGCAAGCACCTGAGGAGAAGCCGGATCATACATACTAGACTATTCACTTTGACGGTTCCAGGCAATTGGAGGGCTCGGGGGCTGGAGTCGTGTTAACTTCCCCACGAGGTGATAAGTTCTGTTACGTCCTCCGTTTAATGTTCCCTTGTACTAACAATGCTGCTGAGTATGAAGCTCTCCTCCATGGTTTGCGGATGGCCAAAGAGATGAACTTGAGCCGGGTTAAGTGCTTTGGTGATTCAGATTTGGTGGCACAACAAGTATCCGGTAAGTGGGACTCCAAGGATCTGCTCATGGCAGCCTATCAACGAGAAGTAGATGCAGTCGCAGGATACTTCAAAGGATACCAGGTGGATCATATAGACCGGCGAAAAAATGAAGCAGCTGATGCGTTAAGCCGGCTGGGCTCCCAACGTAAACCGGTTCCACCTAATACTTTCTTGGATGAATTGCATAGTCCATCAGTACAGGTGCCTTCAGAGGAGGACCTGGCCGTTCCTGATCCGGAAGCCCAGTTGGTTGCCGCACTTCATGTCATTCCGGATTGGACACTCCCTTACTTGGCGTACATGAGCTGAGGTGAGTTACCAGAAGACGAAGTCGAAGCTCGGCAGATAATCCGGCGTTCTAAGTCTATGACTATCATCAATGGAGAACTTCATCACCGCAGCGTTTCTAGGGCGTTTCAACGGTGTGTATCATCAGAAGAAGGCTATGATATCCTTCGAGAGATTCACGAAGGGGATTGCGGTCATCACGCCGGTTCAAAAGCCTTGGTGGCTAAGGCTTTTCGTCATGGGTTCTACTGGTTGACGGCTCACGCCGACGTAGAGGACTTGGTCAGAAAATGTGACGGTTGCCAGAAATTCTCACGGCGTGCTCATATACCGGCGCAGGAGCTGAGGATGATTCCAATCACTTGGCCGTTTGCGACTTGGGGGCTTGATATGGTTGGACCTTTTAAGAGATCTCAAGATAAGAAAACCCACCTGTTGGTAGCAGTGGACAAATTCACAAAGTGGGTTGAAGCGGAGCCGGTCAGTAAATGTGATGCAGCAACAACGGTTCAGTTCCTCAAAAAGGTGATTTTCCGGTTTGGCTTTCCACACATCATTATAACTGATAATGGCACCAATCTATCTAAAGGGGATATGGAGGAGTTTTGCCAAAGAGAACATATCCGCCTTGATGTATCATCAGTAGCTCACCCTCAGTCCAATGGCCAAGCTGAGAGAGCCAACCAAGAGATCTTGAGAGGCATCAAGCCCCAGCTTATGGTTCCTTTGCAAAGAACACCGGGTTGCTGGGTAGAAGAGCTGCCTTCTGTCTTATGGAGCATCAACACTACGCCTAACAGATCTACAGGATACACGCCTTTTCTCATGGTGTACGGTGCTGAAGCGGTCCTCCCTAGTGATATCCGGCATGACTCACCACGGGTGGCGGCCTATGTTGAAGCGGATAATGAACAAGCAAGGCAGGACAACTTGGACCGGCTAGACGAGGAACGGGACACGGCAGCAACACGATCAACGATTTATCAACAAGATCTGCGCCGGTACCACAGCCGCCGGGTTAAGACCAGGACGTTCCAGGAGGGAGATTTGGTGCTCCGGCTCATCTAGGACCAGACAGATATGCACAAGCTATCCCCACCTTGGGAAGGACCCTTTGTGGTCAGCAAAAACCTGCACAACGGATCATACTACCTTGTCGACGTTCGAGAACATAAGGACTCACGTACAACGGAGGAGGAGACAAAGCGGCCGTGGAACATCGCTCTTCTTCGACCTTATTATACTTGAGCCATTGGCCCCGCTTTATGTACAATGTATATATTATGATTAATAAAATAAACTGGCGCCCCCGGAACACCGGGGAATCAGCATCTTCTTCGCAAAAGAGTATCACATGGGGGCTTCGAAAGAAACCTTCCATGGCCTCTTAAACCGGCGCCCCCGATAGAATCAGGGAATCAGCCGTGTCTTTCACACAAAAGAGTATTACATGGGGGCTTCGAAAGAAAACCTTCCATGGCCTCTTAAACCGGCGCCCTTGACAGAATCAAGGAATCAGCCGTGTTCTTCACACAAAGGAGTATCACATGGGAGTTTCTACAGAAGCTTTCCATGGCCTCCTAAACCGGCGCCCTTGACGAATCAAGGAATCAGCCATCTTATTTATACGAACAAGAGCCACATGGGGGCTTCCGCGGGCAAGGAAGTTTTCCCATGGTCTCTTGAGCCGGCGGCGATATGAAGCCCATCATAAGAGCACTGCTCTAGTTGCTTCGGCAATTTCCAAATGATGATGAGGGGTAAAAGAGAGTTTTGGTGCCTAACCCAGCTCAAACATATGCCCCTATGAGCAAACGACTCACACACTACCTGGGGGCTCGCATCGAGTTGAATTCCCTTGTAGTGAACATGGCTTGGAAGCCCGGTGCATGCACCTAAAACCCCGGATTAACCTGCCTGCATCAAGTAAATCACGCCGTCCAGGTAAACCTGGTATGACCCGTCGAACCTACCACAAGTCAATCCTTCGGGACCCTGAACTTGGCCATGTTAAATTGACGATCATCGAGTTGATTACCTAAAGACAAAATCTTTACGAGATTTTGAAACATTGGGTAGCTTGTCATCGATGATTTGGTTAAGGATTGCGGAGCATCTTGACAGGCTTTGCTAAAATGGTAAATGACAGTAGCCTGGCAGCTCATAAAAAGTCTCGAATTTGGAGCCTGGCAGCTCGTAAAAAGCCTCGACTACATGGTCTTATTTGCCAAAAAACCTTATTTTTATTTTTTATGATTAAACAAATCTTTGTCGTCAAGGTCATTGGTTTTTAACCAAGTCCATTGATGCGAGACTGGACAGCTACAAGATTGACCATAAGTATGGGTCATGAACACCAACGAGAGTTAAACCGGCGTTCATCGTAATCCGGATCGGCCATCATGCTAAGCCAACAAGAGAGCCAAGGGCCTCATCAGCGCCCGCGCTTTAAGTTATTCCTACTGGGTTAAGGTCTACATGCACACTTAATCAGAGGTATGGTATATGTTTGCGTTTTATATGCAGTTCAAAAGCTATCTATTTGGAATATATATCAGGGCAGTATAATCCGTCCGGTGGTAAACCGCCAGGACATCTTTTCGCTTCGTTCATGCAGGCACATGTAATATAAGCTGTTAAAACTTGCAAACCGAAGATTAATTGGGAGATGCCAATCAAGATAATACCATAACAGTGGGACAAAGGCAGTATCTAAACTATTCTATTACAAGGCACTTGCTGGCCCGAATGAATCAAAGTTTCTTGCAAAGTATTCAGCAGCTGAAAATTAAAGCAGATGGTTTAGGATTCTTCTTCAGCACGCTGCGAAGGCTAAGGGTCAGCTTGCTCCGGATCTTCGTCGACTTCTGGCAGCTGCTGGAAATCAGGAGTGCTCAAGTCAATCTTGGCGAGGGCACGGAAATATACTTCATCGTTTATAAGATCTGACGGATCAATACATGGAGCGAAGGTGTGCTTACGAACTGGTGGGATCAGATTTTCGGTGTCGTAAACCGGCCGCTCCACCCGCGAATTTTCTAGATCGTAACCCGGATGAAATCTTGTTAAATCTGCTTCGTCAACAAGCTTACTGGCAAGAGGGAGCATGTCCTTGGTTAAAGAACGAAGATCTTCAGCAGAGAAGGCTGACTCGCCCTCTTTCATGCTGGGGTAACCATTCATGGCCTCCGCTGGATCAAAATCGGGGACCCATGCCTTGGCCCGGGTTAACGCCATAAGAGAACCAGCTCGTGCAGCAGATTTCTTCACCTCAACAAGTCGAGCAGGCAAGACAAATAGCTTTTCCAAAGTGGCTTGGATGGTGGTCGGCGCCGGTTTGTTATGCGACATGGCACTGATAGCCCTTTGAGCACCAGAATAGAGTTGCTCCACCAGGGTGTAAGCAGCCTTCAATTTCTTTCGAGCATCGTCTCCAAGATGAGTTATGCGCCTCCCTATTTACAATTGACGAGTTAAACCGGAGCAGGATAAGATTGCAAGGAAATAAACATACGAAGACAGATACTCACCGAAGATAGCAGATGTCATATCATCTATATGCTGTTTCAACCCGGTTAGCTCCTGTGTCACCGGATTGAGAGCAGCTTCAGCATCCTTCGCTCTTTTTCTAGAGCGTCCCTTTGCACCTCCCATGTGGACCGCTCCGCTTCAACATCTTTCTTGAGTTTTTCCATGTTAGTTAAAGCAAGGACAAGTTCTTCCTTAGCTTTGGTTGAAGCAGTTTCATGGAAGGCCAAGCTATTCCTGAGCTCAGTTGCCTCCGAAGCTCTCCGGTTCAAGTCAGCCTGCAAGAAAAGCAAACGTGTTAGAAGGACAGTTCAATCAAAGTCTCAAGCACATAACAAGTTATGCACTCGACACTTGGGGGCTAATGTACAATTGAAGTAAAAGAAAGACAAATTTTCAGACAAGTCCCAAGCACATAAACAAGTTATGACCTTGGCACTTGGGGGCTAATGTACGTTCATTCTCAGACATAAGAGAAGTCCCGGTTCACTTACAAGTAAAGTAGACCGACACTTGGGGGCTACTATGGTCTAAAGGTACGATTGCAGAATACAAAGCAGAAATGAAAGGCAAAAGGAAACCAAGTTACCTCATATTTATCCTTCATCATGTTGACTAAGCCGGCTTCATAGTCACGGCTGGTGAAGAGCCGGTTCAGATACCCAGAATGGAGCTCCTGGGCACTAAGCTGAGCATAACTTGACAAGTCTGTGCTCCACTTGCCTTTATCTTGCTGAAGTTTTTCTTCCTTGGCAGTATGCCTAGCCAAGGCAACAGGCTCTGTGGGAGCAGAGAATCCTATCCTAGTTATTTCAGCATCTTCCGTCGAGGTAGCGGTTGGCTGGAGGGGATCAGTAGTGCGCACCGCACTGACAGGAGCCGGGCTAGCCCGATGAGGACTAACCCGGACATGGCTTGCCGGTTCAGCTGTATTTTCCATATCATTACCCCCCGGAGTAGCAAGATCTTCATGATCCATAGGGGTGGGATCATCGAGCTGAACTTCAACATTGTCCTCTAGAGGGTTGGCCACTTCAGGATCCTCGGCCGGTTCAGCAGCGGTGGTTTCGGCAGCCGGTTTATTTAATTTCGCCTTTTTACTAGGCTTGGGCATACTGATAAAGGTTAAAAGAGCAATGAGAATCACAAAGTCAAAACGGAAAGATAAGCCCGACGTTTGAAAGGATAACTTACCCAAGAACGGTCTTAAGCACCGGGATTTGAGTGGCAGTAGACTCGCCGGAAGAAGACAGAGGAGCCTCCTAATAGTTGGGATCAGACGGTTTAAGAGGTTTGCGAATAAGGCCTGCTTTTGGATGAAGAAGGGTTGGAGTGAGCAAAACCTCTGAGTGGCGTCTGCGAGCTGGCGTGAGGGGTATCCCAGACGATTCAACCACGTGGCCACTATGGCGTGTGGTCCGGCGAGCTTCATGCTGCTGTTTCTTCAAAAGAAAGTTGGGATCCAATTGAGCATAAGGGTGAGAAAATGGATACTTCCGGGATACCCGGCGAATCTTGGGTGGCAACGGTTCTTAATCAAATGAGAGAGAAAATACCTCAACTTCATCCGCTTTACTTCCCTCCGCCAGATCCTGAGAAAGGACAACATTGACATAAATATAAACAAGGAGAATTCAAAGAACATAAGAATCAAGCAGTACCTCAGAAGCCGGATGATCTTTTTCATGGTTTGAACCAGCAACGGCAGCAGCTTTCTTCTTCTTTATGGCTAAGGTCTTCTTGCGTGTTGGCTTTGCCGGTTTATCTTGAGCTTTCCTCTTCCAGAAAGGATCATTGGCCTGTATAAAGGAATAATGACATGTTGAAGACAACTGATATGAACGGATTAAAGTGAAAAGAAAGGGACAGAAGAGTCTTACCGGCGGTGGTCGGTTGTCTGCGCAGAAGGGAGCTAAACCGGTCCGGCTACAGTCTTCCAGAGGGATATTCAGCATCTTCTTTGCGGATTCAGTAACTTCGTTGTCAGGAAGTACTATTTTTGTGTGACGCTGAGGATCTTCCGGTTTGCCGGTATATTCACACATTAAGCTTGAGCGCCGGCTTAATGGAAGGATGCTCCAAGAGAGCCAGCATCGAACAAAGTCAACCCCGGTTAAACCGTTAGCTACGAAAGCCCTGAGCTTGGAAAGTTGAGGGGCATATCGAGCCCGGTCTTGGGCGCTTAGACGCTGCGGCAAGGGATGACTTGGCGCCAGACGGTAAGCGCGGTAACCCGGCAGCGGATTTTCTCCTTCAGGTGAAGTGTCCTTGCAATAGAACCAAGTCTAGTTCCAGTCCTTGGGGTGGCTATGAAGAGCGGCGTGAGGAAAGCTTACATCCTTCCTCTTTTGAATGCTCACACCACCAAGTTCAGTTTGAGGCCCGTCCGAAAACTCAGTTCTGCGGTTCAGGTGAAAGAAGTCCCAGAACAACTCCACAGATGGCTCCTCTTGCAGATATGCTTCTCAGAAGACTTGGAACTTGCAGATGTTGGACATGGAATTGGGACCTATATCCTGTGGATGGAGTTGGAAATTGGCTAGGACGTCGCGGAAGAACTTTGAACCGGGCGGGCTAAAGCCCCGGGCCAGATGATCAAAGAAAACAAGGATTTCTCCTTCTTTGGGTGTAGGAGGACATTCCTTTCCAGGGGCCCGCCAGTGCAGAACCTCTTTAGAACCCAGAATGCCAATTGAGGCCGCATTTACTAGGTCGTCCTCAGTGATCCGGGAAGGGACCCAATTGCAAGCAACAAACTGTTTTGCCATCTTTTCCAATGCGGGAGTGCTGAAAAATACAATACAAGACCCGATTTTTTACAAATCTATTGAATACAAACCGGCGTGTTCAGTGGGAATATTGACCTAATCGACGGTTTAAGCAAGGGACTAATGGTACCCCCTAATTCGGAGTAAGCATGCACAAGACAGCCACCGGTTTAAGATGACAGAAAGAAGGAGTTAAACCGTCGAGTATAGAATACAGGTTTAAATCTAAACCGTCAGTACAAGTGTATGGGGCGCATGCTAGGATTAAACCGGTAACATAAGCAGATAAGCTGCAGATCTAAAGTGTGAGAAACAGTTTTCACATGAAGCAGAGGTAAAATATGGATCTACGGCGTAGGAAAA
Organism: Secale cereale; assembly: GCA_902687465.1. Taxonomy (NCBI): domain Eukaryota; kingdom Viridiplantae; phylum Streptophyta; class Magnoliopsida; order Poales; family Poaceae; genus Secale; species Secale cereale. The sequence continues at coordinate 893,193,179 of LR738711.1, read as the reverse complement.
AGACAGAACAATTCAAGTTATACTCAGTGAAGGCAGCGGAAGTTTTCTACAGATTCAATTTAAACTAGCAGTGCTGGAGAAGCTAAAGTTATGACGATGGAGCGGAGGTGCACGAATGAGGGTCGACCTGACAAGTTTATATCTACAGCCAAAACCAACCTACGGCAATGAACTACGAAGAAACGAGGGTTCGCGGCGAGCTACAGAAGAAACCCTAGAACTGAGATCTATGGGGAAGAAGACAGCGTACCCGAGGAAGCAAAGGACAGCGGTGAGTTTCTGGACGCGTTCAGGTCGATGCAGCGGCCGGGCTTGCTGACAACGGCGAGCTCGAAGGATGGCGGCGGAAGCTGGAGCGCTGGAGACGGAGGAAGACGAAGCAGAAGGGGGTAAAAGAGATGAGCCTCGGTCTCATATATAGGCCGAAGGGATAAAATGGTAGGCGCGGGAATCGAGGAGACCGAAAATCGGATATAGATTGAGCTGTCGCCTCGATCTTCGAAACGGTAATAAAGAAAGGTAACAAACAGATGTGGGCGTTAAATGCGCAGATGATGTCATAACAGATTGGAGCGATTCCAGGAGATGACGTTAGGTCCGGTTTAAGAAGTGTACAAGAGTTGCAGAAAGAGAAATTCGTACAAAGAGTTGGAAGACTGACATGAAGAAGTTAAAATCAATCTGGGGCCTAATGTGAGGGATATTACTAGCAGGTATAAACTGGCTAGGAAGGTCCGGATTACGATGGTAAGGCTATATTATCAGACGCCCGGTAAAGTATGTAATAGGAGATTATAGCCCACGGAGGTTCAGGGCCCATGTATAAGGCCCATGGTTTGTAAACCGTCGTACTATGTAACTTGGAATGTAAGATAGAAAGAGTAGAGACCGAGGCGGACACGTTTATGAGCCGGCCTCGGGACTCTGTAAACCAGACTGGGCGTCTCCTCCTATATAAAGGGACGACCCGACGATGGTTCAACGACAAGAGACAACAGCTCGAGACTCAGGCAAAGCGGATTCGCTACCTAGTCATCGAAGCCCAAGCAATACCACACCAAACTAGACGTAGGCTTTTACCTTCATCGAAGGGGCCGAACTAGTATAAAACTCCCTGTGTCCTTCGTCCGCTTTAACCCCTTTAAGCTAACTCGAGCGATGGCCTCACACCTAAGTCCTTTAACCAGGACATCTGCCGTGCTAAATCCACGATAGCTGGGTAGCGTACCTCATAAGCTTCCCCCCTTAAAGACTTGCTAGGGAAGACTCGGTACCTTATGCCAGAAGCTTGTGCAGAATCTTACTGAAGAAGACTGAATATCTTGCACGGAAATCCATTCATACCTTATTGATGCAGACTGAGGAATCTTGCCTCGTACGCTTCGCAGATAATTTATGGAGAAGGACTGGCCTGATTTTCTTTGTGAATGAAATAACATATATATATATATATATATATATATATATATATATATATATATATTCTTGCCATTCCAACTACTAATTATTTGTATGACAAGAATTGTCTGGCTGTCCTTGCGGAATTCATTGCATATTTGGACTGACTTCTGGGTGTCGCGCGTATTAAATCTGACTCATGGAAGCATTAATAAGTGTGTATGGACAATACCTTTTATTAAAATGCATGTTGGACTTAGATCCAATTTTGTTCTCTTGCTGGTTTAATTATAGCTTCAATAAAGATGTATCTCTGACAGGTACTTGTTACTGAAAGTCTGAGCAGAAGATAATCTGTATCCAGACCGGATGTCTGCAATACAATGCCGTCGGCTGAGAATCTCATTGCTTGAGTGCCTTGGTGTATATTTTTACTTTTCACTGCTTCTTCTGATCCAGTGTGTTGATGAGCAATTTCCATAAGGGGGTAACAACGAAGATTCAAAACAAAGAAGCACGAGAAAATGAGCGATTGCACAAACCAGACAACAAACAAGCTAAATAAAGCACACATCAAACAAGCTACAAAACTATTTCACACAGGCACATACAAGCACACACAAGCATAATACTACAACCAATGCACATGCACTACAAGCGGGACTACACCCTACGCTTGAGAAAACACTCGGGAGCTGATGAAGTAGCGAGCGGGACGGCTGACTCCGAAACTCCGGATGGACGAGGCGGAGGGGTCGGAGAAGCTGGCGGAGACTGAGGTAAAGCGGCACCAGGCAATCTCCTGGTTCGAATGGCGTCTCGGACTAACTCGGAAATAAGAATACACTTGACCGTCATGTAGCGAGACATGGCAAGGATAGCCGGGTCATCTTGAGGGTTGACGGAGGGAAACTGGATCCGCCTAGGATTCGCGATGATGGTGGGATAATATTGATATGCATGGTTTTCATGCACCATGCTCTCTTGATGACGAAGACCGGTGAGTCCTGCCATTGCGGCAAGCTGAACATCACGCTCGAGAGTAGCGCCGTAACCACCATGGAAACTGTAGGCTTGCTTACCAATAGGAATCGGGGCTGATAGATGAACATGAGCAACATACTACAAGATTCTTCCTCCGGCAGAAAACTGGAATACTTGGTACTAGGGTGGATCTCCGAGGGGATAAATGCTACGCCACATGTCTCCAAGGAGGGTGGCAAAGCTGAGAGGTGTAGGAGTGGGACTGAACTCAATAGGAACAACACCGGAAACTCTGGGGAGGGTAGTGAATTCATTGAAGTTGACCGCCATCTCCGCATGAAACATGGGTTAGACGTAACCGAATAAGATTATATGCAGCAAACAAATGCAACAACCAAATGCAGCAAACAAGGGCAACAACTAGACCCTATACTACCGTTTTCTAACGTTCCAGCGGACTAGGACGCTCTACAGCCAAACCTGCTTTGATACCAAGCGCTGTGGCACCCCGGCTCAGAGAAACTGCAATGCCCCGTATTCCAGCCCAGAGATCGAGGTGAAGTCTTCTGGAATACGGAACTGCTTAGCATAGAACAAACCAACTTTCTATTCCAACGCGAATATGTGTACAAGGTCTCCGATATTACAATGAATAACACCGGCATGGCGACGCTACGCCAACGACAGTTGCTCTATGCAAGCAGCATAACAACTCCAGGCAGCGGAACCTCTACTGGCAGTGGAACAACGAACGACGATGATGGACTCCAATCCACATGGACTCTGGCTGGAACATTTATCCTAGCTCGCGAACACAAGAACCACACCAAAACAAGCAAGCAATCCAGGAACAACCTGCAATCTGGCATGACACGGAAGGTCAGTACATTGAATGTACTTGCAAGCACACAATAAACCAAAAGCAGTCAAGGCAAACAACAACATGGCATTATCAGGTTAAATGAAACATGAGCATGATACTAATAGAACAACATGGCATGCACTAACTGATCATGATACAACTAGGACAATACGAGCATGACATGAACATACAAACATGATAATACTAACATGCAACATTATGACATTATCATGTACCAACTTACTGTGCTCGGGTTACCTCGTAACCCTCACATGCACAAACTTACCACGACAGACATCACACGATCATCTGAGGATCAAATCAAGCTTGGTATAAACAATACCGCAGTAATCATTAAATGACCACAATGATCTTGATCTTTACCCATGATTCTCGCACAACATCACGAATATCCAACAAGTCGGTATCTTCGATACCACGGTGATCATTCACGGATCACATACAGAACCACTCTTGGCTCAAGGGGTTACCTCGTAACCAAACGGTGATCATTCATGGATCACCAAACCAACTTATCTCATCATCGAACCGGGGTTCTTATTAAGCACATTATTATTATTACTGTTGACTCACAGTGTGACCGACACGAACTGGGCCCTTATCCGCGGGCACGGCTATCGATAGATTAAGACACACACTCTGCAGAGGTTAGCACACTGTACCCACACCACGGAACCCATGACCTCAAACTCCCATTCGGGTGGACCAACGGTGTTCCGACAAAACCAATCTACTGCCATGACACTCTCCCGGCCACTCCGACCAACTCCCCTTTGGGCTAAGTCCTGGGTGGGCCCGTGCCTACCAAAGGCACCAACCGCCGCCGTCGTGGCAAAACATAAACGTCCCACACGGGGACACAGATCCTTACAACAACAATGGGCACACAAGGTTTATGTCCGCCTACCTGATCAGGGTAGCACGCGCCCATAACCTTCCCTCATTGGAGGCACCAGCGAGAGGCATGACAATAGACCCAGTTGGGGCCTTCCCATAAAGGCAAGTGTGGCTGCACTGGTCAACTCGATTCGATGGCACCATGACTCAGCCAACAGTTGTTCAAGTTCATTTTAAGTCCAGTTAAACTTGAATGCAAATGATGCTGAGCCATATTAAAATAACATGATGCAACTACAATGCATGACCCTGATATCAACATGAGCATGGAGGTGCAACATGATCATCGAGCATAATCGCAATGAAGCATATATCCAAATGAGCATGGCATACTGACGAGCATGAATATCACAAGTATAATGCTACTCATGGCATACATGACTACTAGCATCATAAATAAATACCATGCAAGAACATAGAAGAACACTACCAAGTAAGCATGTAACCAACTAGTTGCAACGGAACATGCATATCAACGGTACTTGACAGACAATAAGCATGCATCAGGATAAACATCACTAATACCAACATGTAATTCTACTACCAAGCATAACATGGAAACATGATACTAACAAGTAGTACAAGATAACAAGAAGCATCGGACCAAAGCATGACAGTGAGCATGAAACCACGAGCATAACCGAAACAACGACAAAAGTAGCAAACAAGGAGGCAGATAATGAGCAAACTTTTATTAAATATTCAAGTAGAAACCATGGCTACTGCATGGCTATCATGCAAGTGGTTGTTGTGGCTTGCCTGGGGGTGACAGAGACTCAGGTAAGAAGTGCGGTGAAGCCGCGGAACGAAACGCCAAACGGTTCTCTCTCGGAGGGGGCTAGATAATGGCAAGGGCATAATGGTCATTTTCAGAATGTTAACACATGGTGAAAATGATACCCACAGAACAAGCTCGACGATATGAAGACGTGAGCGTTGGTTTCACCTGATTCGGAGTTACAGTTGCGGAGATATGACATGAAGAAGATCAGGGACTTTTCTATAAAAAGACTATTTACAACCTGGTCCCTGAGTGGATAAGGCAGAGGCGCATAACTAGAAATACGCTTTCTGGAAAGGATAGCGTATTCTGAACCGAAGTAGACCGAGAATACGTTTTCAGAACAAGAAAGCGTACCTAGGGGAAATCCGTCTCCACTTATCCACGTGGACCCGTGGCTGGAGCCACTTCCAGGTGGGGCCCAGGCGCACGGGGAGGGGCACGGGCGGTCGTCTTCTTCCTCGCTGGCTTGGCCCCGAGCGAGACAGAGAACGAAGTGGGGTAGGGCGAAGCCGGTGGTGGCCGGGCCGGCTCCGGCCATCGTTGACCGAGGCAAGGCCACTGGCGGGTGCGCAGGGAAGTTCGTCCTCCGTTCAGGCGATGAGCGACCGCCGGTGAGGCTTGGGATGGTGGCGACGAGCGGCGACCCGAGGAGGACAAAGGGGCGCGGGAGATGGTGGAGCTCAGCGAAGTAGGGCGCTTCCGCGAGGACTGAGGGGGTGGGAGGCTCTACGGGAGGTGGGAAGCACTCTGGTGAGGTCGGGGAGGCACGAGGAGGTTGGTGACGACCGGACGAGGAGGTGCCCGAGAGGAACGAGCGGTGGCCGTGCTCGGGGAAGACGACCTCAAGGGACCCCAGGGCAAAAAGAAAAGGCGGGGGAGGTGCGCCAGGAGGACAGGAACACGTTGGTGGTGGTGGAACTGGAAGGGAGAGGCTAGGATCGCCGGAAACAAGAAGAGACCGTGATGGCCGAGGCGAACTCCAGCGAAAAACGGCGAGATGTGGTCACTCCGGTGGCCAAATGAGTCGATGGAGAAGTGGGTGAGCTGCGGAAGGACTCGGGTCACGCTTATATAGCCGAGGGGAGGGCTCTAGAGCATCACTAGTGAGCTCGAGCAGTGCTCTAATGGTGGACAGAGGCAGGGCGCGGCACTAGCACTGTTCTAGCGGTGCATTTATGGCGAGCGATGACGAAGCAGCGACGCAGGGCGATGCAGTCGAGCACGGGCGAGCTCCGGGACATGGAGGGACGTCGATACGAAGAGGAAGGAGACGAGAACAGGAGCAAGAACACGCCAGAGCTTGCAATCTTCATGACGCAAGCGTGATCACCATGCGCACTGGCGCGAGCGGCGCTCTTTGGCATGGCCAAGCATGCCCAGTAGAATGACCTTAGTGTCCTTAGTCTAAATGAAGAAATAATTGGGTCCAGGGGCAAAGAAGAGATTTGCAGATGGCCCCAATGCAAACCAGCAGCCAAGTGCTTGTGCTGTGCAGTGGGCACACCAGCTTAGTAACGAAGTAAAAACTTTGTCTGGTGATGATCACACACTAAGGTGATGTTGATAACCAAAAATCAGACTAAGAGGAGGAGTTTATATGATGGTTGCTGTAGAAAGTGCAAAACTGGACAGATTAGGAGATTAAGATGTTGCAGTCACATACTTAAGTGTCATGAGCTGGAATTTGGTGGAGTGGGGTTATTTGACCATATGGTGCTGCTGTAAAAATTTCATGCCATTTGGAATTACCAAAGTAGCACTTGCTTCACAAAGCTCCACTTTGACAAGAAATTAGGACAATTTACTGAGGGTAAATGGCTAAATGGATTGAGCCAAAACTTGGTGGAGGGAGTATATAATGATGTAAGAATGTCCTGGTAAATTTTCAGCTCAAATGAAGCAATATAAAATATAGTTGCCTCACAAAGTGAAAATCTGACCAGAAACCAAGATTTGGATCTGAGCTCCCATAGATGATCTCCATAAGCTCAAATTTGGCAGAGAATCGTGATTTTGTCTAATTAAGGATGTGACAAACTTTCAACTCATTTGGACATGCCTAGAATATACTTCCTTCACAAAGTTCCTTTCTGGACAGAAACTTTGGAAAATCACTGAAAAATAATTACTAAGCAAATGAGGTTGAAATTTGGCACATGCCAATGACATGGATAGGAAAAGATGTCCACAAAGTTTGGAGTAAATTGGACAAAGATAAATAGCACTTGCTTCACAAAGTGCCATTTAGGGCAGAATAGGAAAATGATTATTGGGAGATTATTTTTGAACATGGCAATGAAATGTTTTGCCATATTTGAGGAAGATATGACCTAAACAATTTATGAGAATTATTTGGGAATTTTTAGAATGACACAGGTATAGGTTGCTTCACAACCTAGGGCAAAAAGAATTATTCCTTTAATAGGAAAAAGGAACATTCTTTGGAAAAAGAATATTGGGTTGGGTCAAGGATGCAAATGACATGGTCATGGGATGACGAGGAGGATGGCAAGGCACTATAAAACCTAGGAAGACATGATCTTCCCAAGTTTCAGAACCACATAGCCATAGAAAAGCAAATAAAATAAAGAAATACAAGAAAATTAAAAGAACAAGAAAAGGGCAAAATCCAGGCTGTCACACTCGAATGCTCTCAGCGATTGCCAGCTCTTCGACTGTGGGTTGCCGACCATTGTTGGATAAGCTTCGTTCAATTTGTGCGATGACTGCCAGGAGCTGGGCGTGGGCGGCCTCCATCAGGGCTAAGGCCACCGCTGCGTAACAGACAGCTGCTGTGCCGCTTTCGCAAGTTGCCATCCCCGAGGAAGATGTTGCTGCCGCCACCTGAGAAGCAACATCGGCCGTTTGGGCTGCCTTTGCCGCCCGGTCATAGATTGCGGCCACGCTCATGCACCTTGTTAGCACGCGCATGGCGGCTCTGGCCGCGCTCGCACCGGAGTGGGCCATCGAAGATGCCCTCATGATGCGGGTCCACGTGCCCATCATTCACCAGCGATGATTGAACAGCGAAATGATATTTTGGGAGGGAGCTGGTGTGCTTGAGACGCCGGCTGTTGACTGTAGCCGACGCACCTTCTCGCATAAGCCATAGGCGTACTATACACCGACGGTGCTCCATGATATTTTGTGCTGCATCTCACACGGTTGGTGATAATAAACTGTGTGCGATCTACTTGATTTTTCATCTTGATTTGAATTACATAATGGGGTCCCAACATCAATGGACGGTGTTTGAATTGCTAGACCTTTTATCTGGAGTGAACATGCAACTATATGTGTGTCATAAAAGAATTGTAATTATTCAGGGTTCGTTTGAACATTCTATACATTAAATTGGTTTTCTAGCCATTTCAGCTGCACAATTCAAAATTAAACTACATGCACATGCTCCGGTGCACCAACATGGGTTGTAAAATCATATATGTGTCCGTGGGTTTATGATTATCTCCCATGCAAGAAATGGGGATGAAATAAAAACACCACGACACCGTGGCTCTCCAGCAAAAGTCGACGTACTTGCTTTTGTAATTCTAGTAAATCCAAATTCGGCCGAAATTCATGAAACTTGGCATGCTATCATGGAGCGGCATCAACATGCCGTGGTAAAAATTATGTCGCATTTGGGGCAGGTCTGGGTATAAGCTTCTCATAAACCAGAGCTTCTCACAACAAGTGTGATGGTTTCGGTAGGGAACGTTTCACCTTTCTGGACGAAACGATATCCGTTGCCTCTTCTAGATTTCAATATTTTTCCTAGTGTCAACGTAGAACAACAAGAGTGTTGTGTTAATTTTTGGGATTTTTCGGGGTTGGCTTGGACATTTTTAAACATTAACTGAGTTTTCTATGCATTCATCTGCATAATTCAAATTTGAACTACAGGCACATGCTCTAATGCATATAAATTAATTGCAAATTCAAATCCATGTCCTTGGTTGCGGGCTTAGGTCCCATGCAAGAAATGGGAATGAATGTCAAACACCCTGCCACCGCCACTCAGCCGCAAACATTAAGATACCTAGTTTTTAAATTCTAGTAAATCCAAAACACGTTTGAAATTCATGAAACTTGGCATGCTATCATGGAGCATCATCAACAAGCCGTGGTAATTTTTTGTCCCATTTGGGGCAGGTTTGGGTATATGTGTCGGCGTCCTGGGAACGGGTGTACCCAGACTTGCCTGCCTACGGCCCGTGATGTGGCTCCATCAGCGGCCTGGTGCGGCCCAGCTTCAGCAACCGCAACTCAAGACCCTCGTGAGGGGCCAAGCCCCGCGAGGCGGGCAACATCAAGACCTCCCTTGGGGCAGTCTCTCTAGGCTGGCTCCCGAGGAGCACAGATATCTATGCAAGGAGCACCTCGCGAGGTTCACGTGACGCGAGCCATGACGACCAAGGACAGGCGGGCGCCAGCGGGCGCAATGTACCAGTTTCCTCTTTGATGCTAAGGGGGCAAGAGCAGGCATGGAGTCCCGAGGGATCAGGCAAAGGTTTCCATATCGGTGCAACAAGACCAAGGACCGTCAGGGCTGCAGAACGGAGGTCATCATGGAGCCCAGCACGGCGTCACCATCAGAGCCTTTGGTAGGCGAAGACTACTTTTGTCAGGATAACTTGTTCTAGCTGTTCCCCTTCAAATTTGGCCGTTATGGGATCCCTTCCCGCTGATATTTGGGAAGAGGACCAAGGACACTATAAATAGGACCTAGCCACCACCATAGTGGCGGGATCTCATCTTGATCTGAGAGAGAGCTCGCTTAGGAGAAGAGGCACCACAAGCTCATCCGAGCCCAAGAACACCTCTCCCCCGGAGGCTGTTCGTCCCTTGTACTAGTTCATCCTCAGCCATAGTAGGCAATCCACCACACACACACTGGAGTAGGGTATTACAACACAAGGTGGCCCGAACCAGTATAATCCTCTATGTCCCTTGTCCTTTGAGTTCATCGAGCTAGGCCGTGGAATCACAGGGTGAGCGCGCTGGGGGGAGAGTCTTCTTCATGCGCACCCCAGAGTTTGAACCTCTCAAGGGTTTGTGGAACCCGAAATCCGACATTTGGCGCGCCTAGTAGGGGTGTGCCGAAGTTCAGCCTCTCCATCCACCTTGCTCTCCATACGCCAGGCTCCTATGGCGGGCGCCTCTCCTCCGACCGGCTCGGTGGGCGCGCGGCGGCGTTGCAGGCCACCGAGCCTTCATCCCCGCCTTGCGATAGGTGCAGTGGCCACTCAGGTTTAGGCCGGAGATGCCACGCCGTTACGACAGAGCGGCAGATCCTGTTGTTTTCCTCCAGGCCTACGAGGAGGCCGTTTTGGCGGCCGACGACGACAACAGGGTCATGGCCAGCTGGCTCGCCATGGCACTCACTGGCGTACTGCGCGCCTGGTTTCTCAGCTTGCCAGAGTCATCTGCGACATCCTGGGAGGAGCTGCACGGTCTCTTCACCGCACACTTCATGGTGCCGGCAACCCACGCCGTCGCGGCCCTCCTCGGCGGCTCTCATGCGCCGCCCTCAGATCGCCACATCAAGCAGTCTTCCATCAAGTGGGCTCCATCCGAGCCTCGTAGGGAGCCCCTCCAGGATGGGCTGTGTGACAGCCTGATTTTTGCCCTTCTCTCTTTGCCTAAATTTTAGTTGGTTTGAATTTGAAATTTGGAGTTTTGAATCTTTTCATATGGACTTAAACACTTGGGTACCCCTTGACTTTCACCCAAGTGCCTCATTTCCCTCTCTAACTATCACTTCCTCTCTGGTTCACCTCAAAATAATATTTTGAATATTTTTCTTAAATGAAAAATATTCATTTCCCTCTCTTAAACCCTAGCTAGCTCAATGTGCTCCAAAGCAACCACAATTTTTCTTGCCCACAAAAATCTGAGAAAATTCACAAATATTCTTTGAACCCTAGGGCACCTTCCTGAGAAAAAATATTTCATCACTTTTTGGAATATTTTTGCTACAGCAAATATTTTCTGTTCTGGACAGAAATGGTAGTTTCTACAACAACTACAATTTTACTTGCTCCATTGTGGCTGATTTTTCTTGTGCATCATCACCTTAGTAGATGATTGCTAACCTCCAAAGCCCAGCTCCCAACTCCCAGTAGTTTGACCACAGTAAGCTCTCAAAGTTACTGTCCAGAAACTTACCAAGCGGTTGAAATCTTTTCTACTGCACCTGCGATCAAACCCAAGTGTGGTAACCTCTAAAACTACCACGAACAACATGCCAAGCATGAAGTTTGGACCTAGGTCGGCCTGAGGTCATAGTTCACGCGGTGACCACGCGTGTGCACGATGCCAATCTGCCCGTCGCCGCGCTCCGAGTTCCGTCGAGCGCTCTCTTTCGCGCGTGCTCGCTGCCCCGACTGCCTAAGCTTGCCAAACTTCACTACAATCTTTGTCCAAACCCTCTTAACTCCCTCCTGGCGCTTGCCGACGCCGGAGCTCGCCACAGCGAGCACATGCGCGGTTCGGCCAATGTAACAGTATGATGCGCACTATGCTCGTCGTCACCCCCGTGCCCCTATGCTCGTCCCCGCTCGCCCACAGTCCCCGCGTGAGCTGCTTCGTCTTCTTCCCCTCTCACTGACGCCGTTCGTCGCCGGGCACCGTGTCCAGGTGTCCACCTACGGAGCCCGATCCTTCCCTCGACGCTCGGCTATAAATAGAGCCCTCCCCAGCCTTCTCGAGCATCAACCACTCCTCCCACACACTCGACAATCTTGTAGAAGCCGTAGCCCAGCCGGGCAGGCCGCGAGCCGCCGTCCCTGAGCTCGAGTTCGCCGGCGATCCCCTCGGGTCGCCTCCGTAGCTCCAGCCCCTCCCAGGCTTGGGCCTCCCTTCCAGGGCCTCTGCCGTGCCTCGGTGGTGCTGTTCCGCCCGGTTGGAGCCCCTGGTGTCGCCTCTAGTCACCGTTGTCTTCCTCTCCGGCGACCTCCGCTCTCTGCCTCCGCTAGAGAGATTGTTTCCGACGCCGTTCGACCACCCCTAGCTACTCTACTGGTACGGGCAGGCGCGCCTCCGTCTGCTCTCTCGATCCCTTCCTCTCATTTTGGCCAAGAATCCCTCATAGCCGGCGTGTGCTCCGGCTAAGCCGCGCCGTCCTCTGTTTCCTTCTCCCCTCCCCCTCCCCCTCACCTGACTAGCAGGGCCCGCTAGTCAGCCACTCAGTACGTGCATGAAGCGGTACGAGTGATGGCGCCCGCGAGACTTTACACCTTCGACGTCACCCCCCAGTCTGTTTTTTTATTCAAAATTCATTTGTTCGGAGAGCTTCAAACAGCCAAAACTCTTTAACCATAAGTCCAAATGAATTGATTCTTTTTGCATTGTGTTCTTTGTAAAGAAATCTAGCAGCTCACCAAAAATGAGATTTTTCTTTGCTATCTAGATTTATTGGTGAATTTCAGAAGGGTTCTTGATGTTTTATTTTTGTGTTTATAAATATTTTCAGAGAGTGAAGCTTGTCTTGAGGATCACCAGGAGGTTTGTGAATCTCATCTGCACTAAGGTAAGCCACATCAACATTTTCATGGTGCTATTACAATATTTGTGATTTTTTTTCAACTTGAATGAATGCATTAATCCATGCATTTAAATCACTATTATATTACTTATATTCTGTTTTTTGCTTGTTTAAGTTGTCATCCTTAGTTTACAGAAAGTTTGAAGTTAATTAAGTTGGTAAAGTAACTGGAAGTAAATTTTTGTTATGAAGAACTAATATGGTTATGGATATAAGTAATTATTTGGAGTTATTCTTCTTGCATGAGAAATATGATAAATTTGCTAGAAAAGATTCTGTTTAAATTGAGGTTTAATCGTAACCAGAGAAGTGTTATGAGTTGTTGATGTTTATGCTTAGTGTGGATATAGTTGACTCAGTTATTTCTGTTGATATTTGATGCATATGTTAGTGTTGCATTTCATGGCATACTATGACACCGATTATTTTCACTTTAAGTTGAACCTGATAATAACTCAACCTGAGCATATCGTTGACCGGGTCATGGTGCCACTGAATCGAGTTTTTTCCAGTGCAACCACATTTTCCTTTATGGGAAGGCCTTTATTCGGTCCGTTGTCATGCCTCTGGTCGGTTCCTCCAATGAGGGAAGGTTATGGTCGTGCGGTACCCTGGCCAGGTAAGCAGCCATAACCTTGTGTGCCCGTTGTTGAGATTATGGTACCGTGTCCCCGTGTGGGACGTTTATGTTTTGGCCACGACGGTGGTCGTTGGTGTCTTTGGTAGACACGGGGCCACCCAGGACTAGCCTAGTGGGGAGTGAGTTAGAGTGTCCAGGAGGGTGTCGTGGTAATGGAGGGGTTTCGTTGGAATGCCGTTTGTCCACCCGAATGGGAGTGCGAGGCCATGGGTTTCGTGGTGTGGGTACAGTGCGCTACCTTTGTAGAGTGTATTAATCTATCGATAGCCGAGTCCACGGTTACGGACACGCTCGAAAGTAGGTCACACCATGGGTCAACGTTTAATAAATTTTGCACACTAAGTCATGAACCTTGCACTATTGATGATGGCGGGAAGGCCATCTTGATGTTTAATACCAAGTGTTGGTCGTGGTGGTGATCGCCGGAAAGATCATGAGGTAATCTGAGTTAAGACCACAAGGTTGGTACGTTCGTGATCCAAGAGATCACCGTTGGTAAGCCAGTACGAGGGATTTTCCTCACAAGAGCATGATCACAACATGTTAGATATATTGTTGCATTATTAATAATTGGATAATTATCATGATATTGTTTGTCATTATGTTATGCTTGTTGTGAGGGTTGTTTACAGAGGATGTCGGGTTGTTGGGTGGAGGAATTACCCTCTGTATTATGGAGCATCAACACCACACCTAACAGGTCGACGGGTTACACGCCTTTCTTCATGGTATATGGAGCTGAAGCGGTCCTCCCTAGTGACATCCGTCATGATTCGCCAAGAGTGGCGGCCTACGTGGAAGCTGATAATGAGAAAGCACGGCAAGACGCGTTAGACCGGCTGGACGAGGAGCGAGACATGGCAATAGCTCGATCGACGATTTATCAACAAGACCTGTGCCGATACCATAGTCGCCGGGTTAAAACCAGAATGTTTCAAGAAGGGGATCTGGTGCTCCGGCTCATCCAAGACCAGACAGAATGCACAAATTATCACCGCCTTGGGAAGGACCCTTTGTGGTCAGCAAGAATCTACACAACGGATCATACTACCTCGTTGACGTTGGAGAACACAAGGACTCACGTACTGCGGAGGAGGAGACCCGACGGTCGTGGAACATCGCTCTTCTTCGGCCTTACTACACCTGAGCCATAGGCTCCGATTTAGGTACATAAGATTGCAATGTATATATTATGATCGATATAATAAACCGGCATCCCCGTTGAAGCGGGGTATCTGCTGTCTTTTTTCATAAGAGTTTGTCACATGGGGGCTTCTGTGTGCAAAGGAGCTCCTATGGTCCTCTTAAACCGGCTATCAAAGCCCACACGATGGTAAGGGGCAAAAGAGAGTTTGATGCATAGCACAACTCAAACATAGGCACCCGACGAGCACAACTCACAATGCTACATGGGGGCTCCTGACGGATAGCATCAACGAGTTGACAACCCTTGTAGTAGGCTATCAAGCCATGGCTTGGAAGCCTGGTGTATACACCTAAAACCCCGGATTAGCCTGCCTGCATTAAGTAAGTCACTCCGCCCAGGTAAACCCGGTATGACCCGTCGATCGTTTCACAAGTCAATCTTCTTACAGACCCTGAACTTGGCAACGTTAAATTGACGATTGGTTAAGGATTGAGGTCCATCTTAACAGGCTTTGTGAAATGGTTAATACAGTGGCCTGGCAGCCCATGAAAAGCCTCGAATTCGGAGCCTGGCAGCTCGTAAAAAGCCTCGACTACATGATTTTATTTTGACAATGTTTCTTTGGTTTTTGCCAATTTTTTCTCTTTTAAAGATCATTGGGATATATCCGAAATCTATTGATTCGGTGGAGTGGATGACTATAAGTTGCCACCACAATAAACCAAAGTTCACAGAACCTGGTCTAGTTTGCTTATAAATCGCCAGTACTATCTACAGTTAAACCGGTATTTATCATAACCGGCATGGCTTCATCATGAACCGACAAAGTATTCAAGGAGTTATTGCTACTCACAAATTGGGATCATCGCCTTTACAGCAAAAATATTGGCTAAAGACCAATGGCATAAATTTCTATCACAGGTATGATATATGTATTCATATTTTAAAAATACAGTTCAGGTTATAAACCTAGATCATGTATATGGGCATTATGACCCGTCCGGTGATAAACCGCGAGGACGCTTTAAACTTTTGTCTTATGCAGAAGCAGGTGCAATCAACTGATAAAGCATCATAAGCAGAAAAAATTATAAAGTTGCTAGATAAAGCAATGTTATGAAAAAGGAGTATGCGTGAGGACATAACCAAAGTGTTTTAACTACCCTATTACAAGGCGATTGCCAGCCCAAAATGATCTGTTCCTTGCTTAAAGTATTATGACATGATAACTAAACCGGCACCGGTTCATGACTCAGCATCAGCTCGGTTAGAAGGTTGTGGATCATGTTGCTCCGACTCCTCGTCATTTTCTTCTAGCAGCTAGAAGTTAGGGGTTGCCCAATTGATCTTGGTCAGCGCTTTGAATACAACTTCATCTCTCACGAGTTTAGACGGCTCAATATCAGGAGCGTAAGTATGCTTACGGACGGGCGGGATGAGATCTTCCACCTCGTAGACCGGAGTGTTGACCCGACAGTTGTCAGCATCATAACCCGTATGATAACGGGACAGATCAGCTTCGTCAGCTAGTTTGCTGGCCAAAGGCCGCATTTCTCTCGTTAGAGCTCACAAATCAGTGTGTGTGAACTCTGATCCGTCCTCCTTCATACTGGGATAGCCATTCATCACTTCTACCGGATCAAGATCAGGCACCCAAGCTTTCGCTCGAGTTAGTGCCATCAAGGCACCCGCCCTTGCAGATGATTTCTTCAGCTCTCCAAGACGGGCAGGAAGCACTGATAACTTCTCTAAAGTGCCTTTGATCGATGTGGGAGCCAGTTTATTATGGGAAGCAGTGCAGACAATCCTTTGAGCGCTGGAATATAACTGCTCTATGAGAGTGTATGCGGCCTTCAACTTCTTTCGCATGTCAGTGCCGAGATGAGCAATACGTTTTCCTGCATCAAAAGATTTTGAGTTAAACCGAAAAGTGCAGAACTATCATATTCAGGGTTATGTTAAGTATATGTACCAAAGACAGCAGTAGTCATGGCGTTTATCTGCTGCTTTAAACCGGACAGTTCTTCTGTCACAGGATTGAGAGCAGCCTCTGCATCAGTTGCCCTTTTTTCCAAGGTGGCTCTTTCAGCATCCCAATCCAACCGTTCCTTCTGGAAGTCCTTCTTCAGCTTTTCCATGTTTGCTAAATTAAGGGTCAGCTCATCTTTGACTTTGGAAGCGGCGGTTTGTTGAAACTTCAAAGTATCTTGGAGCTCGGCCACTTGAGAATCTTTCCGGTTTAGAATCAAGAGAAGAGCATATTATACATTGATGAAGCATATTCAAAGTCCCAAGCACATAACTAGTTATACACTCGGCACTTGGGGGCTAATGCGTATTTGCAGTTATCAGATATTTTTTCAATAAAGTCCCAAGCACATAACAAGTTATACACTTGGAACTTGGGGGCTAATGCAACATTGTTCAGAAAAGATTACAAATTAAAGTCCCGGTTCATCTTGAAGTGATAAACCGGCCCTTGGAGTCTACGCATGTGAAAAAAGCTATATAATGGATATTCTGAAGTCCCGGTTCATCCTAAAGGAGTAAACTGGCCCTTGAGGGCTACGATGGAGTAGAGGCAAGCTACAAGACTTATGCAGGAATAAAAGTTAAAGTTAAAGCAGAAAGTTACCTCATATCGTTCCTTCATCAGATTTATTAAGTCGGCTTCATGACCATGGCTTGTGTATAGCCGGTTTAGATAGCTGGAATGAAGATCTTGGGCACTAAGTTGAGCATAGTTGGACAAATCAACATTCCATTTGCCTTTGTCCTTACCAGAGGCTTCATCTTTTGTAGTATGTTTTGATAAAGCAACGGGTTCACTGGGAGCAGTATAACCAAAGCCGGTGATTTGAACATCCTCTGCTGAAGCGGTAGCAGGTTTACCAGGGTTAGCTGGAGTATTGCTGGCCCGGACAGGACTAGCCGGATTAGTGTCACGATCCATTGGGTCACTTCCTTGATCAACAAAACCTTCATGATCCATGGGAGGAGGATCATCATGCAAGGTGTCAACGTTTTCTTCAGCAGGTTCAGGATCCTTTGCCGGTTCAGGAATCACGTCATCACCTGCCGGTTTATTTAGCTTAGCCTTTTTACTAGGCTTGGGCTTACTTCAAAGGTGACGATAGTCGGAGGAGTAAAGAAAGAGGTTAAAATAGCAAAATGAAAAACTTACCCATGAACAGTCTTAAGAGGAGGAATCTGTGTAGCTGTTGATTCGCCGGATGACGAATGAGGAGTTTCCTGATAATTCAAATCAGACGGATTAAGAGGCTGTCGAATATGACCTACTTTGGGATAAAGAGCATCTGGATTATATAAAACCTCTGAGCGACATCTCTGGGCTGGTGTATGTGGTAAACTAGTGGATTCAATGGCGTGACCACTGTGCCGCGTGGTGCGGCGAGCTTCATGTTGCCGTTTCTTCAAAATAAAGTTTGGATCCAAATAAGCGAAAGGGTGAGAAAACTGTACTTTCCGGCTTGTTCGACGAATTTTTGGTGTCGGCAGAGGTTCTGAACCGGAAGAAAGGGTAATTAGCTCGACATCATCCACCTTGCTGCCTTCAGCGTGTCCCTGAGTACAATCATTGTTAATAAGATGCAACAAAAATGAGTTAATGGAGTGAAGTAATACTTCTGAGGCCGGTTCATCATCCTCAGGATTGGATTCAGACGCATTAGTAGTTTTCTTCTTGACGTTTTTCTTAACGGCCTTAGTTTTCCGACGAGGCACCTTCGCCGGTTTATCCTGGATTTTCCTTTTCCAGAATGCGTCATTACCCTGTTGAAGATTGTGAAGTCATTCAAGAAGAGTACTAAAGATGGATTGAAATAGAGCAAAACAATACAAGAGAAAAATTTACTGATGGCGGTTTGTTGAGCTCACAGAAGGGAGCCAGTCCAGTATGGCTGCAGGCTTCTACCGGCTCATTCAGCACCTTCTTAATAGCATCATTAACTTCATTCTCTGCTAGCACAACCTCAGTATGGCGCAGAGGATCTTTGGGATCTCCGGTATACTGATGGCTTCTCGCCCCTCGTTGGTTACCCCAAGTGGAAGGTTTGAGATGTAGCGTAAAGACAAGTTTCCCTTGGCAAAGGTACCAAGGATCGAATCCCGTGAGACTCCGAGGGTCGACAAGAAGGTGTCAACAGCTAACGGCGCCAGATACTTAGCGGTTGACAGGACCTGCACACAGATACAAATAACTTTGCTCCCAACGAGTACAGAGAGGTTGTCAATCCCTCCGGCCTTGCTGTTTACAGAGGATCAAACGCAAGAGATAATAATGATAGCTATGATTGCAACTAGGAAATAGAAACAGGAAGTAAATATAGGGTGTGATCAGTGGTGGTGATATGGACCGGGGTCCCATGATGTTCACTAGTGATGTCTCTCTCCCAAAAGACGATAAAACAGCTAAGCGAGGTAAACAAATTACAGCTGGGCAATTGACAGGATTATGTGCGCAAAACAATGCTAACTATGTTGTAAAGAAAGGTAGAGGCTCTAAGCATGGGCGGTACGCCAAGGCAAGTAGACCGAAATCCATCTGCATCTACTACTAATCATCCACCTTGAGATATCTATCCAGAACATCTCGCTGGTATTAAGTTGCGAGTCCCACCCAAAGTGTAAACTCAAAGCAACAGACAAATGCATTAAAAGAACTTTGCGTAAAGTAAACTATCCTTGCACCCGCAAGTACAAGCACCGTTGTTTTCCCCCTTGTGGCAACAGCACATCCCCTAGACTCATGTTTCTGTCAATCAAGCTAGTCATCAGGGGGCATGAACCCACAATCAAGCATAACGTTCCCTCTTGGAGTTACTACCTACTACTTGGCCAAAGCAATAAATAGCAACGGAGAACATGCAAGAATTACTCAAGAACTAAAATATAAAAGAGGTGAATCAAATATATTACTCACACACAATCTGAACATAATCTCATAATCCATCGGATCCCAGCAAACTCAGCAGAGCAACAACATAAAGATTACATATGTGCCTCGATCATGTAGGGCAGCTAACGAGGTCTAATCCATGAAGAACAAAGAGGGGAGGAGAACATCACATAGCTACTGGTCATGGACCCATGGTCCAAGGAGGACTACTCACGACTCATCCGGGAAGCGTCCATGGTGGTGGAGAAGCTCCCGGTGGTGGTTCTCCCCTCCGGCAGGGTGCCGGGAAGAGTTCTCCTGGTGCTCCCGATCTTGGAAGCGCGGCGGCGGCGGAACAGAGGTGAGATCGTAAAAAAGGGTTCCGTCCTCGAGGGTTTCGGGACGTGAGGAGTATATATGCCAAAGGGGGTCACCAGAAGCGGAGAGGGGGCCCCAGGCGCCCCCCCTAGGCGGCCAGGGGTGGGGCCGCCTGGGCTGCTCCTGGCTCCCCTCTGGCCCGGCTTTGGTTTTTCTCGAAGCTTCCTGTACGCTGATTTTTTCTGTATTTTTCCCGAAATTTTTGGAGCACTTTTTATATGGGGGAAATCTGAAATGGAAAAACAGCAGAAAACAGGAACTGGCACTGTGGTGCACTGATTAAATAGGTTAGTCCAAATATGATCAAAAGTGTATGGAAGTGCATAAATATCATAGCAATATCACACAAAAGAAGCATGGAGCAAGCAGAAATTATAGATACGTTTTGGACGTATCAACATCCCCAAGCTTAATTCCTGCTCGTCCTCGAGTAGGTAAATGATAACAAGCATAATTTCTGTGGTGACATGCTACCAACCATATAAAAACTTTTTAAGTAAAGCAATCAAGGCATGTAATTCAATTCAAGTCATAACAAGCAAGAGTCTATATTAGTATTGTAACAAGTAACATAAGAACATAAAGGTGCAAGAGCTCTCGCAGTCCATGACTCGAATGTCTCCAAATGGTGTTTGCATGCAAGAAAGGGGATATGGATATATGAGAGAGTAAAACATAGTTTTTGTATTGTTGAGAACTTAATCTACTAAAGTTTCACACTTGGTCTTCTTTGGAATCTTATCTTGACTCATCCCCAGACCGTCAGCCAGGTACAAGTCAAAATGATCCACTCCCTTTCGATATTTTGAGCACTCATGCAATGGATGAGCGTAAGCAAGAAAGTCGACACTTAGGATGGCAAAGAGAGAAAAATGATAGAGGGGGATGACAAAAATGGTGTGAAGGGCTCACATCAATGAGGACAATCATCGGCGAGAGAAAGCCAAATGATAGATATGATGTGAGGAGTAGGGATTGCCATGCAACGGATGCACATATGAGCTAAGGTAAGCTCTCCAATGGAACTAGTGGGGGTGCATCCAACTTGCTTGCTCAAGAAGACCTAGAGCTCTTTTGAGGAGGCTCATCATTGGAATATACAAGCCAAGTTCTATAGTGTAAAGGTCCCCACATAGCTATATGCATGAATGATAATCTCTATGGAGTACAAGGTACAAGATGGAGTACGAGTGTGGATCTCTCAAAAGAAATAGTAGTGTGCCCCCTTCTCTCTTTTTATTTCTTTTTCTCTTTTTTTTTATTTTTTTTGTGGCCTCAATGGCTCTTTCTATTTATCTCTCATTTGTCCTCTTTGGGATCTTTTAATTTTGTCCTCTTTGGGATCTTTTCCGCACTTTAGGGGCAACACTCTATGTATTACAAGAAGTATAGAAGATCTTTCACACTTTACAAAAGTACTCAACATAAAGAAAATGAAACTATAATGATGTATGCAAATGTATGCCTCTGCGAGTGTAGCAGGAAATGCAATGATACTAGCGCGTCATGTAGCAATGATTAGGGCAAGGCCCAACTAGCATGCGGCTCATCGATCAAGCAAAAAGCATGTATGACATGAAGATCAAGTCATGAGAAGATGGATGTTGCATGGCAATGTATCTCGGAAAGGCTATGGAAATGCCTTGATAGGTAGGTATGGTGGCTGTTTTGAGGAAGGATATAATGAAGCTTATGATGACAGAGCGTATCGTGCCAAGGATTTGGATGCACCGGCGAAGTATGCGCCAACTCTCGAGGTGAGAAAGGGCAATGCTCGGTACCGAAGAGGCTAGAAAAATATGGATAGGTGGAAGTGTCAACTTTCGAATACTCACATTAGTCCGAAGAACTCATGCACTTATTATCGGTAACTCTCAATCTAATTAGGAGGTTCACAAAGAGACAAGTACCCCGAGGAGGTGTGTATGGGGGTTTGGTTACCCTTGCGCATCCTCGACCCATGGTACGTGAGTGTACTCTAATATTCGATCCCTCCAAAGATTAGTGATCCATTTAGTAGCTAAAGTTCTCAACTATTTTGTAGGTTTTCGAAAATAAACACGGATTGCCCAAAATATGACATCTATCACTAATAGGCTAAAGCTCTGGACACCAAAAGTTCAGACATTACTCATGGCAATACCTCAAAACTATTGCAAGTTTCTACTAAAATTAAATAGCAACCTCAATTACATACTTTAAGTCAAGACACAAAACTCAGTGCAACAGGCAAACTCTCTTAACAAGATAAACATGAAAAATCAAGAGAGTTCAACAACCAACTAAACAAAAGCTCTTTAAAAAGAAAAGCATGAAAACTAAGAGCTAAGCATGACAGTAGCTATGGAAAGACAAAGAACACACACATCAAAGATAAGCATGAAAATCCTATGTTGTGTTCTAGGTTGAAGTGGAGCGTGTTTCTCTCCCACAAAAAGAAAGCTGGGTTCTAACTTGTTATGAACAGCAAGCAAAGCTAAAGAAAACTAAAAAGGAAACTAAGAGCAAGATGCTCCAAGCATAGCACATAACGCATGAAGTGATTAAAATATAGTGGAACGAAAGACGAACCGATAATTGTTGATGTAGAAAGGGATGCACGGGGGCATCCCCAAGCTTAGACGCTTGAGTCTTCTTGAATATTTCTTGGGGGTGCACGGAGGCATCCCCAAGCTTGAGCGTTTGACCCTCCTGGATCTTCTTTTATCATCTTCCCTCGCACACTTTAAAACTCCCTTCATACATAACTCATCATAATCTGATTAGCGAGGTTAGTACCCATAATAAAATAATTTTTCCCTACTGGAAATAAGGATAATCTTGAAGAGCTACTGTTTCTCAAGATTTTCAAAAGGTTTTTGCAAAGAAAAAGCAAGCTCAAGGTTTGCAAAACGAAGAAAAGGCAAAACAGGACATAATCTGTGAAAAACAGACCAGCAGGTAGTAAATAATTTTTTCGGGGCACTTCTGCAACTCAAATAAAAAAATCAGAACAGACGCTCGAAAGCCAATTGTATAGAGCACGCTGTCAAAAAAATTCAGATCAAAAAGATGATCTGGTGATTTTATACGAATTTTTCTGTCCAAGGACAGAATCTGTTTTCTGGACTGCACGTCACAACTTTTGAACTTTCTTGCAATCAGAGGCTAAACTTGGCACAAAGCTGAAAAGAAAAGATACAATGATGATGATACTGTAGTAACAAACATCAAGACACAACAAAAGCAAAATAAAACCTAATTCGTTGTGGGCTGCCTCCCAAAAGCGCTTTCTTTTATGCCTTTAAGCTAGGCATAATGCAAAGAGGAATAAAAAATCATCATAATAATCGGAGTTATAAATTGCTTCAAATGGTTCCTCAACAAGTTCACCCTTGTTCCTTCTAGGAAAGGGGTACGTACTTTTTGCCTTCCCGCGTAGGCGGATTTGTCCCTTACCTATATCGATGAAGCCTTTTACGGCTCGGAGGAAGTCCCTTCCAAGCACTATATTTCCTTGGTTTGGCTTTATGATGAAGAAATCAACCATTGCAATCCCTTTAAGGAATGTAACTGGCACGTCTTTTATTCTTCCCTGGATCTCAGAAATGTCTCCATTAGCATGTTCATGATAGGATAATAATCTGTCCATGTTAAATTTTAAACAATCATATACAATTTTTGGCATAGTAGAAACCATAGATCCAATATCACAATAAGCAAGGAAGTCTTGATTAGAGATGTTAATCCTAACAAAACGCTCCCAATCATTGTCTATTTCCAAAATATCTCTCTTATTGGGTTTGGGTTTCTCTACCTTCATCAAGTCTAGAGCATCCATTCTCTTTTCAATAGTAGCAAGTCTATCTATGACAGTATCAAAACTATGATCATAAACAAAGTAACTAGATAGACCATGTATAATTTCAAGAGCTCTAGCTTCATCACACTCTAGGAAATCTCCTTCAGCTATAATATCAAGAGAGTGTTTACACCATTTAAAAAGACCATGGTAAAAATTTCTAAGCACAATTTTTATAGGTATCGAAGGCATAATTCTCCTATGTGCATCAGAAATTCTGTCCCATGCCTTCTTCATATTTTCTCCATCCCTTTGATGGAAATCTAGAACTTCTGATTCCCTCAAAGCACCAAATCCTAACATGCTTGACTAAACAGAAAGGACTACTGACAGAAAAGCAAATAATTTTTTTGTGATTTTTGGTAAAGGACACTAAAGCAAAAACTGAAAGGTAAACTAACAAGACTAAAGAGCAAAGATAAAAGATAGCGTGCAACTCCCCTATCTTGAAGATTGGAGTCCCTGGCAACGGCGCCAGAAACTTTGCTTGATGGCTTCTCGCCCCTCGTTGGTTACCCCAAGTGGAAGGTTTGAGATGTAGCGTAACGGCAAGTTTCCCTTGGCAAAGGTACCAAGGATCGAATCCTGTGAGACTCCGAGGGTCGACAAGAAGGTGTCAACAGCTAACGGCGCCAGATACTTAGCGGTTGACAGGACCTGCACACAGATACAAATAACTTTGCTCCCAACGAGTACAGAGAGGTTGTCAATCCCTCCGGCCTTGCTGTTTACAAAGGATCAAACGCAAGAGATAATAATGATAGCTATGATTGCAACTAGGAAATAGAAACATGAAGTAAATATAGGGTGTGATCTGTGATGCCCGAAGACCGACGTCCCAGAAGATTCCAGAAGATTCCAGATGTTCCGGGTTCTCCCGTGTGTTCAATTGTGCTTGCGTTATTTATTTTTGCATTGCATCATGTCATCATGCCATCATGTCATTTTTTATTTTGCATCTCAACTTAAATAATTCGTGTGGACCTTCGGTTCATTTAAATCGAGGGAAGTGTGACTTCTCTTTATAACATATAAAAGCCTCTCAATATTATTAGGGACCTATATTAAAATATTCCATTGTTTGGAATTACCCGCAACACACGTGCATAATTTCCCCATGCTTTTCCTACTTCGAGTTACTCCTTAAAACCTTGCCAATAATTCTTTTTCGTTGATTCGAGGTTCTTCCAAAAAAAACCCTCCTTCTATTTTAATTAAATTCCTTACATTTTTGCGAGTCCGGGAAGATAATCCTCTTGCCCAAATTCTTCCCTTCCTTTCTTCTTTTTTCTTCTTTTCTATTTATTTTACTGTTTTGGGTAATGGCAGGAGAAAAATAAGAGAGCAGCCTGGCCTCTAGGCAATTCCAGCCGCGGCCCAGGCCTCTTGGCCCATCCCAACCAGTCTCCAGGGGCCCAGCCGCATTATCCCAGCCGCCTCAGCCTTTGGCCCATCTCTCCCCTAAGCCCACCTAACTCTGTAACCCTAGCGGCACCCCGATCCCATCGCTTCTCTCCATCTCTCCCGCAAGCCGCCGCCACTCGCTCCTCCCTTCGAGCCCGACCCCTTTCTCCTCGTTCCCCCGTCGCTCTTCACATCTCCCCTCGCTCCCTTCTCCCTCTCTAGCGCACGTCGCCTCTGCCCCGATTCCCTCTCCTTCGTGCCCCTCCTTCCTCCTCGAAGGAGCAGTCGCCGGCCTCCCCGTCGCCCTTGCTGGATCCCTCCAGTCGCCCGTTCGCAAGCTGGCCCCCCTCCAGCGCCCGCAGCGCCCTCTGCCTCCGCCTCTGCGCCGGCCCTCTCCCTCCGATCCCGCATCGCCAGCAGCCTGGAGCCCCTGCCATGGAGCCTCGAGGAGCCGCACGAGCAGCTCTCCAGCAGTTCTCCAAGGCCGCGCCCCTCCTCCATCTTCAGCGCCGGCCATAGGCCCCGCAGCTCCTCCATGGCGCCGAGCGCGCCTGTCCTCGTGCCTCCAGCGGCCAGGGGCCGAAGCCAGCCAGGCCGAAGCCCCAGCGCTCGCCCTGTCGGCCTCCCTCCGTTCCCTGCTGCGACCGCTGCGCCTTCTCCCTCCAGCGTGCAAGCCGCCGGCCAGGACCCGTGCCGGAGACGCAGCTCCTCCGTCCCAGCGCCCCTGCTCCTCGGAGCCGCGCCTCCGTCCTCTGCA
This sequence comes from Secale cereale, assembly GCA_902687465.1. Classification (NCBI taxonomy): domain Eukaryota; kingdom Viridiplantae; phylum Streptophyta; class Magnoliopsida; order Poales; family Poaceae; genus Secale; species Secale cereale. The sequence goes on along the minus strand of LR738711.1, from coordinate 893,167,623 downwards.
GCCACCTCGCCAAGCGCCAAGCCTCTGCCTCGTCGCCCCGTCGTGCTGCCCCTTTGTTTTGCCCTGTGGTTGTTTTTCTTTGTGTTGCCTTGCTGTTGTCTTGATAGAGAACCGTGTACAACTACGACACGAGACAAGACCGGCAAGACCGAACGGAACGAGTACATCTACCGATGCCAAGTACCACGACGACCGAATGGCTACACGACGATACGACCAAGTACCTCTACGGAAAACCCGAACGGCTACGAGCTCCGTGAACGACTACGAACGTGTACCACTACTTCCCACGACGACCTGCCAAGTACCCCGCCGGCGAGTACCTCTCCGATGAACGTGAACAACTACCATCGCCAAGACCGCGAGTACCCCTACGGAACGAGTTCCACTACCGTCGCCCGAGTACAACTACCACCTCGTGAACGGCTACTTCCTCTCCGAACGTGAACGCCTTCTTCCTCTACGTCTCGAACCGCCCTGAAACACACGCTTCAAAGGTATAACCCCGAGTCGACCCCGTGGATGACCCGTGTGATGCTTGTTGTGTTGTATGAAATATTTCCCGTGTGTGCTCCGTGCCGTTTCGTCCGTTTGTCATGTTCCTCGGTTGCCTCGTCACCGACTCGTGGGAACCCGGTAACGTGATCGCCCCACCTTTCATCTCGTTTGACTCGATCACTACGTTTTTGCTTTCGCACCGGACTCTCAACGAGTTACCGGCACCGATATGATGCCGTTGCATCATTTTTGGATCGTTGCCGTGGCACCCTTTCCTTCCACCACGGTGACGATGCTTCATATCATCTTCTTGTTAACCTTTTAATAAAATTGCATAAACTTGATCATGTCATCCGCATCATGTTAACAACATTAATATGTGTGAATTGTTGTTTGTTTATATTTACTAAACATTCTCATGGGGATTTTCCGGATATGTTGTTGTTATTTTCCGGCCTCATTTAAAATGTCTTAATAGTGTAGTTTTATTATGCTTCACCTCTTGCTATGTTAACCAACATTTAACCTTGTCTTGTAAATAACGAGAGTCAACTAAATAAATAACTTGTGGTGTTTCATCAATATGCAACTCGTTGCATATTGAGCTCCACTTAACTTGTAGTTTTGTTTGTGCTCTTTGCCATGCCATGCATAGTAAACCGGACATGCATCATACTTGGATGTGCATCGTATGCCATGTTTATTGCTTGTGTGTTTACCATGTTGTTTGCTCCTTTCCGGTTGCTTCTCTTGTTAGCTTCGGTTTCGTTCCGGAGTTGTGAGGATTTCTCTCGTCTATGTTGCTCCGTCTACTTCATGGATCCGTTCTTCTCCCTTGTGGAATTCCAGGCAAGATGACCGAACCCGGATACCATTACTATTTTTGCCTATTGCTAGTAGTCTCGATCTATAGTTTTGCCTCGATGCCATGTCTTTCCTGTCAGCCTCCTATTGTAACCATGAACCTGTTTAACCACCCTACCCATGCAAACCATTGATTGGCTATACGTAGGCTTCGCTCAGCCCCTCTTATAGCGTTGCTAGTTGCAGGTCAAGATTGAAGATGCTTGCTTCATGTTGAAGTTTGTTGGGTTATATCACACTATATAAATGCTTAAATGAAATCATCTATATATTGGCAAGGGTGGAAGGCTTAGCCTTTTGCTTGGTGATTTGTTCCACTCATGCCGTTAGGAACCGTATAAACCGGTGTTATGTTCCTTGATTATGCGTTCCTAACACGGTTGGGGTGTATGGGACCCCCTTGATAAACCGCTAAGTGCTAAGTCTTTTCCAGCAAGTCCCAACATTGGTACTATTTGCCTAATAACTAATAAAACTTGCATGTGGACTAGCTATCCCTTTTATTTTAATTCAACAACCCCGGGCCAGTGCTCCACATGAGTGTTGGTCCGAACTGGGCAACCTGCGGGGCCACCTCGAGGAAACTCAAGGTCTGGTAAAAACCCGTAGCTTGTCCCATCCGGTCGTGGCCTGAGACGAGATACGCGCGGCTACTATCAGGGTGTCGGCACGCCGGGAGGATTTGCTGGATTAGCCTTACCTTAGTTCGGAGTATCTTGAGCACGGGATTCCGAGAATACTCGGGTCTTCCCACCTATGGAGTTGCGACTCCGCGGATCGTGGGCTTGTAATGGGTCAAGTTGGAACACCCCTGCAGGGTTTGAACTTTCGAAAGCCGTGCCCGCGGTTATGTGGCAGATGGGAGCTTGTTAATATCCGGTTGTAGATAACTTGACACAATGTTTCAATACACTACCAGCGTGAGTACCGTGACTGTCATTTTCCGAAAGGGATTCGGGAGATGAACACGGTGGGGTTATGTTTGACGTGTTGTAGCTAGGATCACTTCGTGATCATCTTTCGACCGAGGCACTTCTCTTCTCGCTCTCTATTACGTAAGTTAGTGCTAGTTGCTCCTGCAGACTCTTGTTGTTCCTTCACCTCTTGTTCATTCTTCAGCCTTGTCCTCAACCAAGGCTTAAATAGTCTTGTTACCCGGGAACGGGATTGCTGAGTCCTCTGTGGCTCACAGTTGCTTCACCACACCAGATGCAGGTTCAGCCGAGTTTGAAGCAGGAGATGGATCAGTACTCCAACTGGAGCTCGATGAAGAGATCGTGGCCGTTTGCTTGTGACGTGTCATCGATCAGTAGTGGTTCTTCTACTAGGATTCGATCCTGACATGTGGCTTTATGTTGTTTTGGTATCTTTCTTTTGATCTTCGCCCGTAGTCGGGTTGTGATGTTTTGAATGATGTTTTGCTTATGTAATGTATTGTGTGAAGTGGCGAGTGTAAGCCAGCTATCTCCTTTTGCAATTTAATCCCTCCTGTACATGAGTCGTGCAAAGATACCAAACTTGAGATCACTCTAGGATGGGCTTATACCTTTAAGTCGTGCCTCGACACGTAGGAGGTATAGTCCCATCCTGGGCATTACAAGTTGGTATTCAGAGCCTTCGTCGACCTAGAAGCCCCCACTGATTGATCGAATCGTTGACGGTTGAGTCTAGGCACACACTGAAAATGTTTTGAGTCCTATATATATATCGGAGAGTAGGATTTCTTTTGCTCCTCATCTCTTTTCATTTTGGTGAGGACTCCTGACGACTACTCTTGTCTCTTCTACTTTCAAAAATTGCACCAATTTTTTTTTAGGAATCCCGCGAGTATTCTGGGATTGTTTCGATGTTCTTGTGACGAGAATATTGTTCTCGATGCCTCCTGACATTAGGGGTTGTGGCAGTGTCCCGGGGAGTTGAGCTTCGGGGTATTGTCGTCACAAGCATATCGCGGCAATACTAAATACTTAAGACGGCCGACATAGAAAATCTCTCCTATTCGGCCAGTGGCAAGATAACCCCGACATCACCCAGTACTGGGGAGGTAGTTCGGGAGTATTGCCATAGCTTGTATAGTGGATGCGTTTCGAAGGTCCGAGGTAAACAGTTTCCGGGAAAGACTGGTTATGTGTTCAAGGATGGATACAGCTGGATGTAGGTTTAGAGTTGATTGCGCGGTGCTTCCCCTGTATCCCCAACACCTGATTGCATAACTGGAAACTTTCGGAAATTAATAGGTGGGTTCATCTAGTAGTTCTAGGCATTCTTCCAACAGATGCTCGATATGAAGTTCGGGGTTCTACATTGAGTGAAGTGGTTTTATGGACTTGTTCTGATCGGGAGTTGCATCTTAAAGGGTCCTTGGCTATGCTGATCCGGGGATTGCAAAACCCTTTTGTAACACGTTCATAATCTTACAGCACAAAGATGTCGAACGAAGCTTCTATCTTGTATTTGTTCTACCTGTTCCTTGTTCCTTTTTATTTTCATTTTGCTCTCCAAGTGGCTTCTCGTCAAGTTGATGTACCTGCGGAATTCATTCGTTCAATTCTCTGTTCGGATGATATTGTGAAGATCATGTTGCATATCTATCCTTTGTTTTGTTTTGATTCTGGTATTCGAGTTGCTTCGATGTCAAATGTTGATTCCATACCTTCCTAATCGGTGTTGTCATATTTCTATGGGAGTGCTAGTCCTTCTTGATCAATCAAGATTTTCATGTTAATCCTTTCCAACCGATGTGCTTTCTCTTCAAGTTACTCCATTCAGACGTCGTTGAGAAATCTGACGATCTGTACGTTTCATTCATCCCAAGTTGTCTTTGTTTTCCCCACCCTCCCACCCTTTTTCTTTGTGGAGCTAGAATTCTTAATCAAGTATCCTTTTATTCATGTGATATTTCTTCATTCATTTCCTTCAATGTTCTTATCCGGTGTTTTATTGTCAAGATGCTCAAGAGCTTCAAGTTCATCATTCTTTTGTTCTCAATTCTGCCGGTGGATGTAAGTCAAGATTTCGGTGTTGATCTCATCCTTTTCCTCATTTCACAATGCTTTCTTATTCCGGTGCACCAATTAATCATTCTCCTCTTGCTATTCATATCTGGAGAGCTGAAGGTATCTCAGAAGATTCATAATTCCATTCTTAATCCGTTCAAGCTATTTTTGAGGATTGTTATCTTATTCAAGCCATTTAATTCAACCGGTGCAATATCTCTTAAGCAATCTTTTTCAACGGTGATTTCTTTGAGTGGGCCCTAACCACAGGTCTTTTCCCAAGATCTTACCTGACTCTTCTATTATTCCGGAGTTATTCTCAAATTCTTTTCAAAGTGTGACGGAAGAATGATTTCCATCAGTCACATGCCTTCCCCAAGATCGCTTTCAAATTCTTTTTTCTTCGTTGGTTCAACCTTTTAATTCTTCATTCCGGAGTGCTCAACAATTCTTATGGCATTTCTCGTCTTCATTCTCAACATTTGAAGACCGGAGAAGTGTTTCTCTTAAATCTTGACCCGTTCTCTTGTTGAGTTGTGGTTCTAGCTTCATGCCATCCTCATTATTGTTCCGATTGTGAGGAATTCTTTTATACCCGTCCGAAGCATTTCATGAATTCTTTCCATTGTGATCCTCCGAAGGCCATCATTTCAGAAGATTCTTCGTTCTCCGTTTTCAACTTTGTCCTCCAAATATTCTTCATTGATATCTCTTCGTTCGTCTCCTAATTCTTACGGTGGTTCATTCAAGATTACCCTTCCGTTGTTATCGTTTTAATTCATTTGTTCTTTTCATAATCCTACCTGTGAGACGTTCAAGATTAGTCTCAAGTTTGGCCAGATCTCTCTTTAATTCTTTGCAACGAGAATAAGTAGTATGCCAAATCCTTTGGTTGTCATCAATTTAAATTGGTGAAGGAGATGCATAACATAATTCTTATTCTTATTCCTTCAAGGTGAATTAATCTCTTTGTCACATCCCTAGCTAGCACATGCATTAGGACCTGACTAGAGTGTGCATCATGTTTACTTTCAAAGAAACTTGAAATGGGATTAACAGAAACCCCAGCACCCCTCCCCTAACAACTAGGGTTTACTAAAATATTTTCCAATGTACCCAAAATGCCCTTCAAAATGTTCATCATTTCTGCCTTGGTCTTAAACCTCTGCCAAAAATGGTGCACAATTTTCTAGGACAATCTAGGGTTATGGATTAAATCATATGGTATTTGAATTTGGGCATTTAAATGCTATAAAATATTTTAAATGCTCAAATAATCATAAACTATAATGTTTCCTACTGTTCATATTATATACAGCAGGTATGACAAGTGTTATGATTTATAAAAATGTTTAGGCATTTTTATTAAATGAACAAAGTTGCAAAAGAAATGAAACAGAAAAGAAAATAGAAAAAAAGGAGAGAGAGAGAACTTACCTGGCGCCCACCCGGCCCACCTGCCGGCCCAGCCCAGCTGCCGCTCCAGCGAGCTGCTTGGCTCGGCCAGGCAGGCAGGCAGGTGCTCGACGGCGACCGCACGGCGCGCCACGCAGCTGCCCGCCGCCCTGCTTCGCCCCCTCGCCGTCCTGGAGGAGTGGATCGAACGTCCACGTCTCCCTCGACCCCTCAGACACCTCCGTTTCTCCCCAGCTCCTCTCCTCCGCTCTCCCCGCGCCATGGCCGATGCCGCCGTGATCGCGCCGTCATAGAACCCACGTCCACCGTCGTCCTCGAGCTCCGCCGTGTTGTCCCTCGTCTCCGCCGTCCTCGACTGCTTCGACAGGCCGAGCCCCGAGCGCTCGCCCGCCCTGGAGACGTCCCCGAGCTCTTCTTCCCCAACTCTGGCCGCGGAGATCCCCCTCGCCGTGCTGCTCAGCTCCGACCACCCCCGAGCTCGCTTCCGTGCCTGCTGCGACCACTGTGAGCCTAGCTACCTCCTCCCCCTCTCCGTTGGCTCCCTCTTGCCCTGTAACCCACTGCACGTAGCTCCACCGCACGCACCGCCGCCGTGCTCGTCGCCGGTGATGCTCCGGTGACCATTTGGTCACCGGCACCCGTCCAACGCACTCACCACAGCACATAGAGGCGAACGGTGCTACGCACGCATCGCCTAGGCCCCTGCAGCCGCATCCCCACACACGCCCGACGCCGGTCGCCGCCGTCGAGCTCGTTGCCGTCGTCTCCGGCCACCCCAGGTCCGGCGACCACCACTATCCGATGCGGAAGAGCAAGAGCTCTCCAACGCACCCAGTCGCAGCTCGAGCCGTGCCCCACAGCCGTTTTCCGAAGCACGCCGCCGCGTTTGGCCTCGCCGGCGGCTAAACGCCGGCGAGTTGGACCTGTTTTGACCACGGGTTTGACCCCCTGGGTCAATGACATGTGGGCCCTGCCCGCAAGTCAAACTTAGTTTAGGTGTTAATTTAATATTAATTAGTTAATCAGTTTAGTCACTGACATGTGGGCCCTGGCCCCACTGACAGCTAATTAGTTTTAGTTTAACTCTAATTAACTCAGTTAATTAGCTGTGACACTGACATGAGGGACCCACTGGTCAGGTTTGACCTGGACTGGCCCTGTTGACTGGCTGACGTCAGCATGATGTCATGCTGACGCAGTAAAGGTTTTTCTGGGATTTTTAGATTTAAAATAATTCAGGAAATTCCAGAAAATACCCAAAACTTCTAAAAATCATATAAAATCAACCATAGCTCAGATGGAAAAGATTTATATATGAAAAATGATCAGAAAAATCTAATCTATCTAATGGCACTGGTTTCATGCATGTTTGAACAAGTTAACTTGCTGTTTATATCAAAAACATGATAATGCACTTATTTAAATAATAGTTTGAATTTCAATTTGAATCCTTGATTCAAATAGGTTCAAACCCCTCTGGTCTTAGTTGCATTAGCCAACACACATGCATCTTGCCATGTCATAAACATGCATCATATTGTTGCATTTGTTTGTTAATGATTGTATCGTCGGTATCTCCTGTGTTAGGTCCTGCTCCCGAGGATACTGCTGCATATCCAGTTGAAGAGCAGTACCCGACAACTACCCTGTCAGGCAAGCAATCATTGATCATTCCGATACAAACCCATTCTTCTCGCTCCTGCTCTCTTTTACTGCATTAAGGCAACAACGCGTGAACTGCTACTTGCTGCGGTAGTTGAACCCTATTCCCTTGCATGACCTGTCATTGCCACAGTAAATAGTTGAAACCCACTAGCATGTGTAGGAGTTGATTGAGCCATGTGATGTGTGATCCACCATGCTATTTACTTATGTTGCCTGCTATGCTTAGAGTTGTGTCTGGTCTGATTCATCTGGGTGATGAATCAGAGTGAAACAATCTTTCGATAAAGAGAAGGAAGTGTGGAATACGCTTGGTAAAGGTATCGATGAAAGGCCATGTAGGAGTACATGGTGGGTTGTTTCATTGGAATCGTCCATAGGACCCGATATCTGTATGTGTGGTTCAAGTTACAGCTACTACCACGCATTGGGATCCTTAATTGACCCTCTCGGCTTATTAATTACCCTTGATCTCCGTCCAGGAGTTGCAACTAGTTTCTGGTGTTTATAGCTTACTGGAGGTCGTGCACAACGCTGACCCTCGGGGTGGGTTGTGATGCGATAGGTACGTGGCACGGTGTACCGGTTGCCCGTTTGGTGACTCGGGAACCCTGTACACATCGTTTGGGGCCGTGAGCGACACCCCGGCCGGATCTCCCCACGGATGGAACCCAAATAGGCGATAAACCTGGACGAGAGACTTGAGTAGTTAGTCAGGTCGTGGCCGACACCCTCGCTGGGCTTCCGCTTGAAGGTTGCCGAGTACACGCCGAGTAAACGGCGATAAGTGGTGGAAGCGTGTGTGAAGAGGTACACCCCTGCAGGGTTATCAAACTATTCGAATAGCCGTTGTTCGCGGTACGAACTACTTGGTTACTCTTACAGTTCATAGACAAGTTGATGGATACTACTAAAAGCCTCAAGATAAGCGTGAGTGCCGTGGATGGCCCTTCCGTAGGATGACGGAAGAGAATCCTCGATAGTGTATTGATGTGGTGATTAGAGGACTCGTGTTCGTAATAACTTCTTACAATCTGTTGAGAGTTGTAGTATAGGTTAGCCAAGGTCAAAGCTGGCATTCTGCAATAAACTCCACTACCCCCTTGATAATGTTGCATGTATGATAGGTTCTGTGGTAAGACTTGCTGAGTACCTTTGTACTCATGTTTGCTTAATAACTGTTGCAGAGGAGAACCCTGCCCCCGCTGATGGGTTCTACATAGACGTTGACGTCGACGAGTAGCTTGACACCCAGACGGTGATCTGGAGCTTGTGAAGGGCCTTGTAGATAGTCAGGCTACACCAAGCCTGTATTATTTTCTAAGTTGTCTGTACTCAGACATGTAGCTTCCGCTTGTGCTTGTATGACTGTATGACTTGAGTGTTGGGTCATGTGACCCCTACCTGTATGACTATGTTATGTATGGCTCTTGGAGCCTTTTAAATAAAGTACTTTGAGTCATAGAGTTCTGTTGTGATGCAATGTTGTATTTGCACATATTGAGCATATTGCGTGTATGATTGAAATGCTTGGTATGTGTGGGATCCGACACCTAGTTGTTTTCCTTTGGTAGCCTATCTTACAGGGAAATGCCTCCTAGTGATTCCAATGAGCCTTGGTAGCTTGCTACTGCTCGGAACACGTAGGCTGGCCGGCATGTGTCCTTCTTCGTTCCTGTGTCTGTCCCTTAGGGGAAATGTCACGCGTTGCTCCTTTAAGTCCATGTAGCTTGCTACGACTTGGGTTCATACGTTGATGACCGACACGTTCGTTGCTGGGTCATGGATGCCTGTCTCTGTAATTTAGTGCCACTTTTGGATTATAACTAGCCATGTCGGCCCGGGTTCTCTGTCATATGGATGCTAGCGACACTGCCATATACGTGTGCCAAAATGCGCAAACGGTCCCGGGCCAGGTAAGGTGGCACCCGTGGGGTTACCGTGCGTGAGGCCGCAAAGTGATATCACGTGTTACAGCTAGGTCGGTGTGACTTAGGATCGGGGTCCTGACAGTGTTGGCATCAGAGCTGGACTGCCTGTAGGTTTCTCAAGCCAAACTGGTCGATGTTGAGTCTAGAAAAAATCTTAGTTATATGTAGGGGAATTGATTGTGGAAGGGAACGTAAGGCTCTTTTTACTCCTTTACCTTATGCCCTTCTGATCTGAGTCTGTCTATTCTTTCTACGGGGATTTAGGACTAGGCCTCTTATCCTTACTAGGTTCACGTGTTACTAATCCGTAGACTCTTAGGATTGTTGGTTTCAAGCCTCAGTTCAGTTTCTATCCTTTTGAGTATGATGATTGTTGAACCGGAACCTTGATATGGAATTGTTGAGTGGCTATGCTAAAACTTTGTATGATGTCTCAAATCTTTGTTTGAGCATTTACAGTAGTTATGCTGCCCGATTTCTTCCAGAAACACTAATGCCTTTGCATTATTTCGTATTCCAGGTGTCTGGCCGCATTCCTCACCAAGTGGTTCGTTTGACTCGGTGCATTAATGTGCCCGGTCATACGGCCATGCTAGTCCGTGTGATGACTGAAACCGGTTATCGCTGGTATCCTGAATACACTGTGGAGGAACAGTATCGGGATTTCAATCAAAGTCAGTATTTCTGTACAGTCCGGATATACCCCTCATATCCCAGAGCAAATGATCCCATCCATTGGTCTTATGGACTCGGGATTACCATCGAGATGGCAGTACAGGATGCCGCTTATTCGATGATGACCATTCTCCGTGCTAGGCATGCCCTGTTGCTGAACACTGAGTTCTGTTACATGCCAGCTTCACTCCCCGGAGAGGAAGGCTACTACACTGGTCTGTATACTGATGCTGCTCATGAAGAGTCACTGCTTCAGACTACTGTTCAAATGTTGGAGGATAGGGACCGTGAGGTCCGTGCCCTCCGAATGGAGCTGTATAACACCCGAGCCGCTCACTGGACTACTTTGACACGGCTTGCACCTGCTGTGCACGCCGGATATCTGGACATGCGGGATTTGTATCCTGTGCGGACTCGTCTACCTGATCGCATGGATTGGCGTGACATTGGGGGTATTACACCTCCACGTGGGCGTCGGTTACCACCAGCATCGGGACCGAGACCACACCCGTGCCCCTATGGTCCACAGCCTTCGAGTGCTCGCGAGTTCCAAGATCCGTCGGTACCACTTCCAGGCTACGGTGGTAATCTTTACGAGGATTACTACGCGAATGTCTGAGCTAGTCCGTGGTAGTAGTAGTATTGTAGTAGTTGTATTCCCACTGTCCTGCGCGTCTTGTGGAATATGACTTAGCGTGTACTGAATTCCGGAGGTGTAGTTAAATAATGTATAGGAGCTTGGAATGCCTCTGATGGGATGTATCGTCTTTCACCGCAGTTGTACTTTAGCCTTGGCTTGTACTAAACTTTGTATGGTGTGTATGACCACTGGTGTATATATAGCAGTTCCTATATTACCATGTCGTACGGATGAACATCTCTGCATTCTGTGTCATCCATTACATTCTGCACTTCTATGTCAAATTTTGCCATCCTTGTCTAAACCGTTGTTTTGTTTTCCTAGGATGGTCAACACTCGCAACACTCCTGCTGCTCAGGAGCAGGGTGAGGCTAGTGGGGCTAGAGATGGAAATCTGCCCCAGCCACCCTCTTTGGCGGAAGTTATGCTTGAAGCAGAACGGAACAAGAGAGAGACCAACCGTCTACTGGAACGCATAGAGCAAAACACTGGGTCCGTCAGAGGAATGACGTGGTGTCAATCCACGATTTTATCAAGACGTGTCCACCGAAGTTCCATCACTCCACTGAACCTCTGGATGCTGATGACTGGCTACGTAGTATCACCCACAAGCTACACTCTGCCCGTGTGGCCGAAGCTGACAAGGTTATCTACGCCGCCTACCATCTTGAGGGCCCTGCCAGTCTTTGGTGGGAAAACTTTGAAGCTATGCGTCCTGCTGGCCTAGTCACTACCTGGGTTGAGTTCAGTGAGGCATTCCGTGAACACCACATTCCGGAAGGTCTCATGGATCGCAAGCGGGAGGAATTCTGCAATTTCACCCAGGGTCGTTTAACTATGGATGGCTACAGTCGTGAGTTTGGTAATCTGGCACGCTATGCACCTGAAGAAGTATCCACCGATGCCAAGAAACAAGCGAGGTTCCGCAAGGGACTCAGCCCTGAACTTCGTCATGATCTACGTCTGCACGAGTGCACCTCTTTCTAGAAGTTGGTTAACAAGGCTATCAGTGCTGAGACAGGCCAGACCGACTTCGAGGCTACCCGCAAGCATACTCGAGACCTTGGTTCCTCATCCGGCTCTGGTTCTCACAAACGCCGTGTATGGGTTCCTAACACTGCTCTGCCACCCAAGTATACACCGAGGCCATCCTATGAGGCGCCTCGTCCAACTCAACAGTTTGCACCTGCTAAGACCTATGGAGGTCCACCCTCCAACTTTGCTCCACGCACCACCACTGTGACATGTTTCAAGTGTGGAGAACCGGGACACTACATGCGTGATTGTCCCCAGAATCAGCCAGGAAAACCCGTTGGCCGTGGTAAGCCAACCGGCAAGGTGAACTATGTCAAGCCACTCCCCACTCCACGTGGTCATGTCAACTATGTTTCTGCCGAAGAAGCCTATGAGGATCCTAACGTCGTCCTTGGTACGCTTCTCGTAAACTGCCATCCGGCATCTGTTCTTTTCGATACTGGAGCATCCCATTCGTTCATATCTGAAAGCTATGCTCGATTGCACAACATGACTTTTTGTGACATGCCTACTTCCATGGTTATTCAAACTCCTGGTTCAAAGTGGCAAACCTCTAGGGTAAGCCATGGAAATGAAATCCTTGTCGATAGACTTGTTTTCCTTGCATCTCTAATCGCTCTCAAGTCCTCGGACATAAACATCATCTTGGGTATGGATTGGATGACAACTCATTATGCCAAGATTGATTGCTTTACTAGGACCGTTCAACTTACACACCCTTCCGGCAAGATAGTCAATGTCTTGACTCGAATGGCTGAACGTCAGCTCTATTCTCTTAATGCCAGCCCTCTACCAGAACTCGAAGATATCCCGGTAGTCCGCGACTTTCCGGATGTTTTTCCAGAAGAACTGCCAGGAGTTCCACCTGACAGAGATGTCGAGTTCGTGATAGATCTTATTCCTGGAACTGTCCCAATCTCTAGGAGACCTTATAAGATGGCACCACTAGAATTAGCTGAGCTAAAGAAACAACTCGATGAGTCTTTGCAAAAAGGTTTCATCCGTCCTAGCTCTTCCCCCTGGGCTTGCCCCGTCCTCTTCGTCAAGAAGAAGGATGGAACGGAGCGGATGGTTGTAGATTACCGACCTGTCAATCTGGTCACCATAAAGAACAAGTATCCGCTTCCCAGGATCAACGACCTGTATGATCAGCTCGCTGGATCCTCAGTCTTCTCTAAGATGGATTTGAGGTTGGGTTACCATCAAATCAAAATCAAGAACGGGGACATTCCTAAAACGGCTTTCGTTACTCGTTATGGCCAATACGAGTACACCGTCATGTCCTTCGGATTAACCAATGCCCCAGCTACCTTTTCCCGGTTAATGAATTCTATATTCATGGAGTACCTGGATAAATTCGTCGTGGTATACCTCGATGATATACTCATTTTCTCCAAGAACAAGGAAGATCATGCCGAGCATTTAAGGCTGGTATTGACGAAACTTCGAGAGCATCGCCTTATGCCAAATTCTCTAAATGTGAATTTTGGTTGCCAGAAGTAACCTATCTAGGTCATGTAATCTCTGGCAAGGGTATTCCTGTCAATCCCGAGCGAGTTCAAGCCGTCCTCGATTGGACTCCCCCTGAATCGGTCAAGCAAGTTAGGAGTTTTCTTGGCTTAGCGAGCTATTGCCGACGTTTCATCGAGAACTTCTCCAAGGTTGCTAAACCTCTAACCGAACTCCTCAAGAAAGATAAAAAGTTTGAGTGGACCCCACAGTGCGAGTCCAGTTTTCAGGAACTGAAAAGACGCCTGACATCTGCACCTGTACTGGTACCACCAGACTTTTCCAAGGATTTTATAATCTATTGCGACGCCTCGCGACAAGGACTAGGTTGCATTCTTATGCAAGATCGTCAAGTGATTGCATACGCATCCCGATAGTTGCGTCCACATGAGGATAACTATCCTACTCATGATTTAGAGCTTGCAGATGTAGTCCATGCACTCAAAACATGGCGGCATTACCTCCTTGGTAATCGCTGTGAAATCTTCACCGATCACCAAAGTTTGAAGTATATCTTCACCCAACCGGATCTAAATCTCAGACAAAGACGTTGGGTTGAGTTACTCACCGACTACGATTTAGGAATCACTTACACTCCTGGAAAGGCCAATGTCATGGCTGATGCACTAAGTCGTAAGTCATATTGTAACAATTTAATGTTACAACAAAGTCAACCACTTCTCCACGAGGAATTTCGTAAGCTTAACCTTCACATTGTTCCTCGAGGATTCCTTTCCACCTTGGTGGCAAAACCTACCCTTTTGGATCAAATCATAGTTGCCCAGCGGTATGATAAAGGCATATCTCTGATCAAGGAGAACATCGCTAGCGGACTCGCTAAAAGTTTCTCTATGGATGATCGAGGTGTAGTGTACTTTGAGAACCGCTTGGTGGTGCCCAAGAAACCACAACTACGACAACTGATTCTCAAGGAGGCTCATGAATCTCCTCTCACGATTCATCCCGGTAGTACCAAAATGTATCAAGACCTACGTCAAAGATTCTGGTGGACTAGGATGAAGAGAGAAATCGCTCAGTTCATTGCTAACTGCGACGTTTGTCGTCGAGTTAAAGCAGAGCATCAACGGCCTGCTGGCACCCTTCAACCTCTAGCTATTCCTGAATGGAAATGGGATAAAGTCGGTATGGACTTCATTACCGGGTTTCCCAGGTCCAGGAAAGGGAATAATGCTATTTTTGTCGTTATCGATCGCCTCTCTAAAGTAGCTCATTTCCTGCCTGTTCGGGAGAGTATTACCGCTAGCCAGCTAGCAGACTTATATATCTCTTGAATTGTATAACTTCATGGCGTACCGTTGGAGATTAACTCAGACCGTGGAAGTATTTTCACTTCACGATTTTGGGAGAGTTTCCAGAATGCTATGGGAACTCATCTCTCTTTCAGTACTGCCTTCCATCCGCAATCAAGTGGTCAAGTGGAATGAGTCAATCAAATTCTGGAAGACATGCTTCGAGCCTCTGTCATTTCTTTCGGTATGGAATGGGAAAAATGTCTTCCATTTGCCAAATTCGCTTATAACAATAGTTATCAAGCCAGCCTGGGTAAAGCTCCCTTCGAAGTTCTATATGGACGAAGGTGTCGAACACCTCTTAACTGGTCAGAAACCGGCGAAAGACAATTCTTTGGCCCGGATATGATTCAGGAAGCAGAGGAACAAGTTCGCATCGTTCGTGAGAGATTGAAAACAGCCCAGTCTCGCCAAAAGAGCCAATATGATAGTCATCATAAGGCTGTGACTTTTGAAGTCGGCGATAAGGCTTACCTTCGGGTTACTCCTCTTAAGGGAACCCATCGCTTCGGTATCAAAGGCAAATTGGCCCCTCGTTTCATCGGTCCTTTTCGCATTCTTGCCAAACGAGGAGAAGTTGCCTACCAATTGGAACTACCTCCGCACCTCTCCAGAGTTCATGATGTTTTCCACGTTTCCCAACTCAGGCGTTGCTTCTCGGATCCTATCCGCGGAGTGGACCACGAAACGCTTGATCTCCAAGACAATCTCAGATATCGAGAATACCCCGTTCGTATTCTTGATCAAACCGAGCGCACTACTCGACGCCACAATATCAAGTTTCTCAAGGTTCAATGGTCACATCATTCCGAGAGTGAAGCTACTTGGGAAAGGGAGGATCGTCTTCGACTTGAGTACCCCACCCTCTTTCCGGAGGAACCCGAATCTCGGGACGCGATTCTTTTAAGTGGGGGTGAGTTGTCACATCCCTAGCTAGCACATGCATCAGGACCTGACTAGAGTGTGCATCATGTTTACTTTCAAAGAAACTTGAAATGGGATTAATAGAAACCCCAGCACCCCTCCCCTAACAACTAGGGTTTACTAAAATATTTTCCAATGTACCCAAAATGCCCTTCAAAATGTTCATCATTTCTGCCTTGGTCTTAAACCTCTGCCAAAAATGGTGCACAATTTTCTAGGACAATCTAGGGTTATGGATTAAATCATATGGTATTTGAATTTGGGCATTTAAATGCTATAAAATATTTTAAATGCTCAAATAATCATAAACTATAATGTTTCCTACTGTTCATATTATATACAACAGGTATGACAAGTGTTATGATTTATAAAAATGTTTAGGCATTTTTATTAAATGAACAAAGTTGCAAAAGAAATGAAACAGAAAAGAAAATAGAAAAAAGGGAGAGAGAGAGAACTTACCTGGCGCCCACCCGGCCCAGCTGCCGGCCTAGCCCAGCTGCCGCTCCAGCGAGCTGCTTGGCTCGGCCAGGCAGGCAGGCAGGTGCTCGACGGCGACCGCACGGCGCGCCACGCAGCTGCCCGCCGCCCTGCTTCGCCCCCTCGCCGTCCTGGAGGAGTGGATCGAACGTCCACGTCTCCCTCGACCCCTCAGACACCTCCGTTTCTCCCCAGCTCCTCTCCTCCGCTCTCCCCGCGCCATGGCCGACGCCGCCGTGATCGCGCCGTCGTAGAACCCACGTCCACCGTCGTCCCCGAGCTCCGCCGTGTTGTCCCTCGTCTCCGCCGTCCTCGACTGCTTCGACAGGCCGAGCCCCGAGCGCTCGCCCGCCCTGGAGACGTCCCCGAGCTCTTCTTCCCCAACTCCGACCGCGGAGATCCCCCTCACCGTGCTGCTCAGCTCCGACCACCCCCGAGCTCGCTTCCGTGCCTGCTGCGACCACTGTGAGCCTAGCTACCTCCTCCCCCTCTCCGTTGGCTCCCTCTTGGCCTGTAACCCACTGCACGTAGCTCCACCGCACGCACCGCCGCCGTGCTCGTCGCCGGTGATGCTCCGGTGACCATTTGGTCACCGGCACCCGTCCAACGCACTCACCACAGCACGTAGAGGCGAACGGTGCTACGCACGCATCGCCTAGGCCCCTACAGCCGCATCCCCACACACGCCCGACGCCGGTCGCCGCCGTCGAGCTCGTTGCCGTCCTCTCCGGCCACCCCAGGTCCGGCGACCACCACCATCCGATGCGGAAGAGCAAGAGCTCTCCAACGCACCCAGCCGCAGCTCGAGCCGTGCCCCACAGCCGTTTTCCGAAGCACGCCGCCGCGTTTGGCCTCGCCGGCGGCTAAACGCCGGCGAGTTGGACCTGTTTTGACCACGGGTTTGACCCCCTGGGTCAATGACATGTGGGCCCTGCCCGCAAGTCAAACTTAGTTTAGGTGTTAATATAATATTAATTAGTTAATCAGTTTAGTCACTGACATGTGGGCCCTGGCCCCACTGACAGCTAATTAGTTTTAGTTTAACTCTAATTAACTCAGTTAATTAGCTGTGACACTGACATGAGGGACCCACTGGTCAGGTTTGACCTGGACTGGCCCTGTTGACTGGCTGACGTCAGCATGATGTCATGCTGACGCAGTAAAGGTTTTTATGGGATTTTTAGATTTAAAATAATTCAGGAAATTCCAGAAAATACCCAAAACTTCTAAAAATCATATAAAATCAACCATAGCTCAGATGGAAAAGATTTATATATGAAAAATGATCAGAAAAATCCAATCTATCTAATGGCACTGGTTTCATGCATGTTTGAACAAGTTAACTTGCTGTTTATATCAAAAACATGATAATGCACTTATTTAAATAATAGTTTGAATTTCAATTTGAATCCTTGATTCAAATAGGTTCAAACCCCTCTGGTCTTAGTTGCATTAGCCAACACACATGTATTTTGCCATGTCATAAACATGCATCATATTGTTGCATTTGTTTGTTAATGATTGTATCGTCGGTATCTCCTGTGTTAGGTCCTGCTCCCGAGGATACTGCTGCGTATCCAGTTGAAGAGCAGTACCCGACAACTACCCTGTCAGGCAAGCAATCATTGATCATTCCGATACAAACCCAGTCTTCTCGCTCCTGCTCTCTTTTACTGCATTAAGGCAACAACGCGTGAACTGCTACTTGCTGCGGTAGTTGAACCCTATTCCCTTGCATGACCTGTCATTGCCACAGTAAATAGTTGAATCCCAGTAGCATGTGTAGGAGTTGATTGAGCCATGTGATGTGTGATCCACCATGCTATTTACTTATGTTGCCTGCTATGCTTAGAGTTGTGTCTGGTCTGATTCATCTGGGTGATGAATCAGAGTGAAACAATCTTTCGATAAAGAGAAGGAAGTGTGGAATACGCTTGGTAAAGGTATCGATGAAAGGCCATGTAGGAGTACATGGTGGGTTGTTTCATTGGAATCGTCCATAGGACCCGAGATCTGTATGTGTGGTTCAAGTTACAGCTACTACCACGCATTGGGATCCTTAATTGACCCTCTCGGCTTATTAATTACCCTTGATCTCCGTCCAGGAGTTGCAACTAGTTTCTGGTGTTTATAGCTTACTGGAGGTCGTGCACAATGCTGACCCTCGGGGTGGGTTGTGATGCGACAGGTACGTGGCACGGTGTACCGGTTGCCCGTTTGGTGACTCGGGAACCCTTTACACATCGTTTGGGGCCGTGAGCGACACCCCGGCCGGATCTCCCCACGGATGGAACCCAAATAGGCGATAAACCTAGACGAGAGACTTGAGTAGTTAGTCAGGTCGTGGCCGACACCCTCGCTGGGCTTCCGCTTGAAGGTTGCCGAGTACACGCCGAGTAAACGGCGATAAGTGGTGGAAGCGTGTGTGAAGAGGTACACCCCTGCAGGGTTATCAAACTATTCGAATAGCCGTTGTTCGCGGTACGAACTACTTGGTTACTCTTACAGTTCATAGACAAGTTGATGGATACTACTAAAAGCCTCAAGATAAGCGTGAGTGCCGTGGATGGCCCTTCCGTAGGATGACGTAAGAGAATCCTCGGTAGTGTATTGATGTGGTGATTAGAGGACTCGTGTTCGTAATAACTTCTTACAATCTGTTGAGAGTTGTAGTATAGGTTAGCCAAGGTCAAAGCTGGCATTCTGCTATAAACTCCACTACCCCCTTGATAATGTTGCATGTATGATAGGTTCTGTGGTAAGACTTGCTGAGTACCTTTGTACTCATGTTTGCTTAATAACTGTTGCAGAGGAGAACCCTGCCCCCGCTGATGGGTTCTACATAGACGTTGACGTCGACGAGTAGCTTGACACCCAGACGGTGATCTGGAGCTTGTGAAGGGCCTTGTAGATACTCAGGCTACACCAAGCCTGTTTTATTTTCTAAGTTGTCTGTACTCAGACATGTAGCTTCCGCTTGTGCTTGTATGACTGTATGACTTGAGTGTTGGGTCATGTGACCCCTACCTGTATGACTATGTTATGTATGGCTCTTGGAGCCTTTTAAATAAAGTACTTTGAGTCATAGAGTTCTGTTGTGATGCAATGTTGTATTTGCACATATTGAGCATATTGCGTGTATGATTGAAATGCTTTGTATGTGTGGGATCCGACACCTAGTTGTTTTCCTTTGGTAGCCTATCTTACAGGGAAATGCCTCCTAGTGATTCCAATGAGCCTTGGTAGCTTGCTACTGCTCGGAACACGTAGGCTGGCCAGCATGTGTCCTTCTTCGTTCCTGTGTCTGTCCCTTAGGGGAAATGTCACGCGTTGTTCCTTTAAGTCCATGTAGCTTGCTACGACTTGGGTTCATACGTTGATGACCGACACGTTCGTTGCTGGGTCATGGATGCCTGTCTCTGTAATTTAGTGCCACTTTTGGATTATAACTAGCCATGTCGGCCCGGGTTCTCTGTCATATGGATGCTAGCGACACTGCCATATACGTGTGCCAAAATGCGCAAACGGTCCCGGGCCAGGTAAGGTGGCACCCGTGGGGTTACCGTGCGTGAGGCCGCAAAGTGATATGACGTGTTACAGCTAGGTCGGTGTGACTTAGGATCGGGGTCCTGACACTCTTTTTCCGGAGCTTGTTCATCATATCATATTCTCGGTTCTAAGTTGTTCATCTTGTTTTCCGGAGCTCCAAGTTATTTCTGTTATATCGTTTCAAAGCTCCATCTAATTCACCGCGGGCCTTGAATCTTATTCTTTTCATTTTTCACTTCTCATGCTTTCATTACCGGAGTTCTTCATGGTGGTTCATCAAGATTTAATTCATCCTCGAAGTCTTCGTCAAGATTCTTGTTGGAGCTCAAGCATTCTTCATCATACACTGGTTGACGGAGCCACGAGGAAGAACTACCAAGAACTATGAAGAGCAGTGCCCTAGCTATGAACTTGCTAATAGAAACCCTAATAAGATCTATATACGGGATAAAAAAAGGACTTACCGAAGCCGAGAAGTGCGGAGGCACGCCGGCGATTCTCTGATCCGACCAGGTTGATGCAGCGGCCAATCTTGAAGAAGAGGCGAAGGTCGACGGTTGCGGCGGAGCTCGAGCACGAGCGGGCGCAAGGAAGAAGAAGAGGCAAAGGAGCAAGGGGGAAAAAGGAGATGCCCCTCTGCCCTATTTATAAGCCGAAAAATGAAACGACAGGCGCGGGAATTGAGGAGCCAGAAAAGTGGATATGGGATGATACTGTCGCCTCGATCGTCGGAGCTTTTAATGAGTAAAAAATAAAACAAGTACAAGTATTAAATGGGCGAATGACGTCACGACAGTTTAATGTGATCCAGGAAGATGGTGTCACGACGATTTATGATGCATTTGAAGCTATGGAAGGTGAAATCTTTACAAGACGTTGAAGATTGACATGAACATGTTCAAATCAATCTGGGGCCTAATGTTAGGGATATTACTAATGGGCGTAAACCGCCCAGGAGGGGCCGGTTTATGCCTACCAAGATTACTTCTACTAAAGCCCAGCGGAACATAGGTGATGACACTTCATTTCGGAAGACTTAAAGCCCAAAAGGTGTTAGGGCCCATAATTTTAAACCACCATACATCGTGTAACTTGTGTTGTAAGATAGAAAAGATAGAGACCGAGCCAGACACGTTTATGAGCCGGCCTCGGTACTCTGTAACTGGACCGGGCGTCACCTCGTGTATATAAAGGGACGACCCGGTGACGGTTCAAGAGAGAGAGAAAACAACTCGAGACACAAGCAAAGCGTATTCGCTCCCTAGTCATCGAAACCCTAGCAATACCACACCAAAGTAGACGTAGGCTTTTACCTTCATCGAAGGGGACGAACTAGTATAAACCCTTGCATCTTTGTCCGCTTTAACCCCTTTAAGCTAACCCGTAGCGATGGCCTCACGACTATGTCCTTTTGCTAGGACATCTGTCGTGACAAAACCACGACATAGTGGATACTAGGGATCAAACCCTAACAAAACTAACTCGATTACATGATAGACCCCATCCAACCCATCACCGTCCAGCAAGCCTACAATGGAATTACTCACGCACGGCGGTGAGCATCATGGAATTGGTGATGGAGGAAGGTTGATGATGACGATGGCGACGATCTCCACTCTCCAGAGCCCCGAACGGACTCCAGATCAGCCCTCCCGAGAGAGATTAGGGCTTGGCGGTGGCTCCGTCCCGTGAAACACGATAATTCTTTCTCCTCGATTTTTCTCCCTGAAAGTGAAGATATATGATCTAGGGGTACGTCGGTAAGTCACCAGGGGGCCCACGAGGCAGGGGGGCGCGCCCCCACCCTCGTGGATAGGCCCTGGGCCACCTGGTGTGGATCTTCATGCAGATATTTTTTATATTTTCTGAAATAATTCTCCGTTGATTTTCAGGCGATTCTGAGAACTTTTTATTCTGCACAAAAACAACACCATGACAGTTCTGCTGAAAACAGCGTCAGTCTGGGTTAGTTCCATTCAAATCATGCAAGTTAGAGTCCAAAACAAGGGCAAAAGGGTTTGGAAAAGTAGATACGTTGGAGACGTATTAGTCTCTACTAGGTCTATCACTGCTCCATCCTCCCTAGGATTTACTCCTTATATTCCAGCCAGTTCTAGTTCCCCTATTTCACCGGTTACTCCTCCGAGTAGCTCAGGCGTCCTGACCGTCAATCCTCTCAGTGCTCCTGCTGAGTGGGTTTCACTTCTCACTACTCCTGTAGCCCCGATGCTTCACCCTACACCTTCCCCGGAGGGAGAGCCCTCGAGGCAGCGCCATCGTGTTACCTTTAACCCGGAGGTTTCAGTTAACCTCGTCAGTTCAGGATCCGAGTCCGCTTCAGGAGAGGACCCCGCAGCACCAGCAAAGCAGTAGAGCTTCTGAGTATTTGTAGTCGTCAGGATGGTGTAGAGATGTATTCGTACGAGTCATGATGTTTCGTTTCCTGTATGAGAGTAGTTGAACCTGGCATGTTGTTTACCTTTCATGTATGAGTCTATGTATAATTATGTTGGAACTCTATTTCTTTTATTCGCCGTATTTTCTTCATTATTTCGTTTTCTCTCGGGATTTGTTGCTGGCTTTTCCCCAATTTACTTTTGGATGTTTCTCATCTCGGTTGCGTTGTCTTGGAAAAAATCCACAATAGGATGCCGCGGGGAGGAAGCAGTAGCAACGCTCATGAGGATGTTCCTGTTCGTCGTTTCGCACGACATGCAGGACACTCTCCCGAACCGTACATACCACCACCACCTCCACCGCCAAATCCGCCTACCACGGAGCAAATTCTGCGTATGTTTGAGGAAAGGAGGAATAATGATCTGATTGAAATATTAAAAAGTTTTAAGCTGTGGTTGGATAGAATGGAAATTAGAACGGTCATCACTCCAAGCTGTCAGAATTTCAGAGGACCAAGCCTCCTAGTTTTAGGCAGGTTATTGACCCCTTGGATGCAGACGATTGGTTGCGAACCATTGAAAGGAAGCTTGAGATCGCTCGTACTGAAGAAGATGATAAAGTTCCATTTGCAACTCATTATCTTGAAGGCGCTGCTGCCATATGGTGGGAAAATGCAAAAGCCATGTGGCCTGCTAATGAAGAAATCACATAGTCAAAATTCAAGGATCAGTTCCGGAAATATCATATCCCTACTGGAATTATGAAGGCTAAGCATCATGAATTTCTTGCACTCCTCCAAGGAAATCAGTATGTGGGTGAATATTTGCAAAAAATCAATCATCTGGCCCGTTACTCCCTATATGACGTGGCCACCGAAGAAAGAAAGATTGATAGATTTCTAGGGGGATTAAACCCGCAACTCCGGTGTACCCTCAGTATGTTTGATTTCCCAGATTTCCAAACTCTGGTGAACAAAGCTTTATTGTTGAAAGGGAGCACAAGCTCGTATCGGACAATAGGTCTGGTAATAACGATCACAAGCGCAAGGTTGAGCCAAGGAAGGAAGGGCAACCAGTGCAAAAGGCTCGTACCTGGCAGCAGACTCAGGTGGAATACAAGCCCAATTGGCAACATAATGTTAACAAGACCACCACCCAAGTCAAGAATGTCGTGACCAACCCAGTGCACGAGGAGCGCCAGTGTAACAATTCTTGCTTCAGTTGTGGGAAAAGAGGACATTATGCTAGACAGTGTCCCAAGAACGGCAAGGCAAGTGCACTAATCAGGCCACAAGTCAACTTTATGGAGTCATGCCCGAACCAACAAAACATCATTGGGCACGTTCATCACCTCTCCGTAGATGAAGCCCAAGAGAACCCTGAAGTCGTCATTGGTATGTTTTCTGTTAATAGAAGACATGCCATAATTTTATTTGACTCTGGGGCTTCCCACTCTTTTTATTTCTCACAGTTTTATTGCCCAAAACGAATTTCCCTGTTCGCTTTTGGGCAAGAATATGCTGGTACAAACCCCGGGATACTTAATCAAGAGCAATCTGGTCTGTCGTAATCTGGAAATCAATATCGACGGAGTCTGTTTTCCAACTTCCTTGATAATCATTGAGTCTGTAAAGTTGGATGTCATCTTGGGTATGAATTGGTTGACCCAATATCAAGTATGCATAAATTGCGCGACCCGAGAAGTCACTTTGACCAGTCAGAAGGGGAAGACTACCAAATTCTATTCTCGCAGAAGCATACCCAAGAAAGAAATGGTCTTCACCGCTGTGGCTGAGTTGGAATTAATTCCTGTGGTCAGTGAGTTTCCTGATGTATTTCAAGAAGAACTGCGAGGCATGCCACCAGATCGAGAGCTTGAGTTTGCAATAGATCTTGTGCCTAGAACCGCACCGTTATACAAGAAGTATTACCGGATGCCCTCATCAGAATTAGTGGAGCTAAAGAAACAGCTTGATGAAATGCTCCAGAAAGGATATATCCGTCCTAGCTCTTCACCATGGGGATCACCTGCTATCTTCGTGGACAAGAAGGATGGCAGCCTCCGCATGTGTGTGGATTACCGTCAGCTGAATGATGTCACCATAAAAAATAAATATCCGCTGCCAAGCATTGATGACTTGTTTGATCAGCTTAGTAGGGCCAAGGTATTCTCCAAGATTGATTTACGGATAGGATATCATCAGCTCAAGATTAAAAAGGAAGATATTCCTAAGACCACATTCACCACTCGATACGGTCTTTATGAATATACAGATATGTCCTTTGGTCTCACCAATGCCCCTGCTTTCTTCATGCATATGATGAACAAAGTATTCATGGACTTCCTCGATAAGTTCGTGGTACTCTTTATCGATGACATACTTATATACTCAAAAAGTAAAGAAGATCACAAAGAACACCTCCGGGCAGTGCTACAACGACTCCACGACCATCAGCTATACGCCAAATTCATTAAATGTGAGTTTTGGCTCAATCAAGTTGGATTTCTTGGACATGTGCTATCCGCCGAAGGTATAGCCGTGGACCAGAGCAAAGTAAAGGATGTTCTCGATTGGTTGCCACCCACAACCGTATCACAGATCCGGAGTTTTCTTGGACTAGCCGGATATTACCGTCGTTTCATTGAAGGGTTTTCCAAGATTGCTAAACCCATGACAGAGCTGCTAAAAAAGGATAAGAAGTTTGAATGGACCGAGGACTGTGAGAAAAGTTTCAATGAGCTAAAGATACAGCTGACGACCGCACCTGTCTTAACTCTTCCAGATATCTACCGCAGTTTTGATGTGTACTGTGACGCCTCCAGACAAGGACTTGGATGCGTACTTATGCAAGACAACAAGGTAGTAGCGTATGCATCGCGACAGCTATGACCTCACGAGGGAAATTATCCTACTCATGATTTGGAATTGGCCGCGGTGGTTCATGCTCTAAAAATTTGGAGACACTATCTCATAGGGAAGAGGTGCCAAATTTTTACCGATCACAAAAGTCTCAAATATGTATTTACTCAGCCAGATTTAAATCTCCGTCAATGAAGATGGCTTGAGTTAGTCAAGGATTATGATCTTGGAATAAATTACCACCCGGGTAAGGCCAACGAGGTTGCCGATGCACTCAGTCAAAAGCCGGTCAGCCTAAATGTCATACTGAAATCCTTGCCCCCTGAACTTCAAGACGAGATTGCTCAACTCAACCTGGTCATAGTTGATGCTGGCCTTGCTAATATTTTGGAAGTTGCCCCCCCACACTTGAGGAAGAGATCCGCAAGGCCCAGCCAGCTGACACCGTCCTGTAGAAATGTGCCAAGAATATGGTAGCAGGACATACCTCAGATTTCTCAAAGGATCAATTTGGTACCCTCCGATTCCGTGGAAGGATTTGTGTACCCAATCAGGCGGATTTAAAGCAGAAAATCATGTCAAAAGCACACGAATCTTCGTATTCGATTCACCCCGGAGGTACAAAAATGTATGAAGACCTTCGACACATATTCTGGTGGGATGGAATGAAGAAAGACATTGCCTATTTTGTGGCCTGTTGCGACATATGCAACAAGGTGAAGGCAGAGCATCAGAAGGCAGCCGGACTTCTCCAACTGCTGCCAGTCTCACAATGGAAATGGGATGATGTGTGCATGGATTCATCATAGGGCTACCTAAGAAACAACAAGGCAATGATGCAGTCTAGGTCATAGTGGACAGCTTAACCAAGGTAGCTCACTTTATCCCGATCAGAACCACATATCGAGTAGATCAACTTGCACAGCTGTATGTATCCAGAATAGTCAGTCTGCATGGAGTACCCCGGACCATCACTTCTGACCGAGGTTCACTTTTTACCTCTGCTTTTTGGTCACATCTCCATCAAGCCTTGGGGACATCACTGAAATATAGTACCGCTTATCATCCTCAGACTGATGGACAGACGGAGCGGGTAAATCTCGAAGATATGCTACGAGCATGTGCTTTGGCCCAAGGACCCAAATGGGAAGACTGCTTGCCGTATGCCGAGTTCTCTTATAACAAAAGTTTCCAGACCAGCTTAAAGATGTCACCGTATGAGGCTTTGTATGGCCGTAAGTGCCGCACTCCTTTAAATTGGTCTCAAACTGGAGATAGCCATATTTTCGGAACAGATCTCATGATGGAAGCTGAGAAACAAATTAAGGAAATCAGAGACATATTGCAATTGGCCAAATCTCGACAAAAGAGTTATTATGATGCAAAGCACTGACAGATAAGTTTTGAATCCAGAGAACACGTATACCTCTGAGTCACTCCTATGAAAGGAGTCAAGAGATTCCAGACTCGTGGGAAGTTGGCACCTAGATTTATTGGTCCATTTCCAGTTATGTCCGAGTGGGTACTGTTGCATATCAGTTGGAGCTACCCCCTGAACTGTCGAAAGTGCACAACGTGTTTCATGTTTCACAGTTGAGGCGATGCATATCACCGCCTGAGAAAAAGACTGCTATGACTGAAATAGAGTTGGCAAATGATTTAACATATGAAGAGAGGCTGGTTAGAATTTTAGATCAGATGGAAAGGGTCACTCATAGTAAAGTAAGGGGGTTCAACAAGGTTCAGTGGGAGCATCACACAGAGTCAGAATCAACTTGGGAACGGGAAGAATTTCTAAAGGCACATTATCCAGAATAGTTTTCCCAAGCAACCGAATCTTGAGGACGAGATTCATTCTAAGTGGGGGAGGTTTGTGACAGCCTAGTTTTTGCCTTCCTCTCTTTGCCTGATTTTTAGTTGGTTTGAATTTGAAATTTGGAGTTTTGAATCTTTTCATATGGACTTAAATTGGGTACCCCTTGACTTTCATCCAAGTGCCTCATTTCCCTCTCTAACTATAACTACCTCTCTGGTTCACCTCAAAATAATATTTTGAATATTTTTCTTAAATGAAAAATATTCATTTCCCTCTCTTAAACCCTAGTAGCTCAATGTGCTCCAAAGCAACCCCAATTTTTCTTGCCCACAAAAATATGAGAAAATTCACAAATATTCTTTGAACCCTAGGGCACCTTCCTGAGAAAAAATATATCATCACTTTTTGGAATATTTTTTCTACAGAAAATATTATCTATTCTGGACAGAAATGGTAGTTTCTACAGCAACTACCATTTTACTTGCTCCATTTTGGCTGAGTTTTCTTGTGCATCATCACCTTAGTAGATGATTGCTAACCTCCAAAGCCTAGATCCCAACTCCAAGTAGTTTGACCACAGTAAGATCTCAAAGTTACTGTCCAGAAACATACCAAGTGGTTGAAATCTTTTCTACTGCACCTGCGATCAAACCCAAGTGTGGTAACCACTACAGGAAATAGGTAATTTGCCGTCTGCCAGGGCGGACGGCAAAGGCATGAACGGTGGACGGCAAAGGTCTTTGCTGTCTGCCGCGGACGGCAAAAGGCTCCGGCAAAGAAAGGACCGACAAACAGGTACTGTGCCGTCTGCTTCGGACGGCTGACGGCAAAGGGTACTTTGCCATCAACAACGGACGACAAAGAAAGGAGACGGCAATAAATGCGCTGTTACTCCGTTAGGTGGTTAACGACAAGCCTTTGCCGTCTGGCGCTGATGGCAAAGCCTTTGCCGTCAGCCACTGTAGGCAAACTGACCAAATTGGTCAGCCTCCCAGGAGGCACAGTTGCCTGCCACGTGGCCTCTTTGCCATCCGCTGCTGATGGCAAAGGACCCTTTGCCGTCGGTGGCCGACAGCAAAGAGCCTGCATATTGGCTCTTTTTTTTGTTTTTTTAATCCAACAATTTTCACAGCAAATATATATGACATATATAGATATCTTTCACAGGGCTATTTAACAGCAATCATATCACATATCCAGCACATAAGTTTCATCCATTCATACATAAGCAAGTTCCATCCATACACATTGTTCCATCCGTATACATAATAACAATGCAAAGTTTCATCAAGATAGCAAGTTCCATCATAGCAAGCTAGATACAATGCAAAGTTTCATCAAAGAAAAAGCAAGCACTCCATCATAGCAAGCTAGCTTCCATGAAGTGAATGTTATCTGCAAAATGGCAAATAAGAAAGTTAGAAATACGTGACTAGAACAAGTAGAAGACTAGAACAAGAAGTATATGTCATTTATGAGCTAACTTAGGTGAAATGGATCATATATGAGCTAACTAAGTTGAAATGGGTCGTTTATGAGCTAACTAAGGTAAAATGGATCGTTTTTGAGCTAACTAAGGTGAAATGGATCGTTTTAGAGCTAACTTAGGTGAAATGGATCATTTATGAGCTAACTTAGTTTAAATGAGTCATTTATGAGCTAACTAAGGTGAAATGGATCGTTTTTGAGCTAACTAAGTTGAAATGGATCGTTTTTGAGCTAACTTAGATCAAATAGATCATTTAAGAGCTAATTTAGGTGAAAAGGATCGTTTTTAGCAAAGTTAGGTGAAATGGATTGTTTAGGAGCTACTCTAGGTAAATTGGGTCATTTTAGAGCTAACTTGGATAAACTGGATCATTTATAAGCTAACTAAGGTAAAATGGGTCATTTTAGAGCTAACTTAGGTAAAATGGATCGTTTATGAGCTAACTAAGCTAATTTATGCAATTTTTGGCATAAGTAAGCTAAGTACAGGTTGTTTTAGAGCTAACTTAGGTAAAATGGATGGTTTATGAGGCCAGTAAGCTTATTAAGTCATTTTGGAGGAAAAGAAGCTAACTCTAGGTCATTATGGTAAGCATATTGGAGGAAATAAAGCTAAGTCTAGGTCTTTATGCATTTGTTAAGCAAAACACTAGAGAAACTTACCATGATCAGGGAGGTGTAGGAGCGGGCTGGCTCGTGCCGGTAGCTGGAGAAGGATCGTGCGATGCGTTTCTGGAGTTAAGCTGCACCAAAGATCATTTCCATTGTCTCGTTAGCATTATGACACTCAAATGTTAAGACTAGCAAGTAATGTCCATTCAAATTAAACTCACCATGCTCCCAGGATCAATAACTGGCATCGGCGGAGCGGTCTGACCGAACTTCTCGCACATAGAATGCACATTTGGTTTTGACAACAGAGTCATACTAGTTAGTAATGAGCTCAAATGTTAAGACTAGCAAGTAATCTGCAGAAGAAACTTACCACAAGGAGCTCGTACATGGCCCTTGCCTGCATGTCATTTCGTGCCCTCTCCTCCTCCAACATCTTTGTCGTCTTCTCCTCCAACTCCCGCTGCCTCTCCGCCGCCTCCGCCAGAAGTTTCTCCATCCTATCTCTCTCACTATGTATAGCAACCTACAACACCACTCACATGACCATTTGTAATCATTAATGGATAAAGATAGCTGAGTACATATAACTAACCTTGATGGCGAGTTGGACTGGCCATTCATGAGGCCTTATCTCAGGAGCGGAGCTCGACTGGCGCGCCTTGATCTCCGGGAGAGTGCTAGGACAATGGATAAGTCCATCTCCCATGGCTATGAAGCCATGGGACCTCCCGCCACCAAATATCATCAGTAGCTCTGTATAAATGGGACCCTTGCTCGGGTTAAAGTCCTCCCCTTTCCTCGCCTCCCCCTGATCTCTATATTGCACGAGCTTGTCATGGGCGGAGATGTTGGTGAAGTTCAGTGGATCATCGAGGTCAGACACAGAGAATGCCTTGACTTTCTTGTAAGAGGCAGTGTGGGCCATGGCATACAGGTCGTACACCTCTGGCACCTTATCCGCCTTATTGTAGCATGCCTGAAAGAGAGAAACAAACTAAATTAGTAATTAAAGGGCTAAAGCTAGCATGATGAATGAATTGCATGAATCATGAAGCAAACCACATACCCAGTTCCGCCCGTACTGAAATAAGTTGGAGCTGCCTTGATGGTGGGGCACACCTTCCATTTGGGCACGTTTGTCCTTGGCCTCGTAGTGGGTGGCCTGCCATTCTTTTGAGCACCACACATTGACCAACACCTCCCAACAATCCATCCGATCCGCACACCATCTCGGAGGGGCCTAAGTTAGCAAATAGAAACTTGAGCGCTACGGCTATGAAATACTAAATGAAGGAAGTAAGTACAATGCCTTAAGAATTACCTTCATGTACTACTCCTTAATCAAGAACTTATCGCGGCACGCCTGCTTGGGCTTCTTGATACCACGCCCGGCGTAGTAGTCTCGAACAGCCTGCACCCGAGCCTCGTGCCGTTAGTTCTGTAGTAGGCACTTGCAGACATTATCGATAACATGGGCCAAAAACTCCTCGTATCCCTCCTCGCACCTGTAGAATGTCTGCAATCAAATGAGACAATATTGATTAGTACAGTTAATAACTAGCTAGTTGAAGATTTTTAATTGTGTAAAGGAGAAATTACCCAGAACTTTCTGATCACCACGTCTTCCCTTGTGTTGCACAAGACACCGTCGATAATCTCACCTGGCGGGGCCGGGGCAGCCAAGTAGTGCTCCCAAGTCAATCCAAGCTCCGGAAGCCGACCCTCACCAGGCAACGTGACAAACCCCGGGAAGTTTTGCCGACAAAGAACTCCAAGGACGGAGTTGAGCCGGCAGACACTTTCATGGTGGTCCCAACCCCTGCAGCATGACAAGGCCAACGCATTAGTTATTTCAAGATACGTGAATGCAGAACGTACAAAAAGATTAAATGCACTTACCTCTCCCCTTTAGGGTAAATCAACCACCTCTACTCGCGGGTCGCCGACACGGACGGGAGCCGTGTACAACCACGCAGGTAGATGTTGCCCCCTCCTCCTCATCCGTCGGCTCCCCATCATCATCAGCATAGCCACTCGCCTCCTCAGGATGATCCGGCCAGGTACCCCATCCGGACGTGTGCTCCTCCGGGGTCTCGTTGGCCGAACTCTCGTGGGCCGAAGGACCGTCGACCCGAGTCTCGTGGGCCGAAGACCCGTGGACCGGAGGCTCGTGGACCGGAGTCCGTGTAGCCTCCTCCTCGGACGAGTCCACCCTAGCAGTCACGTGCTCGGGTTAAACAGCTGGGGGTGGCGTCGAGGAAGGCGCCGCAGCAGTCACCCTACCTCCTCTCCCGCGACCACGTGCTCCACCTCCTCTCTTCTTCTTACCTCGTCTCCTACAAGGCACCGCGGTCGATGAAGAAGGGCCCGACGGTGTCGCCATACTGTCCAGCAACGCTCGGCAGAGAGGTACGTGTGGAATGGAAGACCTCACACCACACGCCGACGAAGAAGGGGCCTCGGCGCGCTCCTGACCAGCGTCCACCATCTTTTAACACCTGCCATGATAAAGAATAAACGAAATTAGTACAACATAAAACAAATACCGACATGAATAATAATATGTATATCACTTAAGTGTATCATCATTTATTTAAAGAGGAATTACCTGTTAAAAGTAATGATCCTATTTACATTTGGCAACGTGTCATTAGAATTCTCAAGATGACTATACATAGCAATCCGGCCCCACAAACAACAAAAGAGAGAAGGCCAATCGGACCTGGTCGAATCCCACCTCTACTCGACTTTTCCATGCTCAAGCAGCCATTGGATTGCTGGTTCATGAATGGCTAAGATTGATTCATCAAGTACAACATAATTCTTCTTCTTCTTCTTCTTCTTTCTTCTTCTCCTTTTTCCTCTTCTATATTGTTCTGTTATTCAACTTTCTTCTTATTCTTCTTCCTTTTTTTTCCTTTTTCCTTTTTCCTCTTCTTCTACTTCTTTTTTTCAACTTTCTTCTTATTCTAATTATCTAAACCTAAATCTAGCACTAACCTAAATCTAGCACTAACCTAAACCTATCAATAACCTAATTAAACCTAAATAGCAAAGAAAAACAGTATAAAAAACAAAAAAATGCTCACCTCTTGGCTCCGGTGGCAGGGGGTGGTGGTGGACGGCCGCGGCGGCGAGCCTGGCTCTGGGAGGGGG